>CM066992.1:92224364-93424364 GCA_033977485.1 Hydrangea macrophylla
CTCTATACTTCAAGTTTTCCATGCAATTTCCGAGCCATGCGCGTACGGCTTACGTGGCTTGATACTTGAAATGTGCACCATCCACAAAATCTGATCAAATTAATGACTAACTAAATTATTAACTCGAGTTTGTTTTATACATCTACCGGTTTCATAATAGAGGACTTCTTTTGTTAGAATTAATCAAAATTTAATGCGTGCTTAGCGATTAACACGAAAGAAAGACAACCAATATTGGTGTATCTTCATGCTTTTAGGTTAGTACTTTGCATTTTACTCTTGTTATTGATAGGAGGATATGTGGGTCACATGTTATTGCCAGTTTAAGCAATTAATTAATTTTCTACTTAGTATAGAGATTTTGGAAATTATTAGAAATTTTATTTGTTACTAATTCTGGAATTACTTGGAAATATGAGGATTGAGCATCTTGAATGCATATTTATCTAGGTTGGTCTTACTTAAAAAATCATTTAAAATTTACAACTAACTTTAAAGTTTCAAATTCAAATGAAATTTGGTGAAAATGCAGAAGGATGTGAATTGTAAGGCTTGAGTCATCACGTGTGGACTTTTATTTGCATTTTATTATCCAAGAAAAAATTACTAGCTATGACTGAAGTGAAAATCTTTATTGTTAAAAAAAAATACTACTTACAACTGACAAGTATACTAAACCACACACACACACACACACACACACACACACACACACACCCCCCCCCCCCCCCCCCAAATCCCAAAATATATATATATATATATATATATGTGTATATATATCCCCAAAATATATATATTTATATATATAAATAAAAAATAAATCACTATTCTGTACTGTTTGTCCTGCTATAAATTAAGATATAAAAGGCAAAGCTTTGATGAATTTGGATGAGTTTTGAACTTTGGTTTTGTCAAGGACTTTATACTATCTTCATTTTTCATTTTGTTACCTTTTATTTCTATAGTTTCTTGACTCAATAACCATTAATACTATTTTAGAGAGTACTAAAATTTCATCTATTATTCACGTCAGGGATATAAATCAGATCATATGATCCACAAGAAAGTTAAAAAAAAAAATAAATAACAATAAAAATGAATGCTATATTTACAAATAGTTCAATTGTATCTTCCTTCGTTTTTCATGCCATGCACGTAGATCGCGCTTATAGGGCTGCGTATGCTTCTTTTGTCTTCATTTTAAAAATCTAATCAGTATTAAATTGTTAATCATCATCAAGTTTTACATAACACTTCTTTCATTTTGATAATGCCTTGCATATATATATATATATATATATATATCCCCCCATTTGGTAAACTATATACACTATTCCAAAAATGAAATTTATAAACATAGTAAGGTTCTTTGTGCAGTGATCTCTTTTTAAAAAAATGACATTTTGATTAATAAGAATTTCCAAATGGAAATTATTGTTTCTCAGAGACCACATAAAGAATAAATTAGCGATAGACCTTTTATGTTACTGTTATTTTCTATTTTTGCTAACGATTTTCTACATTGTTATATACAACTTTTTTACTTCTAATTTTTGGGCAAAGAAAGAGAAATAAACAAATGAATTAAAGCTACTGAAAATTTAATACTAACTAATTAAAATGTAACAAAGGACGTACATTAAGAAACAACTTTGATACTGCAACTACATCCAAACCTTATCACTCCTCACTACAAAATACACAACACCATGACAATTACAACACAACTACAAAGAAAAGAATGTGTCTAACAACAACAAACAATATGAAATGTGGCTATAGCTAACACAATTGATCACTTTAATTAAGAGTTCTTCAAATTAAGCTAAGAATAATTATCAAAACCCTGGACCATAGCGATAATCAAATCCATGAGGCACCAAAGCACCACCAGTACTTGACCCCGAAGCATTAGGGTCGATCGCCACATCGCCTCCTCCATTTGAACTTGGAGGAACCACCACTACAGGCTGAGCATTCATGGCCTCCGCCGTGAGACGATCAACTTTCTTGGTCACATTCAACCTAAGCTCCACCATCGCGTTCTTCATTTGCTCAAGTTGTTCCAAATTGAGATGATCTATAGGAGTTCTAAACAAAAACTTGTCTTGAGCTTCTTTATTCATCCGGTTTAGGGTTTCCCCGCGCTTCCTGTCTGCTTCAACAATGGACTCAAGATGAGTCAATTGGTCATTGAGTTCACGAATATTTGCATCGCGGTGAGCCTCGACAAGTTGGTCCACTAGATTGTTTGTTGGAGGAGGGTGCCGAGAAAGGAACCTTTCAAAGATAGATTCAAGGCTAGGATTTCCAAATGAGTAAGCCTTATTGCCAGGAGAGAAGACTAAAATGGCTAACTCGACACCACACAGAGTGGAAAGCTCACTGGCCTTCTTGAAAATGCCAGACCGCCGCTTCGAGAAGGTCACTTGGAGATTACTTTCTTTTTCTATCTTCACCATGTCGATCTTTTTACGACCCTTACTCTTCCTATCCATGGCTACAACTAAATTTCTCACCAAAACAAGAGAAATTCTAGATTAGTATGGCTCTTCCCCTAAACATATAGCATACTTATAGGAACTTCTTGATAGCTTGTGGGGCCTCTAGTTCTTGTTATGCCCTTGTTTTCGTTTTGTGGATTTGAACTCACACCAGAGTTATTGCCAATCAAGGAATGTTATAAATATGGATATAATTTAATTATTTACTAGCTATGGAGGTTCAAATTTGATCACTTACTTGCTAAATATTATAACTAGGATTGTGTATCTTGAATACATTAGTATTATCTAGGTTTAAAACCATTTAAACATTCATAACCAGCTTAGAAGTTTCAATCTAGAAACATAGATTTGGAGTAATGCGTCATATGGGTCATGAGAGAACCAATTGTTTAATGAGGCTCAAGTAGAGATATAACCAGGCTTTTAGCTATCTACTCAGTCAACAATATCCAAAAAATGAAGAGAAAATGTTGAGGTATCTATGATAAGAGGAATATAAGTAAAAAGGGAAAGAAATCTCATAAATGAAAAAAAGAAAAGTTTACCAAAAAAAGAGAAAAGAAGGAAATAAAGGAATTTCGACAAGATTTAGGGTGCGTTTGATAAAACTGAAAATTAAGTGTTGAATTTAAGTACTGAAAATTTTAAGTGATTTGTATTTGTAATATTGAAAACAGTGATTCAAGCACTCAAATAGAATGCATTCAGTGATTATTTTTCAGTATAAAATTTTCACTTAACGTTTTTAGTGGATTTTTGACTGCTTTTTTAATTCTGTGGTACATTATCAAACGCACTGAAAAAAATTAAGTGCTGAAAAATTTTATTTTCACCACTTAATTAGGTTATCAAGCACACTGTTAAGATTCCTCAAGCCAATAAATAGAGATGTTAGGGTAAAAGCCACGCTTAGGTTCTACAAAGTAATGTATAGAGATAGGTCCCACCATCCAAAATACTCATTGTAATTGGCTATATGCTACTACATATGATCAACACACATATGGTGACCTTTAAATTAAAAATTTCTGATAGAGAACATCGCTCATTACTCCGTCATTTGCTCTTCCACCCTATCAAACATAAATTGGTAGACCTTCATGCTCACATGATTCCAAATTAAAACACAGTGAGGATTAATGTACTAGTACTAATTGTTTTCCCAAGGAGATATTGTGATTCGGAGTATGAGATTATCATGACAATTACATCTAAAACATCACTAAACTTTTTTTTTTTTTTTTTTTGCTTTTGATAGCAAAACATCACTAAACTTGACTCTATATAAATGGGTCAAGCCACAACCTTCTTAGGGCTAAAAAACACTATATACGATGTGTTTTCTTGACTAAAACTTTGAATTTAGACACTTTAGTTTGAATTATTTGAACTAAAACTTCAAATTTTAAAAGGCTAATAATATTTTACCTCTATGTGGTTAGGCTCAGTTTCACTTTACATTTTTGTGGTTCAAAAGTGGATACTTAACCCCTTTGTGATTTCAAACTAAAGTGAAATTGTTAAAATTTCTCTCAAAACTAATGAAAATTCTATAATTGGCCAAAAATATTAGTAACTCTTAACCCCTTTAGTGAGGATAATTTTGGGATTAATCCCCAATATGGGGACAATGCTGTCATTTCACCGGCCTATGTGGATCTAATTTTAACACTTACCCGTTGTGAGGCTAATTTGGAGTTGACTGCCTATGCGGGTTTAATTTTGACACTTAAACGCTCCTTATGTTGGGCTAATTTTAACATTTAATCCTCATGTGATGCTGTTTTGAGAGAAATCTTAATAGTTTCACTTGAGTCCGAAACCAAAAGGGGGTTAAGTGTCCACTTTTGAACCATAATGGGGTAAAGTGAAATTGAGGGTAATCACAGGGGATAAAATATAGTTAACCCAATTTTAAATGTATTAATTGAGAAATTCATTGACTAGTGTTTAAAAAAACTAATGCGTAATAAAAATCTTTTCACCCATTAATATTTTATCAAAATGTGCTTCACTTACACTTTCTTAATTAATTCTTTCTTTCTTTTTTATTTTTTATTTTTTTTACATTGCGGCTGTGTTGGGAGGAGCAAACCTAAACAAACTAAATGAAAAATTAAATTTTAAAACCCTAAACGAATAAAATAAGGTTGATCATCTTATCACATCACGTCATTAGCATTATATGGTGTGACGCTACTCACACCACTGTAGTTATCATTGACTACCTTGACATTTTACTTAACTTATTTGTCGTATTCAAATTAAGAACCATGCGACATGCATGTAACTGGAGTGTCGCATCATCTTGTGCTAATGAAATAGTGTGACGGTTACCTTAAATAAGATAGTTCATTTATCCCACCAAGTTCATTGAATATAAAATCATAACAGTTAAGTCCTCAATAAAATAAATGCAATTCAACATTAATGTGACCAAAATAACAACACAAACATCTGTGGTATCAAAGCAAAAACACTTTCTCAATCATCTAATCTAAGACACTCACAAAAAGCCATGGCCAAGGTTATTTCCATGAGGTATCATAGAAGCACTAGTACTGGCATCAAATGGACCAAAAGACCTTGTCCCTGCAAGAAATGGCAAAGCCTTGGCCTCTTCGTTGGCTATCTTTTCAACTTGCTTGGTCATATCCTTCTTAAGCTCCTCCATTGCAGCCTTCAAAAGCTGAAGTTGTTGCAGGTTTTGCTCTTCAATCGGAGATTCCCACCACCGCTGACTTTGGCTTGACCTCCTCATTTGGTTAAGACTTTCCCCGAGCTTCCTCTCCGCTTCCAATTGGTTCTCCACCTGAGTGAGTCGCATGTTGAGGTCATGGACGCTTGCTTTCCTGTATTGCACACGTGGAAGCGAGAATAATAAAATTCACACTAATTGTAAGTAAAAATTAATAATTGGGGAAAATTGGACTAGAATAACAACCAAAAATATACAAGAACTTATATATCCCGAATTCCAAAGACAGTAAATCCCAGAAACTTAGACTCTAACAACAATATGCAATATCTCTCTCAACTCTCATCTTGAAAGATAGAGTACTCAAAGCTCCAAACACAAACACATATGAACTAATAATTGAAAAGATTTTTCTCACACTAAAACGTGCTCTCCATAAAAAGATTACCCTCGATCATATTGGATACAAGTTTGGACATTATACATAAATTCCTATAACTGAAACTCGATCTTTTATAAAGTTTTCAATCTAACTCATCCTTGTTCGATAAGTATTATATTCACAAGAAAACTAAAGTACATAAAATAGGAATTTGAGACAAATCCTGACACCTGTGTGCCTCGATCAGCATGTAGGTATTGTCATTGGGTTGAGGATCCCGTGACAAGAACCTATCAATGATGGACTCAACGTTAGGGTGACCAAAAGAGAAGACCTTCTTCCCCGGGGAGAAGACCACAAGTGCAACTTCAGTACCACAAAGAGTGCAAAGCTCACTAGCCTTCTTGAAAAGACCGGATCGGCGTTTTGAGAAAGTCACTTGGAGGTTACTCTCATTTTGCATTTTCTCCATGTTAATCTTTTGGCGACCTTTGCTCTTTCTTGCCATTGCTACCAAGATAAAGGAGTTACTTATGTTTTGTCCTAAATCATTAGAGGGTATTTAAAGAGGATTAATCTTATAAACCACTAGTTCGAATAAGTCATGACAACGATGATAGATCTTCGTGTTTATTCAATTACTTGTTTTAGAGATATCAAAATCTTAGTTTATATTAATTTACCAATTAAGTTTGGTGTCAAACAAAATACAAATTAACATCCATTTTCATTGTATATGCAAAAAAATTCTTTTAATTACTAGATTCAAAAGTTGTTGAGTTTCTTCACTCATCTTATGAGAAATAATGAAAAGGTGCGAATACAATATTACTGTTCTTGGACTTATTGAATTCAATTAAAATGCATGAACGTACATTATCCACCAAGTCAAAACTTCAAGAAAAATCCAAACAGCATTTGTTGTCAATTGTCATGCAATTATGTCCTCTAATTTAACAGCATCAAAAAATATTTTGCCAGCCCAAGTTCTGATACTCTCCAAATTAAGAAGTATTAAAAATGTTTTCGCGGTTGTAGCAACTTCGCAACTGGTAAGCTAGCTTTCAATCACTTGTGAACGTCAAAAATTGTGGCCAAACACCATCTAAGCCGCATTTCATGTTTAAGTAATGTACTATATGCGTTTACTTTATATATAGAGCACTACTAGACCCACATAATGAATTATATACTTTTTCCACACACAGCATTAAATGCATGTACCCTACGCTATATAAATAGGGCACAAAAAAGTGTAAAAAAATTCAAACATAAGGTACAAGCATTTAAAGCTGTATGTGAAAAAAATATGTAATTCACTGTGTGGGTCTAACATTTTCCTTATATATAATTGAATCATATTCTACAAATGAAAAGATGATAAATGGTCAAACAATCTGAGCTCCACTTGAATTCATAATGTCAAAATTGGTAGTACTTAATTTCGTGCCTAGTCGAGCTTGGGCAGATGCTAATAGCGCACACATTGAACCTGGCTCTGAGCCTCTGGCATATGCCCTTAGTTCCGCACGAGTTGCGGTTTGCATGAACTAATATTGACATAAGTATCAATTTTATCCCACGACAAAATGAATATTTATTTTAATAAGAGTTGCAATTGACATTTGAATTTTGAATAATCTTAGACTAACTCCAACGCCCTGCCAATTAGTGTGACATCCTATATTTGGTAAGGGATTTGACATAAATAGCCTCCAATGTTATGTCAAATCTGTTGCCAAAAAATGGCATGGCTATCTCTCCCTCAAATTTGGCATGACAAATGGGAGTTGCCATTTGTGCCACGTCAGCACTTACGCATTTAAATTAGGACTGTTCATAAAAAATCAACCATGAAACCGACTGATCGAACCGAGCAAATCGAGTTCATTTGGTTGATTTTAAAAAATATGTTCATAAAAGGAAACCAAACCAACCGATCAAAAGTGGCAAAAAAACCGACCGAACCGAGTCTATTGATCGGTTTTTAAACATGACAAAACCGAGAAAAACCAACCGTGAACAACCCTAATTTAAATGTTATGTTTTGACCACTTTTCTTGCTATGTTTTCATATTTTGCATCCCAAATATTTTCCAAATACATGCAGTAATGAGACAACTTGATTTTGATTGGAATGTATTATTATTGAAGGTGGTCCCATTGTCATTTTTTTTTTGTTGCTAAAAGTCTCACTGTCACATGTATCTGGGAAGCATTTGGGTTGTAAAATTTGAGAAGATATTGTAACTCATTAATAAATGACTCTTTTGGCTTTAACAAAATGCTACTTTAGAAGATGAATGGTAATTGGGGCAAAACATAGCATTTGAAGTGACAGGTATAAGAAATGTCAAAATATAGAATTTAACATTGTAACAATGCTAAGATGCACATTTTTTTTTTGGAGAGACAAAGATTTACATTCTAGATTCAATAATGCTAGGCACACAACATCAACAATAACACAAACCACAACACATGCTGTAAATGCATATAACTTGTGCTGTGTGAATTTTTCACATAGGGTCCACACTTTTTTAGAAAGCACAAGGTACATATATGCATTTTAAACATAATTGTGATCAGGGCCGGTCCTGAGTAATTGGAGGCCCGGGACGAACTATTAAAAGGGAGGCCCTTATACGGGGGTTGGGAATAGCGCCCCCGAGACAATTTTTTTGGGGTCTACTTATACATAATTGACAATTTTTTTAGGGTTTACTTATACATAATTGGTGATTTTTTTGGAGGTCTACTCATAATATGAGTCTATTTGTGAAACTTAAACGTTGTATGGTATCTTTTAAAATTCTAGAGAGGCCTATTACTAAAACTCAAAAAAAATCTTACACTAAAAGTGTAATTTTCAAAATTCTAGGGCATTTACTTTTGAGTTTTATATACATGTATATCAATATATATATATATAGTTGATGACACTAAATTGGGTCTTGGGGAGGCCTAAATGTAAAATACTAAAAATCTTTAGATAAAAAAAATAACTATGAAAATTTCATAAGGGTCCCTCAAAATTTTGTGAACTTTAGTGGTCCGAGGCGGTTGCCCCTTTTGCCACCCCTTTGGGCCGGCCATGATTGTGATTTATGTTGTGATTGGTGTTGTGTGTCTAACATTATTCTGATTCAATTTGCAAAATCAACATTTCAAACTTACCAAGTAAGAAAAAAGTAAACTAACCTCATTAATTAGAAGATATTGATATAATTAATTCTCTTAATTTCACAATTTTTAATTCGAAAGATAGAAGGAGTGAGAGAAACTATAATCCAACCCAACGGCTCCATTCTTTTTCTCAACCTTTTATTGACTTTTTAATTCATGTATCCTTTAACGGTCAAAAACTCAAAACCATTTAAACTCCACTGGTTTTGAAACTAGCCGTTACTATTCTCAATTCCGCAATTTCACAAGTCATTGCAAGATCTCCCAAAAACCACCTTACTTGATTTGAAGATTTCCTTGCCATTTCCCAACACACCAACACACACACACACACACTCTCTCTCTCTCTCTCTCTCTCTCTCTGAAGATATTGATCCCACAATGGCAGTTTCTTCAAACAGATCTCCTTCCCCAGTTTCCACTAGACCAAACCCTAATCCAAGAAACCCAGAAACCAATTCCACGATTCGAAGAAGTTTCAGCGGCAATCCATTTGCTAGGCCTTCAGTTCTTACAAACCCTAAAAGTTTCAACCCTGTTACCCCTGCTAACAGCCCTGCAGGTACATATAATATATGTATATGTGTGTGTGTATGTATATCCACACATACTTCTCTGTAAATGTGTCTAATTTTTAAGTGTCAATTGTGAATTGCAGATTTTAAGCGCAGGTTCACATAATCACACACTCATAATATCTCTGTTTATGTGTCTGATTTTTAATGTCAATTGTGAAATTGAAGAGTTTAGGCGCGCAGGTTCACATAATCACACACACACACACACATATATGTATTTGTATGCATATTCACACTTATATCTCTGTCTCTGTGTCTGATTTTTAATGTCAATTGTGAATTGCCAGATTTAGGCGCAGGTACACACACACACACACACATATATATATATATATAATGTATATTCACACTTATATCTGTGTTTATGCGTCTGATTTTCAATGTCAATTGTGGATTTGCAGATTTTGGGCGAAGACACTCAGTTGGCTATGAAGAGAAAGAGAATGAGATCGAGAAAGACCCAATTCCGAAGCCTATGAAAGTCCGATCACCGGCGGTTGTGAAAACTACCAAACACTTCATGTCGCCGACGATCTCCGCCGCCTCGAAGTTCACTCCGTCACCGAGAAAGAAAATCTTGACGGAGAGGAACGACTCAGTTCGATCTTCTCTCTCCTTCTCTGAATCAAAACCCCAATTTAGTTCCATCAATCTCTCTGACGATTCAGAAGAAACTGAACCCAAAATCGAAATGGCTTCAATTGATCCGAAAAACCCAGAATTGGATCAGAAAGAGGCAGTTCTTGAAACCCAAAAAGATTTATCTCTGAACTCTCAATCTGATTGCCTTAGTGTTGATGAAAATTCCAAGATTAGACCTTTTTATTCATCTGAATCACCCATTATAGCTCCTCTTGATGCTGATCCATCTCTTCCACCTTATGATCCCAAAAATAACTACCTTTCGCCAAGACCTCAGTTTCTTCATTACAAACCCAATCCGCGAATCGAAGTTTATCTTAACAAAGAAGGTGGTAAGAGGCTTGAAGAGAGCTTAATGTCTGAAATTTTTTCAGATACCGACGTTACTGAAGAAACCCAGTCCGAGGATTCGCAGAAAGAGTCCGAGGATGGTTCTTCAGTTGAGATGGTGACAAGTGAAGAAGAAGAGCCCCATGTTTCTGAATCAAAGGTCATAACTATCGATCCAATTGGTACCCATGTGGATCAGGAGAGTGAAGCAAGAAGCGTACCAAAACCACGGTTCTTTACTAGATCAAAGTCTGTTTCTTTGATTTTGGTACTCTTGATTGCTTGTTTATCGATATCTGTAACTGATTCTCCAGTCATTGATTCGTCGTCTGTCTATAGAGATTTAAGCTTCCCTAAAATTTACAATGACCCATCTGAAATTGGTAGATTTGCAAAAGCAAATCTTGATGGCTTTGCTCGAAAGTTCAAGGATTGGTCAGCCAACTCTATGTCTTATTTGTATCAGCTAATAGGCATTCCGGGCGAAGGGGATGAATCGGATCCCTTGCAATTTAGTAATTTGACTGATCTCTTGGTTGATAGATCTCTCACTGTGAATCACATACACAGTGAGGAGATATTAGAAGAAAGCTATGAGGAAGTTGAGTTGGAAACTCTCAGAGAGAGGGAGGCTGAAATAGAACCTTTGGAAGAGAAGGGCCACCCAGAGGTTGAAGAAGAATTCAATAATTTAGATGCTTCGGAAGAATACGGTGACCCAGAAGCTGAAGAGATTGAAATGGATAGTTCAGAAGAGATTCAGCCGCAAAGTGATTCTGGTTTTCAAGTCAACTCGGAACCGCGAAGCGAGTTAGTATTTGAGGATCAGTCAGTTCTACTTCCAGAGACTTCTGAGTTCGAGTCCCAAGTGGTTGAACCTGATATTGAGTCAATCACAGAAGAGGCCGATCTCGATAGATTTTCTGAAATGGATACTTCATTTGTGGATATCCAAAATTCACAAGCTCTTCATGCCTCTACTAGTGGGTCAGAAGATAAATTTCCAGTGCATTATATGCTTGGAATTTCTTTGATTCTTGTGGCTATGGTGGGTGGCACGGCTTTCATTTATCTGAAGCAAAAGAAAACCAAAGCCCTGAATGATCAACAAGTCGATCCAGCATTGACCAAGAAGTTGATTTCAAGTTCTGAGCTTGTTTACGAGGAAAGACCATCTTCACAGAACTGGCCAACAGAAGATATAGTTGGAGAGTCGTGTCCATCAGAAATGAGCAGCTTTCAAAAGAGCTTATCCTATAGCAACAAAGGACTAAGATCAAACAATGAAGCTCAGAGCCAGGAGAGGAAGACAAGGAAGAATCCTAAAAGAGAGTCATTGGCTTCTTCATCAGATTACTCAACGGGTTCGCCTTCTTATGGAAGTTTCACAACATTCGAAAAAATTCCAAGCAAGCAGGTAATCATTTTTACCTTGCATACATTGATATGTATAGACATTAATATACATCTCAGTTTTCCTAATATTTGGGATTTGCCTTTGTTTTGCAGGGCTCGGGAGATGAAGAGATGGTGACTCCAGTTAGGCGCTCGAGCAGGATTAGAAGTCACATCACCTCTCCGTGACAAATAAAGAAGAGTCTTTGCCTACTGTGTGGAGGCTTCTCATTGTTCTGCAGCTGCACATTTCTAATGTGCACGTTTCTTATGTGAATGAATTTACTGTTTCCTTTAGTTGCTAACTTAGGGATTGATTGGTTGTAATTCGACATGAAGGACTTGCTGTTATTAATTAGATCTATTAAGATTTCCTTGATTCTTGCTAGCTGGGAAGTATAAATTTGTGTTCTACCATTTCTGTTATGAATTATTTGGCTGGTACTTGAAGTACCGGGGGGGTGTGTTTGGTTACGTTGATTGCAAGGTTGGAAAAATGGGAAGTGTGTGTTGGTTACGTTGTTATGGGAAGTGTGTGTTGGTTACGTTGTTTGCAAGGTTGGAAAAATGGGAAGTGTGTGTTGGTTACGTTGTTGCAAGGTTGGAAAAATGGGAAGTAGTGTGTGTTGGTTACGTTGTTGCAAGATTGATGCGATGCGAGGAAGCATGAGTACTGTTGTGTACATGTTTAAGCAGTAGCTTTAGTTAAACCTATTTCTAAACCATTTCCTATTTTGGATTCTTTGTACTATTTAATCCCTCATTTGAGAGAAGAATATGATATGGAAAATTTCTAATAATTCATAACATAAAAAAAACATGTGCTATATACATAATAAACATGTGTCCATTAGAAATAGGTTTAACAGCTTTGTGTTGCTTTAGAGTTGTTGGGAATATAGGAAATATTCTAGATTGGATTGTGTTTAGGAAATATTCTAGATTATAGATTACTGTGTGTTGTTTTAGAGTTGTTGGAATATAGGAAATATTCTAGATTGAATTGTAGAATATTGTATATCCATTCCAACAAGAATCAAAAGAAAAAAAGTTATAAATAAAACAAGGCCCTGTGTTTTGCCTTAATTACACGGACCTCCCTCGTTGTTGGGAATATAGGAAATATTCTAGATTGGATTGTGTTTAGGAAATATTATAGATTAGATTACTGTGTGTTGTTTTAGAGTTGTTGAAATATAGGAAATATTCTAGATTGAATTGTAGAATATTGTATATCCATTCCAACAAGAGTCAAAAGAAAAAAAGTTATTAATAAAACAAGGCCCTGTGTTTTGCCTTAATTACATGGACCTCTCTCGTATTTTGAAAAATTACACGGGCCTCCCTTATAATTAGAATTCTATAACACTGTCCCCCTTAAAATTAATATTCTATAACACTTTAATTTCCCCCCTTAAAGTGTAAAAAAATACTAGGCAATAAGGGAGGTCGTGTAATTAAAAACACAGGGGAGGTGAGTGTAATTAACCATGAAGCGGGGCAAGGCTTTGTGAATGCTTTTTTTTCCCCCAAAATTTGTTGAAACTCTAATATGACTAAAAAGATGGTCATCTAAAACTTAATTCTGCTTGTGAGTTATGATAAAGCATTATTTGAATTATCGAACTCGAAAACTTAAATATGCTCATCTTGGATTTGGAATCAGCCTTTTGCTTCTGTTGTTGCATCAAGAATTCTTGTCCTTATAATCAGATAGGAATTTTAAGTTGCTAGCTCAGTAGCTTGGAGCGTTCGCTCTTCGAAGTCAATTAGTTGATAGTCATCTCAACCTATTCCGCTTGTGACAACATTGTTTGATTTCTCATACTTAAAAACTTCGTTATGCTGAACCTGGATTTGGAATCATTGAAAAAGGAAAACTACTAGCTGTGAATGTGATCATGTATTATGATGAAACTCACTTGTAGACTTTTTTCTTACTCCATATTCAGAACAAGGCGTACATGGAAATATATCTGAACAAATAAATTTTTTTTTTTTAAACATCAAAGATTAAATTCATTAATAATAAGGTGAAGTTCACCAATTAACAGAGAGTACAACCAATATCCAAAATAACCCAAGCTGCATAATAAAATAAACCAAGATACCCAACTGATCCCAAAAATTCCCAACACCTCACCAACAAGCTAATGACCCCAAAGTCTAAACCCAAACAAAAATACAACCAATGGAAAGACCAGTCCAGTCCAACTATGAACCAAACAAATTCCGAAAGCAATGACAACAAATTAACTACAAATTCTTCTATGCTTGGCCAACAGAACCCATTGAAGCATCCATCGACAATTCAATAAAGCAGGATTGAACACTTTTCATCGTGCTGAATAAAATGGCTACAAATTCAAGCGATTCCAGTTATCCGAAACTATATTAGTTCCTATGGTGGCAATTTTGCATTCAAATGAAGTTTCTTATTTTCTTTTTGTTTTATAAAATGGTAAACGCAAGACTGCTGGAAAACAGCAAAACTCTTCCTCTAAACCAAGATAAGTACTACTTGTAAGAAGATTGCAATTGATGATCAAAAGTTTTGTGTTTGCTTTAATGCAAATCAGGTATGACCTTCTGTTTCTCATTCGATGATTGAGTCAATGAACTTGTTTCGGGGCAGGACCAAATTTTTCGAAACAAAGCATGTTCAAGTGGTTTAGCATTCTTTGTGGTCACAGCTTAGGCTATGAAGAAATGAAGCCATTATTTCCATCAGAAGTATCAAGGTCCACCGGAAGGCCAGAGTTGGGCAGCATCAGAATGCCGAAGAGAAATTTCCCAAGCTCAAGAAAAATCAATTAGGCTAACAGAAAGTTTCATAGTGATGGTAAGAAACCAGATACGGAAATCAGTTGTTGTGAAAGAAAGATTGTTTGAAATATTTATATGGATCTTCATGTTCATCTTGT
Source organism: Hydrangea macrophylla (assembly GCA_033977485.1). Lineage (NCBI taxonomy): Eukaryota > Viridiplantae > Streptophyta > Magnoliopsida > Cornales > Hydrangeaceae > Hydrangea > Hydrangea macrophylla. Next base: position 92,239,007 of record CM066992.1, read on the forward strand.
ATGAAAATAGACTAAAATTATGCATCTTGTCAATGAGAATAATCTATACTTGGCTCTTTTTGTGTTCAAAGAACAAAGAAAATTAATGTCATTGGGATGAAATCAAAATTTGAGACTCGTTTTTTCCATTGATGAACAAAAAAGCGTAGGAGGGGTTACCGAAATTGGTGATGCGTACATGGACAAAACATGACAAAAGTGTGAAGCTAATATATTACCTTTCACTGCTGATAAACAATTCTAGGGTATACCTTTTTATATTGACTATGCTCATTACCTTCTAGAGAATTCCTAAGGAGAATCCTATAGTAGAGATAAGATTTGAGTGAGAATATGCAAGACAGCTGTGGCACACGTGGCCAATTACTTTTATTGGCTGATCTCTTAGGTAATGGATTGCTGACATGGATGGGTATTCCATTGTTGATCAATTGCTGTAATTTCCTTAACACCTCCCCTCAAATTGATGGGAAGTTCTGTGAGCATCAATTTGGGTCTTAGATATTTGAACCGAGCTACTGGGAGACCCTTGGTGAGTATATCTGCACTCTGATCTGAAGTTGGAATATGTTGAACCTTTAACTGTCTTGCAAGAACCTTTTCTCTGACAAAATGGCAGTCAACTTCTATGTGTTTGGTTCTTGAATGGAACACTGGATTATGAGACAGTGAGATGGCTGACACATTATCACACCATATGATGGGAAGACAAGTGAAGCTTATTGAAAGATCTTTGAGTAACATCTTTATCCACATAACTTCTGCAGCCGTTTGAGCCAGTGCCCTATATTCTGCCTCTGTGGAGGACCTTGAGACTGTGGTTTGCTTCTTTGCTGACCAGTTGATTAAATTAGAGCCTAGAAAAACACAGTATCCAGTTGTGGACTTTCTATCTTCATGATCACCTGCCCAATCTGAGTCTGAATAGGCCATAAGATTGAGAGGTTCTGGTTGGAAGTTTAACCCAAGAAATCTTGTCCCTTTTACATACCTAAGAATCCTCTTGACTGACTCCCAATTTGAATTTGTAGGCTGCTGCATAGATTGACAGGCTTGGTTCACAGCAAAGGCTATGTCTGGCCTTGTGATGGTCAAGTATTGAAGTGAACCTACAATACTTCTGTAGAAGGTGGCATCCTTGAAAGGAGTGCCATCTTGCAGTTGATAGGTCTTTGCAGCTGTTGGTGAGTCATAAGGCTTGCAATCAAGCATTGCAGCTTTCCTAAGTAGATCTAATGCGTATTTGCTCTGTGTTAATATCATGCTGCTGGAGGTTCTGTGAGCTTCTATTCCCAGGAAGAAGTGCAACAGTCCCAAATCTCTCAGGGCAAATTTTTGACTCATCTGATCCATCAAGGTTGCTATCTTTCTTGGATTACTTCCAGTAATGAGAATATCATCAACATAGACCAAGATTATGATTTGATATGTCACTTCTGTAAGGACAAACAGAGAGTTGTCTGAACCACTTTGCTTGAATCCTAGTTGAGTCAAAAAATGTGACAAAGTAGAGAACCAGGCTCTAGGAGCTTGTTTGAGTCCATATAGGGCTTTGTTTAATTTGCAGACAAAGTTGGGTGAGACAGGGTCTATGAAGCCCTCAAGTTGCTGCATGTAGACCACTTCTTCTAGGTTTCCATGCAAGAAAGCATTGGACACATCTAGTTGTCTAATGTCCCAATTGTAGTGTGACACGACTTGAAATGTGTTCTCTGAAGAGTACGTCCAAGTGTAGACGGTCGCGTCGCGTTAAAAACCGGTAAGACCGGGTCGAATCCCAAAGGACGGAATGTAAAGGCAGAAGAATCTAGATTGAATCCAAAAATAAAGTAAAAGATGATTTCTTGTAGAAAAGGGGTTTGTAACAGTCCTAAAAAGAAATAGAAGAAACAATTTAAAGTGAAGTAAAGACTTAATTAGATAAGATTAAAAGTTGTGATAAAAATCAAATATGAAAAAGGGTTGGGAATATGTGAATCCACAAAGTACCAGCCACTACCATGATTTTAACAAGAATGAACAGTTGGGGTTTTATCCTTAGAGTATTCCTTATTTCGAAATGATTAAGTTAAGCATTCTAGACGCTAGGTATGTAAATCTTGCATATCTAGTGGTTCGTTTACCTCACTTATTTATGAAGAACTGAAATAAGTAATTAATTAAACCCATGAACAATGACTAACAAATTGAGTATAGAATATTCGAAGTGTTAGTTACGAGTGTCCATAGATTTAACTAATTGGAAAAGCCTTTATTCCAAAATCAGTTTACAATTTGAACTTGAAAGATCAATTTGGACCTAGTTTCTGAAACAAAAGTTACTGGAATACAGAAAGGAGTAAACCCAAGTCATAATCATATCAATCGATTAACTTAATGTCAATCGATTGACATGGAATGGCTTTCAATCGATTGACAATTATATCAATCGATTGACTTGGAGTTTATGTCAATCGATTGGATACTGTATCCAATCGATTGGCATTGACTCTTTCACAGAATCATAGCAGAGGGCTGGGAACAATGCTTCATCACATTATCCCCAACCAGAATTCTACTCACGCATAATTAAGACTGCATAAACATAAATAAACCGAAAGACAATATCAAACATAGCCATGGATTAAAATGTTAATTTAAAATTGCTTAAATCAAATCCTAACTATAATATGCATAACAATCACAATTCCTAAGCAACTAAAAACAAGAATTGAAACCTGAGATTCGAGAATGAAAAACAGAATATGAACTTATCCACTGGAATGCTTCAAAAACTAAAAATCAATGGTGAATACCTACAAAAACAATACAAAAATGAGCCAACCCCCAACGCCCTCTCTACTCTCCTCTATATATAATGTCAGAAAAATGAGCTAGAGGCGTCCAGGTTCATTCCATAACGGCTGGTCGTCGCCTGATTGCTGAGATCTTGCGCCATTAAAACAAGCTGTTTCCAGTTTAAGTCAATCGATTGACAAAGATGTCAATCGATTGACAAACATGTCAATCGATTGATACTATGTCAATCGATTGGTATCAAGACTTCATCAATTTGCTTCTTGAGTTATTCCTTTCAACTTGTAATTCCCTTTAGCTTCAGAACCTGCACTTACAAAGCCAAACACAACAACATACCTCGAAAAACGTATCATTGTGCAAAGAAGCAAATTAAACACAATTGCAGGTAAAACTAGAGAAATGAGGTTATATCCAGTCAGTTTTTACTCCTTATCGAGCTAATATTAAACTAATATCAGCTCTCATCACGACCCCCAACTAGCGTTTTGCTAGTCTCTAGCAATGAAGCGGAATTAACACAAATTGAGACGACCAACTATTATCGTTACAGTTTTATTGAACTAAAACAAAAGGGAAATCCTAACTCACTGTCGCAGGAATCGCGGTTGCATTTAGCGTATGCAACAAGCCTTTGAACCCTTAGGTTTACCCTAATGGACGAGTTGTGTCTCGTGAGGGTTTTCAGAGAATTTACCCACAAAATTCAGATGTCCAATTTCCAAACTTATCAAAACTTCAATTTCTCCTTTATGCTAAAAAAAAATTTTGCTTAACAGGGATATGAATTCCTTTACCATGCTATGGAAGTAAACAACATGTTACGAAGTAACTTATTCAAGTTAAGTTACATTCACAGCCTTTATATATCCTTGTGTGTGTGTGGGGAGTTAACAACTACGATATAAATCTTTATCTTAAAATTCTTTAGATTGACATGTTTAAGACTTCATAGTTTCAACTCAATTCTCACACGGTTTACGCTCAAAATAGAAATCACTCTGAAACAGGCGTAAAGCTTATGCACTCATAGTATGAAGCTCAAATGAGTAAATGTAGAGGCAATCAAACATGCTTACATACTAGACACTGAAAAACGCTTATTTGAGGTGCATGAGTCTCATGAATGGAATGCCAATTACAACAAGAGCGATCTACTGTGGAAAACTCCTTTCATACTCGAGATTTGTTAAAATTAATCTAGAATCATTAGGACTTGTGACAGAAATATGAGAAGAGGTAAGAGATAATGGACTGTGAAAAATGAGTTCAAGCATGTGACATAGCAAAACCAACTCCACTTCACATCTTTTATTTAACAATCCTCCAATTTCTTTTATTTATTGCTTTCCACTTTTCTTTTCTTTTCTTTCTTTTTCTCTTTTTTTTTTTTTTTTTTTTTTTTTTTTTTTTTTTTTTTTTTAAATCAATCTGCAATCACTTCTCCTTTTCCTCCTTTAAATATTTTCACGAAACCGTCACATACTTGATTATAAAAAGGTGATTTAGGTAGGGACCTTGATTTGTGATAGGTAAGTGAGGTTTTAAATTTCCTCGAGAGATGAGGTGAAGAAACGATGGCCTAAATCCTCTTCTAGACATTATAACTTATCTCGAGTATTTCCTGAGTTTTAAAATTAGTAAATCCTGAACGTTCTCCTGATGCATTAGCCAAATGAAACAAGAATGAGACTCTCAACGAGATAAAAGTGTGTTTCAAAAATTGACACGAGTTTTGTGATTAACCCTCAGAATAAACGAATAGCTCAAAACTCACTAGGGTTAAAAGTTTTACTATTAATCCAATCACATGACAATCGTATTTCATTTTAATTTAAAGATTCTTTCGTGACTGTCAACTCGTGCAGAATTGTTTCAGGATATATTCGTGCTGTGGATGTGAAACTAGATTAGTAACTAAGTAACATGTAATCGAAATCCATAATCTAGCAAGGAAAACATAACTGCATCATTACACAATAATTTAGCTAGGAGGAACGAGGTGTTGATAGTTAGAATATTAACAACAGTTTTTTTTTTTTTTTTTTTTTTTTTTTTTTTTTTTTTTTTTTTTTTAAAACTGGAGATAATAATAATAACAAGTGTGCATAATGAACTCAAAAATATACAGGTGGATATCTACTCCCTACCCCCAACTGAAATCGACATTGTCCCCAATGGAAGAGATTCGAGTAATAAAAGATATCACCTGATTCACGCGATTCAGTACAAATCTGAGAATTCACCTGTTGTAATATCACAATCTCCGCACACAACCAAGATCAAGAGTAAAAGGATAATAGAGAGAGTCTAAATGATAAAACATAATCCATGAGTAACAGAGCTATCTGTAAAGTAATATCCAAAAGTCCAATACAGTCCATGTACAGATATAACTGAAAACAACTACCCAAGAGTATCCAACCGACCCAAAAAATAACCAAAATATCAACAAATACACAAATAAAGTGACAACAGAGAGAGAAAGATAAATGAAATAACGACACACTCTCTCGCTCGCCACATCTCCCTCCTAAAGATCGGCAGTCTGATCAACGGATGGCGTGATAACTACCTCACTGTCACCCTCAGCAGCTGTCTCAGTCTGGACGACAACTGCCGGGTCACTCACAGCTGGCGGTGAAGCAGCAGCTGGAGGTGGTGGCTGTGAAGGTGTCTCCAAGGTGACGCCCTCTGGCTGAGCTGATGTCGAAGCTGGATCTGTCTGTGGAGGTGGCATAGATGAGCGCAAAGATTGCTCGATCCCGAGCAACATCGAAATCTGCTCTATCTGACCACCTAGCCGCGACATCTGGGTAGCTAAAAGTAACTGCTCAGCTGTGAGCTCTCTAATCATCGCATGTAGCTGTATCCTCGCAGCTCGCTCCTCTAACAAGAAATCATAAATGGTCTGAAGAGATGGAGGGGTAGATGTAGAGGCTGTAGGTGGCACAGGAGCTGCAGGTGGAGGAGAGGCTGTAGATGTCTCACGCATCCTCAACTCATACTGACCCTCAGCCTCAGTCGGCGTCCCAGAGTCCTCATCATCCTCCTCCTCAGCTACCTCCGTATCCTGACCCTCCGCCTCAGTAGGCGTCCCTGGGTCTACGTCTTCCTCCTCTGATGACACGTCTCCTCTCTTCCTCTTCTTCTTCTTACTACTCTCAGGATTTGAATTGAAATGAGGGAGAGGGAGAAGAGTATACAATACGCCTGGAGGGAGTTTCAATCGATTGACAATATATGTCAATCGATTGAACACAAGTTAAGTCAATCGATTGATAAAATTGTCAATCGATTGACAACTGTTTATACCAATCGATTGACATTAATATCAATCGATTGAATAAGAAATTCTTGGGAACCCAAAATTATCCTCATGTGATCACCCCCAACAGTTTAAGAATGCATTTGTAAGACAGAAACAAGACATTTGATCATTCAAACAAGCATTGGACTCATCAATCAAACAAATAGGAAGAATTTATTCCAAACATCATCAATTCACAGTTCAAAATGGATTATTATCATCCAAAGAGTACAAGATCTTGGTTGGGAAACAAACAATCACACAGAAAACAAGAAACAAAGTTCTGTCTTTATTCATATGCCATAGGAATTATCAATTCTGCTCGGGTCCAGGGGAAGGAAAATCTTCTCCCACAGCGTAATCCACAAAGTACTCCACAACTTCTCCATCCGAGTTCAACTGAAGATCATCCAGAATCTCTCGAACAGCGCATAGCAAATCCCAGGTATTCATCTTGGCGATTTCCGCATTAGGGGAATCTGGGCATGAGCCGGATAGTGGAGTGAAAATTGGCCTTTCTTGCTCCCTCGGTTCTGGGGTTCCTGGAGAACGGACCCCATGGTAGAGCAGATGTGGCAGGAAGTGCAATGGATTCATCCTATAGCCAATCAAAAAGACAGAATTAGAATAAGAGGAAACAGAAAATGAAGAAGCACACAAGAAAAGAAAGCTATTATACAACAACACAAGGTTCACAAGATTTTTCAAGAAGAATAATCAGGATCATCCAATTGGATGGTCTCTGATTCTGGTTCGAATTTCTCTAAAAATGGTTTTAAACGTTGCCCATTGACTTTGAAAGCATTACCATTCTTGGAGTTAACGATTTCCACTGCTCCGTGTGGAAACACTTCCTTGACAATGAAAGGTCCTATCCACCTTGACCTCAGCTTCCCGGGAAAGAGATGAAGCTTTGAATCGTAAAGTAAAACTTTCTGTCCCGGTTCAAGCTTCTTTCTCAGGATCGATTGATCATGCTTAGCTTTTAATTTTGACTTATAAGTTCGAGCACGATCATAAGCATCATTCCTGATCTCTTCCAACTCATTGAGTTGTAACTTCCTCAATGTGCCACTCTCATGAATGTCAAAATTTAGCAATCTAGTGGCCCAGTATGCCTTATGCTCCAGTTCCACCGGCAAATGACAAGCTTTTCCATAAATTAGCCTGTAGGGAGACATCCCAAGATTCGTCTTATACGCTGTCCTGTACGCCCACAAAGCATCAGTTAAACGTGACGACCAATCCTTTCTATTGATGTTAACAGTCTTTTCCAGGATATGTTTGATCTCCCTATTGGCTAACTCTGCCTGACCATTTGATTGCGGGTGATATGATAAAGCAATCTTATGGTTAACCCCATATTTCTTCATCAGCGCCTCAAAGGGTTTATTGCAGAAATGGGTTCCACGATCACTAATCATGGCCTTTGGTGTTCCGAATCTTGACAGAATATTCTCCTTTAAGAATGAGATCACAGTTCTGTGATCATTTCTCCTTGTCGGAATGGCTTCAACCCACTTGGACACATATTCGACTGCCAAAAGAATATATTCGTAATGTGATGATGGCGGGAATGGTCCCATAAAATCGATGCCCCAGCAATCGAAGATTTCAATGGTAATGATCGGGGTCATCGGCATTTCATTTCTCTTTGACAAACTTCCTAGCATTTGGCATCTAGCACATGCTCTACAAAATGCATAACAGTCTTTGAAAACTGTCGGCCAATAGAAACCACTACTAAACACTTTTTGAGCAGTTTTCTGGGCTGAGAAATGGCCACCACATGCCTCTGAGTGGCAGGAAGCTAAAATATGAGAGATATCTTCCTCAGGGACACATCGCCTAATTACTTGATCCGCACAGTACTTAAACAAGTACGGATCATCAAAGTAAAACCATTTGGCGATGGATAGAAACCTTTTTCTGTCAGGGATAGACCAATGGGATGGGGTCTCCCCTGTTGCCAGGTAATTGACAATGTCAGCATACCAGGGCAAACTGGTTGCTGCAAATAGTTGCTCATCTGGGAAAGATTCACTGATCGGAATCGATTGTGAAGAATTGTCTTCAAATGTCAATCGTGAGAGGTGATCGGCTACAACATTCTCCACTCCCTTTTTATCTTTGATAACCAAATCAAATTCTTGGAGCAGAAGAATCCAGCGTATCAATCGCTGTTTTGTTTCCTTTTTGGAGAGCAGATACTTCAATGCAGCATGATCGGTGAAGCAAATGATCTGCGAGCCAATTAGGTATTGCCTGAATTTCTCTAATGCAAACACAATTGCAAGCAACTCTTTTTCGGTAGTTGAGTAATTACGTTGAGCTCCATCAAGGGTTCTGCTAGCGTAGTAGATCACAGTAGGCTTTTTGTCTTTCCTTTGCCCTAGAACAGCTCCGATCGCTGTGTCACTCGCATCACACATCAGCTCAAAAGGAAGACTCCAATCCGGAGATTGCATTATTGGAGCTGTTGTTAGGTGATGTTTGAGCTCATCAAAAGATTCCTGACACTTGCTGTTCCACTCAAAAGATTGGTCCTTAACAAGGAGTTGACATAGTGGTCTAGATACAGCACTGAAATCCTTAATAAACCTCCGGTAGAAACCGGCGTGACCTAGAAACGATCGTATTTCTTTAACTGTAGTGGGGACAGGAAGATTAGAGATTATATCGATCTTTGCCTTGTCTACTTGTATTCCCTCAGCAGACACGATATGTCCCAAGACAATCCCTTTTGTCACCATAAAGTGACATTTCTCCCAGTTGAGGACCAAATTCTTTTCCTCACATCTCTTCAAGACTTTTTGAAGGTTTTCCAAGCAATCATCAAAGCTGCTTCCAAAAACAGAGAAATCGTCCATAAAAACCTCCATAATCTTCTCTACCATATCGCTGAAGATGCTCAGCATGCACCGCTGAAAAGTAGCAGGTGCGTTGCACAATCCGAACGGCATCCGGCGATATGCAAATGTTCCAAACGGGCAGGTAAAAGTGGTTTTCTCTTGATCAGCAGGATCAATTTCTATTTGGTTATAACCACTATAACCGTCCAGGAAACAATAGAATTGGTGACCCGCTACCCTTTCGAGCATTTGATCCATAAAGGGCAATGGAAAATGATCTTTCCGAGTAACCGCATTCAACCTTCGATAGTCAATACACATGCGCCAGCTCGTGGTTACACGTGTGGGTACCAATTCTCCTGCTTTATTTTCTACCACTGTAATGCCAGCTTTCTTCGGCACTACTTGAGTTGGACTTACCCAAGGACTATCCGAAATTGGATAAATAATCCCAACATCCAGCAACTTCAAAACTTCCTTCTTCACCACCTCTTGCATGTTTGGGTTAAGACGCCTTTGCATTTGACGACAAGGTTTGGCATCTTCCTCAAGGTAAATCCTGTGGGTGCATATGGATGGACTAATTCCTCTTAAATCAGCAACGGTCCATCCTAACGCACTCCTGTGTTGCTTAAGCAACTGTATCAGTTTGCCTTCCTGTTCGTGATTTAAAACAGATGAAATTATTACAGGAAAGGTCTTCTCTTCTCCCAGGAATACATATTTCACTTCTTTTGGGAGTTCTTTCAGTTCCAACTCTGGAAATTGCAAGTTCGATGGCACAGCCAACTTGGTCTTTGGTGGTAGCTGCTCGTATTGAGCCGTCCACATTGTTCTTGCAACTTCCTCTTCAGTAATCTCCAAGATAGAACAAATCTGACTCATTCTTTCATCTTGTGGAGTGTATCTTTCCAATTCATAACATGAGTTAGTTATAACGGACTCCACAGGATCAGAGTGAGCAGTTGAATCAAAGCAATCTTGAATTACTGCTTCTACCCAATTCACCTCCTCTTCCTCCTCATCAAAATCTTCAATCTTGGGATTTGAAAAGATCTTGATATTTAATGTCATATTCCCAAAAACAACGGTCATAACTCCACTCCTCACCTTAATCGTCGCATCAATTGTCGCGAGGAAAGGACGTCCAAAGATCACCGGAATCTGTGATTTAGCATTGTAAACTGGTTCAGTGTCCAGAACAACGAAGTCAACAGGAAAGACAAAAGTGTCAATCTGGACTAAGACATCCTCCAGCACTCCTCGCGGGTATTTGATTGATCGATCTGCCAGTTGGAGAGTAATGCGAGTGGGTTTAAGTTCTCCTAACCCTAATTGTTGATAAACAGTGTAAGGTAAGAGATTAACGCTCGATCCTAAATCGAGTAACGCATTGTTCACTTTCTTCTGACCGATTATACAAGAAACTGTTGGTGTGCCTGGATCCTTGTATTTAGGAGGCAAATCGTGTTTTACGATCGCACTTGCCTGGCATGCCAAGTAAGCACTCTTCTTAACACTTTGCTTCCTCTTTACAGTGCACAAGTCTTTAAGGAACTTGGCGTAGGAAGGCACTTGTTTGATTGCGTCTAGGAGTGGGAGATTGATCTTTACCTGCTTGAATAACTCCAGAAACTCCTGACTTTTCGTTTCTTGTTGAGGTTTCTTCAACCTCTGAGGATATGGTGCCGGAAAAGGACATTTGGGTGCCTCCTCGATGAGAGGTTCTTTTCCAGGTCTTCTCTTTATTTCATTATCCTCAGGAATTGTTATTTTGGGCTCAACTGTTTCGCCCTCTTTTCCTTCTTCCACCAATTCTTCTTCATTCTCTGCCTCTTCTTCATCACTAACTACAGGTTGTGAGGGCAAAGAGACTTTCTCAATTTCTTTTCCACTCCTCAACACAGTTACTGCCTTGACCTCCTCATGTGGTCCAGATCCCGAGGGTCCTGTACCCGAGTGTTGGCCTTTAGGATTTTGCTCTGGCTGTGCAGGGAACATAGTTCGTTCTCGATCCCCTTGTTGGGCAGCTAACCTCTCTACACTTGTATTGAGTTTACTCATTAGCTGCATCATCTGTTGCATCATGAGTGTATTAGGATCCTCTTGTGCCTTCTTATGGGGTGGCACATAAGTGTTTGGTGAGAGTTGGTTGTTGCTTCCCTGATTGTAATTGGATTGAGGTAAATGATTTTGATATTGGTTCTGGTGATACCCTTGATTTTGATAAGTATGAGGAGGTTGGTAGCTCTGGTGGTACCCTTGGCTTTGAGGTCGGTACTGGTTTCCTTTATTTGGCTGCCACTGTTGAGATGGGTTTGCTGCAGCAGCACTGTTTCTTTGATCGAAACCAGGATGACTCCACCTATCATTGGGGTTGAAACGACCAGGGGCATTTACAGCATGTACCTCTACTGGACTCTGTTCTTGGTAAACAGGGTATATTTGGCAATGTTGAGAGGTATGCCCCATCTGTAGACAACTTGAACATGATTCTTCAGATGCAAATTGTACTACCGGGTCTTTCTTTGCTTCCAGAATTTCCAATTTACGAGCCAGTTGCTCGTATTTCTCCAGTAAGCCATCTTCCGCCTTCAGTTGATAAATGCTCTTTTTACTCGAACTCGAACTGGGTTGAGTTCTCGTCACTTGAGTTTCCCATTCCGGTGCATGTTCTGCTAACCATTCAAAATGAGCTTCTGCTTGGTCAGCATTTTTACTCATGAACTCACCGTCACTCGTAGTTTCTACGAGCTTCTTCGACTTTGGACTTAGGCCATCAAAGAAGAAGCTTATCGTTCGCCACTTCTCAAAACCATGATGCGGGCAGAGCAGTAACAAATCCTTGAAACGCTCCCATGCCTCAGCAAAAGTTTCTTCCTCTTTTTGATTATACATCTTGATTTGTCTCAAGATGTCAGTTGTTAACCGGTTAGGGAAGAACTTTTTGAGAAAAGCTTCATGAATTGCTGGCCAAGTCGAAATCGAATTTGGTTTAAGTGACAACAACCATGACTTCGCTTTGTCCTTCAAGGTGAAGGGAAAAAGCTTTAGTCGGATTATATCACTTGGGCAAGTTTGATCTGTGAAAGTGCCACAAACATCTTCGAAATCTCGAATGTGCAAGTACGCCTTCTCTTTATCCATCCCATGAAATGTGGGTAAAAGTTGAATCATCCCATTACGGAAATGGAATGTACCTGTGTGTGGGGGGATGCGGATACAAGAAGGTGTGGCTGTTCGATCAGGGGCCAAGAGTTCTCGTAACGGTCGCTGACCGTCATCGATGAGGTCATGCCTATTCTCTCCTTGTTGGCTCTCCGTATCAGACATCGAGTTAGAAGTAGATGGGGTAAAAATGGGATTATCAGCACTATGGATTGGATCTTCAAAAAGATTTGTGATGAAGGCTTCAGTGGAATCAAAGGACATAGAAGGACACAAGCAATGCAACTTTGTGTTCTGAAGAACAAAAAGAAAGATAGAAATGGGATAAGAAAAGATTGGATCAAATCTAAATTCCTGGCCTTCGTTACCGTCCCCGGCAACGGCGCCAAAAAACTTGACACGACTTGAAATGTGTTCTCTGAAGAGTACGTCCAAGTGTAGACGGTCGCGTCGCGTTAAAAACCGGTAAGACCGGGTCGAATCCCAAAGGACGGAATGTAAAGGCAGAAGAATCTAGATTGAATCCAAAAATAAAGTAAAAGATGATTTCTTGTAGAAAAGGGGTTTGTAACAGTCCTAAAAAGAAATAGAAGAAACAATTTAAAGTGAAGTAAAGACTTAATTAGATAAGATTAAAAGTTGTGATAAAAATCAAATATGAAAAAGGGTTGGGAATATGTGAATCCACAAAGTACCAGCCACTACCATGATTTTAACAAGAATGAACAGTTGGGGTTTTATCCTTAGAGTATTCCTTATTTCGAAATGATTAAGTTAAGCATTCTAGACGCTAGGTATGTAAATCTTGCATATCTAGTGGTTCGTTTACCTCACTTATTTATGAAGAACTGAAATAAGTAATTAATTAAACCCATGAACAATGACTAACAAATTGAGTATAGAATATTCGAAGTGTTAGTTACGAGTGTCCATAGATTTAACTAATTGGAAAAGCCTTTATTCCAAAATCAGTTTACAATTTGAACTTGAAAGATCAATTTGGACCTAGTTTCTGAAACAAAAGTTACTGGAATACAGAAAGGAGTAAACCCAAGTCATAATCATATCAATCGATTAACTTAATGTCAATCGATTGACATGGAATGGCTTTCAATCGATTGACAATTATATCAATCGATTGACTTGGAGTTTATGTCAATCGATTGGATACTGTATCCAATCGATTGGCATTGACTCTTTCACAGAATCATAGCAGAGGGCTGGGAACAATGCTTCATCACATTATCCCCAACCAGAATTCTACTCACGCATAATTAAGACTGCATAAACATAAATAAACCGAAAGACAATATCAAACATAGCCATGGATTAAAATGTTAATTTAAAATTGCTTAAATCAAATCCTAACTATAATATGCATAACAATCACAATTCCTAAGCAACTAAAAACAAGAATTGAAACCTGAGATTCGAGAATGAAAAAACAGAATATGAACTTATCCACTGGAATGCTTCAAAAACTAAAAATCAATGGTGAATACCTACAAAAACAATACAAAAATGAGCCAACCCCCAACGCCCTCTCTACTCTCCTCTATATATAATGTCAGAAAAATGAGCTAGAGGCGTCCAGGTTCATTCCATAACGGCTGGTCGTCGCCTGATTGCTGAGATCTTGCGCCATTAAAACAAGCTGTTTCCAGTTTAAGTCAATCGATTGACAAAGATGTCAATCGATTGACAAACATGTCAATCGATTGATACTATGTCAATCGATTGGTATCAAGACTTCATCAATTTGCTTCTTGAGTTATTCCTTTCAACTTGTAATTCCCTTTAGCTTCAGAACCTGCACTTACAAAGCCAAACACAACAACATACCTCGAAAAACGTATCATTGTGCAAAGAAGCAAATTAAACACAATTGCAGGTAAAACTAGAGAAATGAGGTTATATCCAGTCAGTTTTTACTCCTTATCGAGCTAATATTAAACTAATATCAGCTCTCATCATAGTGTAGTGCCAATGTGATTATAATTCTGACTGTTGAGAGTTTGATAACTGGACTAAATGTGTAATACCCTGTATTTTGGTATTTTAATAAGACCCGGTATTTCATTTCTATACTCGTATAAACTTTCTCTTCCTTCTGGTGATTTTTGATACCAATCGATTGACATATTCCCAATCGATTGACACTTTTCTGATACCAATCGATTGATAAGTTATCCCAATCGATTTACATTCAACCGACTAAAAGTGATTACGTGTCAACATTTCCAATCGATTGACATGATCCCAATCGATTGACATTGTTTCCAATCGATTGACTACAAATATCTGTTACCAATCGATTGACTGGTGTCTCAATCGATTGACATAACCTGAGAAATGTTTTCTTCTTTCCTTCAGCTTTAAACGCGTGGCAATCCCTTACCACTATATATATGTTTCATTTCATGGCCTTGGGGCTGTTTTTCAGACCTTGTGAGAGGGAGAGACATACTCTTGAGATATATACATATATCTATATATCTATACATATATACACACCCTCACACACACTCACTGCCGTGGCAGCTGGGAAGAAGAAGAAGAAGAGGAAAGAAGGAGAAAGAAGAAAGAAGGAGACAGAGAGAGGGCTGGACAGAGAAGAGGAGACAGAGAGAGAAAGCTTGGAGGTTTCGAACTTAAACACACCCAAACGCACCCTAGGTGAGTTTCTAACTCACTTGGTCTCTTTATATGAAGTTTATATAAGCTATTATGATGTTTAGATGGGTTACATGCATGTTGTGTACGTTTATATATGCTGTTTTTACAAACTGCTGGAGAAGACGTAGTTCCAATCGATTGACATGATCTCAATCGATTGACATCAGTTGCATCCCAATCGATTGAATAGGATTTCAATCGATTGACATTGTTCCAATCGATTGACATGTTTATCAATCGATTGACATAACTTTTGTTCCAATCGATTGAACTTTTGTTCCAATCGATTGACATGATCAGTACATGGATTTCTTTTGCTTGTTTATTATATAAGAGGTTTAGTTGTTCGATTCCTGAATTGGAATTCCATTATGCGATTATGGGGTAGACAGGAGAAATGTGACACCAAAGATTTATGGATAATGAATAAAAAGAATATGAAGACATGGGTGACGTGTTGTTTCTTGTATGAGTTTGATATCCGTTTTCTTTTAATCCGAGTAAGTCAGGCCACATTGGGAGTTTGTCATGTGTCGATGTAGAACGGAACGTAAGTAGGTTTGGTAAGTTCGGGGAATGGTACGTGGATGGATGATTGGTCATGATATGCTCTTAAAAACGGTGAACCGGACCATGGTTCTTAAAAGCGGTGAGCTGGACCAAGAAGTCTTAAGATAGACTGGATGATCTGTGATATGCTCTTAAAAGCGGTGAACCGGACCATGGTTCTTAAAAGCGGTGAGCTGGGGATCATTAGTAGATGACGTTAAGTCGTGGCAATAGATTGATATGCCTTGTTCGAAACGTTATATCCCTGAAATGCGGTGAACAGGACCATTGTTCTTAAAAGCTGGGGACAGACTGACGTGGAGTCCATGACATGCGGTGAGCAGGACCATTGCTCTTAAAAGCGATGGACAGAATAAGGGTGTATCCCTAGAGTTAAACGATTGAGTCTGTTCATGGAAATCAGAGTATGTTGAGTTCGGTATTTGAGTAACAAGACGATAAGGGTCGGTTTACAAGAATGAATAGAAGAACAAGATAATGTTATTTTATAATAAGATGTTAACTCGTGTTTTTATAAACTTGTGTTTACTTCAGATAACTGGTACCTCGTTAGTTTATGCTCACTCAGCTCTCAGTAAGCTGACGGCCTTTTATTGCCTGGACATTCCCCGTCCAGAATATCCTGCCCCTTGTTTTACAGGTGATGACCAGTACAATGATGAGTGTTATCCAGAGGAAGGCCCCACCGATGATGGTTACGCCAGGAAGGATTATCCTTATGCCAGTTGAAGACTGAAGATGTTATAATTAGATTTAATTTCAGTTGTTCAGTTTAAACTTTTGTTAACGGGTACTTGGACAATTGTTGTCTTCAGACCTGTTATGATCCTGTGGACCATACTCTGATATTTTGTAATAGTTAGCACTTTGTGCTATTTTCAGTTGATTACTGTTGCTTTTCTTTTGGACTAGTACTGCGTGGTGTGGATTATTAGTGACTTTCACCTGTCATTCCTTATGGACCCATAAAGGAAATTTATTTTTCTCTATTTATGCTGCTCCGGGGCGTGACAGGGTTTTTGGTATCAGAGCCTGAGTTTAGTACTCTAGGGGAGTGATACTGTCGTTCACCGATCATTCCACACCATCTGGTCCTAGTGTGTTAAGATTCTTTGAGATGAGATATGAGTATAAGATAAGTCCGTCTTCCTGACGATAGATAGTTTCCTTTGCAGGATAGCATGGATCCGGAGTTTCATCAGTTTGTTACCGATGCTTATGGAGGACATATTATCCATGGAGATACCGTGGAGCCAGCTGACCCAGATTTTTATCATGAGCGTGTGTGCCAGATAGCTAGTCGACATTTAGAGGAGGACATGTGGAGAGCACTTTATGTGACCAGGAGTACTCACCCGACCCAGATGCGCATGGATGCCTACCACTTAGCGAGAGTTGGCAGAGACATTTGCCAGGAGATGTTGCGACTAGTTTTGAGTAAGCCAAAGATTGATGAGATTGAGTTGAGAGCCATTGTAGCCGGTCCGCCAGAGCCTGTGACTGCACCAGCAGCAGCTCCAGCAGCCCCACCATCACCAGTACCTGTCCCAGAGCCTGAGCCGATAGAGGATGAGGAGGATCTAGAGCCTGAGGATGAGCATCCCGATGAGGACATGGACGGAGATGGAGAGGAGGAGCCGATAGATGACGAGGACCCAGTAGAGGATGAGCATGCAGACGATGCAGATGATGATGAACCTGAGGATGACCCCGAGGAGCCAGAGTTTGAGCCAGAGGATCCAGTACCAGACCCAGAGGCTATTGAGGCAGACGTAGTAGTAGATGAGGAGGATGACCCCGAGGAGATAGTTGTGCCAGAGGTACCAGTTGTGCTTCAGATACCAGCCGGACCGATTATGCATATGGCAGCCATGGCCGATATGGCAGTAGGATGGATAGCTCAGATGATAGCACAGCCAGCAGATTTTGTTATGGGAGAGGTGGCTATAGCAGGAGCTCTAGACATAGCTGACGGTTTTGCTGCAGTAGCTGTTGATGTCGCTAACCAGGCGATAGTAGACGTGATGGAGGACGATGATGCAGAGATGATAGAGGATTGGGATATAGGGGTAGTAGTTGGAGATCTTGTTGCACCAGTTGAGGATGATCCACTCGAGGAGATGGATATTGACCCAGAGGACGAGGCACCACCAGCAGGATCAGATGCTGACGACTTTTGAGTCAGGATCGGCAGGGTGTAGATTTTGTTAGTTTATATTAGGACATGTTGTCCACTAGATTTTTGGGAGCTTGAGAGATAGCTATTTGACCATAGCTTTGTATAGTATTAGCTGACTTTAGTTGTTGTAACTCTTGTCCCATATGGTACACAGTTTGATTAGTGTGTACTATGCGGTACATCTTTTGATATATATATATATACGAGCAATACTTTTGGTTATTGCGTTGTGCTGTGTTGTTTAGTAGAATTGTTAGTCTAGCTGTTTCTTATTCTATCTTAAGTTCATTTCTACGAGAAGACTTTCAGCTGATCAATATGTCGTTTGTAGGCGATACTCGTTATCATCATGGTAGGACCCTTGAGAAATCACCAAGCGCGTAATGGAGCACCTATTCCGGAAGGGATGGATCCGACGGGAATTTTTGAAGCATTTATGCAGAGGATGGAGCATGTGGGGGATACTTATAACCACTCCACCCACCAGAGACCTTTTGCACCCCCGCCACCAAGACAGACTGGAGATAAGTTATTAGCAAATTTTTGTGGGTTACGTCCCGAAAAGTTTGATGGACTAACAGAACCATGGAAGGCAGAGCAATGGATAAGAGAGATGGAGTTAATATTTAGAGCATTGGAATGCAACGAACAAGAGAAACGTCGCCTTGCTACGTTTCAGCTCACCTATGCCGCCGCAGATTGGTGGGAAGCTGAACAAGCCACTGTTGGGATCGATGCCGCTAGAGCTATGTCATGGGAGACATTCAAAGGCAGATTTTTGGAGAAGTATTTTCCAGAAGATGAGAGAGATCAACAGGAAAGGAACATTCTCAATTTAATCCAAGGAGGATGGAATGTACGGGAATATACAACGCAGTTCGAGCGTCTATCCAGATTTGCTCAGCATATGATAGACACGCCGCAGAAGAAGGTTAAGAGATTTCACCAAGGACTGAACCCCCACCTTAGACATATGATGGTTGGTCATTTGAACCAGTCGTATGAGGGAATTGTTAGATTTGCTACAGGATTAGAAAAGGATGCTAATCCAGTACAGCAATCACAGACAAATCAACCTCAGTTGTCACGAGGGTTTCAACAGAGAAATTTTCCTAATCGACCACCAAGAAATACCCAAGGATGGAGACCTCAGGAAAATTTTCAAGGAAACAAGAGAATCTGGGAAGGAACCAGGAAACCACAGCAGAGTTATAATCGACCTCAACAATATCGCCAGCAGGGGTCACAGCCACAGGCATTACTAACAGCCCCACCCAGCAATAGTGGAGGATGTTATAACTGTGGAAAGCCAGGACATATTGCAAGGAACTGCACAGCCCATAGATCTAATCGCAGGCCAGATATCGTCTGCCGCAACTGCAACAAACCAGGGCACGTGAGCAAGGATTGTCGTGCACCACGAGGAGGATACTACGGAGCACCAGTGCAAGGAATTCAAGGACCTCCTGATCAGACGAATATGAATGCTATTATTCCGGAAGGAGCAGGCTTTAATGCTGATGAGCAGCAACATTTGGAAGGTACACTTGTACTCTTTCATAGTCCAGTTAAAGCTTTATTTGATACTGGAGCCGCACGTTCTTTTATTGCTGTTAAGATTGTGCGTCAGTTGGGTTTAGAACCCCAGACACTTGAGTCAACACTGAATGCTGTGTCACCATTAGGAGTGACAGTTAAGTTGAGTAAAGTGTGTAGAGATTGCCCTTTGACTTTGGGAGATAGGAATCTGCCAGCAGACTTAGTCGTTCTGTCGATGTCAGAATTTGATGTTATCCTAGGGATGGATTGGTTAACTAAGTACAGTGCCAATTTGGATTGCCCTACTAGGACGATTGTATTTCCAATACAAGGAAAGCCGACGATCAGATTTCAGTGTCAACCGACAAGCGACATGTTTCTTACGAGTAGTTTGGCTACGATCATTAGTACAAGTACGGAGCTTAAGATGGATCAAATTCCTATTGTACGAGACTTTCAGGATGTATTTCAGGATATTAAAGGACTTCCACCGAAAAGAGAAATAGACTTCTGTATGGAATTAGTACCTGGTACATTGCCTATTTCTAAGACTCCATATAGGATGGCACCAACCGAGATGTTGGAATTGAAGAAGCAAGTTCAAGAACTCGAGGATCTAGGATTTGTTCGACCGAGTACGTCGCCTTGGGGAGCACCAGTTCTGTTTGTAAAGAAGAAGGACGGAACACTTCGACTCTGTATAGACTACAGAGAGTTGAACAAGGTTACGATTAAGAATAGATATCCGTTACCTCGGATAGATGATCTATTCGACCAGTTACAAGGATCTAGGATCTTTTCCAAGATCGATTTGCGTTCAGGATACCACCAATTGTTAGTTCGACCAGAGGATGTATCGAAGACTGCATTCAGGACAAGATACGGGCATTACGAGTTTCTAGTTATGCCTTTTGGATTGACGAATGCGCCAGCAGTATTTATGGACTTGATGAATAGAGTATTCAGACTATATCTGGATAAGTTCATTATTGTGTTCATTGATGATATACTGATCTACTCAAAGACAGAAGAGGATCACAAGGAGCATTTACAAGTTGCCTTGCAAACACTTCGAGATAGTAAGTTGTATGCAAAGTTCAGCAAGTGTGAGTTTTGGCTACAGGAAGTCAAATTCTTGGGACACGTTATATCTCAGGAAGGTATTTCGGTAGACTCATCTAAGATTGATGCAGTCTTAAGCTGGAACAGACCGACAAATGCGACCGAAGTCAGAAGTTTCCTTGGTTTAGCAGGATATTACAGAAGATTTGTAGAAGGATTTTCCAAGATAGCAGGACCTTTGACAAATTTAACAAGGAAGGAGACGAAGTATGAATGGACAGACAAGCATGAGGGTGCATTTCAGGAGTTAAAAGAAAGATTGACTTCTGCACCAGTACTCGCATTACCTAAGAGTGGAGAAAAGTACGTGATCTACAGTGATGCATCGCACCAAGGACTTGGATGTGTGCTTATGCAAGATGGGAATGTTATCGCATATGGATCAAGACAATTGAAGGTACATGAGAAAAATTATCCCACGCATGATCTGGAATTAGCAGCAATAGTGTTTGCATTGAAAATTTGGAGACACTATCTCTATGGAGAAAAGTTTGACTTATTTTCCGATCATAAGAGTCTGAAGTATTTGTTCTCTCAAAAGGAGTTGAATATGCGACAGCGGAGATGGATGGAGTTACTCAAGGACTATGACTTTTCTTTGCAATACCATCCCGGCAAAGCAAACGTAGTAGCAGATGCTTTGAGCCGTAAACCTCGATTAGTGATCGCTGCATTACTAATTAGAGAATGGAGAGCATTGGAAGAAATTGCTGAATTTGATCTTCAGCCAGTGGAGCCAATGAAAGGACAACATTTTGGATGTCTGATGGTACAACCGACTTTAATCAGTCGTATCATAGAGGCTCAACAGACAACAGAAGATTTGAAGTTATGGTTTGCCAAGATGTCAGCCAAGGAACCAGAAGTCTGGAGTATAAGTACAGACGGAGCCTTACGATGTAAAGGTAGACTCTGTGTACCTGATGAAGGAAGTCTTCGAAAAGACATATTGGATGAAACTCATAAGTCACGGATGACTATTCATCCTGGAGGTACAAAGATGTACAAGGATCTGAAGAGAAATTTTTGGTGGGAAGGAATGAAGAGAGATGTGGCAGCGTATGTTTCTCAGTGTCTTACTTGTAAACAAGTAAAGGCAGAACATCAGAAACCACCTAGATTGTTACAGCCGTTGCCTATTCCTCAATGGAAATGGGAACACATAACCATGGATTTTGTGGTAGGATTGCCGAAGTCACAGCAGAATCACGATGCTATATGGGTAATCGTGGATCGACTTACTAAGACAGCACATTTTATTGCCTATAGCATGACATACTCAGTAGAACGTTTGAGCCGAATGTATCTACAACACGTTGTACGATTACATGGAGTGCCTGTATCTATTGTGTCAGCCAGAGATTCGCGCTTTACTGCAGAATTTTGGAAGAGTCTCCAGACAGCGATGGGAACGACATTGAACTTGAGTTCAGCTTTTCATCCACAGACAGATGGACAAACGGAACGAGTTAATCAAGTGATGGAAGATATGTTACGAGCTTGTGTCATTGATTTTGAGAGTTCTTGGGAGATACACTTACCTCTGATTGAGTTCGCCTATAATAATAGTTATCATTCGAGCATAGATATGGCGCCGTTTGAAGCTTTGTACGGAAGACCTTGCCGATCGCCGCTATGTTGGACCGAAGTCGGAGATAGTCAACTTCTTGGGCCAGAAATGGTACGAGAAACCAGTGAGAAGATTCAAGTCGTACGTGAGAAGATGAAGACAGCCCAGACACGACACAAGAGTTATGCTGACAAGCGACGCAAAGACTTGGAATTTACAGTTGGAGATCACGTATTACTCAAGGTTTCACCTGTTCGAGGAATCGTCAGATTTGGTCAGAAAAGGGGCAAGTTATCGCCACGTTTCATCGGACCATTCGAGATTCTGGAGCGTGTTGGAAAAGTTGCTTATCGCCTTGCGTTGCCACCAAAGATGTCAGGAGTGCACAACGTTTTTCACATCAGTATGCTGAGGAAGTGCGTTCACAACCCAGCACACGAGATCAACTTTGAGGATATCGAAGTCAACAGCAACGTTACATTCAACGAAGGACCTGTTCGTATTCTAGATCGAGGAATCAAGAAACTCAGGAACAAGGAGATCCCGTTAGTAAAGATTCAGTGGAAGCATCATGATGAAGGAGAAGCTTCGTGGGAACTAGAGTCAGAGATGCGCGAGAAGTTTTCGTTTTTATTTTAAACCTTGTTGCTTTTGGATTTCGAGGACGAAATCTTTTGTTGAGTGGTGGATGATGTAATACCCTGTATTTTGGTATTTTAATAAGACCCGGTATTTCATTTCTATACTCGTATAAACTTTCTCTTCCTTCTGGTGATTTTTGATACCAATCGATTGACATATTCCCAATCGATTGACACTTTTCTGATACCAATCGATTGATAAGTTATCCCAATCGATTTACATTCAACCGACTAAAAGTGATTACGTGTCAACATTTCCAATCGATTGACATGATCCCAATCAATTGACATTGTTTCCAATCGATTGACTACAAATATCTGTTACCAATCGATTGACTGGTGTCTCAATCGATTGACATAACCTGAGAAATGTTTTCTTCTTTCCTTCAGCTTTAAACGCGTGGCAATCCCTTACCACTATATATATGTTTCATTTCATGGCCTTGGGGCTGTTTTTCAGACCTTGTGAGAGGGAGAGACATACTCTTGAGATATATACATATATCTATATATCTATACATATATACACACCCTCACACACACTCACTGCCGTGGCAGCTGGGAAGAAGAAGAAGAAGAGGAAAGAAGGAGAAAGAAGAAAGAAGGAGACAGAGAGAGGGCTGGACAGAGAAGAGGAGACAGAGAGAGAAAGCTTGGAGGTTTCGAACTTAAACACACCCAAACGCACCCTAGGTGAGTTTCTAACTCACTTGGTCTCTTTATATGAAGTTTATATAAGCTATTATGATGTTTAGATGGGTTACATGCATGTTGTGTACGTTTATATATGCTGTTTTTACAAACTGCTGGAGAAGACGTAGTTCCAATCGATTGACATGATCTCAATCGATTGACATCAGTTGCATCCCAATCGATTGAATAGGATTTCAATCGATTGACATTATTCCAATCGATTGACATGTTTATCAATCGATTGACATAACTTTTGTTCCAATCGATTGAACTTTTGTTCCAATCGATTGACATGATCAGTACATGGATTTCTTTTGCTTGTTTATTATATAAGAGGTTTAGTTGTTCGATTCCTGAATTGGAATTCCATTATGCGATTATGGGGTAGACAGGAGAAATGTGACACTAAAGATTTATGGATAATGAATAAAAAGAATATGAAGACATGGGTGACGTGTTGTTTCTTGTATGAGTTTGATATCCGTTTTCTTTTAATCCGAGTAAGTCAGGCCACATTGGGAGTTTGTCATGTGTCGATGTAGAACGGAACGTAAGTAGGTTTGGTAAGTTCGGGGAATGGTACGTGGATGGATGATTGGTCATGATATGCTCTTAAAAGCGGTGAACCGGACCATGGTTCTTAAAAGCGGTGAGCTGGACCAAGAAGTCTTAAGATAGACTGGATGATCTGTGATATGCTCTTAAAAGCGGTGAACCGGACCATGGTTCTTAAAAGCGGTGAGCTGGGGATCATTAGTAGATGACGTTAAGTCGTGGCAATAGATTGATATGCCTTGTTCGAAACGTTATATCCCTGAAATGCGGTGAACAGGACCATTGTTCTTAAAAGCTGGGGACAGACTGACGTGGAGTCCATGACATGCGGTGAGCAGGACCATTGCTCTTAAAAGCGATGGACAGAATAAGGGTGTATCCCTAGAGTTAAACGATTGAGTCTGTTCATGGAAATCAGAGTATGTTGAGTTCGGTATTTGAGTAACAAGACGATAAGGGTCGGTTTACAAGAATGAATAGAAGAACAAGATAATGTTATTTTATAATAAGATGTTAACTCGTGTTTTTATAAACTTGTGTTTACTTCAGATAACTGGTACCTCGTTAGTTTATGCTCACTCAGCTCTCAGTAAGCTGACGGCCTTTTATTGCCTGGACATTCCCCGTCCAGAATATCCTGCCCCTTGTTTTACAGGTGATGACCAGTACAATGATGAGTGTTATCCAGAGGAAGGCCCCACCGATGATGGTTACGCCAGGAAGGATTATCCTTATGCCAGTTGAAGACTGAAGATGTTATAATTAGATTTAATTTCAGTTGTTCAGTTTAAACTTTTGTTAACGGGTACTTGGACAATTGTTGTCTTCAGACCTGTTATGATCCTGTGGACCATACTCTGATATTTTGTAATAGTTAGCACTTTGTGCTATTTTCAGTTGATTACTGTTGCTTTTCTTTTGGACTAGTACTGCGTGGTGTGGATTATTAGTGACTTTCACCTGTCATTCCTTATGGACCCATAAAGGAAATTTATTTTTCTCTATTTATGCTGCTCCGGGGCGTGACAAAATGTCTCAGTATAATCAACTCCTTCTGCTTGATGATAGCCCTTGGCCACCAGTCTTGCCTTATGTCTTGCCACAGTCCCATCAGCATTTTCCTTAACCTTATAAACCCATTTGCATCCAATGACCAGTCCATGTTTAGGAGATGGTACAAGAGTCCAAGTGTGTTGCTTCATCAAGGCTTTATATTCATCTTCCATAGCTAATTGCCATTCAGGTTGGTAATAGGCTTGCTTATATGAGGTTGGTTCAGGATGGGATGTAGAGACGACAAGAACATATCTAGGATTGGGTTTATGAATTCCCGCCCTTGCTCTTGTAGTCATAGGATGGGTTGGTAGAACATCTGGTTGAGGTGGGTCTGGTGGAGGTTCGGGATTGGCTGGGATCTGTGCTGTGGAATTTTGGGATAAATTGGGACTGGGAGGAGGAGATAGGGGTGGGCTATAGTGGTGGTGAGGGGAGGGAGGTTGGGTATGGGCCTAAGAGGGGCCTGTAGGTTCTTGGGTGGTGTGGAAGGGATAAGGAGGGAAAGGAGAGGGAATAAAGGAAGGTGGACTAGAGGGAGAGCCATGTAAGACTGGACTAAGCAGAGAGGATTTGAGGCTCTGGAAAGGGAAGACTTGATCATGAAAAGTGACATGCCTAGACACAAATACCTTACCAGACATAGGGTCAAGACATCTAAAACCTTTTGTGAGGTGACAGTATCCTAAAAAGACACAAGGTCTGGAAGGAGGTTGAAGCTTATGGGAGTTGTATGGTTTTAGCCATGGAAAGCAGGCACAACCAAAAGGTCTCATCTCAGAGTAGGTTACTGGGATTTTGAACAGGACTTCAAATGGAATTTTATATCCTAAAGCAGATGAGGGAAGCCTATTGATATGGTACACTGCTGTAAGGGCTGCTTCTAACCAATATTCAGGTGGCATTTTGGCTTGAGTTAGTAGAGCCTTTGTGATTTCGAGGATGTGTCTATGCTTCCTCTCTGCCACACCATTTTGCTCTGGTGTGTGTGGGCAAGATTTCTGGTGTATTATTCCACTTTTGATGAGGAATTCATCCATTGAGTGATTCACAAACTCACCTCCATTGTCTGTTCTGAAAATTTTGATAGTAAAGTTTTTGTCATTTTGGGCAAACTGATTTTCAATTTGAGTTTTGAACTCAACAAATCTAGTAAACAGATCAGACTTGTTCTTTAAAGGGATAAGCCAAGTAAATCTGCTATAATGATCAATGAAAAGAGCGTAATATTTGAAACCAGAAATGGAAAGACATGGAGATGGTCCCCAAAGATCACTGTGGATTAGTTCTAAAGGATTGGATACATGAGTATTGGAAGATGAAAAAGGAAGTTTGTGACTCTTTGCAACACTACAAGCAGAACAATCTACCAAAACTGCACCTAGTACAGGAATTCTATTTTGCCTAGATAGATGACCTAATATCTTGTTGGATGGATGACCAAGCTTGCTGTGCCACTCTGAGGCTGAGTTTGAGTTGACACCATATGCAGCTGTGACTGGTTTATTGTTGAACTCTGACATTGACGAAGAAGCGGAAGAGTGGATGAAGAGAGTCCTAGAGTTGGCAGGAGCTGAAGATTGGATTGAGTATAGTCCATTCCTACATGGCCCTTGGAAAATGGGTTGGTTGGTTACCTTGTCCTGAATGACACAGCCATTAGAATCGAATATAAGCTTACAATTATTATCATGAGTAAGTTTTGAAACAGAAATGAGTTTTTGAGAGATTGCTGGAACATGCAACATATTTTTCAACAATAGTGATTTTGAAGGTAAGGGAAGCAAACCATTTCCAGTTTAATGGATTGGAAGAGTTGATCTATCTCCTATTGTGACTGTGTCCTCTCCATGATAGCTAGAGCTTGATGTCATACTGTTTGCATCATTCGTCACATGAGCAGTTGCTCCAGTATCCAAGTACCAATTCGGATTTGGTGTGAACCGTGGCTCTTGGTAGGAATTCATGAATGCGGACTGTGAGGGAGCTTCTGGCTGTGCAACATTGTGTGCCATCATTGCATGATTTTGTTGTTGCCTAGGTTGAAATGAGGGATCCATCCTATAATAGCAATTAGGTGCAATATGGTTTGTTCTGTGACAAATTTGACACCCAGTAAAAGTGTTTCTGAATCTTCCAGCACCTCTTCCTCTGTTTCCTCTTCCTCCACTGCCTCTTTGATTACCCCTGTAATTAGAGTAATTCTGACCATTTTCGCCATTTCTTCCTGACTGATTGAAACTTCCAGTTTGCTTGTACTGATTTTGGAGGTCCAGTGGCATATAGTGCAGTGTTTTGTGGTTGTGTGGATCCTAGCGCCATCCTTTTTGCTTTGACATGAATTTCCTCTGTTCTGAGAAGATTACCAAGTTCAAGAAAAGTGATTTCTTCACTTCTGACTCTCATGGTGGTGCAAAAGTGATCATAATCATTCTCTTTCTCAAGTCCTTTCAAAGTATGCCAAATTATATCTCCCTCAAGTAGTGAAGCCCCTGTTGCAGCCAACTTGTCAACAAAGCTCTTAATCTTTGTTAGATACTCATCCATTGAGTGCTCAAATCTATTATTGTAGAGTCCTTCCTTAAGCTCATGAATATGTGTCCTTGACAAGGATGCAAATCTTTCTTCTAAGATATGCCAAACTTCACAAGCATGCTCACAGTTTACAACAAAGGGAAGAATAGAGGAGGTTACTGTGGCAGAGATACAGCTAAGAAGATGCCCATCTATGAATAACCATTCTTGATATTGTGGGTTTTCTGTCTCTTGAGCATTTGTATTAGTGATTCTGGCTGCTGGACATGGTATTCTGCCATTAATGTAATTTATCAAACCTCCTGGTCGAAGAGCATTGAGTACTTGCATTCTCCATAAGGGATAGTTTCCCTGTTCAAGTTTAGAAGATATCACATTCTGAAAGGTATTCATGAAGGTATTAAGAGCAACCAAGATTCGAGGTTGAGGTAGTGGAGCTGCCATGAGAGAGAGAAGAAAAGAGGAGAAGATGATAGAAAGGAGAAAGAAATGGCGGCTAGAGTGGCTCTGATACCACTGTGAAGCTAATATATTACCTTTCACTTCTGATAAACAATTCTAGGGTATACCTTTTTATATTGACTGTGCTCATTACCTTCTAGAGAATTCCTAAGGAGAATCCTATAGTAGAGATAAGATTTGAGTGAGAATATGCAAGACAGCTGTGGCACACGTGGCCAATTACTTTTATTGGCTGATCTCTTAGGTAATGGATTGCTGACATGGATGGGTATTCCATTGTTGATCAATTGCTGTAATTTCCTTAACAAAAAGTAGTCCCTACCCACTGGAAATCAATGAAAGGAGGTGCTTAGACAAATTGCAAAGTACATGTGGCCAGACCCTCCCGCCAGTCGATTGAGTCATGTTTTGACCCAACCCCACCCATGGTGCTAGTGGACTCCTAGCTGGTGGCCGTGCAATAGTCCTTGGTAATTCTCATTGGAATTTGAACTCAGAACCACCTAGCTACTAAATCACTTGGGAGTAAGCCAAGCGCCACTAGACTTCCACCATTCTCTCAATGCCCACAACTTAAAAAGATAATGTTATTAAGTTTGAAACCATGACCAATATGGACATGAATGGTGATAATTCTAATGTTTGAGGTAGCAAATCTCAAGTTAGACTCATGACGAATAGTTTCAAAATGTTACACGTATATAGAAAATATTTCAAGTCTAGTTTAAAGTGTGAGGTGACTTGGAATGTCGTGTAGGCAAAATGTATGAAGGGATTCACACAGAGTTTTCCTTTTCTATTTGCTCTAAACATATGGAAAATGCTATGTTTATCAAACTTTGTTACATAAATTTGTTTATCTGCTGAAGTGTGAGGGAAATACTGAAATATTAAAGAACCAATAACCATATTATTAGAGCATCGGGGGATCAATTAGTCCATGTACTTGTGTCAAATTTTACAAAAAATGAAAAATATGGTTGTGTAGTTGATATGCTAACTCATGTGTTAGTGGTGGGTCCCTTGTGTTATAATTTTGGACTCTCCAATTATTTTTTTTTTTTTTGAGATATGGCGGAGGGGATCAGGTTCGAACTCTGAACCTATGCATTGGACGGGACATGCCTTTAACTTACCAACGTATTAAAAATAACATATGTAATAGACAAAAATAATGGATTCCTAAACACATTTAATTGACAAATATTACCATTAAAAAAAAAACATTTGCGATATCACCATTATATATACAAAGACACTTTACATAATATTTAACACATCCATTGTAGGAAGTCTTGTTCCTTGTAGAAATAGTGTCAGAAGTTTTTAAAATGTACCATTTAACATGTACTCTTGTCAATTAAGTGGGACGGTTGGCAGGTTTGCTTAGCGTAGTATGAAGCCCAATATTAGAGCTAGCTATCTTACAAATTTTTTTTTTCAAACATTGTCCATAATTTGAAATACATGGAAGGCTAGCAAATTTGGAAACAAATAAAAAACTTGATGTGAAAGACAAAGCCAAAATCAAGTGAGTGGGCATTGCATATATATATATATATATATATATATATAAACCACACACACACGGAGAGGGGTTCTACTCCAAGCTTCGAAATTGTCGATAAAGAAAGTCCCCACTCATCAGTTCAGCTCTGTATCTGTAGTTGCATGTACAATGTATATATATATATATATATATATATATATCACTGGCATGGTTAGACAACCAGAGGCTTTGATGCTTGTTGGTGCTAACAAAGAATCTTATAAAATAAGTGGTAAAACTGATAAGATCTAGATGATTAAACCAAGCTATGAAATTGTCGAATAAGAAGCTCCCACTCATAAGGGCACTCATCAGTTTTGTTCTGTATCCATATTTGCATGTACGTATATACATACATATATATACATATGTATATATATATGCATATATCTAATTGGCTCCATTAGACAATGACGACTTTTATGCTTGTAAGATCAGCGTGATGCATGGCTACTACAAACGCAATCAATCCATTTATGCGATCCAGCTATCGGGTGATTCATGTGTCCTGAAAAAAGATTCTCATATAACAACAGTGTTATAAGTGTTTAAAGAATCTTATAAAGTAATAAGTAAAAACTAGATGAGATCGAGATGGTTAAACCATATAAAGTAAAAAATATTAAAGTAAAGCTGGATAAGATTGAGATGGGTAAACCATGTAAAAAGTAGAAATATTAAAGTATCAATGCTATCGACCATATTAAGTACAAGTATGAAGGCCAAGATTATGTGAATTCTTTCGGAAAGTCCATTTTAATTTACATAAAACGTATAAAACAATAAAAGCATAACATGACTGAGTTGATATATATATATATATATATAATAACAATGTCAAATGCTCGTACAAGTAATTAGAAGCTTCTCAAACAAAACCAAATATGAAAGGAGATCAGATGCTAGCAGATTCTATGTTCATGAATTTATTGAAATTATGACAATAAAAACAAAATGTGGCTGCAATGATTCTTTTATAGTTTCACGTAAACACATATTCAAGTAGTTGGGTTAATCTACTTCAGAGAATGTACAAATTAAATTAATCATAAATCAAAATTTTAGATAATCGAATTTACAGATTATCGAAGGTTTCAAAACATAAGTTTTCTCTTCTTTATAATAAACCCTAGAATAGTGCATGGTTAGAAATCCACATAGAATAAAAAAACAAGAAGAAGATTAAAAGTTAGAAAAGAATAAGAAAGAGAGATTTAGACCTATTAAATATCAGTTGCTAACACAACCCTTGCTTAGAAAGAGAAAAATAAAATAAAACTTAAACGTCGTATCCTTAAAAAAAGCAATAAAATTATTTTATTTTTTACCTAAAAAAATTGCACAAATTAAAAAATAAACTTACCCGTACAAACACCCTTCTTAAAGTGTTGAAAA
Organism: Hydrangea macrophylla; assembly: GCA_033977485.1. Taxonomy (NCBI): domain Eukaryota; kingdom Viridiplantae; phylum Streptophyta; class Magnoliopsida; order Cornales; family Hydrangeaceae; genus Hydrangea; species Hydrangea macrophylla. The sequence goes on from CM066992.1 coordinate 92,269,672, forward strand.
AGGGGTCAAAAAAACCAAACGAACGAGGTTAATAAATTTGGAGACAAATAAAAAGATGCAAAGGTGAAAGGCCAAGCCGAACGCCAAGTGAGTGGGCAAAAATATAAAAACGATAGAGAGAGAGAGAGAGAGAGAGAGAGAGCGAGTTCTACAGTTCTACTTGCCAAATAAAAAGCCCCACTCATAAGTGCAAGCACCAGTTCTGTTGTTGTGTATATATATATTTGCATGTACATATATCTAAATCTATATATCTCTATATCTAAATCTATATATCTCATTGTCTCCGCTTTGATGCCCGTAAGATTGGCGTGATATATGGCGGCCACAACGCAATCAATCCGTTTCTGCGGTCCGGCCATCGGATCCGGCGGCGGGAACCTAGATGCGCTCAACCGTGTCCTCGCGGACCTATGCGCCGCCGGAGGAAATTCTAAGGTTAGTTTAATTTTGTTTAACCCTGCGTTTTATAGACTAGAGTTGATAAAGAAATGGAAAGAGAAGGAAACAAAAAAGACAGGAAATTCAGTTTTTGAGTCCTCTGTTTGATTACTGATAAGGGTTGTGTAAAATGGAAAGAAAATGGAAATCGGTATCTTGGGTTTGATGTTATTTTCAGTTCTTAATAATCAAAGAACTTTATTAGAGTAACTTGTAGACCTTGACTATGAGTGTTTATGTTGAAGAAGTGTGATAGAACTTTTCTTTTTGGAGATGGCTGTGAATTGGGTATAGCCTGAAGATTGATTTCAAGTTTATCTTTTCTTATATATCGATAAAACTGTGATTTTATACGCTGGATTCTTTCAGTTGGATTTTATGTGCGGCATTTGAGGTTTTCAATTTTGATGTACAAATCTATGCAGTGTACTGATAGAAGTATAAATTTGTAGTTTGTCTTGATGATGATGGGTGTTCTTTAATGCTTGAATTTTGAACCTCCGATGCGTCAAGTGTGTGAATGGTGACATATATTCACAAAAATGGACGATACTTTCAAGGGACGCAGTTGCTTTGGTGGGTGGCTGCATGCTTTGTATAACTTGGATTCTTATACTGTGCTTGTTATTTATCTTGTTTTTACCCACGGGAAAACAAGTTTATTTGTAGATTGTATAGTGTAATATCACAAGGATAGCTTTCATGGTGGGGTTTCGTTGATCTATTTATACATACAGGATTTTCAACATACAGGATGTTTTGGTGGATTAGGATTTCAGGAAACCTATATTTGGCAAGTAGCATAACTTGTATCACAATGAGGGAATGTAGAGGCCGATTCTGGCTTTCTATAGAGGCACATGGTTGTTGTATTCACTCTCACATTAATGAAGATGTCATTACAATTATCTCAAAGGTGTAAACTAAATTTGTTTGGAATGATGGAAAACCCCAATTATGAGATTCCAAGTAACCGACATGTCCTTAATCTATCAGTTGCTTCCTATAGTAATAATGCCTTGTTTCTTTCGGTCTTATACACCACCCATTGTTAGAAAAAATTAGTGTTTCAATCTGCAACTTTGCTCATGCATAAAGGGAAAATATTGCAACCTTCTATGTATATATCGACGTATCAAATGTGGGGTGAATTCTTGAGACACACTTTATGTACTCTTGGAGACTCAGAACACTACGGTGTATGTTAATATTATGTATATGTCCAAATGCCAAATGGTGAATTCTAGAGCTATCTCTATATTTTCTCTCCGAGAATCAGAACAATATGGTGTATTTTTGAGGTTTTGTTAGTGGTTTCTGTTCAGGAACAAGGAGTTAGGGTTGGTTTTTTTGCTCACATCTTAAATATTAGAAGTTAAAATGCTTATTTTATTCTTGGGTTATGCAAGAAGTACCCACTGTACCCTCATTTGTTTGTTATTTATTGCTTCTTTTTTTTTTGTTTGTTTGTTTGTTTGTTTTTTTTCTAATGTTGCTCGGATTGTTTTCTTGATGCTTAGGACGGGGCTGCATTAGCTTTAAGGAGACACGTGGAGGAAGAAGCTCGTGACCTTGGTGGAGAAGCTTTTTCCCGTTTCATGGATCAGTTGTATGATCGTATAACTAGTCTACTTGAAAATAATGACGTTGCTGAAAATTTGGGAGCATTAAGGGCTATTGATGAGTTGATAGACGTGGCACTCGGCGAGAGTGCCTCCAAGGTTTCAAAGTTTTCCAATTACATGCGAACCGTATTTGAGGTAAAGCGTGATCCTGAAATTTTGATCCTCGCTAGCGAAGTTCTTGGCCATCTAGCTAGGAAGGGTGGGGCAATGACGGCGGATGAAGTCGAACGCCAGGTATTTCACATTCTTTCTTCATAATTTGTATGTTATTAAGTGAAGGATATGTAAGGACACAATGTTTATTGTTTCCTCAGATATATAATGCATTGAAATGGCTTCGTGGTGAAAGAGCTGAGTATCGTCGTTTGGCTGCTGTCTTAATCTTGAAAGTAAGTCGAACATCTTTCTTATGTTTCTTACTAAGATAAAAACATCAATGACTTTATTCTTGTGACTGTTATCCTAGTGTTTATTAGTTTTGAGGTTTTGTTAGTAAAGAAGCTATGGAATTATGTTTAAGTGCACATTTGGGAAATGTGAATAGTGTTCGAATTTGCTAATTCTTGTCCATATATGACTCTTGACTGGTTTCCATACTTAATTGCAATTGATGCTTGTAATATGATGAAGACTTCAGTGTATTTAGGCTGTTTTAGTTTTCAAGTATATCGTTGCTTCAAGGATGAGGTTACAGTAAAAAAAATCTGCCAAATTGTTATGTTCACATTGAGTATAGCTGTGGAATTGTGTTGAACTTATTATGCAAAGAATATCTTATCTGCTTCATTTTTCGTCTTTATTTAGGAAATGGCTGAGAATGCCTCAACTGTCTTCAATGTTCATGTTCCTGAATTTGTGGATGCTATTTGGGTTGCATTAAGGGATCCCTCATTGGATGTTCGAGAGCGAGCAGTAGAAGCGTTGCGTGCTTGCCTTCGTGTTATTGAAAAGCGTGAGACGCGTTGGCGAGTACAGTGGTGAGCTAAGATATTTAAAATTTTAATGTTATATGGTTCTAGTTCAGAAATGACATTAAGAATGTCCGTATAAGAAAATGTCTGGATCAAAACATGGATTAATTTTTTTGCCTACTATTGCACTAGATATCCATCTCTATTACATGTTTGGTCACACACTCCCTTGTGGTCATTGTCCATGTGATTATTTCTCGGTGTTGCTGCCTAATGATTGGAAATGCACTGTAGTTTGGATTATTGTTTATTTTGGTTGGTTATGAAGTTTCTATTTTTAGAGTTGGGGAGTATTCGTTTCTGTATTCCCAAGTATCAGTCCTGCTCAAGGATTTCTTTAGTTTGAAAATTCTTTGGTTCTTTTCTTTTCCCTTTCATCTTCTGCTTAGCCCTCGTGGTCTTGCAATTGTGAGAATTGAGCTTTTAAACTACTCATGGTCTTCCTTTTCCTAAATTGTGCAAAATATATCGAGTCTTTTGCTATTAAAGTTTTGGATGAAATCTGTAAAGTATCTCTTTTTGGGATGGGTATGTTGTTTATAGAGGTTATGGTTGCGTCGATACCTCTTTTTTCTTTCTTCCGATTTTTTAATGAGTTGAGAAGTTAAAAGAGGGAAAATTTGTCCAAGGTCCATGCTAGGGGGGATGCTAAATGAAATGGGGAAAGAAGATATATTTCTAGCTATTGGACATGCTCATCTGCTCTCTTTAACTGATTGGATGCATAATCTGCTAAACAGGAGGCATATTCGTTTGTCAGGGGCCAAGTGTGTGGCCAATTTGCTAGAATCTTCTAGGAGCCATTTGGCCCATTTCTATCCCTCTTTCGGAAGTTCTATTTTTTTTTTTACTTTCCATGCATGTTTCTCTTCTGCTTGTGGACATTTTGTGTTTGCCTCGAATTCTTTTGTGAATGGTTTCGTGATTCTCTTAGAAGAATTTGTAAAGTTAGCAACTGCTCTAGAAGCTTAAGTTGGTAGAAAATGGCCCAAAAATGTATATGTCTTCTACGTGGAGAGACAACAAACCAAACCCCATCCTAGTGGAGACTAATAAAAAAGTGCAAATATGCACATCAAAGCAGGGATAAAGAGTCGAACCCAAGACCTCTCAGAAACTACGCTCTGATACCATGTTAAGTTACCGTCTGCTCTAAAAGCTTAAGCTGTTAGAGAATGGGCCCAACAATATATCAACCACCAACATAATGCATAGCTCTCTTTGATACTCTTCTACTCCGCCTTCGTCATTGCATTTGTTTTTGTGTTTGGCCATAGAAAGTTGGAGCTGTTTTTGATAGTGGGTTTTCCCACTTGATCTCCTTCAATAAAAACTAACTTTATGCTTACTACACATGCATTTTATTGCTTATAGTTTATTAATTTGGAATATTTTGTTTTTTATTATGCTTTTGGGTAGGTACTACCGGATGTTTGAGGCTACACAGGATGGATTGGGAAAAAATGCTCCTGTTCACAGCATACATGGTTCTCTACTTGCAGTTGGGGAACTTTTAAGGTTCGTTAATTTTTATTTTTTATTTTACATTTATCAATGGACTTTGAAGTGGCTTATTTAGGAAGTCTTTGTATGGTCATATACTAGCTTAGTAGCTTGTAATAACATAAACAACACGAATATGGATACAGGACGCATACATGACAAATAAGAGTATTTGACCAGACTATGGAAAAAGTAGGACTCAAATAAGCCAGGACACGACAAGTAACTTATAGAGATATATGTGCTCAATGTACGAGGCAAATTTTTTATTTTATTTTTTGTTGAGCCATGTAGAACGGAGATAATAAAAGAGTATCATTGTTGATAGTAAAAGAATGTAGAGAAAGGGATGATTTTATTATCACTGTATGTACATCTTATATAGCAAACAGAAGAGCAGTAAAAAGGAAAGTGAATAAAAGAGAATAAAAGAGGGAATAAAAAAGAAAAGGAAATAATCAAAATGGTCAACATGACCAATAAATGTAGATTGATACTAATATATTATTTCCTAATTCCAACACTCCCCCGCAAAGTGGAGGTGGGAATAAACCACAAAAGTTTGGAATGATAAGGCTACAACAAGACTGTTCATGAAAGTTGGCAAGAGTGGGAAACACCATCCACCAATAGAGGGTGAGACTGCGGGAATGATCATTCACAATAAATCACCAAAAAAAAAGTGCCAACTTCTTGTTCAAACAAGTAACAATGGTTGCAACAATAGACCCAAATCTTGAAGGGTTTGAGCCACCATAATATACTAAATCACTCCCATCAAAGGCTGGACCAGGGCCCGAAAGGGCTGACCTAGGGCTGGACATGGCCCGTAGGTGCTGGACAAGCCCCGTAGGGGCTGGCCGGAGGCTGGAAGAGGCTCGTAGGGGGTAGTGGAGTTGGTGCAGGGAGGGTCTTCAGACTAAGACTTTAAGCTGAAAGCAAAGCAAGGTCTGACGGGGTCGGGTCGCCACCCGCCGAAGGTGGAAGCGAGGAAACAATGCCAAAATCGAATTTGGCTCTGATACCAAAAAGAATGTAGGGAAAGGGATGATTTTATTATCACTGTATGTACATCTTATATAGCAAACAGAAGAGCAGTAAAAAGGAAAGCGAATAAAAGAGAATAAAAGAGGGAATAAAAAGGAAAAGGAAATAATCAAAATGGTCAACATGACCAATAAATGTAGATTGATACGAATATATTATTTCCTAATTCCAACAATAGTCAAATTATATGACTAAAATTCTGTAATATCTTAAATTCTTAATACAAAGTATAAAAGCCCCACTTAAAGAATTAGTTTCGTTCTTAAAATCCACATTGTGTTTTCATAAACTGTACGATTGTACCTTATTCCTATTTTCTAGTTCCCTAAAAAAAAATCTATTTGTTATTCACATTTTAAAAAAGCCTACCACTTCCAACTCAAATAGCTTAACAACTTTCAAATTGCTCTAGTTAAACCATGTTTGGAGTGTTATGCATTAGTCTTTTAGTAGTTAAAAACATTAAAACCTCCAAGAATGTAGAAGAAGGGAAACAAAATCCTTAAACTTTTACCTTATGAGACTTGCGATCCTTCTGTCCTTAGACTTTCAACAAAACCACTAGTGTCCTGGCTTCTCTGCCATGTATGTTACAAGGGTCAGCCGCCTGTCTAACCAATAGAAATTAACACAGAATAAAAAAATATTTTTGCATGTCTAGCTCGTGTTGGACATTTGTGCATGATTCTTCAGGTTTGCCATCCTCCTTTAAAAGCCTACCATTCTTCGATTTCTGATTCACATGGATATCAAAATTGACCAAGCAAGGGTTAACATTGTGTAGTTGGAATTGAGTTGCCAGTAACCTTAGGCTAATAGCGCTTCTTGTTGGAGTATTTATTTTTCATTATTAGTAGTTTAGTATAGTTTTATATAGTTGAGGGACTATCTTGTAATTTAGTCTTTAATTATGTTCTTCTATCTAATAAAATAACTGAGAGGAATGATTGTTCTCTCTAAGCTTGAAAAAATATTATTCAACATGGTATCAAAGCCAGGTTAAGCTAGGGTTTCTCACCAAGCTATCACCACCACCACCTGTGCCTCCACCAACTCCACCACACCCTTCGCCGCTACTCACCAACACCACCACACCCTTCGCCGAACCTCGCAAGCCCTTACCCAGCCTGTGCCGAAGCACCACCGCCCTGCCGACAGCCATTCTGGCCTACCCAGCCTGAACCGCAGCCCACACAGTCACCCAGCTCTTTGCCGAAGCCCTCTAGCCTTGCCGTCAGCCATTCTGGCCTACCTAGCCTGAACCGCAACTCACCAAACCCTCCTTCCTTCCTTCGGCAGTCCAGATTGTTGGGTATTCTCATCTCAGTCCTCTTGGATTGATCAATAACCATCAATTTTCCTCTTCTTCCTTTTTTTCTCAACCCTATATCGTTGGGTATTCTACGGATACTTGATCTGATCACAAGCTTCATTCCTCCGCCAACTTAGGTCTGTGTATGGACCCATGATTTGTCCATAAATTGGACGATTACACCAGCACGGTGCCTGTGATGACTAGGACAACCTTGCTAGCCGTAAGTTTATTCTGTGCCATTTTTTTCCCTTCATCATGTCAAAAGAAGGTGACAAATCCGATGTTGTGAGTTATCCTATAAGTTATGAGAAGCATTCCCTCGTTACTGAGAACCCTGGGTCCAAAATTACCACATAATTGTTCAATGGAGAAAACTATATCACTTGGTCTCGATTGGCTACGAAGTATATCAAAGTTTGGTTATGTTGATGGCACTTTCAAGGCACCTAGTCGTGAGAATCCCACCTATGCGAAGTGGGAAGTGGAAAATTATTTCGCTGCATTCTTTCTGGAGCTGGAGACAACACTTGACATATGGGACACATTAGCGCAAACTTATGCTAGGAAAGGGAATATAGCTGAAGTTTATGAACTTCGATGGCGTATTGAGGCGGACGAACAAGGTGAGCATACTATCCTTCAGTATTACACCTCCTTGAGTACTATATAGAAGCATTTGGATCACTTGAAGAATTACCGCCCCGTTTGCCCTGCGGATGCCACTAGTTTCAAGGAGTATATTGTGAGTGACTGAATCTTCAAGTTTCTAGGTGGTCTCAATTCAGAATTCGATCAAGTGAGGAGTCGAATTCTTGGGATGGTGCCATTACCGTCACTTCGAGAGGCATTTGCCTATGTTCAAAACAAAAATAGTCGTCGTTTTGCTATGCTCTACCCTAAACCTACCGATGGATCTGCGTTGGTATCCTCTAATCAGAAAGGGGGTAAGGCTCCTAACTATAATTCATGGAAGGATCAAGCTTATGAAGGTTCTGAGGCTAAAGATAAGTGGTGTGATTACTGTAATAAACCCTGGCATATCCGTGCTATCTGTTGGAAGCTTCATGGTTGCCCATCTTGCCCAAGGGGAAGAGGTGGAGGCCGCACTGGTGGCCGGGGTAATGGACCCAGAGCCGACTTATCCACGGTCCTGATGTTCTTTAGTCCGAGGAGTTACCTTATGCCTCACCTACTACTGGTGGTATTAGCAGTATTGATTTGGAGACCCTGAAGCGTATTATGGCACAGTTGGACGCCTTTACGAGTTCTTCTACTTCTTTTGCTCAAGCAGGTAATGTTACTAATTTTACTTGTGCTTTACATGCTTATTCTCCACAATCATGGATCATTGACTCTGGGGCTTCTGATCATATGACTGGTCTGTCCACTATTTTTTCTACCTACAATCCTTGTTCAGGTAAAGATAAGGTTAGAACTGTTGATGGTAGTCTTTCTTCTATTTTTGGTAAAGGTGCTATTCACGCTTTTGATTCTTTGTCTTTGTCTTCGGTTCTTTATGTACCAAAATTTTCGACTAACCTTCTTTCGATTAGTCGCATTACTAGTGCTCTTAATTGTTGTGTTACCTTTTTTCCCTCTCACTGTGTATTTCAGGATCTCTCCGCCAAGAAGGTGATTGGCAATGGTAGGGAAAAGAATGGACTCTATCTTCTACTACCTAGTGAAGTGGATAGTGGAAGTGAAAGTTTTTCTCAGATGGCACATCATTCTTTGAGAGAAACACTTCCTAGAGAGGCTTAGCTGTGGCACCAGAGACTAGGACATCCTTCGTTTTCCCTTTTCGTCATTTATTTCCGTCATTAATAAATAGTAATAATGTTACAAATGCTATGTGTGAAGCATGTGAACTTGGCAAACATCACCGTGCCTCTTTTAATTTGAGTTTGAATAAAATTACTATTCCTTTTAAGATTGTTCACATGGATGTTTGGGGTCCATCTCACATTTCTTCTCTGAATGGGTATAAGTGGTTTGTTACGTTTATTGATGATTTTTCTCGTACTACTTGGGTGTATTTGATGCGTGAGAAGAGTGATGTGTTTTATATTTTCAAAAACTTCCACAGTATGATTTGTACTCAATTTCGTACTGTTATCAAAGTTGTGCGTTCTGACAAAAGGGGAGAATATATTTATGGTGGTCTAGAAATTTTTTTCCTTGAACATGGCATAATACACCAAACCTCCTGCACTAATACTCTCCAACAAAATGGAGTTGCTGAGCGGAAAAATTGTCATTTGCTAGAAAGTGCTCGGTCTATGATGTTTTCCATGCAGGTTCCCAAGTCCTATTGGGGAGAAGCAGTTTTAACCGCTGCCTACCTCATCAACCGATTACCTACCCGAGTCCTTAATAAGAAGTCTTCGATTGAAGTTCTTCTCAATTAATCTTCTGTGTTTGCTATTCCTCCCCAAGTGTTTGGTTGCATCTGCTTTGTTCACAACCATTCTCTTCCCAAAAAAAAAAAACTTGACCCTCGCTCTTTTAAGTGTGTCTTTGTTGTTTACTCACCCACACAAAATGGGTACAAGTGTTATCGTCCTCCTTCTCGTCGGTGGTATGTCTATATGGATGTCACATTACATGAGGCACAGTCCTACTTTCAGTCTCCACAGTCAACTCTTCAGGGGGAGAACATGAGTGTGGAAGAGATGCCTGTTCCTATTGTTCCCTTCACAATAGAAAGAGAGGAGGGAGTAGTGGAGTCAGGAGACCATAACGAGGAGAGAAGAATAAGGGGAGAAGAAGATTTGGGGCAGCAGAGATGGAAGTTGTTCCTTCCCTCCACTCCAGCCAATCTCTTTTAGTGACAATGATCCAGGTATCTCCTCATCTCTTACTCCTTCATTTGGTAATGATTTACACATACTTATTGCTTATTGTAAAGGTACTAGGACATGTACTAAACATCCTCTTTCTAATTTTGTTTCGTACTCGGTTGTCTCCATCCTCTAAAGCTTTTGTGTCCACTCTTTCATTTGTGTCCACCCCTAACCATGTCCAGGAAGCTTTGTCTGATCCTAAGTGGAAGCCTGCCATGGTTGAAGAGATGCAAGCACTCTAAAAAATGGCACATGGGAATTAACAGAATTATCTCGAGGGAAGAAGACAGTAGGGTGCAAGTGGGTGTTCACTATGAAATACAAGGCTGATGGAACGATGAAGAGGTATAAAGCCTGACTGGTAGCTAGGGGTGAAACGGTTCGGTTCGATTTTTTCGCACTGAAAAAACCGACCGACTATGCTATGTCTGTTTTTTTCGGTTCGGTTCGGTTTTTGGCTTATAATATATTTGGAAAAATCGACCAACAATGCTCGGTTTTTTCGGTTCGGTTTCGGTTTTTGCCGGTTTGGTTTCACCCCTACTGGTAGCTAAGGGTTTTACTCAGACTTATGGAGTAGATTATCAGGAGACATTTGCTCTAGTGGCCAAGATGAACTCAGTTAGAATTCTGTTATCTCTTGCTGCAAATTTGGAGTGGTCGCTACATCAATTTGATGTAAAGAATGTTTTTCTCCATGGTGATTTAGAGGAGGAAGTGTACATGGATGTCCCTCCAGGTTTTGATGATACAAAAACAAAGGGGAAGGTTTGTCGTCTTCGGAAGTCATTATATGGGCTCAAACAGTCACCGAGGGTGTGGTTTGATCGCTTTTCTCAAGCTATACTCAGGTATGGGTTCAAACAAAGCCAAGGGGATCATACCCTCTTCATTAAACACTCTTCAAGTGGTAAATTGACTGCATTTATTGTCTATGTTGATGATATCGTCCTCATTGGAGATGATTTGGAAGAGATGGGAAAGTTGAAAAATTACCTGGCCAAGGAATTTGAAATCAAGGACTTGGGAAGCCTAAAATATTTCTTGGGAATTGAAATGGCCAAATCCAAAGATGGGATTTTCTTGTCTCAGAGACAGTATGTGCTGTACTTACTAAAGGAAACAGGAATGCTTGGAAGCAAGGCAGTGGATACTCCAATGGATCCTAATCTGAAGTTTAGTGATGATCTAGGAGGAGAACCAGTAGAAAAGGGAAGGTATCAGATAATGGTGGGTAAACTGATTTATCTCTCACACACCAGACTCGACATTGCCTTTGCAGTCAGTGTGGTAAGTCAGTTTATGTATTCTCCTAGACAGATTCATCTTGACGTTGTTTTCCGAATTGTGAGGTATCTCAAGTCAGCACCTGGGAAAGGTTTATTCTTCGCCAAGAATGGTCACACTCAAGTTGAAGCTTATACAGATGCGGATTGGGCTGGATCCGTTACCAATAGAAGATTGACAACTGGGTATTGTTCTTTTGTTGGAGGGAACCTTGTAACTTGGAGAAGTAAAAAATAGCCCTTGGTGGCTAGATCCAGTGCCGAAGTAGAGTTTAGAGCCATGACTCAGGGAATGTGTGAGTTTTTGTGGATTCAGATTATCCTGTATGATGATCTTGGTCTTAATCATGAAGACTCTATGAAGTTATACTGTGATAACAAAGCAGCCATTGACATTGCTCATAATCCTGTTCAGCAGGACAGGGCTAAGCATGTGGAAATTGGCAATCATTTTATCAAGGAGAAACTAAGTAGTGGGAAGATTTGTACTCCGTTTGTGAAATCCAGAGATCAGTTAGCAGACGTCCTTACCAAGAGCCTTGTGAGTAGGGCGTTTCACTTCATTCTTAGCAAGCTGGGTATGAGAGATATTCTTTGCACCAGCTTGAGGGGGAGAGTTGGAGTATTTATTTTTCATTATTAGAGTTTAGTATAGTTTTATATATTTGAGGGACTATCTTGTAATTTAGTCTTTCATTGTATTCTTCTATCTAATAAAATAACTGAGAGAAACAATTGTTCTCTCTAAGCTTGGAAAAATATTGTTTAACACTTCCTACCCTGTAACTCTATTGCATTCAAGGGCTTGATGCTCTGTTTTGAGCTTTTATGTTTTGAGCTTTTCGTTTACCATCGGTAGAAGATTTCATGGAAGCTTTGAAATCGTGGTTAGTTACTCAAGATTAAGGCTGAGCTCCGAGGAGGTTTCAATTTTATATGCTCAGCTGGTTACTTGGAGTGTGTGAGTGCTTGCTTAACGTAAAATGCAACAGTTGTTTATTCCCCATGTAATGTTGTCTCATTACTCTCTGGTTCAAACTTTTTCATTTTCATTGTCGGAGTAAATCATTCTTTGTTAAGTCACCAATTGCTCCAAAAGCTTAATCTGTTCAAAGGATGGGCCACCAATGTATATCAAGCTTCATCACCCTCCCTCACGTGCGACCCTGTTTCGTGCATGCAAAGCCAACAAATTAAAGCCAAACTCCATCATAATGGAAACAAACAACAAAGTGAAAATATGCATACTGGAATGACAGAGTTGAACCCAAAACCTTTGATAAACAAGGCTCTGATACCATGTTGAGTCACCAATTGCCCCAAAAGCTTAAACTGTTAGCGAATGGGCCCAACAATGTATATCAAGCTTCACACATTCTTTACATAACGTTTCCTTCTACTTGTAGTTTCTTGTATTTCCATAACTCAAAGTATAGGCTATTTTAAGGGTTCATTTATTTCAAATTTTTAGTGTGGTATACATGTTTCCTCCGCTCTTCCAATAAGAATAATTTTTCTTTCTTCTTTTTGGGGAACTGCCTTTGTATGATTTTTTTTTAATTCAAAATATAAGGAGGTAGAGGGTTTTTGTAGAGAACGCCTATATAAGTTTTTACTTTTCTATACCATGATGCAAAAGTTCCATCCGGTTTTCTAATAATTATTGAATATTCGCATTTGTATCATTTTTGGAATGGAAAACTCAGAAATTGTTAATTACCAGTTACTCTAAAAGCTTAAGTTGTTAGTGAATGGGCCCAATAATTTATATTAAGCTTCAACACCCCCCCTTCTGTGCAATCCCGTCTGCGAAAAGGCAACAAATTGAACCAATGCAATATGCAAACGGGGATAGAGACTCAAACTTGGGACCTCCCACAAACAAGGCTCTTATAACATGTTAAGTAATCAATTGCTTCAAAAGATTAAGTTATTAGAGATAGTCCCAACAATGTATAACAAACTTCTACAAAATAACAGGTAAGGGTTTTGGTACGAATTTTTGTTATGCCGCTATAGTGTCCTTACATTTCTAAACACCACTGTAAAAAATGTCAATAGAAATTCCCTATGATGGTGTAATGTGAAGATGCACGTATGCGGCTTGAGTTCGATATCTCTGTTTGCTACACTATCAACAGTAGTTGTACACAAGTTTTTTTTTTTTAAAGGTTGAATTACTTGATTAAGGAGCATTTATTAGCAAAGATAGGTATATGTCTACTAGATGTATACAGAGGATGGAAAAACAGAAGAACAAAAAAAGAACTCCAGGCCTGAGGAGGAAAGACACACAAAAAAGAACTCACCATTAAGATTCACTAAATCAAAAAATTCTAAAAAGCTAATGTTACCCAAATCAGTGAGCATGCTCAATTATTCAATAAAAGACCAGAACAAATCTTTTTTTAATCAAAACCAAGCTCCTTTCTTCGTTATTGAAAGTGCTCCTATTCTTTTCCTTACAAAGAGACCGAAAGTAGTTGTACAACATTAGTTTTACAATCAAATTGGTACACATGTTGGCTTATTGTAAATGTTGATTTGAATCGTTATTGCATTTTGCATCGATGTAATATCAACAGTGTTGCTCACCCTCCTCCTTTTGATTGATTATTAGTTCTTAAATTTGAGTTCCAACTGGGCAGGAATACAGGTGAGTTCATGATGTCTAGATATAGAGAAGTTGCAGAGATTGTTCTGAGATACCTAGAGCACCGGGATCGGCTTGTTCGTCTCAGCATTACTTCGCTTCTACCTCGCATTGCTCATTTTTTGCGTGACCGCTTCGTCACAAACTATCTAACGGTTTGCTAGCTTCACTTTTTATCTTTCATCATGCAATTGTAGTTTTTTTTTTGGTGGATAAATATATATCGTAAATAGAGAAATAAATACATGTATACTAGAAGTATCCAAAAAGGTAAGACAGGAGAGAGGGGAACCACATCACCCAGCAAAAATTCCATAAAGCTCAAGCAATTGAAATCTCTGTACAACCTAAGCCACTCATAAATGGACCAAAACCCAGGTTCTTTTATTCATTGTTCAAAGCTTGCATGTTCCTTTCCTTCCAAAATGAGCAAAAAATGTAATGGGGGTGCATTTCCGCAATATCATTGGGAGGGGAGGGTCTTTGATGGAAAAAAGTACACATATCTCTGTGTTGGTTGCAATGTTCTAAAACTCGCTAGGCGCTAGTCGGGCGGTGGACGGGGGCCTAGCGCCTAGGGGCCTAGGCGGAAAAATTATTTTAAAGCAGAATTAATAATATAGAGACAATTCTAATATTAAAAAAAGTCACATTATCAACAATGTAATTTAAACAAGTGCTTACCAACAAACTAAGCTTCCAACTCTTCTGAAATAAAAAAAAAAAAATTAACACACACATCCACTGATACACACACATACACCGATATAAACAAGTTCTGAAATAAAAAATAAATAAATATATTAACACACATTATATACACACAGCCACTGATATACACACATACATTGATATAAACAAGTATTGAAATAATAATAAAAAAATTTAATTAACACATTTTTTTTAATATATAATGAAAATTACGCCTGGCCGCCTAGGACCGACTAGGACTCCGCCTAGTAAATTAGGCGATTTTACAAACGCCTAGGAGAAACTCTGGGCGGTGGGGGCCGCCTAGCGCCTAGGTGCCGCTGAGCCCGATTTTTAGAACATTGGTTGGTTGCCAGTTCGCACAAATTTTCCCTTACGATTTGATTCTTTCTTGTACAGATATGCATGAATCATATTCTTGCGGTTCTTAAAATACCCGCCGAACGTGCTAGTGGTTTCATTGCTCTTGGGGAGATGGCTAGTGCTTTGGATGGTGAACTTGTCAACTATTTGCCGACAATAATGTCTCACTTGCGTGATGCGGTATGTTATTTTAGGCTTTTGGCTAACACTGGTGTTCTTGCCTCAAAGTCAGCTTTTCTAGCTGATGCACTGTGTGCTAGTGTACGTGTGTTCATGTCTGCATGCATGATTGGATACTTTTTTTTGGCTCGCTAGGACCACCAGAATCAACTACCAATGAAAATCAGGTGGCCTTGGTACCACATCCACATGTTGGGGACCAAATTTGGGATGGAACTTTGGGGATAGCATTATTCATTTGGAAGTTGTGGGATAATTCCATGAAAAATGAGTCCTATGATTGTCTTTTCTCTGTTCTTTTGACTAGAATTTAGCTAGAGCCCTGACGTTAAACATAAAGAAAAGAAAAAAGAGGACAAGCCTATAGCTCCCGCAGAAAGCATGATAATTCAGTTGCGGGCATGTTTATGGTGGTTTGACAGCCCTAAAAATATTTTGCAAATGTCCAGATGCATAATCATGTCACTGATGTGATAATTTGGGCAATGCGAGCATGGTTCAACAGATTACAAGGTGGAATTGTTAACAAAGAAACTCCAAGTGTTTAATTTTTAAAATGCAGGTATGGGGTTTCTTTGATCTTTACAAGGAGTCTGCTACTCCAGTTGTACACTGTTATATCAGGAAATTCCCATCCCAATCTCGAGCAATCTTGGATGATCTTTTACCTCTGAAAAAACTTATTTTTGTTTATATCTTTTTCCCCCTCCCCTAGAAAATTCCAAGACGGGGGGTGAGTCTATAAATTGTTTCAACTCTAGTTGAAAGTTGGCATAAAGTCTCATTTCGGAGAAGAATGGAAGTCTCCTTTTGCTGATAGATAAATAACTCTGGTTCACATGATTTGTTAAACAAATCCTACTCTTTTGGATGATATCTAAATGACTTGAGTTATTTGGAGTTTTCAAAGTCTCAGTATACGTATAGAGGAACACACTGATTTCAAAACCTTTAGAATCAATACATCTCTTCATGACATCGCACCAAAGAAGCACCATAACGGAAGACCAGATTCCTGAGAATTGCATATTTTTAATTTGTAGATTGCTCCACGTAGAGGTAGACCCTCACTTGAGGCTTTGGCCTGTGTTGGAAGTATCGCGAAAGCCATGGGTCCTGCTATGGAACCTCATGTTCGCGGTCTTATGGATGCAATGTTCTCTGCTGGTCTCTCCTTGACTTTAGTTGAAGCCCTTGAGCAAATAACTATCAGGTATAATAGAAATCCAGAAACATCTGTCAAAGGTTCTTTTGTGATCAGTTGTATTGAAGGATTT
This sequence comes from Hydrangea macrophylla, assembly GCA_033977485.1. Taxonomy (NCBI): domain Eukaryota; kingdom Viridiplantae; phylum Streptophyta; class Magnoliopsida; order Cornales; family Hydrangeaceae; genus Hydrangea; species Hydrangea macrophylla. The sequence goes on from CM066992.1 coordinate 92,285,887, forward strand.
TGACCTATATTAATGGTGGATATTTCAGTATCCCACCTTTGCTGCCCATGATTCAAGATCGGTTGCTTCAATGCATATTAGTAGTTCTTTCAAGATCCCATAATGCTCAAGTGAGGCCATCCATTGCAGCTACTCGAGGAAATACATCGAGTACCACTTTGCAAGTTTCAGAACTTAGTGGTTCTGCTCTAGTGCAACTTGCTTTACAAACTCTGGCACGTTTTAATTTCAAGGTTTGTTTTATTTTAGCTCCTATAAGCTTCCAAGAGCCTGTTTGGGGTAGCTTTTTCAGGGCAGAAACGCATTTAAAAAAATAGGATTCCAATCTAAAAAGCTCCATTTTGTAGCTCTTTGAAAAACTTCTAATCCTCAAAAGAGATCATTTAAAACCTAACCCAAGCGGGCTCCAAGTTTTTCCTGTCAATTGCTGCTAAGCTGCTATGTATTCTAGGGCCATGATCTTCTTGAGTTTGCAAGGGAATCAGTTGTAGTATATTTGGAAGATGAGGATGGAGCGACCCGAAAAGATGCTGCCCTATGTTGTTGCAGATTGGTCTCAAATTCCTTCTCTGGTGTGGCTTGCACATCATTTAGTTCTAGTAGGCCCAGTCGAGCAGGGGGGAGGCGACGTCGTCTTGTTGAGGAGGTTTGAAATTTTAAAACTTTCTTTTGTGCTTATATTCTATTTTCATCGGAGTTTTCTTCTTGCTGTTATTTACTTCTTCTTGCTTTTATTGCAGTGAAATTCTTTATCTCTGCATTTTTAATTCAATGTGAACTTTGTGCAAATATCGTTTCCGAACTCCATTATTCACCCTAAAAAGCGAAAAAAATTACAAATTCCACCAAGCACACAAGAACATACTATAGTCGCTATCAGATCAATTTTTCTTTGATCCTAAACGGATCAACCTTTTAGTTCTTATGCTTTTTACTGATCTCTAGTTTGAATTCATCGTGTAAACCTACATACTCTCCCCCTCCGTCAATGTGGCGTATATATATATCAATCTCAGGTGAAGTGATCTTGGATACATGCAGACTAATTTGAGCTCCTTAATTCGAATATCCGGTCATAATCCACCATTGCAATAACCCATACCCTTCACCATCGCATGGAGTTTTGAGTCTCTTATGCATCTTTTCTATGGCCTTCATCATTCCTTGCTGAAGCATATTTGTGTCATTTGAAGGTTTCCGAAATGGCGATACTTAGTTCCTGAATCAGTTTTCTTTTTATAAGGACTAAACTCTTTGGATATGTTCTTGAAATATGGAAAGGGAACAAATCATCGTTCATTGATACTGATTTTCCTGCAGATTGTGGAAAAGCTTCTTATTGCAGCTGTGGCAGATGCTGATGTCACTGTTAGGCATTCAATCTTTTCCTCACTGCATGGGAATGGGGGTTTTGATGATTTTCTTGCACAGGCTGATTGTCTGAGTGCTGTGTTTGCTGCTTTAAATGATGAGGTATTGACTCTTCAGAGGTTGTGTGCTGGTTTGACTACTGTGATTGTTTGTGTGTTTACAAAAGAACGAACAAAATAAAAAAAAATGATGAGGTATGGTTTCGGGGTAGCAATACCAAAAAATTAGTTATAGTTATTCGTTGCTTGTAATGTCATAACATTTTTAAATGTTTGAACAATACCTTGGGATTTATTTAAATACTTCATGGTCAATGGATATGAAGTGGGCCCAGTGAGAAAAAGTGCAAAGCATCATTTTTGAGAGGCCGTGAGGTTATTTTTTAGAAAGAAGGAAGATGAAGACTGGACTTTTTTCATTAATTTATTTTTAATTTTTTTTGGAGTTATAAGTTAGCGAACAGAGAACATAAAATGTCATTTTGGCTTCTCCATGATTTATTTGGGACTTTTCTGGTTTTTATTCAGAGAATACAAGTTCTAGTGGATTATGTTATTGTAAAGCTGCCTTTTATAACTAGCGTTGTTACTGAGTCAAGCTGCCTTTTATCAAGTCTTTTCCCTGGGATGAACTTATTCCGCGATGAATTTGGAACAAATATACACACATTATAGATTTGCATTTTTTCCCCTCCCCTGTCTATTTCTTAAACTACTTAGTGGGTTTTCTCTTGAAGTGTGGAATTGTGCATAGCATAAGCGGATAGCGTCCTTGGACAATGTTGTACAATTGTTTTGTGTGGTGTTACTTGTTAGTTGTTACAAGTTTACAGCCCTGCTCTGAGAAATGTATGATTCAATTCTACTTAAATTTCCCCACTCTTCTAAATTATGAAATGTTCTTTTACCACTGTGCTCTCCTTCTTCATGGTTTGCGGTCTTCATAGGATTTTGAAGTTCGGGAGTATGCTATCTCAGTCGCTGGGAGATTGTCTGAAAAGAATCCTGCATATGTTCTTCCAGCTCTTCGTCGCCATCTTATTCAATTGTTAACGTATCTGGAGCAAAGGTACAGAGAAGGGGTTCTCATTGACTAAGAGCCATTTGGTTAGCTTTTAAATAATTACCTTTGGAATAAGAGATTTAAAAAGAAACTCTAATTGAAGCTTTTTAAAAAAGCTATTTTTTTTTAACTTTCAAGAGGAATCAGATTTTTTAAAAAGCTGTGAAAAAGCTACTACAAAAGGTCACAACTTTTTGAATTTGGCCTTCAATATACTATCCCAAACAGGTTCTAAACTTGGAATACTTGTTTATAGTAAATCCTTTTCTTTCGTGTTTGATCAAAGCTTCAGATATCGACTTACGTTGATTGTTATGTTAGCAGTGCAGATAGCAAATGCAGAGAAGAAAGTGCAAAGTTATTGGGTTGCTTAATTCGCAGTTGTGAACGACTAATACTTCCTTATATTGCTCCAATACACAAGGTCAATCAATACAACTTTCTCTCTTTTAAAAAAAATGAAAAAAAAAAAGGGCTTCATCTGGTTTAATATTTTGCACTTCCACTTATATCGCATCTTGTTTCAGGCACTTGTAGCAAAACTCTGTGAGGGCAATGGTGTAAGTGCTAGTAGTGGGATTATTACTGGAGTTCTTGTGACTGTTGGCGATCTTGCCAGAGTGGTGGGTGAAATTTTTGTAATTTGATTTTCACACGTGCTTGATTTTTTGTGGTATTGCTGTATTGTTGGGATGTGCTCAGAGTTCCCTGTAGACGTTGTTAGGTAGAGGTGTCAATCGGTGTGGGTTGACCCGGCCCGTTTTTTCGGGCTAAAAGCCCGGCTCGGTTCACATACCCCGGGCCGAGGTGGACACACATTCTTCCGTCCATGGTCCGGCCCGGCCCGGCCCGAAATGAAGAAAAAGCCCGCCCCGCCCCAAAGCCCACCACGTCCAAGGCCAAAAGTTGAAGAAAGCCCGCTAGCCCGGGCCACCGGTCCGGGGCGGACACACCCCCTCCTTTCCCAAGCCCGGCCCGGCCCGACCCGATGTTTGGTGAAGCCCGGCCCGACCTGACTCAAAGCCCGATCGGGGCCCGCTTTGACCGGGCCCGGCCTAGCCCGTTTGACACCTCTAGGTAGAGTGGAGATTTGTGTTCTGTAGATTCTAGAATTTGATTGCCAATTTGCATATATGGGAAAATGATTTTAATATACCACCTACAGTCTGCTTCAGCTGTGTTTTTTGTTAGAGTTATTTTTATGTTTATTGTTATTTAGTCTTAGTGTGTAGGTCATAATGTAATGTTCCTTTTTTCCTTCCTATTGTTATTATAAAAGGGGTCAGAGAAGTTTCCCTAAATTTTTCCATATCATTGTTTTGACATAGTATTGGAGCCATACACCAAACCCTAACCCCAAACCACCACAAACACTCCCTGCGCCTCCACCATAGGCTATGCCACCACCACCACAACCTGCGCCACACCACTACTAGCCACCCTGGCCTTCGCAGCACACCTAACCCCCTACTAGGCTGCGCTGCACATCCAAAACCCCACCCATGCCTGCGCCAAACCCCATCAAACCCACCGAGGCCCTGTGCCGCACCACTTTGGCCTAAACCTAACCTAAATCCCACCTTACCCATCCCTCATCGAGTCCCACAGGGGCTGATTGCATCCAGCACCATTTCGAGTGTGTTATTTTGATTGGAGAATACTTGTTCGGCTTCTTGTTGGTCCCTTAATGGACCCTTGAATCAATTTTGTTGATTCTTTCGTACCCGTCTCCCTCGTCTTTCTTCACTTTGTTGTGGGTTTTCCATTCGTAATCCGGAACTATGACAGACCCTGAGAAACCAACAGCTTCAAGTTCCTCCACTGTTAAGACTGTGGTTACACCCTTGGATCTCAATCTCAAAATTACTACCGTTCCTTTCAATGGCCAAAATGACTTGAAATGGTCACAGTTGGTAGAACTTTATCTGAAGGCACACGGGAAGATGGGACATCTTGATGGGCATGTTATAGCCCCTTCCACTACTAATCCTAGCTATGACAAGTGGGAGATCGAAAATTCTATTATTATGGCTTGGCACATCAATTCTATGGTTCCTGAGATTGGTGAGAGTTTTTTATCGGATGAGACCGGTAAGGCTATTTGGTAGAACGTTGACTCCACTTTCTCTAGGCGGGGAATTATGCTCGGGAGTTTGAGCCTATCCGCACTATTGACCGTTCTGAGCAGGGTGATATGACCGTCACCCAATACTATTCCTTCCTTACTACTAGTTGGGATAGAGTTGATCACCTACAATCTTTTCAACCGGTTTGTACTACTGATGCAGAGGAGTACCGGAAGTTACTTGAGAAGCAAAGAGTCCTTAAATTTCTTCAGGGGCTTCATTCCGATTAGGAGGCCTTTGCGTATGTTCAAAACGAGGTGAGTCATTGTTCTGTTATGCTTTCGCATGCACCCACGGTGCATTCTGCTTTAGTTTCTGCTCCACCCAGAGAGGGACCCAGCAGTTGACTCCGTCAGATCGACCTGTCGTGATTAATGATTATTGTCATCGACCCCATCATACTCGGGCTAATTGCTGGAACCTTCATGGACATCCCCCTAGTGGTCGGGGAGATCGTGGAGGCGGTCGTGGAGGTCGTTCAGATGGCCGAGGGGGCAGTGCTCGTGCTCATCATACTGTTACGAATACTGAGCCTCCAATCCCTAGTTGTGATGCTGCTTCTACCTCTAATATGAGCTCTTTATCTCCTGCTGAGCTTGTCACTCTCAGAAATTTGATGGCCCGGTGTACTTCCTTGTCAACTACTAGTACCTCATCTTCTTTTGCACAATCAGGTAACATTGTCGCTATGGCAAGAGCTTTACTTTTTCTTTCTTCATCCCATTGGATTATAGAATCAGGTGCTTCCGGCCATATGTCTAGTTCTTCTGACATTTTTGTGATTATAAGCCTTGCTCAGGTCAGGACATAGTTAGAATTGCCAATGCTACCTTTTCCTCCGTCTCGGAGAAAGGTTTTATTCGTGTCCCTCCTTTATCCCTGACTTTAGTTTTACATGTCCGTAGTTTCTCTCATAATCTTTTAACCTTGAGTCGTATTACTCGTGATTTGAATTGTTGTGTAACCTTTTTTCCCTCTCATTGTGTCTTTCAGGATCTTATCACGAAGAGGGTGATTGCCAGTGGTAGAGAGACACATGGGCTTTACATTCTGGATGAGGGAGAGAAGCTTGCTAATAATACTGTCGTTTTGAAGAATAAAGCTGAAGATTTAGTGCTTTGACATAGGAGATTAGAACACCCATTATATATCTTTCCATCTCTTGTTGCTAATACCGGTATTTCAAATTCCAATATTTCTTGTGATGCATGTGAACTTGGAAAACATTTTCGAGCTTCTTACGCTCCAAGTAATAATAAAAGTTCAGTTCCTTTTGCATTAATACATTCAAATGTTTAGGGTCCTTCCTGTAATGTGTCCTTGAAAGGTCATTGATGGCTTGTGTCTTTTATAGATGAATGTTCCTGTACTACGTGGTTGTATATGATGAAAGAAAAGCGGGAAGTTTTCTCTATATTTCAAAATTCCACAAAATGGTGTGTACCCAGTTCGGGGTAGTGGTGAAAGTCTTAAGGTCTGATAATGGGGGTGAGTAGACTGATTCGGGTTTAGGTCAGTATTTCTGTTCCTATGGGATTATCCATCAGACTTCTTCCACTGACACTCCACAACAAAATGGAATGGCTGAGCATAAGAATCTTTACCTTTAGATGTTGCCCGGTCTTTACTCTTCCAGGTTCAAGCCCCTCGTTCTTATTTGGGTGAGGCGGTGTTAACTGCAGCTTATCTTATCAACCGTCTTCCTACTCGTGTGTTGGATAAGAAAACACCCCTTGAGGTTCTTTCCCACTTTTCTCTCTCCTCATCCATTCCTTCTCGTGTTTTTGGCTGTGTATGCTTTGTTCATAGCCACAGGCCAACTCGTGGAAAATTAGATCTTTATGCTATTAAGTGTGTGTTTGTCGGTTACTCCCTACTCAAAAAGGTTACAAATGCTACCATCCTCCGTCTAAAAATGGCTTATCACTATGAATATCACATTTCATGAGTCACAGTCCTACTTTCTTGACTCTACAGTACCTCTTCAGGGGGAGCCGAGGTATGAATTGATACCGGTTTTGCCTATGATGATTGAGGTGGAGACGGAGAGAGTTGAGGGAAAGGAACCCGAACTCGAAGTAGAGGGAGTTGAACCAGAGGGGGAGAGAGAGAGAGAGAGAGAGAGAGAGAGAGAGAGAGAGAGAGAGAGAGGTGAGAGGGATCCTGAAGAAGAAGAGGTAATTGAGGGGCCGAGGGAGAATGAGTTGATGGTTTATTCCAGGGGGACATGGAGTAAAAGAAAGACTAGAGAGACTCTGGAAGTTAGTGCTGCTCCTGTTCCTTCACTCCCACTGCCATTCTCTCTAAGTGATGAAGATTCAGGTAATTCCTCTGATACACCACCTCTTGACTTGGACGATTTAGATGTTCCTATTGCTGTTCGAAAGGGTGTTAGATCATGTATTCAACATCCTATGTCTAACTTTGTGTCTTATTCTCGTCTTTCTCCTCCCTATAAAGCCTTCCTTTAAAAAATTTCCTCGTTAGTGTTCCTAACCATGTACAGGACCTTCTTGCTGATGCCAAGTGGAAACATGCCATGATTGAGGGGATGAAAGCTCTTCGAAAGACTGGTACTTGGGAGTTGACCATGTTACCTAAGGGAAAGAGGACTGTGGGGTGCAAGTGGGTGTACACTGTGAAGTACCGGGCTGATGGTTCTATTGGGAGGTATAAAGCTCGGGTGGCAAAAGGGTTTCACTCAGACTACGGGGTAGACTATAAGGAGACCTTTGCCCCAGTCGCGAAGATGAATTCAATTAGAATCCTACTTTCCCTGGCAGCTAATCAGGATTGACCACTCACAATTTGATGTGAGGAATGCTTTCATGCATGGTGACTTAGAAGAAGAGGTTTACATGAACATCTCTCCAGGGTTTGAGGACTCCAAGACAAATGGGAAGGTGTGTAGGCTTAAAAAATCACGGTATGGTCTCAAACAGTCTCCAAGGGCCTACTTCGAGAGATTCACAGGCTGTGCCTCGGTTTGTGTCAAATTGTATAATTTCAGGCATATTTTATTAATACACAATGCTGAGACATAAAAAAGGATTACAAAATCTCCTAATAAAATAAGAAATTAAAATTGGTCAACATGATCCAAATGTAAACCAACTAATAATGGAAGAAAATAAATAGTAATCCCACTGATATTGATAGCTAATTGCCAACACTCCCCCTCAAGCTGGTGCGAAGATGTCTCTCATGCCTAGTTTGCTCAGATAGTAATGATGAGGCTTGTTTCCAAGTGCTTTGGTGAGAACATGTGCCAACTGTTCACTAGACTTCATAAATGGAATACATATCTCTCCACTGCTCAATTTCTCCTTGATGAAATGTCTGTTAATTTCAACATGCATAGTTCGGTCATACTGTACTGGATTGTGCGCAATACTGATTGCTGCTTTATTAGACATTGTCACGTACGTTGCGTGTGATGCTTAGCGATCACATGTTAGGTTAAGACAAACATGGGAGGATGTGAATAGTGCGAAAAATCGCATTCAATCAGATCTAAAATCGCGTTCAATCAAATTCGAAAACACATTCGACTAGATCCAAAATTGCATTCAATCATACCCAAAATTGCATAATTTTTTAGCTATTCACAATCTCCCGTGCTTGTCTTAATCTAACATGTGACTGGTAAGCATTACGCGCAATGTATGTGACACTTTAATAATTTAAGCTAACAGTGTCAAAATTTGGGTCTGACTGAATGAATTTTTAAAGTTCAATGACCCAATTGAAAAAAAAAATAGTTTATGGACCCAATTGAAAACAGGTGTATAGCTTGATGGACTAAAGTGTAATTTGCCCTATTTCTTTTGCCTTCCTATTGTTAATAACTTAATATAAAAGTGGTAAGACAAGTTGTCTTCCCTAAGCTTTACCAAATCATTGTATTGACTTTTTTCTATTCTAGCTGTATTATACACAATTTAGCTATCTACCTGCTTTCATTGAGATAGTACCCTAAATTATTTAGTCAAAATTTTAGGGCCAACGGAGTCCAACCAAAGAGATTCTGACATCATTCCACAGATGGTGGGTATGAAAACTTACAAAAAAGTACCAAGTTTTTTGCAACCAACATTCATGCTGAGCATATGGGAGCCCTTGTAGAGGTGTAATACATGCCTTTAACTCTTTATTTACAACTACACAATACAAGAAATTTTAAAAGACACTCCCCTGAGGCCCACTTAAAAAAGAAGTGCCACATTTACAGTGAACTAAGGATGTCTGTATAGCCTGTATTAAAATGAGGATCAAAGATTCTATCCCGTGAAAAACACTTGGTTTCTGGACTCACTTTCTCCCAAATAGTCCACCAAAGGCAGAGGGGAGTTGTTCTCCAGGTAAGCACAGCCTTTTGGATGTCTTTCTTCTTCCCAAGTTCTGAAAATTTGCTAGTATAAGGTGTGAGTTTTGGATGTCTTACCCAATTAGTCCACCAATTTGACTTTCAAACTCATTTTGATGCTTACATTTAGCATCTAGAGGTAATAAAACTCAATATCGAAGCTTATTTCATCATTCTACACTTTAGAGTGGTTGACTTAATTGATGAGTTTCAATATATTTTCTCACTTGCTTTGGTTAGACAAATGGAAAATAACCTCAATCTCTATATTGATGTTAAGACATAATTTGATTTGACATTCTTTATTTATTTACTTATATTTATTTCATATTGTTGCATTTGTGAAATGTTGATTTTATGCGAGTTTTTCTTGCCAGCAATGATGTGAAAGCTAATATGAAATCCGTGATTCGAGTAAAATCATTTCTATAATATATATACTGAAATTCATTAACAATTAAAATCTAACATCAGGGGATTCCATAATTAAAAATGTGTGTAGGTTTATATTTCGGTGTATTTTATGAAGGAAATTAAATTTCACAAATTTGGTATCCAAGTGTTATGTATCCCGTTTACTACTGGTCTCATCCTTATCCAAAACCTTGCTTTTGTATGAATGTTAAGCATCAATCTTGGCATTGCCCAACGAGTACCAGAGGACCCAAACTAGGCCATTGGCAATGCACCCAGTGAACCCTATTTTGTTCTTTTATCTCCTTTCATTTAACATGTTCTTATTTTGTGTAACATCATGAAGGTCAGCAATCTCAAGGGCTCCTCTCAATCTCTCTTCTGACATCATGAAATTTCGAAATCTTCTTCGTCCTTTCTTCTGACTTAGGGTCTTCGTGGTGGCGTGCTTTTTTAGCTGGAAAATTGGCATTGAGGATGTCATCGGAGATGGTCTACTGAAATTTTATAATTCTGATTAGGTTTATGACATGGAGGCAAATAGAGTGAGATATTATACTTGAATTCTATGTAAAGGGATAAGGTCTTGTAGTGTACTGTTGATGGTGATTTCTTTGGCAGAGATCCTGGCATTGGTGATATCCTCCATGATTATGCAAATTTTATCGATTTGAAGGATCTTAGGTTCATGTGAGCGAGTGGCCATCCTCAGTAGACGTTTGTTTATTTCTTTGCTTATGGAACCTCTGACTCTCCGTTGTATTCTTATTACTTTTATCCTGGTGTTCTTTTACGTGTGGTTTATGAGAATTTAGACTCCTATGAACCTGTAATAGACTGTTTCACGACAGATTATTTGTTGATGATTGCCTACCAAATTTTAGATAAATGCTAGAAGTTCTATAACTTGTTTACTTAACTGCGAGCGTGTTATTGGTCCTTTCATCATTTCACCTTTCCTCTTCAGGGTGGTTTTGCAATGAGGCGATACTTATCTGAACTTATGCCACTAATCGTTGAAGCTTTATTGGATGGGGCTGCTGCAGCAAAACGTGAAGTGGCTGTTGCAACGCTCGGTCAAGTTGTACAGAGTACAGGGTATGTTTTGTCTTTCAACTGTTGACATTTGATTTCTCAGTTCTATAATTTATTGATTCTTGTGTCTTTTAGATTTGGATATAGGTAGATTTTTACTTTTCAAAAGGGATGGCTGTAGAGATTTTACATTTTAGTTCTTGATTAAAGCACTTACTTTCCTTTCTGATTTAGAGAAAGTTTGTCCTTATTGGTTTCCAGTATAATGTTTGTTTGATTACCTTAATAGGTTTTTCTTGTCTTACATTGGTAGCTCCTTCGTTTATCTTTTTTCGGAGTTATCCGTAGAAGTTATTGAAATCTGTTTATCAGTTGAGGGTCCATGAGGAAATATTATTGGTGCTTTGTTTGGTGGGTTTTTATTGAATATTGAAAATTGTTTGTAATGAATTTACGAGCATATAATAATTCTATCTGATTTGTTCAGCTTGGAAGACCAATTTAACTGCACCTCTCTGCATAAATAGCAATATATCCTTGTGAAGCGTTATGTTGCACAGCAATGTTGAGAGGAATAAAAGCTGAAGTAAATTTGCTGTTTGAAGGAGGGTTCAAACATATCTCAATCTTAATCTAAGAGAAGATCTTGCTTCCCTACTCTCCCTTCACTCTCTCTCTCTTAGGACTGTCAGTGGGAATTGGGCTTCCCTGCAGGCCGCAGCATGCGTATGTGGGCCTGGAAATGGCTTCGGAGATATGCTGTCGAATCAAGGAGCTTGCAGAGTAAGGTTATAGACATGGTAGTTAGAGTTGGTCGATTCATACGAGTCAATTCGAATTTCAAACAACCCAATACAATCAGATTCTATCACGGTTCACGATTCATAATTTTGAACTTCGAAGTATTAAAAGCCTGTTTGGAATCACTTATAAATGTGATTGTTTAAATAGTTATGACCGTTTGGATTTAGCTTTTTGACGGCTCTTTAACATATCTATAATTTTTAAAGCTAAAAAACCGATTTTCCGCAAAGAGCTAATTTATTAAAAAAGTCTTTTATTCAGAAAAATGATAATTTAAAAAGCTAACCCTAATGTGCTCTTCGTGGAAATCTGGTTTAGTGGATGCCCTTTTTGAGTGTTTGTATATGACTTGGGCGTTCAGGATAGGGGTGCAAGGTTCGACACAGTCTGTGTTTTTGTTGCTGCTTTGGAGTTCGTTTTCTCTTTAGTGTGTTGGTTGGAGGAGTGCTTGGAGGCATTCTAAGGAAGGTTGGTTCAAAGGATACAACTAATAAAAAACTTTTAAGGATACAAGTTTTTGCAATGGAGTGCAGTGTGGGCTGTAGGGTGTGGTATGAAGCAGGTTCATTTGACCAGCACAAAAAAAGCTATTATTCGTTAAGAGAGAGAAAGAATAGAGAGAAAGTGAAGGCTTAACCTAGAATTGTTTGAGCCAACACATATTTATATTAATAAGAGAGACACATATAAGGGAGTGGCTAAGGGTTATTTTGACGCGGTGAAGGATATGTATGATGAAGCCATGACTACAATTAGATCTCCGTCCGGAGAAACAATTTAATTCCCAATTACTATAGGCCTACACCAAGGGTCGGCCTTGAGCCCTTATTTGTTCGCCCTAATTATGGATGAATTAACTATACATCCAAGACAAGGTCCCATGGTGTATGTTGTTCGCATATGATATTGTCCTGGTTGATGAGACTAAAGGGGGACTTAACTCTAAACTTGAAACTTGGAGAGAAGCACCGGAGACAAGAGGGCTAAAAATAAGTAGGACGAAAACAGAATACATGGAATGTAGTTTTAGTAATAGTGGAAATAGAGACCGCGAAGAAGTGAAGATCGAAAATCAGGAGATCCCAAAGAGGGAACACTTTCGCTATCTAGGTTCAATGATCAGTAAAGATGGAGAGATTGGTGATGATGTGACCCATAGAATTAAAATTGGCTGGCTTAAGTGGAGGAGTGCTTCTGGCGTATTATGTGACCAGAGAATACCAGCAAAGTTGCAAGGGAGATTTTACAGGAAAGCTATTAGGCCAGCTATGCTCTACGGGACAGAATGTTGGGCAACTAAGAAACAACACATTAGCAAAATGAGTAGCTGGGACGAGGATGCTAAGATGGATGTGTAGTAAGACTACGAAACTTAGAATTAGAAATGAGTACATTCGAGACACTGTAGGAGTGTCACATAATGAGGGTAAGTTGAGGGAGAATAGACTTAGATGGTTTGGCTATGTGCAACGAAGATCTATAGACGCACCAGTGCGAAAGAGTGATAGGATCGTAATGCCTGGAGTGGTTAGGGTGAGGGGCAAACCTAGATTGACTTCGCTTGAAGCCTTTTTTTTAATCCTAAAGTGGGAATATGTAGTGCAACAGGACATGAATATATATAATTTAAATGAGCATATAGCTCTTGACTGTGCAGAATGGAGAAAAATGATTCATATAGCCAACCCCAATTGATTGTGACTCATGGCTTGGTTTGGTTTGGTTTGGTAAGAGAGACACATATAATTACAGGAATACCCTTATATCATACCCTTATGTCACTTTTCAAATGATCTCTATGTTCATTATTGAAAGCCTTTTCAATTGCGGACACTTTTCTCCTCTTAGGATCAACATATGGATTGGTCGTTCCCAACGGTCCCATAGCTGCGAATGGACCTTGACATACACCAGATGGAAGCGGTACTTGGACAGGCTAGGCAGACTTAGCCCTATTATCAGCTTCTTGGACAAGCTTTAAGAATTCAGCTTTTAGCTCCAAAGAAATTTTTGTGCATGCCGCTATTCCATTGCCAGGAATTTTCAACAAGTGTGACTTTACTCGGAGATATGATCCCGTTGACTCTTTCTTACAAAAATTGCATCGAAATTTCACATTTCCTCCTTTTTCCTTTTTTTACAACTTTACCACATATCTCCAAAGAGGGAAATTACTGTCATCATCGGTATCTAAACTTGAGTTCGAAGCCGCAGTAGTCGAATTGGCACTCTCAGAATTCATTATTCAGTCATGTAAACTAACAATATAATTAATGGTATACGTTCAAACTAAAAATAATTTGATACCAATGAAAATAAAAATCACAAAACTAAAAACCAGATTGATGTTTCTAGGTTGTCGGTTCCTCGTGGGCTGACTGGCCACACAAATGAAGAAGTAGAGTTGAGAGAGAGAGAGAGAGAGGAACAGTTGGATCGCTGGAGTAGATTGCCGGAATGGTGTCTCTCGATCGCTGGAGTAGATCGCCGGAATGGTTTCTCTTGATCTCTGGCTTCTCCCCTATTTCTCCGTCCCCGATCACTGACTTCTCCCCTTTGTCTTTTCTTTTTCATTTTTGGACTGTTTTGCCAACGCCTTTTTATGGTATAAATTAGGGTTTTTTTTTTTAGTTTGTACTAATTATTTTTTGGACCCCTAGTTTATCAGAAACTTCTTTTCAAATTTTTTTTTTTTTTAAATTTCCCCGCCGCAGGGGTAAGGCTGCGTACATCTCACCCTCCCCAGACCCCGCAATGGTGGGAGCCTCGTGCACTGGGCTGCCCTTTTTTTCGCCCCGCCGGACCCCCATAAGTGTCCCTCCCGCACCCCCACGTGTCCTTGCCGCACCCTTTGCGCACCAATCCGCAGCCAAAACTCCTGAAGAGCTACCCACCGCACCCGAACCGAGTGTGCACTTAGTGCCCCTGCGGCACCATTTTTGGAGTGTTTGTGCATCATAGACGATGAGTGTGGGGACACTTCGCTACAAGTTATGCTTGCAAAAGTTAAAGGTACAGTAATAAACAAGGGGCTCTGAAGGTGGTCTCTGTTGATTCTTATGGCTGAGATTGGTGGGAATTATTTGAGTTTAGAGTTTGTAGTAGGGGTAACCAAAGATCACGGTTTAGGCTCTTATTGAAGTAAGAGAGCAGATAAGATAATTTTAGGTGCTGTTAAGAGTAATCTTCCATCACTGTGAACAGTGTCCTGAACAGTATTTTGGGCTTGTTGCCTTCTTTTTTTGGTCGATGTTTGAAAAATTAAATAAACAAGGGTAGGACTTGTGAAATAGGATCTTTACTGGTTGATAATAGAGTGGAAAATTGAGAAAAAGGAAAGATAGAAGAAGAATAATAGAAGAAGATAAAAAGCATCGGACATAGAGGTTCGGATTGCATCACAAAATTTGAAAAGGTTGAAAAAACTCTAAAATATCTGATAAGAAAAAATGTAATTTGTTTATTAATTGATTTGGATAGACTCTAGGACTCCTAATTGTAGGAGATTTAAGTTTCCTATTTGCATGCGTTATCCCCAGATTATTGACTTCGGATTATGGTAAAATATAAACTAAACCACTTCTGTTGCTTTAGCATTCAGAATTCTCAGCTTCTTATTTGTACTCCCACCCGGGTAATGAGCTGGCTTAGGATAGAAATATCTGGGGATATTTTAACTGAGGCATTGCAAGAGGGGAAAAAAAAAACAATTTGATGGCATTTGTTAGAAGTTGGGTTTTCATGGCCATAATGCTTCAAGGTGGGGGAGAATACGAGGAATGTGCCAATAAATCTGGCAAGCTTTCATTTATGGCATTGGTAGAAACGTTTTTGGTTTACTGATGTAATCAGGTATGTCATAACTCCGTACAACGAGTATCCTCAGTTGCTTGGCTTGCTTTTGAAATTGCTGAATGGTGAGCTAGCATGGTCCACCAGACGAGAAGTTTTAAAGGTACTCAACAACTATACTTCTGTAGATTAGGTTGTGTCTTGAATGACATCTTTGGAGTGCATTCTCATCTTCCAATTACACTAACTCTTCATTTTAAAGATGCATTCTCATACAAATTTTACTTTTCTAAAACAGCAAGTCTTACTTGCTTTCACTTTTAAGTTAGAGGGTATGAGGATATGAGTTGGGGTTGGTGGAATCCCATGATCCTCAACTTGTATGCAAATGACTCTCCCTCGATCATGTTTCTATCTCTGTCACTATTCGTCTTTTATTTTTTTTTCTCTGTATATCTAAAGTGTATCCATATTGATACATGTATTACTACAGAAAAATTTACTTCCGTACCAAACACAGCATTATCTCTTGGACATAGTCTTAATACTGAAATAATGCTGCGTGTCTTCAGGTTCTTGGCATTATGGGTGCTTTGGATCCCCATGTGCATAAGCGCAATCAGCTAAGTCTGCCTGGGCCACTTGGTGAAGTTGCTCGTGGGGGCAGCAGTGATACAGGTCAGCACATCCAGTCCATGGATGAGTTACCTGTGGATCTTTGGCCATCTTTTGCAACATCAGAAGATTATTTTTCTACGGTAAAGGTTAAGCGTTTCACAGATTACGTGTCATTCTTTCTTTTCCTAATATAATATGTACTTTTTGTCCATGGTTGGCAAATTGTGAATTGAATTGTGAAGCGGTTTACCAAAATTGTGAATTGTATCGAATTCTGAATGGTCAGATTCACTTTTTTCCCCTTCTTTTAAGAAAGTAAAAAAATATACATGCATACAATTTTACTCAACTTTTTTGTATATCAAAGCTCTAAGGGTCCGTTTGGTTCACATTGAATGTAACCAAAGAGAGGAATCTCTTTCCGTGGAACATTCATTTTGGTGTTGGGTATTCATAAACAGTTTAAAAACTAAGTTCCCACTAATTCCAGCTAAGAATGTATTCCTTAATAGATAAGAAGCTCGTTCCTTAGTTTCCTTTCCACATGAATTTAAAAAACAAAAAACAAAAATTTAGAGAACTTTGCCTTATCTTTGTAAATCAATCTCATCAACTTTATTTAACTTTTCCTTCACTCTTATCTACTGTCAATTTAATAATTGTTTTTTAGTTTATCTCCTCAATAGGTTTACTCCACGTATATGTATTGTATATGTCCACATATGATATGTATGCATACACTTTTTCTTGTTTTCATTGTATTTGTTTTAGGGTAAATTACAGTAATACCCCCAATAGGTTTACTCCACATATATGTATTGTATATGTCCACATATGATATGTATGCATACACTTTTTCTTGTTTTCATTGTATTTGTTTTAGGGTAAATTACAGTAATACCCCCTGAACTATGACTGTTTTTCACTAACACCCCCCCTAAACTTTAAAATTGAACAATCTCACCCCTAAACTATCATTTGTTGACACTCAACCCTTCTTCAAGGGGTGAGTTTGTTCATTTTGGATAGTTCAGGGGTGAGTGTTCAGTTTTAAAGTTTAGGGGGTGTTAGTGAGAAATGGATAGTTCAGGGGGTGGTGCTTTAATTTACCCTTTGTTTTATGTGAGAGACTTCGTGACTTGTAGTAAACAATGTAAATTTCAACTACTGACCCCTTCCACACACACACACACACACACACACACACACACACACACCCCCCCCCCCCCCCCCCCCCCCCCCCCCCCCGATATAAATTTAGATTTTTGCTTAGCTGAAAATTGATGAAGAAATTTATTTTGAATTAGCTGTTATTTTCGTTGAGACTTACTATTTTTGATAGCATAAACTAATAATTAAATGTATTTTGTTTACATTTATGTAGGGCCAATTCTCGGAGCTTATCCAAAATTTTGATTTTATTCCCAGCTGTTTTAGAATAAACCAAACATGTGAACAATAATCCATATTGTTTCAAATGTTAGATTCCTACTTTATCCAAACAAAACAATGGAAAATAATGTAGCTTCCTTTTCCGGGAATCTGATTACTTAATCAATTTACTTTTTACATTCCTTTCCACTTGAACCAAACGAGGCTTAAATGTTGACAATTGCCACTTTTCAAAGAAAAAGAAAGTTTTCCACTTAAAATAGTTGTATGAAACTCGAATTGACTTGTGAATCGTAATATTCTAACAACCATGTTTCTTTCAGGTTGCTATTAATTCCCTGATGCGGATTCTTAGAGATCCTTCGTTATCTAGTTACCACCAAAAGGTGGTTGGATCTCTCATGTTTATATTCAAGGTTTGTCTACCAGAAGTAGTGTTATTTTGTTTCTTCAAAAAACTTCTTCATTCTATTGTTAATTTATGTTATTCTGACATTATTTTTGTTAATTTCTTTTCGAGATCAGTCAATGGGTCTTGGTTGCGTCCCATACTTGCAGAAGGTTAGCCATTATTCTTTCAGTTGGAGTTGGAACATATATGATCTAGTAATTTAGTTCAGTGACTTGCACAAACGAAATAATGTGTGAAACTTCCTTTTCCCTTTTGAGACAACTGACACATCCTTCTGTTACACATTTTCCTTTAGGAAACATTTCCTCTGACCTTTCTCGGAAATCATGGTATTTATTGTGTTAATTGGTCTTGATGACTTCATTAGATGAAGATTTGATAATAATATACATCTTTATGTGCGGCAGTGCGGGTGTCCCACCAGTATTTTCTTATGACTAATCTTCGATGTTAGTAATCGTACATTGTTTGTCGTGGACCACTATTTGAGCAAGCATACACACACACCATCCTTTGTGGAAACTGATGTCGCTGGTTGGTACCTAAGTAAAGCAACTTGACCTGCGGTTAGAGCACCTATGAGAATCTCATACATGACCTAGAGCACCTATAGGAAATGCAATTCAGTCTAGATCATGTATGCAACTGTCATAGGCTATGTTGCAGTAGCACGAATACGGACATGGCGAATCCTAAAAAGTGCATGATACGGAAACATTTTTATTAATAAGATATGCAATATGTTATTTCGTGTTCTCTCCCTTTCTTAAATTCTCAAATAAACCAATCATATATCTAACAGTTTATTTTATCAAGACTTTTATCCCAAAATTTTATGAACAGTACCAATGAGTGGCCAACATACCATATTCACTCCCTTTCCTGGCCGTGTCCAATGTGTGTCTTGGTGTAGTAAGAATCAACCCACACCTTTTTTCCCATGTGTATGTCACGGGATGATGCTTGTAGGTGTCCTACATGTACACGACACCCAAATTGAAGTGTCCATGCTACATAGCTCATAGGTGTTCTGGATTGCATGTGCTCCAGGTCACGAATCCGCTTCTCATATTTTTTGTAGAATTGCATTTCCTATAGGTTCTCTGGTCATGTATGCAGTTCTCGTAAGTGTTCTCGAATCGCATTTCCTACAGGTGCTCTAGGTCTTGTACCATGTTCTCATAGGTGATCTGGTTTAACATTTCCTATAGGTGCTTTAGGTTATGCATGTGTTTCTCATAGGTACTCAGGTATCACATCATATAGGTGGTGTAGGTCATGTAGACGATTATCATACGTGGTCTAGAATCGCATTTCTCATAGATACTCTAGGTCATGCATGCATTTCTAACTTGCATAATTATTCTGTAATGTTGTTAAATGTTTGCTGAGTAGTTCTGATGTGGCATTTATATTAACTGTGTTGGTTCACATAGGCTTCTTTGTTTGTAGGTTTTGCCTGATCTCTTCTTCACAATCCGTACCTGTGAAGATGGTTTGAAGGAGTTTATAACCTTCAAGCTTGGAACTCTTGTTTCTATAGTGCGACAGGTATATTTAGCAGTCCTGGAGCTGCAATTTTTTCCCATTATTCTTTTTTCAGATTTCATGATTTTTGTAATAATTTTGAGAGGATTATTGAATCTGAGTATGTACATGCAGCATATTCGGAAATACCTGCCTGAGTTGCTGTCTCTAATATCTGAATTATGGTCATCCTTCAGTTTCCCTGTTGCTAACCGTCCCATGCATGGATTTCCTGTAAGTTTGGCTTTGTTTTTCTGCAAAATTTGCTTGGATGTCATGTTATGAGATTGGTTATTTGGGTATGTTATGTTAACCCAATTTTATATTGTTTTGTGGTGTTTTATGTTGCTTTTTTTTTTTTTTTTTTTTGGGTTTCTATTATAGATTCTGCATCTGGTGGAACAACTTTGCTTGGCGCTCAATGATGAATTCAGGACATATCTTCCTGTTATTCTTCCGTGTTGTATTCAAGTCCTTAGTGATGCTGAACGCTACAATGATTTCACTTATGTCCTTGATATTCTCCACACGCTTGAAGTTTTTGGCGGTTGGTTTTATTTGAATTTGTGAAGTGCATTTCTGGATTAGCTTTTTCACAGCTTTCTGGGAAATCTGA
Source organism: Hydrangea macrophylla (assembly GCA_033977485.1). Classification (NCBI taxonomy): domain Eukaryota; kingdom Viridiplantae; phylum Streptophyta; class Magnoliopsida; order Cornales; family Hydrangeaceae; genus Hydrangea; species Hydrangea macrophylla. The sequence goes on from CM066992.1 coordinate 92,305,422, forward strand.
TTCCTTTTAAAGCTAAAAACAGCATTTTTAAAGCTGCTCCAAATTTTTTTTATAAAAAAAAAAAAAAAAAAAAAAAAACCTCTTATTTCAAAAAATGGTTAATTCAAAAGCTAAGGCAAAACGGGCTCACAATAATTTATTTCCTTTATGCGGGAAACATCCAATCTTTATGGGAACTCTCATGTAAGTTCAAACAATAGGGACACTGGATGAACATATGCATTTACTTCTCCCTGCACTCATTCGATTATTTAAAGTGGATGCTTCGGTGGAGATAAGACGTGCTGCTATCAAAACTCTAATAAAACTGATCCCCCGTGTGCAGGTAGGCGACCGAGCATTTCTCACCTGATAAACTTGGTCAAACGATAGCTGTTGATCAATTTGGTCAATTTTACTAACACCTTTTCTTACGTCTTTCTTTGTTTAACTTCTATCAGGTTACTGGTCATATATCAGCTCTTGTACACCACTTAAAGTTAGTCTTAGATGGGTAAGTTTCTGTTTTCTTTGATTGGAATTGACTACTAAAAAATACAAAATTGGGTTTCGTACATGCATACTACATATGCATATGCATCAATTTGCTAGCTATCTAGTTTTTCCTTCTTTTTATTTTTATACTAAAGTCTTTTTCTTATCGAACATTCACAAAAGATTGCCAATCGGGAGCAATCTTTGTTATATGCAAAAATATAGTATGCCCTTGTGTCAAATCAACAGAATCAGAACTATTTTGTGCCACCCAACTGAAAGAAAAAAGTTACAATTTTATTTATGAAACATATCCTTTATGCATTCAGGGTCCATTTCTTGGTGCAGCGGTTTGTTTAGACTAAAGAATAAAGATCTTGTCTCATTAGTTGATCCAGGACTAATTTTGATCTACACTTCTAAAGATGACAAATGTATAATCTCTGGTATAAGCTGTTAATAGCATTAATAACCAAAGGCCTGGGATTTCAATGCACCACCACGGCACCGCCTCATGCACAATTGGGACCTAAAGAAGAGGTTTCAAAGATGCATTCAAGGTGAGTTAGGTTATTTGCTTTTATGGCAATCGATGTCACATGGAGTCGAATACGCATTCCTGGTGCATGTGAGCGCCTAGATGTTGGACATAATTGGATTAAACTAATAGGATATGAGGTTAGATTGAAATTTATCGAAAGTTGGATATGGGAATTGCACACATCCTAAACATTTTAGTGTATTATATTTTGTCTGTTGTTCTGATGCTTGATGTACTCTTATTGAATTGACTTTCTTGATTACAATTTAAACTAAGGGTTTCTGTTTCTCATCATATGAGAAGCTGAAAACCGCTCGCACAAATTTGAGATCTTCTTGTTTTTCCAGCATCACATGCGAAGGGTCGTGTCTTGTTTGGGTAAAACCCAAAGTGATCTACCTTTGCTCTTCAAGCCTACCTACTACATTACCAGAGGGTATGGTCTTCATCTGAGATACGTAATGTTCTCCCCGCGCACTCAAAACACACCGTTCTTGTAGAGAGAAATGTGCTTCACATCTGAGGTGAGGAGAGGTTCGTTTTAGGGTACTCCAGCCAGTGCAGATGGGGTGGGCCTGTAGCTTAGAGGAGGATTGCAGCCTGTGTTTTTCTTGCCTAATCTTGATAAATCTGCTTTTAAAAGATGTAGGAGGAATTGTTTGGGAAGTATGAAGTCCCTTTAGGATTAGAATAACTAGGTCAAACTGAATATATGGGATGGAATATTTAGAAGACTAGTAATAAAATGGACGCGTGGTGAAACAGGATCACTTATGTTAGTTAGGTTTGATTTTTAATTGAGACCATGAGATTAGAGACAATGTAGTTCATAGAGTTAAATCATGATGGGTTAAGTGGAAGACTGCTACTGGCATATTGCCACACCCCAATGTTCTAAAAATCGCTAGGCGCTAGTCGGGCGGCTAAGGGGGGCCTAGCGCCTAGGGGCCTAGGCGGACGCCTAGGCGGGGCCTAGGCGGATTTGTTTTATAAATAAAATTAATTATATAATAGATATATATACCAGTTATGTGGTGTTAATTAAAATAAATTATAGATTTGTGGTTCAAATAATAAATGCATATATATATGTAAAGGTTATGTGGTGTTTTTTTGAAAATAAGTAAAGATTATTAGAAGGTTTTAATATTTTAAAAACTATTAGGGATCTCTCCATAATTAACTTAAACCTTAAGTGTATGTATATACTAATGTTAGGGGTTTTTTTCCAAAGAGTCGGACCCAAATAAGACTCTCTAACATTCTCACCTTAGCCCGCCTAGCCCGCCTAGGCGCCGCCTAGCACCGCCTAGGCCCCGCCTAGAGGCCGACTAATCCACTGGCCGATTTTCTCAAACGCCTAGGGAAAATCTCGGCGGCCGGGCACCGCCTAGCGCCTAGGCGCCGCCTAGGCCGATTTTTAGAACACTGCCACACCCACATTAAAATAAAATTTGAAGGTCAATTATTAGGCCAATTATGCTTTATGGAACGAGTTTTGGCTATTACGAAATAACATATTAGTGAAATGAGTAAAAAGAAAATGTGTATACCAAGGAACTAATTTCGACTTAGTTGTGTTAAGATTGTACAAACGATCATGGCGAAGAGAGAAAATGAGAGAATATTATTAACGATAATAGAGTGTTAATCAGCTTACAAGATATTAGAAAAGTAACCCTTTTATAGTAGGCTTAAAACAAGCGAATAAAATGACTAATCTACCCTTAATGTGTACTACAACTTATTTCTCTAAGACCCCTCTCAAACTTATGCTGCGATAACTAGTAGCATCAAAAGTTTGTCAAGCAGAAAGCGTAAGCGCATAATAGTATGGGACTTTGTAAATTAGTCAACTTTTTGCAAGGTTGATGGAAGAAATGGGAGGGAAATCATGCCATCTGTAGATGACGCCACAAAAAATGACGATGGATATCGATATGCTTGATATGTTTGTGAAAGATGGAGTTGTAGGCTATATGAGTGGCACTCTTGTTGTCATAATACATTGGAGTTGACGTAAACAATAATACACCAAGATCTGCAAGAAAACCAAGGCAACCAAATTACCTCGGCAGTAGTGGTAGCCGTGGCACGATACTCAGCCTCAACAGAAGAACGAGAAACAACTAGAAACAACTGATTGCTTCTTGTTATTCCAAGAAGAAGATAATCACTTAGAAACACAAAGAAGTCAGTAGTGGAATTTCTATCCATAGAGTCTCCAACCCAGTCAGCATTCGAATAAGCCCGAAGCTCCAGGGAAGAAGAGGGAGGAACTAGAAGACTCTGATGCAAGGTACATTAAATATAACGGAGAATGCAAACAACGGCCCAGTGAACAGAGGTAGGGGAAGAAATAAACTGACTGACGAGGAACAACATAAGTAATGTTGGGTTGTGTAACAATGAGATAAACTAAGCTGCCAACAATCTAAAGGGGTATCTGGCAAGGGATTGCTATCAGAGGAAGCATAGCGAACTATGTAGCACGGATACGGATACGCGACACGGAGACGACACGACACGGAGACGGCGATACGGCAAATTCCAAAAATGTAGGATACGGAGACGGCTAGGATACGTCGATTAAAAAAATATTTCTAAAAAATATAATTTAGTTTGAAGTAAAAGAAGAACAAGAGAGGATTAAATATCAACATTATATTACATATTCTGATATTCACCCATAGAAACTAGGCAAACAGCAACTTACAACATATACTCATAAAATGATTACAAAACTTAACAATTTAACAAGATACAGGCATAGTAGGATACAACGATTAAATCATTATATCTTTGAATTAAATATACAATTCGCAGTTCCATGTCCACTAATGTTTCCATAATTCTCAAATAAACCAATTACTTATCCTCAGTTTTACAATATTAAGATTATTGCCTCAAAGTTTTAAAACGCATTTCTAATGAGAGGCCACTATGCTGCATTCACTTGTGTGTTCGGTGTTGGCTGCGTGTCCGACACGCGAATAAGGTGTGTCCGATGTTAAAATATTTAAGACACGTTTTATAGCGTGTCTGACACGTGATGACGTGTGTCCAACGAGTGTCGGTGTCTGACACGGACACGATACGGAGACGGCACCCAAAGTAAAGTGTCCGTGCTACATAGATAGCGAACATTAAGATCTGAAAGGTGTCGCCATTATCCGAGTATCCATGAGTTGGCCTCTGTTAATAACCTTAGAGACATACTTGGACCAAATCTAGAACCACGACCAATCAGCAACTAACAACCAAAATAAGGTAACTTCAGCCCAAAACCTCAACCCAACAATGCTCAATGAACCAGAATAGAAGTCTAGTAACAATTCACGCGCTAGCAATATTGGTTCAAACAATATTGTGCAGGATCCGTTGATGAAATCCACATCAAAGTTGCATAAAACACTTCAAGGGCCTCAAAACCCCTAGGCACACCCCTCTAGGTTAGTTCAGACCAACAAAAGTTTCCAAGAATTTCCCAAAGCTCAGATTGAATTGTTTCAACCCTATTTTTTGAAGAATTTTTTAAAATAAAAAAATGAAAAATAAAAAAAACCTATGAAACCACCTCCAAAAATCTGCAAAAATTACTCCATGCAAAATCGAATAAAGCCATGGTCTATGTTTTTCGAAACTGATGATGTCAAGATGACGTCATCGTACAAACAATGACTGAATGACGTGTCTCTGCTAGCTGCGAGAGTTTTCTTCTTTGATGACTTTGATAGGATTAACAATAGGGGTGTAAATCGGTTGGTTTGGTTGGTTTTTGACAAAATCTCAACCGAACCGGCCAACTTGGTTTCCTTACCACAACAACCGAATACGACTATTGGAGTTGTGACTTGGTGTGCAACTGATCATATAGACGGTGGTCGGAACTATCAGTTTGGATTTTCAAGAGAATGATTTCAGATTTTGAGAGAGAATGGAAAGATCTGAAATTTGAGACTCAAAATACAAAATGAAATCAAACAGAGGAGCATACATTATTGCTTTAGCAAAATACTTACAGATCTCAAACGATCTCATTACCTTTATCAAGAGGGAGTTTAGGCTTTAGCTTGTGTCCTTCCTCCTCTGTCGTCGATGGCATTGATCTGTGAGCCAGTGACGGAACCAATTCACAGGTGACCTTGTCGGCTTGTCCTTTCACAATTATGTGAGTCTATAACTTACATCTTATTGAACAGGTAGGGAAAGCGCACCATGCTACAGTCGGAATCTGACTATCTTTGATGATGCCGGGAGAGATAGAGAAGAGAGAGAATAGAGAGAATGAGAAATGAGAGGACTCAAGGCCGACTAGGGCTTGTTCTTAAAGTGTAGTACATATATATACATTGTACAATATGGGTCTATATGTATATGTAGAGAGAGAGAGAGAGAGAGAGAGAGAGAGAGAGAGAGAGAGAGAGTAAACAAAAGCGGTCGGTCCGTCCGGTTTCGGCCTATGAATACACAAAATCGCCAACTGAACTGGAAGCATTTATTTATGTTGGAATGTCCCACATCGCCCATTTATGCCCCCTTTTGTGCGGTTTATAAGGCCTTAGTTCCCCTCTTCTTAACACCTGGGTTTTAAGGAGTTGAATGGGCTGGGCCTTACAAGTGGTATCAGAGCTTGGTTGGGCTTGTCGTCTGGCGTGCCGAGTGTCCGGCTGCTGTGGTCCAGGGGATGCCGAGTGTCCGGCTGCTGTGGTCCAGGGGGTGTGTTGGAATGTCCCACATCGCCCATTTATGTCCCCTTCTGTGCGGTTTATAAGGCCTTAGTTCCCCTCTCCTTAACACCTGGGTTTTAAGGAGTTGAATGGGCTGGGCCTTACAAGAATTTAGGAATATAGAACCGACACAGACCGAACTTATGGATAAATTGACCATTACCGACCAAAACCAACCAGTTCGGTCGGTGCGGTTTTCTCGAAAAACCTTACACCAAAATTAACAAGCTAAAACAGACCAGAATTTCCCTTAATACCTTGTTAAGATTGTACAAACAATCGTGAAGAAGAAGAGAGAAAGGGAGAGAATAGATAATAGACTGTCGTTCAGCTTACATTAAATAAGAAAAGTAACCTTATATAATAGGGTATTGTCCGAACTAAAAATAAAGGAAATAGGCCTAATCAAGAGAATAAAATGATTAATCTACCCTTAATGCCTACTACAACTTATTTCTATAATAACTCGAAACAATCGAAACAGTTCATTTTGTGAGATGCGAACTTGAATGAGCATTGAACTCTCGAAATTCCATAGATTTGCTCGAAACACTGACTTTTTGGTGTGTTTTGCCCAAAATGACAGTTTCGATCAAAGAAATTTGGTGGGTCGACACGTGGGCGAAAAAGACCTACGTTCAAAGAAACGAAAATAGTATCCGATTGCATTTTAGTTCTTTTTGAGGATTCATTGGCTGTGAAGTAAAACTGTGAAGAAAGATATATGTAAAGAGAACACGAACTAAAGAATGAAAATGAAGAAAGATTCCCCCGTCTAGAAATCCTCTCATCTGTCAGGTGCAACGATGGGTACAATCTTTTCGTTTTCTTCCGTTTTTCCTTCTCTTTTCCTCAATAGAGACCCTCATCCTCTGTTGTCTTCTCAGAGCATGTCTCCACACCTTTGTTCTCGCCATCTTTATTTCTTCTTCTCAGTTTTCTGTTTTCTGTTTTCAGACTGAGAGGGTCGTGCATTTCACTTTCCCTCTCTCATGTCTAAACCGATAATGATCTCTCTCCATCTGTTAAATGCTATTCTCTCAATTTGGTACTTTTTCCTTTTTATCCAGCTATAATGGAGTATTAATATGACATTGATTTCATTCACCACGTACGTAAAAGACTAAAGCCACATTTAATAAGTTTTGACCACATTAAGCAATAAAATAATGTTCCATTTAAAATTGAACCCTTATTTGTTTGTATGAACATGCCAATTTAGCGACTTGTAGCTTACGTTAGCTCTTAGTTTTCTATTTTAAACTAGTTGTATTAGTATTAATATTTGTATAGACCTCAAATGGGTTAAATAATCAATTGTTAGCTATTGCTTAGCGAAAAGAATAAATGAAATAAAGATCTATTCTTAACTCTTATCAATGCACAGAGATAAGGTTGATATCATATTTCCAAAAGTTTTCCAATGGTTCCAATTTTTTTAGACTGTTACCGTTATATTTCCGGAACATTTTGAATTGTTTCTGTTTTCGATAGACTGAAACCGAAAAATTGGAACCTTGGTGTACATTGAGATGGATCATGGATGTGTGGTAGGCTAAGAGCAAATAGAACTCGGATTTATGTTTTTTGTTTTTTGTTTTTTCGTGAAATGCTAGAAGTAGCGCCCTTTTTAAATGAAGTACAAGATCATCGACTAAGATGGTTGGGACTTGTGCAAGGAAAACCGTTAATGATGTTAGTTAGGAAAGTTGATAGTATCTATATTGAAGGTGTATTGTCGTGTGTAGAGGTTGTAAAGAAAGATTTTATAATTTGTGAGTGAAGTTATTGTGTGAGAGTTGCCCTCCCTCCCCTCCCCCACACACGCAAAAAAAAAAAAAAAAATTAATAATAAAAGTGTTAATTACATTTTACCCCTATTGGTTAGGTCCAGTTTCACTTTACCCCGCTTATGCTTCAAAAGTGGACACTTAACCCCCTGTGGTTTCGGATTAAAGTGAAACTGTTAAGATTTCCCTCAAAACTGATAAAATTGGCCAAAAATATTAACACCCAACCTTCTTTATGTGGATAATTTTGGTATTAATCCCCTATGTAATGCTGCCATTTAACCCACCTATGTGTGTCTAATTTTTAACAATTATTTATAGGGCTAGTTTTTGGGTTAACTACCTATGTGGGGTTAATTTTGACACTTAAATTCTCGTATATGGGGCTAATTTTAACACTTAATTCACATGTGAGGCTATTTTGAGAGAATTTTTAGTAGTTTCACTTTAGTCCAAAACTACAAAGGGGGGTTCAGTGCTTTCTTTTGAACCACAGGGGGTGAAGTGAAACATAGGGAGGTAAAATGTAATTAACCCTAATAAAAAAATTATCATTCTTAGAACCACCATGACGAAATAAACGCACGTCCATGTCGCAATTAGAACTTGACCTTGTACCTTCCCCTTTATGGTGGTAGAAGATATCACTCGAGCTGATACTTGGCGGTCAAAATAAAGAACTTTTTGACAAGTCTGACATATAATTTACTTGAGCATTTGGTCCCGTTAACCATGCGTTCATATTATGCCCAATATTTATATAACACACTTGTGTGGAAAGAGGCAACAATTGAACTAACAATTAGTCTTATGAAAGGAAAATGACTGTCAACAGTCCCTTTTTGTCTCTCTTACTTTGAGTGTACATTTTTAAATACATATTTAACTTCTCTAAAGGTGCGCCCTACTAGAGATTCTTGCATCTTTGCTAAGTTACCTCCCCTTGTCCACTCAGCATAAAGTTAAACTATTTTAAAATGGTTATTGTTCCGTCAAATCTTTAATCCAATTTTATATGGTAATATTTGTTGAGAGATGTTATTTTTGTGGGACTTAGTTTAATTTTTATATTTTAACTTTATGTTGGGTTCTTATTGTAATTACTCCAATCTTATACTGTATTAATAAAATTAGGAGAGCTGTTTTTGCTCTCTAAGCTTTTTCATAAATCCAACATGGTATCAGAGCTACCCCAACCCTAGGGGCTGCGATCAACATCACCACCACCATCTTGCGCTGCATCATCACCATCATTAAAGGTGTCAATTGGGTCGCGTTGGCCCGATCCGACCCGAGCCCGGCCCTCTTCAACCGGTCCGGGGCGGACACTACCTATGATGTCCATGGCCCGGGCCGGCCCGAAAACCCGACATTTTTACACTAAATATGCCTTAGCCCGCCCCCTAGCCCAAAGCCCAGCCCGGCCCGGCCCTAAGCCCTGCCCTAAAGCCCGGGCCACCGGTCCGGGGCGGACACCACCCCTCCCCTCCCAAGTCCGGCCCGATATTACGTGAAGCCCGGCCCGGCCCGGCCCGACCCAAAAGCCTGGTTGAGCCCGCTTTGATCGAGCCCGGCCCGACCCGACCCGATTGACCCCTATAACCATCATCCACACCTTCGCCAGCCACCCATACCCACACCCAGACCTTGCGCCGCACCACCACCACTACCACCACCCAGACCTTCGCCGGACTCCCTCTCTTTCGACGACCACTCGAGGGGCTACAGCAACCACCCTGGCTCCTGTTTGAACCAGCCGAACCTTTCCCTAACCCTTCTTCATCACGCGTAAACCCTGGACCAAACACAACCTCTAAGAATTCTCTTTCATTCCTAGTTTCCATCCCTAGATCAGTCTATTCATAATTATTTACTGGACTGATCACAAGTTCTCCTTTTTTGTTTCTTCGGTCCTAATTCGGATCAGATGATTTGTCCATAATTCGGACAATTGCACTAGATTGGTACTTGTGGTTACTAAGTGCACCTTGATTCCATCACCACTTCAGTTATCAAATTCCTTCTCAATATGTCGAAGGAAGAATTAGCTCAGAAGACTCCCGACAATACCAGTTCTCCTGCAAGTAATGAGAGATTGTCCATTACCGAGAACCCCGGATCCAAGATCACCACCGTGTTATTGAATGGTGAGATTATTTGTCTTGGTCATAGTCTGCCACGTTCTAGCTTAAGAGTCGATCGAAGTTTGGATATGTGAATAGCGCAATCAAGGCACCTAGTCTTGAAGATCCCGCTTACAACATGTGGGAAGTTGATAATTTTTTTATCATGAGTTGGCTCACTCACTCCATGGAGCCTAAAATCGTGGATGGTTTTTTTGGTATGGAAACAACCCAAGATATATGGGATACTCTAGCTGAGACGTATTCTCGGAAGGGAAATGGTGCCCAGGTTTATGAGTTGCGACGCCCAATTGAAGCCGAAGTACAGGGCGATCGTACCACCTTACAATATTTTACTGCATTAAGTTCCCTTTGGAATAGAGTAGATCATCTAATAACCCATCATCCAGTGTGTCCGACTGATGCTACTAGCTTCAGAACGTATATTGAAGGTGAGAGGATCTTCAAATTTCTTGCTGGTCTTAATCCTAAGTTTGACCCAATGCGAAGCAGAATACTTGGAATGGAACCGTTGCCGTCACTTAGGGAAGCTTTTGCCTATGTTCAGAACGAAGAAAGCCGCCACTCTGTCATGCTTTCTCCAGCATCTACGGACAGGTCAGCTCTTATTTCCTCTAGCCAGAGAGGTGGCAAGATTACTACTCCGCGCAAAGATTCCAGCAATGAGGTCAGTGATGATAAAGACAAGCTGTGGTGTGATTATTGCAATCGTCCTAGACACACTAAAGAGACATGTTGGAAGCTTCATGGTTGTCCACCCATGTCTAGGGGACGCGGTGGGGGTCGTAGTGGTGGTCGTGGTGGCCGGGGTAGTGGCCCACGTGCTCACTTGACTACTGGGTCTGATTCTACCTATCATGAGGATTTACCGGTCATTACACCTTCATCCGTGCCTAGGAGTATTATTTGCACCAACATTGAGACTCTGAGGTGGATTATGGCTCAGTTGGACACCTCCACTAGTGCCTCTACTTCTTTTGCTCATAAAGGTAATTCTGCTAATTTTTCCAATAATTTAAGTGTAGATTCTCGACAGCCATGGATCATTGATTCCGGAGCTTCCAACTATGACTGGTCTTTCCACTGTTTTTTCAACTTATACTCCTTCAGGGAAGGATAAAGTTAAAAAACTGTTGATGGGAATTTTTCTTCGATTTTTGGTAAAGGGGTTATCAATATTTCAAATTCTTTTGCTTTATCCTCTGTTCTTCATGTGCCTAATTTTTCGACTAATCTTCTTTCAATTAGTCAAATTACTCGTGATTTAAATTGTAGTGTGACTTTCTTTCCGTCTGATTGTGTCTTTCAGGACCTATCCACGAAGAAGGAGATGGGCAGTGGTAGGGAGGAGAATGGCCTTTATCATCTGTTGCCCAGTGGAGTATCAAATGGAGGGTACACTCAAGTTGCTTATACGACACGAGGGAGAATCTTTCCCGAGAGACATGGCTGTGGCACCAGAGATTAGGACATCCTTCTTTCCGTCTTTAGTTCCTAATAAATGTATTTCCGAGATATCTTGTGGGGCATGTGAACTTGGAAAACATCACTGTGGTACATTTAATTCTAGTTTCAATAAAAGTACTTTTCCATTTGCTATTATTCACACAGATGTTTGGAGTCCTTCTCATATTCCTACCTTGAATGGTTATAAATGGTTTGTTACTTTTATTGATGACTACACTCGCATAACTTGGGTTTATTTAATGAAAGAAAAGAGTGATGTGTTTTCGATCTTTAAAACATTCCACAAGATGATATGTACCTAATTTAGTACAGTTGTTAAGATTATTTGTTCTGATAAAGGGGGGGGGGGGGGGGGGGGAGTATATTTATGGTGGTCTTACTCACTATTTTTCTGACCATGGCATGATCCACCAAACATCAAGGACAAACACTCCGCAACAGAATGGCGTTGCTGAGCGGAAAAATCGTCATTTGTTGGAGTCTGCTAGATCTATGTTGTTTTCTATACAGATTCCAAAGTCTTATTGGGGGGAAGTCATCTTAACCGCTGCACATCTCATCAACCGTCTTCCTACCCGTGTTCTTGGGAAGAAAGCACTTATAGAACTTCTCACTAATCCTTCTTCCATTTTCCCTATCCCTCCTAAAGTGTTTGGGTGTGTTTGCTTTGTTCACAATCACTCCCAGTCTAGACGCAAATTGGATCCCTGTGCACGGATGTGTGTCTTTGTAGGGTATTCTCCCACACAAAAAGGGTATAGGTGTTATCATCCTCCCTCGCGTAAGTGGTTTGTGTCTATGGACGATACCTTCGATGAGTAATTGTCCTATTTTCCGTCTTCCCAGCCATCTCTTCAGGGGGAGAGACAACCTGGTGAAGAGAAATCTAGTGCAACGATTCCATTTATTTTTGGGGAAGATGAGAGTGAGAACTGCAGAAATTTTAAATCCAACCCAAAAGCTTAAGCTATTAGGTGGAGAGGCCCAATATGTATATCTAGCCATAGCAACCCTATATTTATTCGATGTGGGACATTTTATCTATCACGCCCCCTCATGTGCAGCCTCTTCTTGGGTGTGTCACGTGCGCCTCTTTGGGTCTTATCATCGTGCAACCTTTTGTTGGGTCTGTCATCGTGGGGGTGTGGCCTATTTTTATTTTTATTTTATTTTTGAAGGGTTGGGAATTGGCATGGCTCTGATACCATGAAGAAACTTTAAATCCAACTCAAAAGCTTAAGCTATTAAGTGGAGAGGCCAAACATGTATATCTAGCCATAAACAACCCCATATTTATTCGATGTGCAACATATTATCTAACAAGAATAAAGAAAAAGTTGAGGGTGAAGAAAAAGGAGAAAAAGGAGAAAAAAGAAGAGATGAGAGTGGGGAAGAAAGAAGAGAGGAGAAAGATGAGAGTGAGGAAGGAAGAAGAGAGGAAAGTGGGGAAGATAGGAGAAAAGAATTGCTAACTTACTCCAAAACAAGAGTAGAAGGATTTTTGAGGTAACAGAAAATCGGGTCATTTCTCCAATCCCACTATCGTTGCCTTCTTCAGAGGATGATGGTCCAGGTATTTCTAGTTCTTCTACTCCTACTACTCATACTCATGTGTCTCCTACTAATAATGAGTTAGATATTCCCATTGCTCTTCGCAAGGATACTAGGGAATGAACTAAACATCCCCTTTCAAAGTTTGTTTCCTACACTCGTTTGTCCCCTACTTATAGGGTTTTTGGTCCAATCTCGATTCTGTTTCTGTTCCTAACAATGTTGAAGAAGCCTTATCCGATTCTAAATGGAAGTCCGCCATGGTTGAAGAGATGAAAGCTATTTGGAAAAATGGTACTTGGGAATTAGCAGAGTTACCTCATGGGAAAAAGATAGTAGGGTGCAAGTGGGTGTGCACTGTGAAGCATAAAGCTGATGGTACAGTTGAGAGATATAAAGCCAGGTTAGTAGCAAAAGGCTTTACTCATACTTATGGAGTGGACTATCAGGACACTTTTGCTCCTGTTGCAAAGATGAACTCCATTCGGATTTTACTGTCTCTAGCAGTGAACCTGGAGTGGCCCTTACACCAGTTTGATGTAAAGAATGCATTCTTGCATGGGGACTTAGAAGAAGAAGTTTACACGGACATTCCTCTCGGGTTTGAGGATGACAAGACCAGAGGGAAAGTGTGTCGTCTCAGGAAGTCGTTATACGGTCTAAAGCAATCTCCTAGAGCTTGGTTTGATAAGTTCTCTCAAGCAATGATCAGGTGTGGGTTTAAACAGAGCTAAGGCGACCATACTCTGTTTATTAAGCACTCTTCACAAGGGAAGGTAACTGCTTTGATTGTCTATGTAGATGATATTGTCCTAACAGGGAATGATTTGGAGGAGATGAAGCGTCTGAAATCATATCTTGCTAAGGAATTTGAAATCAAAGATTTAGGTGATTTAAAGTACTTCTTGGGAATCGAAGTGGCTCGATCCAAGGAAGGAATATTTATCTCACAGGGGAAGTATGTTTTGGACCTTCTTCGAGACACTGGCATGCTTGGGAGTAAGGCAGTGGATACCCCAGTGTTCCTAATCTGAAACTTGGAGATGATCCCGATGGAGAACCTGTTGATAAGGGAAGGTACTAGAGGCTAGTAGGTAAACTGATTTATTTGGCACACATTAGACCTGATATTGCTTTTGCTCTCAGTATAGTTAGCCAATTTTTGCATGATCCTAAACAACTTCATCTTGAAGCTGTGTTCCGCATTGTAAAGTACTTGAAGTCAGCACCGGGTAAAGGGCTTTTTTTTTCGCTAAACATGGTCATATGTTAGTGGAGGCTTATACAGATGCAGATTGGGCTGGGTCCATCTCTGGCAGGAGATCAACCACTGGTTATTGCACATTTGTTGGTGGTAACTTGGTGACTTAGAGGAGTAAAATGCAGTCGGTAGTGGCTAGGTCTAGCACAAAGGCAGAGTTTAGAGTCATGGCACAAGGAGTGTGCAAGCTGTTGTGAATCCAGATTGTGCTGTCTGACCTTGGGTTCGTGCCAAAGGACTGAATGAAATTATACTGGGATAACAAAGTTGATATTGATATTGCCCACAATCCAATTCAACATGACCGAACTAAGCATGTTGAAATAGATACACTTTATTAAGGAGAAACTGAACAATGTAAACATTTGTACTCCGTTTGTGAGATCTGGAGAGCAGTTAGCAGATGTTCTGACAAAAAGTTTAGTCGGAAGGTCTTTCCATTTTATTCTTACCAAGCTGGGCATGCGAGATATTTTCGCACCAGCTTGAGGGGGAGAGTTGAGAGATGTTATTTTTATGGACTTAGTTTTATTTTTATATTTTAACTTTATGTTGGGTTCTTATTGTAATTACTCCAATCTTATACTGTATTAATAAAATTAGGAGAGCTGTTTTTGCTCTCTAAGCTTTTCCAGAAATCCAACAATATTGTATTCTTAGTTGCCTTTCTGCGTTTTTCCCCTATTGCACTTGCGGAAAATTTCAAGATAATTGGACGCTGTTTGATAACTTTGTAAATGTCCGGTTACATATTCCTCATTTATGAAAGTTGAGGGACAAAAAAGAAGGGAAGAAAAAGAGAAAGAGAAACAACTATGTTCTCTTTCTTTCTATGATTGTTCGTATCTGTGTATTCTATTCCTTTTTAAGTTTTCTCCACTTCTCCCAGAATTGAAGTGTTATTACCAATTATGAAGCTTCAATACTTTAAGTTGAGGCATGTTTAGAGTCTCGGGCCATTTATCTATTCTGAGTTTTAAGTATCCGAATTGGATGATGGAGATTTTTCAGGGTTGAACCAATGCCTATCCTGTCACTGTTCCGTTATTTTATGGTGGCTTGTTGTACCTTTTATAGAGTTAAGTTTGGTCATTCGAAGTTATTGACCAACACTGAAACACCACGTGACATTGTTGACTTGCGGGTTTGTTGCCTGTTGCAGCTATGTAGAGTCTTCTTTTTACCTGGTTGAGATATAATCTTTTGTTATTTTAAACCAACTGCTAGACACTTGCTGATGTTTTTCATGATGGGTGGTTAGAGTTGGTGAGATGGCTTTGTATCTATGTATATATATATACATGTATATTAGTTAGCTGATGAGAGGATTTACTTAGAATTCTTAACTTCTGACTGGTATTTGTTTTCACATTCTATCTGTTTTTTGTTCTTGTTGATGTTGTCACGGTGTTTTCAACTTTGTCACTTCTTTTTTAAAAGGGAAAATGATGAGCTGCGGAAGGATGCTGTTGATGCCCTTTGTTGTCTAGCTCATGCCGTTGGAGAGGACTTCACTATATTTATTCCTTCGATTCATAAACTTTTGTCAAAACATCGGTTGCGGGTATTCTGTTCTTCTTGATTAACTCCATTGTCATCACAACTTTTCTACCTTATGTACCAATCTTTCTGAAGAAGTTTGAGTATAAAGTAAATTCATTTTCAGCACAAGGAATTTGAAGAAATTGAAAGGCACTTGCAAAAACGAGAACCTTTAATCTTGGACAGTGCCACTGCCCAAAGGTTAAGTCGACAGCTTCCTGTTGAGGTTTTTAGTGACCCTATAAACGATGTGAAGAATGATCCTTATGAGGATGGGATTGATTCAAGCGGACAGCTAGGAAGCCATCAGGTATCTGACTTCTGATTTGGTGCTCAGTAGTTTTAGGGCTGTGAGAAATGCATACGTCTGAAGGGTGTTCTTTTAATACCAGTTCCTTTAAAAATACAAAAATAGGACCTGTACTGTAGGGTGAAGCCTGTTTTTTTATTTCTCCCACAGATTTCTCTTGTCGTCTCTCTTCACTTAGAGCATAGTTTAGAACTATGGTTTTTGGACCTTTTGTTTGGTCTTACAACATGCGAAGTTTGCGCTTTACGAGAACCCTAGTTGAAATAATGGCTATTTTGATTTGAGCCTTTGATGTTGGCTTACACACTGAACTTAGATTGTTCTTGCATCTCTCTTTCGATATGTTATCGAAGGTCAAGAGAAATTTATGACTTATGCAAGTTAGTGCAGGTTAACTATGGTCGACTACTCACTGCCGGGGAGGCTTCTCAACGCAGTACAAAAGAAGATTGGGCAGAATGGATGCGGCATTTTAGCAATGAGCTACTTAAGGAATCACCTTCTCCAGCTTTGAGAACTTGTGCTAAGCTTGCACAGTTACAGGTGTGACTGACTGTTTTACATTTAAGTACTATTCTTTCTTGGAATCACCATACTGAGCTTTTATATTTGCAGCCTTTTGTTGGGCGCGAGTTGTTTGCCGCTGGTTTTGTTAGCTGTTGGTCAGAGCTGAATGAGACTAGTCAAAAACAGCTCGTTCGGAGTTTAGAGACGGCATTTTCTTCTCCAAATATCCCGCCTGAAATTCTTGCGACACTTCTTAACTTGGTATGTTTATACATATGTACACACACATATAGTTTGCTCATAGAAGATTTCCTTCCTCCTAATTGCCATGTGTAAATTTAAACGAGGAAAATTATGATTTGGGGAATATTGGGCACACCAACCATAGGGGCTGTTCTCATGTATAGGGATGGCGAAAAACCAGCCCTGCTCCGCCGCTAATGGAACGGGTTTGGAGGGGGTGTAATAGGAGTAGGGGCAGGTATGATGGTTTAACATCAAATCCCTATAGGAGTAGGGGCGGAGGTTGTTCTTTTTATAGGCACTCCGCCAAAAACCCGCACCACCCCAATTGTACAAAAAATTATCTACTATACCTTTAAAATTGTTCTTGTTTAGAGATTTGGTACTATAATTATGTAATTGGTTTTGGGATGAATTTTATTTCTTTAGCATATCTGTAAAATATTATGTTCTTTCGACTATTTGATATTTTAGACTCGTTGATATTAATGTTGAATGGCAGTGGACCTAGTATCCACATCTGGCTTGTTCTTTTTCATTACTGGGGTATCCACTTGGTTGCTGTGCAGAGGAACAATGATTCGTGTCACTGGACTTCGGAAAGAGATTTAAATTTTTATTTATTAAGCCGGATATATAGCTTTTTGCCACTGCCAGTTGGGATTGAGAATTCCCTCTCTTCGATGTTGTAGGCCTTCATACTTCGGATTTTAGAAGTGGCTATGGAGACTTGACCAACAATGGTGAACTATGTAGCACAGATATAGACATGGGGTCCGAATATAACACACTAGAAATATAGGATACAAACACATGAATGCAGCGAATAGAAAACATGTCTTAATTAACTATAGTTACTATACAATATATCATGTCATGTTCAATCCCATTTCCTAACTGATCAAATAAATCCTTTACTTATCTCCCATTTTATTATATCTCATAATATTTCCAAGGAGCCATCATGATGTGTCTATTTTCCCTAGTTCGGTTGTGTCGGCCACCTGTCCGGCATGTATCTGATGTAGAAAGAATTAAGACAAGTTTTTTTTCATGTACGACACATGACGGTGCATGTTTGACAAGTGTCGGTGTCCGATACGACACCTAAATTGAAATGCATGTGCTACATAGATGGTCTATATTCTGCAGAACGTATACATGGTGCAACATTTCCAATTAATTTTTATTGTTAAAGACTTGAAAAATCCTTGAGATTTTACTTTCTCATCTCCCCTTGTTTACTTGTTGTGAAGCCTACTGGTATCTTGCTAAATGATGTGCAAGTGTGCAACAAACTTGGATTTTCTAGGACTTGGTTTAATCTGCAGCAACGTGTATTTCTTGTTTGCGAGGTTGAAAGCCCGTTTCATAGTGTTACTAATCTGTTCATATATTCATTTTTTAAGGCGGAGTTCATGGAACATGATGAGAAACCTCTTCCTATAGACATACGTCTCCTTGGAGCTCTTGCAGAAAAGGTGCGCCTTCTAAATGGAGTGCTACTGTATAACAGCCTTACTTCTTGTCTTATATTTCTTAAGTACATGTGTGACTATATCGCAAATATATATCTATATATTGATTACTGCCTTTTTCGCTTATTATATCTTCTACTCAGTGTCGAGCATTTGCAAAGGCTTTGCATTATAAAGAGATGGAATTTGAAGGTTCCCGCTCCAAGAAGATGGATGCAAACCCTGTCGCCGTAGTCGAAGCGCTCATCCATATAAACAATCAATTACATCAACATGAGGTGTTTATTTGTTTCCACAAAAAACTAAATATTGCCGAGCTCATAACATGCTGTTTCTTTGTAATACTCACTTTAATCCCTCTGATATTTCATTAAACCTAATCACTTTCTCTGTTCTGTTAGGCTGCAGTTGGAATATTGACCTATGCCCAACAACATTTAGATGTTCAACTGAAAGAGTCATGGTATTATTGACCATTCAGTTAGTCCAGTTCTGTTTGCTGCTTCTAATAAGTTACTGTGGAGTTGTCATGTATCAGCATATTTTAAACATACCTTCTATGGATCGCTCATGTCATGCATTCTACTTTCTTAACGTGCTGTTTGGGAAGGCAGTGAACCAGTTCTATTGATCATAAGTGATCGAGTTCTATAAATTCAAGTGTTTGGTGAATGTCCATTTCTTGCACAGTAGTCCTTGTGTAGTCTAATATTTTTTCTTAAAACTGGTTCTATTTGAAAACTAATAAACCTTGGTTCTCATAAATCCAGATAAAAAGTGAGACTGGGGTTGAACCTCCTATTTAAGCACTCCCAAACAAGCCCAACATTTTATTTATTTATTTATCAATTTAAGTACTTACATCAGTTTGATTTTGACCTTTTCAAGGTATGAGAAATTGCAGCGGTGGGATGACGCCCTCAACGCATACACTTCCAAAGCCTCTCAAGCATCGAATCCACATCTTGTTTTGGATGCCACATTAGGTCTGTATTAAGATTGTACAGGCAGCACTTGGTTGTTCTTTGGGTGATGTATAATATTCCTACGTTCTTATGAACATTTATTTGGTGCCATAACAAACCAAATCACGGAATGAATTTGCTCGCCATGTTGTAATGTTGTCGTAGATTAACACTTACATCATTACTTAGAAGATATTTTTCATTTTCATTTCATCAGGAGTAATTGTTAAGTCCCACAAATATGTTCGACTCATGCGTTGATTTTCTGATGTCCTAGTTATTGCACCTTTTGGTGCCAACTTCTCAATTCAACTCACCTCAGCAAGACAGTTGCTCCAAAAGCTTATGTTGTTAGAGAATTCACTGCCCTCCCTACCGGTCGATCTCGTCTGACAAGTGGAGAGGCAACAAATGACACTCCATAATGTAGATGAAAAACGAAGTACAATATGTAAACCAAAACGGGGACAGGGACTTGTACCCATGATCTCACAGCAACAAGGCTGTGATGCCAGGAGTAGAAAGGCCAATGGGCCTGACTCACCCTCAAAAGACGCCTTATGAGGGGAGGATTACCCAGGCTTACAAGAAGCATAGACCCATACCCAGGCAATGTGGGACAATCCAACACACCCCCTGGACCACATCAACAGGTAAAGCCAAGTAGACAAACCAATGGGCCTTACTCACCCTAAAAAAAAGTCTTATGAGGGGAGGATTGCCCAGGTTTATAAGAAGCATAGACGGGTGCTATGCCAGGGCAATGTGGGACAATCCAACACCATGTTTAGTCACCAATCACTCCACAAGGTTAAGCTATTACAGAATGTGTTGACCAAGGTATATCAAGCTTCAAACACCATACATCCAACTTCGTAGGGTACGCTATTAAGCTCATTTGGGTCATGTTCCCTGTGAAGTTGTATACATCGTATTCTTTACACATCGCGTATCATATATCGTGCACCGTAAGCCTCAAACTTGTTGACTTGATTGGTTGGTTATTGCTTTTCAATATCATCTATCCTTTGGAAAGGGGTTCCTGATTATAACAAGCCCATTACTGACAAACTGATTGCAATCGTTGTAGCTAACTTTTCTTAATTATTGGGGATGGGGGGGGAGGGGGAGATGTCTGTCTTCAGTCCTTGTATCAGTGAAAACAAATAAATGTTGATGGATGTTGCACATGGTCCTACAAAATCCAAGAGATAGACATGGCTCTGTGCATACATGTGTTGCCTTGTTACTTCCTATGGACTGTGCATCTCGATATATCATGTTTTATAATATGACTTTCCGTTGATGTTGCGGGACTTCTTTAGGACGGATGCGATGCCTTGCTGCATTGGCCCGCTGGGAAGAGCTTAACAACTTATGCAAGGAGCACTGGACCCCTGCCGAGCCAGCTGCTCGACTTGATATGGCACCAATGGTTTGTTTGTTTGTGGTTTTTTCTTTTCCTTCTTTTTTGCTGTGAAATATTTCTACTCTTTAACGCGCACACACTGGGGAGAAAAAAAACTATAGATATTGAGAGCAAGCCTCAGCGCATTCTAAAGGTTGCTCCATTGTGGTCTGGAGGTCATGGGTTTGATCACGGAAACAGCCTCCCCACATACTGGGGTAAAACTGTGTACCTCCAACCCTCTCTAGACCCCGTGGTGGTAGGAGCCTCGTGCACTGGGTTTGCTGTTTATATAAATGTGTATATATAGTGTATGTATTGATATTGTTATTGGATCTACTTGACACGAGTGTCACAGGCTGCTAGTGCTGCCTGGAACATGGGAGAGTGGGATCATATGGCGGAATACGTTGCACGACTTGATGATGGGGATGAAACCAAACTTCGGGTTTTGGGAAACACAGCTGCTACGGGTGACGGAAGTAGCAATGGTACATTTTTCAGGGCTGTTCTATTAGTTCGCCGGGGAAAGGTATAGCATGTCACTCTATGATTGCCCTTTTTTACTTCTAGTTATATTAATCAATTATTTACATAAGTTCCAATTCTCGGTCACCAGTATGATGAAGCACGGGAATATATTGAGAGAGCAAGGAAATGTTTAGCTACTGAGCTTGCTGCTTTGGTTAGTTTTCGGTCCTCCACATATGCTCATATTCTGAAATTCTATGTACAAGCTATGATAGCCAAACGACTTGGTCAGAACTTGCAATTTTGCCGTATCTTTTAAAGAATGCTATTTAATTTGTTAATCTTCTTAATCTTGATTACATTGGAAAGTTAAAGTTAGAAATTTGGATACTTATTGTTACAGGATGTACCCAATGGAGATATGGAGACATTGGATTGTGGTGCTTAATACTGCAAAGTCACAGATATCTCCTTAAATTTAGGTTTTGGAGTTTACTATAGCACCACAGCAAAAAAGTATAATAGAGTTTGGACACATGGTTTTTGATTCATATTGTTGTCAATTCTCAAACTAATATGAACACGATCATCTTAAGTGGGTCAGATTTGAAGAATTCAGATTGTTAATGGTTAAGTTGCAGATTGTCAATAATGCAGTTATTCAACTTGTGAAATTATACTGAAGCTTGAGAGAGAGTTTACAGTATTGCTAAAGCTAAGTTAATGTATTGCTTGTTTGCCTTTTGTTGGATATGTGTTTGTAGATCTACCAGGTTAGCACCATCTGTGAACTATGTATAAAGTTTAATGGTTAAGTTGCAGAATCTCAACTGGGGAGTTTAATGGTTAAGTTGCAGAATCTCCACTGGGGTTAGGAACGGCGTCGGAAACTGTTGTTGGCCCTTCTGAACCATTAGTGACCAACAGTAATTGTTTTGTTGATATGGAACCAAGTATAACTAAAGCAAGAAAAGGAGGTTATACATGAGGGACAAGGATGAAAGAACCTTCTACACAGATAAAAGACAATCTAATAGTAAATGGATACGAACAGAAAGAAGATAGAATTTTGCAGGCAGCCCCAGTATTCTTTCACCGTTGGCTGGTGAAATATAATGATAAAATCGTTGTTAGATAAACGCAACTAGAGTTTTAGAATTTTTCTAGAACGCGGAGCTATAAATTAATGTTATATACTTACGCTCCGTATGTTTCGACATATTTTTTTCACAATTGTTTTTAGCATTTTCCTGTGTTTTGTAGTCCGTAAATTCATAGATTTTCAGAAAAATGAAAGTAGCATAAATAATTTACAGAGAAATTGCTCTAAGTAATTTTTTGGAAGAATACTTAGAAGTGAAATACTAGAGTAACCAACATGTATCGAAATGAATTACAGATAGTCATATACTTTGGGATACGCGCACACATACATGTTTGTGCACTTATAGATCATATATACATAGATACAAACCAATATGCGCGCACTTATTGTTTTATGTACATTAGGAGTGTACACAAGCTATGCCGCTCAACAAGGGCTTGTGAATATATTTGATAATGGCTCTGCTTGGCTCGTATAATAAACAAGTCAAGCTTGAGCTTGAATATCAGGCGTTTAATAAACGAGCTAAGCTTGAGCACACGTGGGCTCCGCTTAATAAGGCTCGTGAAACAACTCATTAGTAGGCTCGTGAAAAAGCTCGTATATATATATACACTCAGGCTCTAAAGCGCACTGGGTATGCACATTGGGTTTTAAGCCTAACAAAAAGCGGGTCAGCGGGGCGACGGGATGGGGCACGGGTCAACGGTGCGGCCCGCGGTTTTTTAGGCCTAAAAAGTGCACAAACCCAGTGTGCTTTAGAGCCTAACTGTGTGTATATATATATATATTAATTAACCTTTGTTGTTAAATTGTATCTTATTAACTAAAGAGTAATGCTATGCTTCCCAATTTTTGCATCCCAAATATTTTCCAAATATATGTGACAGTGGATCCACAAGATATTGACTGGAGGATGTTAAAAAGGTTCTGCCATTATAAGGTGATATCACTGCCCCACTGTTACTTGGAACGTGGTTCACCCTGGTGCGTGGTACGTCACTTGGCTCAGTTCGGGGTACGAGGGGTAGTCTCACTTGGTTCACTTTTTTGGTTCGTGGTTCGCTTCGGTTCAAACTTTTGGTTCAATTAGCACTAATGTAATTATTTATTAATAGATTTATAGTCAGTGTTCTAAAAATTGGCCTAGGCGGTGCCCGGCCGCCGAGATTTTTCCTAGGCGTTTGCAAAAATCGGCTTGTGGATTAGTCGGCCTCTAGGCAGGGCCTAGGCGGTGCTAGACGGGCTAGGGTGAGAATACTAGAGAGTCTTATTTGGGTCTGACTCTTTGGAAAAAAAACCCTAACATTAGTATATATATATATATGCACTTAACGTTTAAGTTAATTATGGAGAGATCCCTAATAGTTTTTTAAATATTAAAACCTTCTAATAATCTTTACTTATTTCCAAAAAACACCACATAACCTTTATATATATATATATATTATTTGAACCACAAATCTATAATTATTTTTAATTAACACCACATAACTCGTATATATATATATATATATATATCTATTATATAATTAATTTTACTTATAAAAAAAATCCACCTAGGCCCCTAGGTGCTAACCCCCCCTCTGCCGCCCGACTAGCGCCTAGCGATTTTTAGAACATTGTTTATAGTACTAAATCATTCCATGACTTCACATCATCAAATTTCAAACACAAAAAGTTTAGGAAAATAATACCAATTTAAGTCTCAAATGCAAATATCTCAGAAGCTCTTAAAGAAAAACCAACAAGCAATGTAAATTTGGATTTTATTTATCTTCTTCTCATGTTCAATTTTATTTATCTTCTTCTCGTTTGGTACGTGAAATTTAGGATCCGGATCCCCTAGGAACCACGATCTGGATCACAAGATCCCTGTTCGTGGTTCCATGGGGGGTACCACAACCCTGGTAACCATGCTGTCACATGTATTTGGGATGCAAAATTTGAAAAGCATTTGGAACGCTAAATAGTTGAACAAATGCTAATAAGTATATATTTTTATTGGGTCCCAGTTACAAGGTTTTTTTTTAGTTTAATGAATGAAAATGCCAAGTGGTATAGAAATACAAATGCAAGACAAAAAAAAATGGTATTGGCAGTACAATGTATTCAAAGTTTGAAACAAGAGAGTTTGCCCGGCTATGCTTAGCATCTTGTTGTCCCACGTCGACCAACGAGAAAGGGAGAGTAATCCCAGCTAGTGTATAGATCAAGAGTAGTGAACAGCTTGGTAAGTCATGTGCCTGGAGTGTCAATTGGTGATCAAGTTGGTCCATGGCTAGTGTACTATTTTAACTGAGCTGAGTTTGAGCTTGATTATTTAAGCTGAGCTCGAGCTTGATTTGAGCTCGAGCAGGTCGCTACTAATTGGAGATGAGCCTAAGGTTGGCTTGTTTAATCGAGCCGAGCTCGATCTTACTTATTGTCTAACGAGCCAAGCTCGAGCTTGCTCGTTTAAGATATTATTGAGCTCGAGCCGAGCTTGAGCAGGATTCCAATAAGTCGAGTCGAGCCGAGCCCAAGCTCGATAAAGCTCGGCTCGGCTCGAGTACATCCCTAATGGACATATGTTATATATACTGCACATATGTGGTATATGTTTGTATAGAATAGTATTACTGCAATTAAATTTTATAAAAGTATGTTGTCCTTGTCAAAGTGCATAAAAGTGCACTGTTTTGGTACTTATAAATTATCTTCAAGTTTCAATCTATCACCAGAAAATCAAATGGAAATGTTTTTTTTCATGTAACACATTTCAGGTGTAAATCATTTTTCGGTGTAAAACATTTTACGTCGAAACAGATCATTAGAATAGTTCATCAACCCTGATGTTGTGACTCTTGTTGAACAAGTAATTATTATTTGTTAGTCTGCGTTATTAAATACTTGGGTTTGAGTTTCTCCAGAAACATGGTAAATGTAGAGGACATAGTTCACTATTTGACATGTTTAACTAATCAAACTTTTGGTTCTAAATATATATATATATATATATAGGTGTTGGAGAGCTACGACCGTGCATACAGCAATATGGTTCGTGTTCAACAGCTATCTGAGTTAGAGGAGGTTTGCTCTTTTTTACCTTTTCGAAAGTGGATTCGCTACTGCAACTGATGTGCTGTTGAACAAGTATGCCATACTGAACGCATAGTGAGCAAGAAAATTTCTTTTTAACAGGTCATTGACTACTGTACTCTTCCTCTTGTGGGAAACTCTGTTGCTGAAGGGAGGCGAGCCCTTACTCGGAATATGTGGAATGAGCGCATAAAGGGCACGAAAAGAAATGTCGAGGTAATTATACTCTTTAACACGCAAAAACAAAAAAACAAAAACAAAAACAAATTATCTTCAAAACGCACACTCTCATTAACTAAAAAAAAGAGAGAACTCTTTAATGCTCGATTTGGTATGAAAGTGTTTTTTTTGTCATACTACGTATATTAGATTATATTATATTTTATATATATATATATATAGAGAGAGAGAGAGGAGGGAAATAAAATAGGGGGAGAAATGGAGATAGAATCATTATACAGTGAAGTTGTTTGCTATAGAAGTTCAGTTGTATGGGTTTGATCAACCTTCAGGCCCCAACTCATGTTCCCATAGGAAATGCACCATCTGAGACTTGATTTTCTGAAAAGTATAGAGTGTAGTAGATTGCATCTTTGAATTTAGTTGGTAATAGAGAGGATAATGTAATTACAATTGGTGAGAATGCATTCTGAAGTTGAGTCCAAACGCACCCAAGTAAATATAAAAACAATTTCAGTTATCAAATCTTAGAGTAAGGATTTTTTTTATGGTAAATATTGGAGTCGTTCTTAAACGGACATTACCCATTGTAGGTCCTGCCAATGTGGAGAAACATTAACATTATTGAGTCTAAGAAACATTGTAATTTTTTTAAGTAACTGTAGTAATCAATGGGAAGAAGAGACTGAGCTTGGAAATTGATAAAGTCCACGAGGACTTTGCAACTATGCTAGACATGCCAAGAAAAAGAGTGTCGAACTATTTACGTGTGTGAGTCCTTTAATGAGATGTATGAGAGATGAAGAGATGTATAACACGTAAGCAGATCAATACATGGAAAGTATAATAAAATAATGTAGAATGCAGTAGAGTAAAGGGTCCTGGAGAGGACATGGCTCGAGTGAGAACCAAGGTAGCCCTAAGCGCGAGAGAGCAGTAATGAACAAGGTCCTAGGTGGAGGTTGGAGCGTACAATAGATACATATGAGTTTCAGAGAGACTAAGGTATGTGGTGAATGAGTCGAAGGAGTTTTGGCAAGTTAACGATGGTGGGTGATGACCAGATGGTAATGGGAGGCATAGTGACTTCTAGCCTTCTGGGAGTGAAGGAGTAATCACTTGATTGATTCTCAAGTCGTTGATTGAGATTGGGTTGTTGCTTGTATTGGATGAGGCAGGTATTTATACTAAGGTTGTGGAGGCATTGATGCTTATTTGGGGATAGCCCTAAGCAGATCCAGCTTACATCTGGAGAAGCTGCCATTGAGCTAAGTTTGCATCTCCGGAGAGGCTCTTTTGTGTAAGGTAGGTGGGGGCATTAAGTGCTCATGTTTAAGGTAATTGGAAGTATTAAATGAGATTTGACCATGCAGAAGTCAAATATTGATGGGTTTTGGCGCTAATACAACGATGGCATTGTTGCAAGCAAGTCAGCGACTATACTGCAAGAGGGTCAGTAGGTGTGCGGTTATCACCCTTCCATTAGTTGCAGTGGTGAAGTGATGAAGCGTTCCTAAAGTGAGCTAGAGGCTCGGCGAGCCTTGCGGTCTTGCGGTGCTCTGATTGTTCGTGAGGTAGGGGTGGGAGCACGTGAGAGTCGCGTGTCTCACTCTCTTTTTGGAACCAACCTTAGCTTTGTCTGGGAGGTGGTAGCTAGGGAGATGCCCTTGGCTCTAGCCACCAAGCCATGAACTCTTGAGATCCCAATGAATGTAGCCACCCTTAGGTACTACTCCTGACCAAGGGTGGTTGATCCAAGTGTTGTGTGTTAAGTGAGTCCCAAGGGGAGTGTTGTGATACTTGTGGAGCTGAGCATGAGGCTCTTGAAGGGTGGAACCCCTTGAGGGTGGCATAACCCTTAGGTGGAGTTACAAGAGGCGGTCACTATTGGAGGTGAGACTCTCTTCATGTGGAGTCCTTGGAGATGGAGCTTTCTTAGGGATCTCTGGAGTTGGCCTCCTTGGAGATGGACACGCGTCTTTGCCCGGTCCATGTGGCATTGCAACTAGTGGTGGTAGTGATTACGTGTGGTGTTGGTGATGATGTGGATAGATGCCATGTGGAGAATTATTAAGCACTATCTACATTACTCAGTGGATGTTTTGTACAACAATTTAAGTACATCTCATCCGCACAATGCATACTTCGCTATTAGCGTAATAAATGTGCAGCATGGTTCAAGGTCGCGATATCGGAGTCTGTTGTGATGACTCAAGTGTATCGGACCTGCGGCCTGATATCTGGCAATACGCTAGATTTAAGGTTAAAAAAATAATAAAAAATTATGAAAAATTCTAAAAAATAAGAATAGAAAAATTTACCTAACAGATTAACAAAATACACAATGTACCAATTATAGAAGCACATGTCATTCAATTCGGACGTTGTCGATCTATTGTCTAATAATTGTACACACATAATTGGATCGAAATTGTTCAGTACTACCAAATAATACATACTCCCTCCGTCCCAAAATAAGTGTCCACTTTTGAAAATCAACCACAAAATTTAATAAACTTCCTGTAAAAACTCTTATAATAAAGACAAAGTAGCATTTATGTGTGGTCCAAAAATAAGTAGAAAGCCAATCACTCATCACATCCAAGGGTAGAATTGGAAAGTGACTATATAATGGGCCAAAAAAATTAATATAATACAACTTTCTTAAACAATGTGCAAACTTGAAGTGAACACTTATTTTGGGACGGAGGGAGTATATCACAATAACATGAAATATCAGTGTCACATGGAGTGTCATGGTGGTTGGTAATCATCATCGCTATTTCCTTGATTATTGAACTCAATATGTGGATATGGAATCTGAAGGTCCCCAAATTGAATAGAAGCATAATCTGAAGGTTCAGGTTGAGATGTTGGCTTAATGATCCATAATATGGGTTTTGTGGTTGAGAAGGATTGACAAGCTCTGTTGGATGATAGTATCCAGCTCCTTGATACTCAACGCTACTACTCGAGGATCCATCATGATGGTGGCCCAAATCATAGCCACTATAGCCTCCTCCACTGATGTATCCCGATGCCTCCTGCGAGCACGATCATAATACCCACCAATACTGGTACTAGTAGATCTCTCAAGTTGTCGTACTGGTGGTAGGTGGCCCATACCGAGTTAACTCGGCCGATTCAACTCGGTTTCGGATGATGGCTCATATTGCAATGGGTTCGTTACACTGGGCATGGGAGGGCCCTTGTGGCCGAGTTTTCTGTTGGGTGTGGCTCATTTGGGGATTTCGCCATGTACCTATAGGAGATGTATAAGTTATAACCCAAATTTTTTGACATAGTGGAAAAACTTCTAGCTCTCCGGTTTGGACGTAAGCACATTGGAACCACGTAGAAATTCACTGTCCCGGTTAATCTTTTTGTTTTTCGTAAATATTGTTTGTGTGTGATTTTTTCGATCCAACATTTTCAAACCATGATGTGCAGGCATTGGTGGTTCCTTTAATGTTTGTCGGCAAAAATGGTGCAAATTAATGCATTTTTTGTGTCAAATTGGATGTAGGTTCTTTGGTTTCATTCTATGTTTTAATCATTATTGTCAAATCGTAAATTGAATAATGAATCGGTTCGCCAAAATTATAATTCGTTTTAGAAGATAGATAAATATATCTATATATGTATATATGGTGTGTGTGTGTGTATGTGTGTGTGTGTGAGAGAGAGAAAGAGAGAGAGAGAGAGAGAGAGAGAGAGAGAGAGAGAGAGTGTGTGTGTGTGTGTGTAACAAAATAACAATTTAGCACAAGTTTCATGCATGGCTCAAATCGCTGAAAGTTTTCAACTTCAAAATTCAGAACTACAAATCGTGTATTGTGTTGAATCGTACCGGTATCGGGTTGTATGAAACTCGAATCGGCTGGCATGAATCGAGGAATGAATTGATCTATTCTAACAACAATAGTTTAAATTTCATGTGGTGAAGAATTCTTCTGCATCCACCATCTTCTAATGCTTGAGAATTGCAGGTTTGGCACGCACTTTTGGCAGTCCGGGCATTGGTGCTACCTCCTACTGAGGATGTTGAAACGTGGCTCAAGTTTGCTTCTCTTTGCCGTAAAAGTGGCAGGATTAGTCATGCTCGATCCACTTTAGTTAAACTTTTACAGGTCAGCAGTGCATGTCTAAGAGCCCATTTGGGATTAGGTTTTTCGGGACCAACAATCACTTATAAGGGATTGTCTAAAAAGAGTTAAACCGTTTTTATTAGCTTTTTTTAAGATAGAAACAGTTTTTTAAAAAAATAAATTTTCCAATTTGTAGCTTTTAAGAAATGTATTTTTTCCAAAATTTGATTATTTTAAAAGCTAACCCAAACTGGCATAAATGATAAACCTACCAGTCACTAAATTTGGTTTTAAATCTCCATTTTGTATGTGTTTATATGACTTTATTCTTTGTTATTCAGTTTGACCCGGAAACATCATCTCCAAATGTACAGTATAATGGACCCCCTCAAGTAATGCTAGCATACTTGAAGTACCAATGGGCTCTTGGAGAGGATAATAAGCGAAAGGAAGCCTTTTCTAGGCTGCAGGTGTGCCTTAGGTTTTCCACTTGCACTCACTTTATTTTGGCGTAAAACACTTCTGGAAAATGTTTTTGCATTTTTTGGTGTTTTGTTATCCTTAAAAATGTTTTACGACGATTTCCAAGGGAAAAAAAAAATTGTGTTTTCACGTAAAACAGTTCATGTGAAGAAAATTTTCAACTCAAAATAAGTCAAAACAAACAGATTGTTAAACTTACAACACATGTTAGTGTCACTCTCAGGTGGCCTTGGCTCTTTCTTACTCACATTCTTATACATATACTGTGTGTCTCTAATATTATAGGATCTGGTCATAGAGCTTTCAACCACACAAAGTCTGCAACCTGCTGCTCAAACTGACTTAATAGGTGATTCCAGTGTTCCGCTTCTTGCTCGTGTATATCTTAAACTTGGAACTTGGCAGTGGGCACTTTTTCCTGCATTAGATGACATTTCTATACAAGGTAATCTGCCTTCTGAGTGTTGTTTTTCTTTTCAGCTTTTAGATTTCCTTTAGACTATGTTTGGTTTGTCGATTTAGAGAAGTAAAAGGAAAAGGAAAGCAATGGAAAACAAAAGAAAAACTAATTCCGTAGTCTTTCCCTCCATGCTTAAATGACATAACAAAGTTACAATCTCAACATTGACTAGAAACTCAAGAACAGTTGAAGGGAAGTGACTCTCAAAATTAAAACTTTCTATATTTTCTCTTCCTACGAATTTTCGGCATAGTTTTCCTTATAGAAAAGTACTTTCCTTGGAACAGAGCCTTAATGAGTCACCTTTTTCCTGATGGTTGGTTGTCAATATTTGCAGAAATCCTTGAGTCACTAAGGACTGCCACTCACTGCGCGCCAAAGTGGGCAAAAGCATGGCACAAATGGGCCCTTTTTAATACAGCAGTGATGTATCATTATAGCATGAGAGGTTATCCTCCTATGGCAGAACAGTTTGTCGTTGCAGCAGTCACCGGTTACTTCCACTCCATAGCTTGTGCAGCTAACGCTAAGGGAGTGGATGATAGTCTACAGGTAAACTATATCCCTTGATCAAAGAACTTAACGCTGCAAGTTGCGATATCCATTACTGTTGGTGAACTTCAGATTCCAATTTATGCACACATCAGGAAGGCAATGCAGGGCAATATTGATAATTGAAAGACTTAGATGTAGAATTGAATTGAGAAGGAAAAATAAGTATCCCAGTATCTAGGAAAGGGTAAAAAAAACCTAGGTATTCCGGTACCTGGGGCACTCTAGGCATTCCCGTGCCTAGCGTTGACCTGTTGGTAGGGTGTATACGAGCCGAGCCTGCTCGCGAGCTTTATCACAAGCTCGCAAGCTCAAATGAGCCGAGCTTTCAAGTGTTCGCGAGCTTTTTCGCACACCCTTTTAAACTATATAGTTTAATAATAAAACAATAATTTATCTAGCCTATTTACGAGATATGACATATTTTCCCTAAAATTAAATAGTATTATAATAAATCTATATATAAAAGTCACTATACAAGCTCTTAATCAAACCGATTAACGACTTTTTTCACGAGCCTTAATTGTTTGTGTTCACGAGCTCAAATGAGTGAGATGAGCTTTGAGCCCTTGTTGAGTGGCTCAGCTCGTATACACCCCTACATGTTGGTATCTCACTATTATCAGTAGTATGTTAATAACTCCAGTTTATATTATCCCATACGTTCAGAGCCCTTAAATAGGCTTTACAATGAAATTCAAAACAAGACAGAGAAAAGTCACCTAAATTAGTCATTATTTCTGTGGATATGAAAGTCCTCAGTCAAATAAAAATAATGTGGTAAAATAACAGAATATATAAAATAAATATGTACTGCTTTGTTGTCCCCACCAAAAGGGTTTGTGGTATTCTTCTGTGTATGCCTGGTATAGCAGTGACGTGAGAAATTCTCCCTTTCATATTTGGATCATGCCTTCTGTTGTGTTGAGATTTTATCATCCTGTAGTTTGTGATTGACTTTTGCTCTTTATGTCTTTCTTGGATCATGCTTTTGACTTGCAGGATATTCTCCGCCTTTTGACTTTGTGGTTCAACCATGGAACTACTACAGAGGTTCAAATGGCTCTACAGAATGGATTTGCACATGTTAATATCAATACATGGTTGGTAGTTTTGCCTCAGATAATTGCCAGGATACATTCAAACAACCATGCTGTTAGAGAACTTATACAATCACTTCTTGTGCGTATTGGGAAGAGACATCCACAGGTTTGATTTATGTTGTTCCAATATAGTTACCTCCCAGTAAGAAGCTTTGATACTTACATGTACTGAAGTACCTCAATTTTCTTAACAGGCCCTTATGTACCCTCTTCTTGTTGCCTGTAAGTCCATAAGCAATTTTCGTAGAACCGCAGCTCAAGAAGTGGTTGACAAAGTTCGGCAGCATAGTGGCTTACTTGTGGATCAGGTAAATTGCAGTAACACTAGTAATAATAAGTTAGTAACCATAGCAGAGCCCATTTGGATCAAACATTATTTGGGACCAACAATCACTTGTTTGGGATTATTAAGAGATTCGAGTCCATTTGGCTAAAACTTATTCACAGTTTTTTCAAAAATTGAATCTACACTAAAGAAAAACTGCTGAAATTAGAAGCAACAATCTGCTGATTTTTTGAAAAGCTATTAAAAAAAACTCTTATTCCCATAGCAATACCAAGCGGGCTCGTAATAGTAGCTGACTAGCAGCAGCAGTTGTGTCAGTTATGTTCTCTGGTGGTGTTTTGCTTTATCTATGCAGTTCTAACTATAACACTGTGTTTGTAAAGGCACAACTTGTATCGAAGGAGTTAATCAGGGTTGCGATACTTTGGCACGAGATGTGGCATGAAGGATTGGAAGAAGCCAGCCGTTTATATTTTGGTGAACATAACGTTGAGGGTATGCTAAAGGTTTTGGAGCCATTGCATGTAACGCTCGAGGAAGGTGCAACAAGGAACGACACCACCATAAAAGAGAAAGCCTTCATTCAGGTAGTCCTTAAGGCTTTGTTTGGTTCATGGATTTAGTCAGGGAAGTGAAACGAAAGGAAAGGAAATCTTCTAGTAAAACACTTATCTTTGTTTGGTTTATAAGGAAACTAGTGACAAAAATTGGAAAGAACAGAAACAATAATGAGACAAATTAAAAAATTTTAATTTTGTGTCTCACTTCACTCCCTTTCTTCTTAAATTACAATTACAATTATATTCGTCTTTATGTTTTAGTGTTTTGGGGCTGAAAACAGTTCGGTTTGGTTTGTTTTTGGTGTTGCAAAATATTCTGGTTTCTTCAAATATGACACTGAAACCAACCGGATTATACTCGAAGCCGAACCAGTTCAGTTGGGCCATAGTTCAGCTCAGTTTTCGGTCTGGAACAGATTTACTTAATCTGGCATTTTTCCCTTCATCATGGATAGAAGTCTTGTAGAATCCAAAAGAATAGACATTACGAGAAGTGAAATGAAATATATAAAGACATATGTAGAACAAAGAAGTGAAGAAGAGAGAAATTAAAAGAAAAAAAAAAAAAGAATTGCAAATGATGAAGACCAATGTAGAACTGCCAATAGAAATTTTGATTCCCTCCTATCTTTTTGACTAAAGCTAAGAAGAGAAGAGCCTAGAACCGCCAAATAGAGTCTAGAGCCTTTGTCAAAAGAATGATTTGAGCTGGATTTTGAAAGGAGAGAACCAAAACTTTGCTCTTCCTGGTGTGTGTGAATCAAAAGAAGAAAGGGGAGAAATCGCTGGTTGTGAGTCTACGGTGTGTCTGAAGAAGAGGCTCCGCACCGCGTGAGGGAGTAAAAAATGGCTGAACTCTAATGCGTTGGGGACTTAGGGTTAGGTTAATACGAACAAATCATGTGAGGGATAGCTCACACTAGGGTGGAAATTAAACCAATTAATGGCACAATTATTTTGTCGATTCGGTTCGGTTCGGTGCACAAAGATGAAGAACCTCAAACCCATCGAAAGCTAAAACATTTTGGTAGCGTATACCGAAACCGACCAAACACTTGAAAGAACCAAACAAAAACCGGAAATCGTGATCAAGTAATGTTGATTGAAGGGATGTGATCGGAAGCTCCTGATTCCAATAGTTAACTGGCGGTGGTAGGCGAGTTTTCTTTACCTGGTCGATCTGGTCAGTCGTTTCTGTTAATACACCCCTAGTGTTATTTAAGGATGGAAGAAAACATAAGGGTAGTAGTTATGCTTGCTTTTCTTTCATTATTCTCTTCCTCCCCTAAATCGGCAAACCAAACAGAGCCTAAGTAATCGTAAGTGCAGCCCCAGATTTGACCACTAAGATTAAATGTGTGAAAACAAATTGTCTCTGTTAATTCTAGTTGGCAGTATATCTGGGATTGCATTGTCTAACTTACATATTTTAATACTTACATATTTTAATAAACTTTAAATTCCTTGGGGATATATCAACTCTTGAATACACTATCACTTTCAGTGGAATTCTTCAAAACCCAATATAATTCTTACACAACTGTCACCCAATCGTTACTTGAAGTTCTATGAAAAGAATCCTGAAATCTTTCAACCTCGGACTCTTCATTTAAGAAATTGTTGACGAGTTAGAGTCCTTTTGGAATAGCTTTCTCGGGCCCAACAATCACTTATGTAAGTGGTTGTTTAATAAGCTGTGACTGTTTGGATTGGTTTTTTCACCTCTTTTTGAGTTTTTTTTTTAATTCCTTTTAATAGCTAATAAACATCTTTTTTAAAAAGCTCTAGTTTGTAGCTTAGCCTTTAGAAAATTTCTTAGTTCAAAAAGTGTTTATTTTAAAATCTAACTCTTAAGCACATTGTTAACTACAACACCTTCATGTAAATGCCAGACATACCGTCAAGCGTTATTGGAGGCTTACGAGTGCTGCATGAAATATAAGAGAACTGGAAAAGATGCTGAACTTACTCAGGTAAAAATTCCTTTTCTATGTGAGTTGAAATATGGTTCTCTATTGATGTTTATAGTGGTAGTGTATACGGTGTAGTACTTTATGCTTTATAGTAATACTTTTATGTAGAAATGTTTTGGTTGTCTTTTGTGTTGGTCACAAGCATGTAAGGTTAGCATGGGTATAAATAGTAGTAGGCTAGGGCTCTGAGAAATCAATTTTGGGATATTTTGTTATTAACTGAGCCTTATAGCTCTTTAATGGAGATATTCTTCCCAAATAGTTCATAAATTATTCTCCAAATTCCTCTTGGTATTAGAATTGTTTTGCATCATTTCGTATCAGAGCTCACTTACAAACCTGGAAGTGAAGGGAAGTTGTTTGATTCTGGGCCAAACAAGGCCTTAGAGGTCACAACTGCAACCAAAATTCTCAACCGTCAAGGATTGGAAGTCGCTATGGGCTCCTCCGAACTGGACTACGACTAGAAACTTCAAAAAATATCTACCAACCCAAACCTAAATCAACACAAACACTAGTCGAACCCAAGAAGAGTTGATTGCGCCTATTTTGAACCAGGCACTGCCTTGAACCTGGTCCAACCATACATTCGACCATTCACAGGTGTCACCTACAACATATTGGAGACTCAAACAGTACCCAGACATTTCAGTGACCTTGCCATTGTAGTGGAGGCAACACCTATTCGAGCCAGATTGTGACTTTCGGCTGGGTAGCATGGGCTATTTCGTTTTTGGGTGTCGTATGTGTTTTTGACACACAATGAACACAGACACGCATGGGACACGGCCAGACACGCCAAGAATCATGGCTGGTTTAATTTTAATAAAAGTCAAATATCGTACACTGACCGACACTCCTGGTGGCTTTTTCTCAATTTTTTTGAAGGGTATAAACTTTTTACCCTCTTTTTTTATTTTTTTCCCCCTTCCTATGAACTGAAATACTACAAAAATGTGAGAAAAGTAAGGGTTTAATTTAAATACTACCAAACTATTATGGGTCTAAACTTCTAAATCAAGGAATCATGTGGTTAAAGAAAAGGAGAGTTTGCTCACTGTTGTGGTTTGGTCAATGTTTTAGGAAATTTTAAATTGAAACTATGGCTTCTTCCCGTGGTTGTAGTGCTCCATTTTTTAAAAAAAAAAATTTATTTTTTTATTCGCCATTTCTGTATCCTACATTTTTGGGATTTGCCATGTCATGTATCTGTATTCGTGCTACATAGACTTTTGAATCAGTTGAATTGGAAGGGTGACGTAAAGTGCGACAAAAGTGTGAGAATTGTCTCTATGATTGATTTTCTTCGATTTTGATTAGGTAAGTCAATTTCAGTTCTGATTGGTTTTGTCGACTTTCGATTTGAGATTTTCTTGGTCATATTTATTCCAATTGGTTGAGGTTGGAATTTTCTGTGAAGTAACTTGGATTGTGGTTTGGTTTGTTGATTGTTTGTGGGTTGAAATTAGACTCTATTTGGTCGTAATTTACTCTTCGTTGGTTTTGTATTTGGCTTGTGGTTTGATATTCGATCCTGTTGTCCATGCTTTTGATATCCACTAGATTTTAAATTGTAATGGGTCAAAGAGTTAAAGAGCGAATGGGTAGAGGGCAAAGGAAATGCCGTGTATTTTGAGGATGGGGCTGAATTTGATTTATCGCATCCAATGGGACCAAAGGGTATCTGACAACATCAAATGGAGGAATTAAGAAGGCAAATTGCTACCTTCTTGTGGTGGAATCCAAATTCCAGAATTCTTTGGTGAAGGGTCGGGAGTTTGATGATTGGGTGGAGGAAGTCGAAGACCTATTCAATTACCATAATGTAATTGAAGGAAATGAGATGAAATTGGTCGATACGTGTTGTTAGAATATAAGTATTAGTGTTTATGGGTATTTCTATAATTACTCTTTGATTAATATATAGATATACATATATTTGTGTTGGCTAACCTATTTGGTTAGACCTTCACTCTCTCTCTCTCTCTCTCTCTCTCTCTCTCTCTCTCTACATGGTATCAAAGCAACCCTAGTAGGGTTGATCCTTTACTACTATTCACGGGGGTACTGTTCACGGGTACTATTCACGATCCACTATTTACGAAGTACTATTCATCGCAAAATTGTTCATGATTTGATTTCTTTACTCTCTTAAACTGCTACTATCCAAGTGGACAGATTCACATAGATCGGAACTCGATTGGGCAATTTTGATTGGTGGAATCTCTGTTCGTGTTGTCTCGGTATGGACCAAGTTGGTTAGTTAAGTTTGAGAGTTAAGTGTTGATGTTGCTTCTTGTTCGTTGTTAGTAATTTTTTTCTTTATTATTGGTACAAGACTTCTACTGTTTGTTTGTTGCTATGGCTGACAAGA
Organism: Hydrangea macrophylla; assembly: GCA_033977485.1. NCBI lineage: Eukaryota > Viridiplantae > Streptophyta > Magnoliopsida > Cornales > Hydrangeaceae > Hydrangea > Hydrangea macrophylla. The sequence goes on from CM066992.1 coordinate 92,342,549, forward strand.
AAGGTTCTATTTCATCGTCTGATGATGTGAGTATGCAAATTATCCCCACCAAATTAAATGGGTCAAATTATTTGTTGTGGGCTCAAGCTATGAAAGTAGCCTTAGGGGCTAGGAAGAAGTTGAAATATATTGAGTCTAGTGCTCCGTCTAAAGACAATAAAGAATATAAAGATTGGGTGTCTGAGAATTATGTGGTTATGTCTTGGTTGTGGAATAGTATGGAACCTTTTGTGAGTTCGGGTGTCATGTTTTTGTCATCAGCCAAAGAGATTTGGGAGTATTCATGAAACGTTTTCCATGGAAAAGAATGTTTCTCGAGTCTATGAGGTTTATCAAAATTTGTTTCTTCTCCAACAGTGTGAGAAATCTGTTAGTGAATACTACAGCACTTTCAAGGGTTTAATGGATGAGTTAAATCAGTATCATCCTGTTACAAATGATGTTGAAACTATCAAGAAGTAACGTGAAGAGTTTTATGTCTCCAAGTTCTTATCCGGGCTACATTCGAATCTGCAGTCAGTTAAATCTCATATTCTGGCAGGTAATGCTAATATTCCCTCCTTGGGAAATGTGTATTCTCGTGTGCTTCGCGCTACTACTGAATCTTCTTCTTCTTCTGAGCCTACGAACAAAGAAAATTTTGCACTTGTTACATCTACAGGACATCGGGAGGAAGAGCAGAGGGAAAACTTGACCGGCTTTTTGTGGTCTTGGCAATGTTCCTGGTAATAATCGAGGTCGCGGTGGTCGTGGTTTTGGCAATTCGCCTCCTATGTTTAATGGTAATCGCAGAAGAAGAGGTCCTCCGGGACGTGGTCGTGGTTTTGGTCGAGGCCATGGTTCTCTTTATTGCACCCATTGTGGGGGTGACAATCATACTGTGGATAAGTGTTATGATCTCTATGGTAAGCCGTGGGAGACCTCGCCTAATCCAGCCCTATTATCTTATGACAATGCTTATGGGTCTCAACAGGAAGTTAGTATTCCTACTCTACCTGCAGTGACATCTTCAAATGAGTTTATCACTCTTTCCAGAGAGGAATACAATGCCTTAGTCCAACATCAACAACAACAACTATCCTTGTCTAATACTGCTGATTTTGCACAATTAGGTAACATTGCATGCTTTTCTTCATCTACTCCTTCACCATGGGTCATCGACTCAGGAGCTTCAGCACATATGACTGGTAAGTCCAATGTGTTTACTCAATTACTTAGTCCACCCACATAGGCCTCAGTTGTTTTAGCTGATGAACGATCTTGTCCTATTATTGGTCATGGTCCTGTTTCTCCCACTTCATCTCTTTCATTGTCATCTGTAAATTATATTCCTCAATTTTCCTTTAGCCCTATCAGTCAGTCAACTTACTAAATCTCTAAACTGTTTTGTAACATGTTATCCCTCTCATTGTGTTTTTTATGACCTAATCTCGAAGAAGATGATTGGTGGAGGTCGTAAGCGGGATGGTCTTTATTACCTGGAACAACGTTCAACAGCGAATAATTCGGCGGCTTTACATGCAGCTGTTTCACCACATCAATGGCACTGCCGTTTGGGTCATCCTTCACTGTAGTCCTTAAAGTTGGTTTTCCCATCATTTAAGTCTATGTCTATGGTGTTTTTTCCTTTACGTCAAAATAATCGTCGGGCCACTCCTTTTGAGCTGGTTCATTCCGACGTTTGGGGTCCGTCTAGACATAAGAGTGTTAGGTTTTTCTTATTTTGTGTCTTTTGTGGATGATTGTTCCAGGATGTCATGGTTATTTTTAATTAAAGAACGCTAAAATATTTCTTCTATTTTTCAATTATTTCATAAAGAAATTATGACTCAATTTGGTTGCAATATTCATATTTTGCAATATGATAATGCTTTGGAATATGTTAAAGGACCTCTTCAATCCTATTGTGATTCCCAGGGGAGAATTCATCAATCCTCTAGTGGTTATACTCCACAACAGAATGGTGTCGCTGAACGAAAAAATAGACATCTTCTTGAGGTTGCACAAACTATTATGCTGCATATGCATGTTCCTAAACATTTTTTGGGGGATGGTGTACTCACTGCCTGTTATCTTATTAACCGCATGCCTTCATCTGTTCTACGTGGTGGCATTCCTCATTCTATTTTCTATCCAAATAGGTCATTGTTTGCCTTACCTCCACGTGTGTTTGGTTGCATTTGTACATGTTCTTACTCGTAGTCATGATAAATTGGATTCTCGAGCCACCAAATGTGTATTTGTGGGATACTCTCGCACTCAGAAAGGTTATAAATGTTGGAATCCTCAGAGTCGTCGTTATGTGGTTAGTGTAGATGTTATCTTCTTCAAAGGAACATCATTTATTTTGTCCTCCGATGCTTCCTTAGATGTTGATGTTCTTGCTCCGTCGTGCTCTATTCCCTTGCCAATTCCTCCTTCTAGTTCTCCTCCCTTGTAGGTATATCGCCGTCGTGACAAGCCATCCAGTACTGATGACCCGCCAGCTCCACCGCCATCATCATCAACTTCGGCTGAGATTTTTCAATCTCCTGATCTACCTATCGCTCTTCGAAAAGGTACTCGTTCTTGCACTCACCATTCTATTGATCAGGTTGTCTCATCTTCTCATTTATCGTCTCTGCTTCATTCCTTTGTAAGTGCTTTATCTTCAGTCTCTGTTCCTCAGTCTCATACTTAAGCATTGATTTCTCCGGGTTGGAAGAGTACTATGGATGATGAGATGTTGGCATTGTCCAAAAATGGTACTTGGGAGTTTAACTGATCTTTCTTCTGGGAAACATGTTGTAGGTTGTCGTCGGGTTTATGTGGTTAAGTATCATCCTTATGGTACTGCTGAACGGTTGAAGGCTCGTTTGGTGGCTAAAGGGTACACTCAGACTTTTGGTGTTGATTACTTTGAAACTTTTTCACCTGTGGCTCACCTTAACTCTATTCGCATTTTATTGTCTGTTACTATTACTCAGGGATGGCCTCTTTATCAACTTGACATCAAGAATGCCTTTCTTCATAGTGACCTACCTACAAGAGGAAGTGTATATGGAGCAACATCTTAGGTATGTTGCTCAGGGGGAGTCACGTAAAGTATGTAGGTTGAAGAAAGCCATTTATGGCCTTGAGCAGTCTCCAAGGACTTGGTTTGACAAGTTTAGCCTAGTAACTGGTTCATATGGGTTGAAAAGAACTAGTTCTGATCATTCAGTTTTTGTAAGACACTGTGAGAAAGGTACGATTGTTCTAGCCATTTATGTAGATGATATAGTGATTACTGGCAATGACAGTGAAGGTATACAGTTATTGAAGTCTCATTTGAGTAAACATTTTCATATGAATGATTTAGGGCTACTACGTTATTTCTTGGGTATTGAGGTAGCAAGGTCTAAGGAAGGGATTTTTTTTATCCCAAAGAAAGTATGAAAGTTGATTTATTTAACCGTGACTCGACCTAATATCACCTTCTTTGTAGGAGTTAGTCGATTTATGTAGAATCCCAAGTTATCACATTAGGAGGCTGTGTCGTATATTGAGGTACTTGAATGGTGCTCCTGGTAAAGGTTTAGTGTTGAAACCTTCAGATAACTTGGAGATAGTTGGTTTCTCAGATGCCGGTTGGGCTGAAGATAGTCTTGATAAACATTCAGTATCAGGATTTTGTGTGTTTGTTGGTGGAAATCTTGTCAGCTGGAAGAGCAAAAAGCGTAATGTCGTTGCCAGGTCAAGTGCAGAGGCCAAGTATAGAGTTATGGCTCATATTGCATGTGAGTTGTTATGGTGAAGACTATTTAGCAAGAGATGGGATTTGCCTGTCGTAAACCTATGAAGATGTATTGTGATAATCGGGAAGCTATGTATATTTGCAAGTAATCCCGTGTTTCATGAAAGGACCAAACATATTGTAGTTGATTGTCAATTTATCAGAGATATGGTTATGAGGAAGCAGATTGCTACTTCTTTTGTTAGGTCTAGTGATCAACTAGGAGACATTCTTACCAAGGCATTGAGTAGAGGACCGTTCTATGATCTTTGTAACAAGCTGGGAATGATAGATATCTATGTCCAGCTTGAGGGGGAGTGTTAGAATATAAGTATTAGTGTTTATGGGTATTCCTGTAATTACTCTTTATTACTCTTTGATTGATATATATTTGTGTTGGCTAACCTAGTTTGGTTAGACCTTCTCTCTCTCTCTCTCTCTCTCTCTCTCTCTCTCTCTCTCTCTCTCTCTCTCACACACACACACACAACACGTGTCTAAAAGGGAGTGTTGCGGATTGGTGGAGACAAGTCAATATTGTTAGGAAGTGAAAAAAAAAAAAAGAACACAAAAATCAAGGATTTGATTGAAAATGAAGTTGGAGGGCAAGTTCTTATCTAGGGATTACCTTCCAATCCAATATGAGGATTTGAAACCTAAATTTTATACGTTGGGGTTTGATGATGAACCAAAGTTTGATGAGTACTTGGACGAGGAACCAAGGATTGATGAGTACTTGGACCAAGAACCAAGGTTTGATGAGTATTTGGATGAGGAATTGATAATTGATGATTAGTACAAAATAGAGTTTGATGAAACCTTACGCAAAATAGATCGCAAGGTATTGGATGAACACCCAATATTTTATGCTTGTTATGAAAATGGGTTTGAAGAAATCCTAAGCAAGGTATATGTCAATGAATTGGACTTTATTCAACTCCTTTGGGTCTCCAAAGTAGAATGGGGTTGTTTCAACAAGCTGTAAAGAGGCATGTGGTTACAAAAGTGAGGGTCTAGACTCTAGAAGACAATGTCATCGATTCTTTCATAGGCCTTCTTTGTATTAATGATGAAGAGAAGGATGATATGGAATTTTTTGTTAATATAGAGAAGGGTGACAAATCCAAGACATTCACATTGGGTGATGAATGTGAATTTGAGTGGTGTAATCGTGGAAGCGAGAAGAGATTCGGTGATGAGTCTATGGGAAAGCTTATGGACACCAACGAGGATTGGGCTTTTGAAGATCAAGGCTATGTCTTGTTTCCCCTCCCAAGAGTTGAAGATGCACCTAATGGGATGGTAACCGAGATATTTTCCAAAATTAATATCAAGAGAAAAGCCACCGCTGAAATGCAATTGAGGAGATTAAACCTTAAACTTGAGGACAAGTTTCTTTTAGAGGGAGATTATGATGTAATAATTGATTTTTATAGTGGTAGTTTATGTGATGTAGAACTTTAGGCTTTATAAGTACTACTTTATTTGTTTTGTTTTGGGTGTCTTTTTTTGTTGGTCACAAGCATGTGAGGTTAGCATGGGTTAAATAGAGTATAAATAGTAGTAGGCTACGGCTAGGAGAAGTCAGTTTGGGGATATTTTGTTATTGATTTGGTTGTAAACCAACTGAGCCTTGTAGCTCTTTAACGAAGATATTTTTCCCAAAACCCTAGTTCATCAATTATTCTCCAAATTCCTCTTGGTATTGCAATTATTTTGCATCATCTATCTTTTGAAATTGTTTCCATTTTTCATTCACAACGAAGTGGGCTTTTTGATTCACAACGGGATTGCTTACTTTTCTCACTGTTTACTGTTCACTGTTCCTGGTTATTTGTTGATTTGCCATTGGTGCGTATTTGTCTGGATTTTCTGCAAAATATATATATATATATATATATTTAGTAGATGCATTTCATATTCATGAATCATGATCTCGTCCAAGTGAATGATATAAAGAAAAAAAGGTCAGCCATTTGTTATTATATGATCTCATTTTAGTAAAAGTTGTTTCTTGTCCAGGCTTGGGATCTCTATTATCATGTGTTCAGGCGGATAGATAAGCAGCTTCAAACACTTACTACTCTGGACCTTCAGGCAAGAAGCATGTTTGTTTTTTGTTGCGTTTGCAAACTGTTACTACTTTGATACGAACCTGAATATACATTTGCAAACCAGTCTGTTTCCCTAGAATTGTTGGAGTGCCGCAATTTGGAGCTTGCTGTTCCTGGGACTTATCGAGCAGGTAAAGTTGGCATAGGATAAAAGAGTGTGACTTAGGGCCTGTTATGGAATTCATGAAACAGGATCTAGTTCAGTCCAAGACTATTTTCTCTGATTTTTATGAGAACCAAGGTCATGCTGGTTTGAGAAAGAACCAGTTTTAAGAGTATTTTTAGATTTGGCATGGACTCCTGTGAGCCGGCTCTTTGCCTTTCCAAACAGCCCCTTAAACTTGAGTTTGTTTTGATAACACATTGATATGTGCACCCACTTTTCATTCTTCAGAATCTCCAGTGGTGACGATTGGATCATTCGCATCCCAGCTTGTTGTCATAACATCTAAACAACGACCTCGAAAGTTGACAATTCATGGGAGCGATGGAGAAGATTATGCCTTCTTGCTCAAGGGACATGAAGATTTACGCCAAGATGAACGTGTCATGCAGGTTTTGCACATCTTGCTTGTTTTTTTTTTCTGATAAATTTGTGCTGGTTTTGTATGTTTCATGTATTTTCTTACCAATATGTCAACCAGTCTAATTCAGAGTTTTACATGCTTGTCAGCTCTTTGGTCTAGTGAATACTCTGATGGTGAATTCTAGAAAAACTGCTGAAAAGGATCTTTCCATTCAACGATATGATGTTATTCCATTATCTCCAAACAGTGGATTAATAGGATGGGTCCCAAATTGTGACACACTTCACCATCTCATTCGTGAGTACAGGGATGCCCGAAAGGTCTGTTCTAGTCATTTGATGCTCCTCTCTCTCTCTCTCTCTCTCTCTCTCTCTCTCTCTCTCTCTCATGTTAGTGTTGCATTTTTATGGTTTGCAGATCACCCTAAATCAAGAGCACAAATATATGCTTAGTTTCGCTCCAGATTATGAAAATTTACCACTTATAGCGAAGGTGGAGGTGTTTGAGTATGCTCTACAAAATACTGAAGGAAATGACCTGGCTAGGGTATATATTCGAGAACTCAACTGCACTCTCTCTCTCTCTCTCTCTCTCTCTCTCTCTCGCTCTCTCTCTCTCAGATGAGAATTTACTTTCTCTAGTTTCTTAGATTGGCTATTGGTGTAGATACTGTGGTTGAAAAGTCGCTCTTCTGAGGTCTGGCTGGACAGGAGGACAAATTATACTAGGAGTTTGGCTGTGATGAGCATGGTACGCATTTTTTTTCTCTCACAAACTGGTGGGATCCAACTCTATATGGGCCCAAAAAATCGGCATGATTGGCTGTCATCTGAATGTTTGTTTTGCATTTATAATTGGAAGGAACATTCGAGAGTCAAATGTTTTAGGCTTGTAGTATCGTTTAATTATCCTTCATGTATCTTCAGGTTAATAATGAGGTAGCTTTTTTAGGCCAACCACCTGCCATTTGGTTTATTAGTGTATATTTCTTGCTCAATCGTTTTACAACACTTAACACAATGACTGTGTTACATGGACTCTTCTTAATAGGTTGCAGTTCTCGAGTCGGACACCCAGATGGGTATGGGATATGTGTCGAAGAGTTCTAGTTGATTACACACCAAGAAGCATGAAAGCTACCTGTCTAATAATATATTAAAGTCCCTCATTATATTCCTTTTTGCCAAATAGACAAAATACTCATGTTTTGGTCCTATTATTAATAACATGGAAACATTATTTTCACTTATAAATGTTAGAAAAATATTATTTATTGTCATTTCCCCTTGTCCTTAGATTCGTGAAATCCGGAAGTTTAATGCTTAGACAAAATACCCGACACAGGGTCTGTGTAACATCGCTGCATGGATCCTTGGTGCACCCATAAAAGATCGAAGAATGCACAGCGCATCCGCACTTGCATGGGTTCTTCTCGGATGTGGCAGGGTGTACATCTTTATGTTTTTATTATTTTTTTATTTTTACCAAGAAGGGGACTTGACATAATTTTAAAAACTTTGGAGTCAATTTAAAAATGTTGGGAGTTGCTTATATATATTTGTAATTTGTCTTAATTTCATAAATAAAAATAAAAAATAAAAATAAAAAATCAAGAATGTATAGTTTATAAAATTATATAGAAGTATATTTTTTAATAATTTGAGAAAGTACCCACGATGCACCCTTATTTTTGGAAAACTAATAGAATTTTAATGACTAGGAAAATGCCTGACGAATGGAGGAAGAGCATTCTAGTGCCTATATATAAGAATAAAGGAGATGTACAACAATTTAACAACTATAGAGGTATTAAGTTGATGAGCCATACTATGAATTGTGGGAGAGAGTGAGGGAACATCGCTTAAGAGGCGTGACATCAGTGTCAGAAAATCAGTTTGGATTTATGCATGGGAGATCAACTATGGAAGCAATTTATTTACTTAGGATACTAATGGAAAAGTGTAGAGAGAAGAAAAAAGATCTACATATGGTTTTTATTGATTTAGAGAAAGCTTATGATAGGGTACCTAGAGATGTAATTTGGTGGGTGCTAGAGAAGGGAGCGACCAAGGGTTATATTGACGTTGTGAAGGATATGTATGATGAAGCGATTACTACAATTAGATCACCGACCGGAGAAACAAGCAAATTCCCAATTACCGTAGGCCTGTACCAAGGGTCGGCCTTGAGCCCTTATTTATTTGCCCTAATTATGGATAAATTGACTAGACACATTCAAGATGAGGTCCCATGGTGTATGTTGTTCGCAGATGATATTGGTTTGGTTGATGAGACTAAAGGGGGACTCAACACTAAACTGGAAGCTTGGAGAGAAGCACTGGAGACTAAGGGGCTAACGATAAGTAAGACGAAAACAGAATACATGGAATGCAGTTTTAGCACCTGTGGAAGTAGAGACAACGAAGCAGTGAAAGATCGAAGGCCAGGAGATTCCAAAGAGGGAACACTTTCGCTATCTAGGTTCACTGATCAGTAGAGATGGAGAGATTGATGATGACGTGGTCTATAGAATTAAAGTAGGCTGGCTTAAGTGGAGGAGTGCTTCCGGAGTATTATATGACTACAGAATACCAACAAAATTGAAAGGAAAATTTTTTAGGATAGCAATTAGACCAGGTATGCTCTATGGGACAGAATGTTGGGCAACTAAGAAACAACACATTAGCAAAGTGAATGTAGCTGAGATGAGGATGCTAAGGTGGATGTGTGGTAAGACTAGGAAAGATAGAATTAGAAATGAGTACATTAGAGAGACTGTAGGAGTGGCACAGATTGAGGATAAGTTGAGGGAGAATAGACTTAGATGGTTCGGCCATGTGCAACGAAGACCTGTAGATGCACCTGTGCGAAAGAGTGATAAGATCGTAGTGCCTGGAATGGTTGGAGGGAGGGGCAGACCTAGACTAACCTGGGAGTATGTAGTGCAACAAGATATGAATATATATAATTTAAGTGAGCATATAGTTCTTGATCGTGCAGAATGGAGAAAAAGGATTCATAGCCGACCCCAACTGATTGGGACACAAGGCTTGGTTTGGTTAACGAATTCCCTACACCTGCACCAGTGCTTTTTAGTTAGTGCATGTTAGCCTACTAGATCAACACTGGCCTATTAGGGCAATCTATTTTGGTTTCCTTCTCTATACTCTCATGTCTCAGCCAAAGAATGGGACACAAAATTGTATTAAGAGTAATACGATTTCTCTGCCAATTGTGTTTAATGAAAACGGTGCATATTATCAGGTTGGTTATCTTCTTGGCTTAGGTGATCGGCATCCCAGTAACCTTATGCTGCATCGTTACAGGTATTTCATGGTGGATAGTGAACACTTGGAATATTGATAACTTAAGATTGTAAGCGTATTCATATGATTTGTGGTTTTTGCAGTGGGAAAATTTTACACATTGATTTTGGAGACTGCTTTGAAGCTTCAATGAACCGGGAGAAGTTCCCTGAAAAGGTATGCTGGTCCAGTATTAAGAGCCCAATTAGGCTTAGCTTTTAAAATAATCACTTATCGGAACAAGAGGGGTTTTTTTTTTTTTGGTTTTTTTTCCCCCTCCCTTGATGGCAAAGTGGAAATTAAAAAGATTAACAAAAAGCTAGAAATTGGTGCTTTAAAAAAAATAAAAATAAAAAAAGAAAGAAAGAAAGAGAGATTTTTTTTCAAAAGCCTTGAAAAAGCTAATCCTAATGGTCACAACTTTTTAAAGTCATAAGTGATTAATGACCCCAAAAAGCTTTCCCGAACGGGCCCTAAATCTTTTCCCACAAAAATATTCCTCATTTTTATCATTCACATTCAGTCAATTTGATGTTGGCGCCTCTTACAAGTAAGTTATTGTCTAGGTTCCGTTCCGTCTGACTAGAATGCTTATGAAAGCTATGGAGGTCAGTGGTATTGAAGGCAACTTTCGATCAACATGTGAAAATGTGATGCAAGTTCTTCGAACAAATAAAGACAGTGTTATGGCTATGATGGAGGTATAGGCACCAAACTTCCTCTATTCTAAATCAGTTTAGTATGCTTTATCCTTGCGCAACATTCAAACTACCTGAAGGTATGGCTGTTTCGTAAATTCACGGGTCTCACTTATTTATTGATCGAGAGCTTATGAAGAAACAAAAAGTTAACTGTAAATTGATTATTCTATTTCTCAGTCACAAGACTCAACTATATATCACAGATATGTTCACTGGGAGTGAACCACAGTTTGAAGTATTTTTTCTTGTTTTGTGTATGTGGTGATAGATTGTGTGGAGCTTGATAATATTGTACAACTAGCAACATCCATTGGCTTTTTAGGGGTATTTTGGTAATTTGACTAGCATTGTATTTTGTAATATGCTTTAATCTTTTTCTTCTGCCTTTGAGCACAGTGAAAATTTCAGCAGCTCCGTGGATGTAGCCCTAGGTTTGGGTGGTGTGATTTCTTTCATTTCCCTTTTTTGTATCTCACATATCCTGGGGTAGGGTTAATACCCCCAACACATGGCCACTTCCCTCATCTCCCTATCATTTTTTTGGCACATGTATTAGTGTTCTTAAATTTGGTACAAGTGGATCATTATTCTTGATAAAACCATTTTCACAATATGAGTATAGTTGATGACAAGGAAATTAATTTTAAGTTTCACCCTTTTTCAGGCCTTTGTTCATGATCCTCTTATAAATTGGCGTCTCTTCAACTTCAATGAAGTTCCTCAGATGTCAACCCTTGCAAGCAATCATGTCCCACCGGTTGTGAATAGTGAAGAACCTGATTCAAACGGAGATCTGATTCAACCTCACCGGGGTGCTCGTGAGAGGGAACAACTTCAGGTATGGTGGAATGATATCTAGTACAGGGTACAAGGTTGTTAAAATTGAACGATTCCGAATTTTGAACGTTTTAAGTTTATAAGTGGAAAACTTTCATCGCTTTAGCCTTGATATTGCATGAAACTTAAGATTGCTTATGTGTTGGTGAATTTTGTTTTACGTTTGATGGGTTTGTGTAGGCTGTGATCCAACTAGATGATGCGAATGAGGTTCTGAACGAGCGTGCTATGGTTGTCACGGCTCGGATGAGTAACAAACTTACAGGGCGTGATTTTTCTACATGCTCTTCCGTATCAAACAGCTCCATCCAACATGTAATGGATCATAGTACATTGATTTCCAGAGATACCCATGAGGTTGATCATGGTTTATCTGTTAAAGTACAAGTTCAGAAGTTGATTCTGCAAGCTACATCGCATGAAAATTTGTGCCAAAATTACGTTGGGTATGATTCACAAAAGTTCTTTTGTTTGTCCTTTTCCGTTTCTTCGTCACTAGGTCTCTAATCTATCAAGTTTTTTTTCCCGCCTACGTAATTTTTCTAATTTTTCCTGGTAAGAAACTCTTTTAAAATTAGATCTTCAAGACTGCCTTTGAACCTAGGAAATCACAACAGATTGAAATATTACATCTTTTCCGAATACATAATGTCCATTAAAAAAAAGAGAGAAAAAAAATTGGCATTTCATTAGATGTCCAGATTAGTCATATTCAATGATAAACGTACATTAATACTATACCTGGTTTGTGTAGATATGCAACTAGCTTTCGCATTGTAGAAAAATGAAACTCTATATATAGTTATCCAGCCTAACCATTTTGAGTTTTTTTGCTTGTTTCAGGTGGTGTCCTTTTTGGTAAATAAAAGACTCTACATGACTGTACATAACATGTACATAATTTCCAGATGTTGCACCATTGTTTCCCTGTATTTGTCACTATTTATAGATGGAAGGCCGCCCTTTCCATTATAAGTTTGTATAGAAAATGCTTTTTAAATTAATGAAAGTTCACATACTTTTATAGGACGTCTTTGATTAGAGCAGGGAATTGTCAAGTGGTGTTCAGAGTCCAGATTATTGTGTCTGTAACCATGCTGAATTATGAAAGGAAAGAGGAAAAAAAAAGAGAAGAAGAGAGTTAAAGTTGCTGTACCTGTTCTTTTAAGTCCAAAAACATGACATGTTTGGAATGGAGGAGTTTGATGAGTATTATATTTATCTTTTTCTGAGCCTTATTTTGTTTTAACAAACAAATTCTTCTTTTATGCATTATTGATTGGGGCTTCTTTTTATACATTCTGTATGGGGAAAAAATTGTGCATATTTGGAATAGACTTGCAATAAAAACTGACGGATTTCAAGGTATAGCTCACCCCAATTTTTTGTAAAAAAGGACTTTACATGTATAATATAAGTTTGATTGGACTTTAGTTTACCCGAAATATTTTGCCCAAGATATTTTTTTAGTTTAGCCCACACCAAAATAAATTTCCACCTTGCACTCAGCCATGGCGCATGGCGCCAAAACAATAATTTTTCCCCTTTTGGTTTGTATATGCATCTTGAATCCTGATATTTCTCTCTCTCTCTCTCTCTCTCTCTCTCTCTCTATATATATATATATATATATATATATTTTTTTTTTGATAAGCTCTCTCTCTATTTATATATATATATATATATCTATATTTATGTATATATATATACCAGTAATTGTCCATGCCAAAAAAAAAAAACCGATGTTACAATAATTGAATAATTTGAGTGCCATCGGCACTAATTCTTCGTGCCTTCGTCTCTAATATTTTTTGACAAAAAATTAATTTTTATTAATTAATTAAATTAAGACCATTAGATTAAAGACTTGGGTTGGATTTGTTTGGGTTTTGCTGTTTGGGCCATTGGAGACAGAGATAGGAAATTCTTGAGTAATTGTCAACCTTTGAATTAAGATTCAAGGACTAAAAATGTCTCCCTATAAAGGCATTCTTCCTTTATGAGATAAATATGTAAAGAGTTACATATTCCTCCTTCATACGGTCTGGCTCTTAAGTGAACAGGTTCGAGTGAACTTATCCGATGAACTTGGCTTTTAAGCCTAAAATAACTATGGGCTGCCCTGTTGACCTGTGGGTTCTTTTAGCTGCTGATCCGCAAATTCTTTTAGACTTAAAAGTTATGTTTATTGGGTAAGTTCACTCGACCATGTTCACTTAAGAGTCTCTTCATATATATATATATAGAGAGAGAGAGAGAGAGAGAGAGAGAGAGAGATATATATATATATATATATATATATTAGACTTCAAAAGATAACTCCGAACAAACTGTTATAAGCTCATTGGCATATGCAAACGACCCCCCACTTTTTACTTACAATCTCGACTAAATTTTCCATTGGGTGTGGAGCTCTTTTTTTTATTTTTATTTTTTATCATTTTCATCAATGTAGGATCAATATATACACGATCTATCATTGTTTTAACTTATTTTTTAAACTCATCACTTTTTCAAAGTTGCAAATTCAAATAGCGACTTCACAAAAAAAAAATATTTGTATAAGTCACTAGTTAACTCGCGACTTCTGACCGCAACGAGAAGTTGCTAGTTGAACTAGTGTCTTCTATTGACATACACACTAGAATCTCTCACATTTTCTTGAGACGAAGAAAGGAGGAAGAAGTGTTAGCCACTTCTCTTTTGGCCAAAAGTCGCAAGTTGGACTAGTGACTTCTACAGATTTTTTTTGGGTAAAGTCGCTACTTCAACTACCGATTTTAAAAAAGTGATGAGTTTAAAAAATAAGTTAAAACAGTGATAAGTTGTGTATATATTAGTCCCACAGTGATGGATTGGGTAAAAAATTCCATTTTATGCAAATAAGCTCATAGTTGCCTTTCCCATAATAACATTGGCAAAGGGTGTCGTGATTTAGTGGTCTATTTGGAGCACCATGAATTCCAAAGTTCAAAGTCATCTACCAAACCAAATTCACTAAACACTCCAGGCCAAACCCAGTATTAAAATCCCAAGGGAAAACGATTTAAGTGTTGATACTGTGTTCAGTGCTATGTAAATTGTGTCTCTTACAGTTTGTATAGTATTTGCACATATATTAAAAAATAAATAAATAAATAAAGTTTAGAAAAAATATTGTGCAAATTGTGAGAGGCACAATTTGTACAATATTGTCTAAATGTAGTGAAGCATTTTCTAATCCCAAGAAAGTTCAGGCCCCACTTCCACCTTTATTTACTGAGTTGGTAGACATAATTAGTATATTGTTTAGTCTAGAGTACGTTTTAAGAAGCATATGGTCTAACAAGAAAAATATTGTAGTGAAAGGTCTTTCATATATAAAACTGAATAAATTCTAATAAGTTCTGAAATTTCATTAAACTTTTTCGACGAGTTGTGAAATTTTATCAGAATTTTTGTTTAGAGTAATTTTTCTCTAACAGAAGACTTGAAGTTTGAACTGATGGACTTTTTATCAGAAAAGTTTTCAATTGTAATTTTTTGGGTTAATTACAGAAACACCCCATGTGGTTAGGATTTTTATCAAATACCCCCTTGTACTTTAAATTTTATCACTAATACCCCCTATGGTTTGGACTAAAGTGAAACAGTCACTTTTTCCGTTAAAGTTAACGGAAAATTGATAAAAGTACAAAATTACCCATATTACATGTGTTTACACCCTAAAATATAAAAATATAATTTTTATATTTTGACCGGTTTTTTATGTTATGGACAAGTGGCAAATTAACCACACTAGTGGGGAGATTACCAACTTAGTGGGTGGTAGTTATTTGAAGTGAGGAAGTGGTCAACTTAGTGGGGAAGTGGCCAACATAGTGGGGGAGTTATTTTCCAGCACCTCTATATATAATCAATGTCAAGCAACAAGCAAGGGAGGCTACACAACGCCCAAACAGCCCCTGCGGCTAAAACCAGTCTCAACATTGCAGCTTTGTTTCCTTTTCTTCTTTTCAAGCTCCACGTTGCTTTGTTTATAATTAATGTTAGCACTATTCTAGCCTTTTGCTTTAGTCTTAGTCAGTTGGTGTACTGCACACCTTTTGTAAATGCTTTCAATGTCCACCACTTTGAATCTCAATATAATTTTGTTTTTCAGTGCTACGGTTTTGATTGAATCTCTATTCTTGTCCTCATTTTCATCACTCGACCAAATCACTTGCATCAGAGTGATTGTACCTCAAGGGAAGGGTCATCCCTACTTCCCAACGATCGCTTGATCCCTCTCAAACCACATTTAGGGATCGTTTTGGTTACACGTTTGGGTCTTTGTACAAAGCCCCTGGCACGCCCGGTCACCAGAATTAATTTTTAGCCAAAACAATTTGGCACGCCCTGTGAGACCACTGAGTGATGAAGGATGTTCACCGATGCATGGCTGCGTTTTTACAACAATCAGATCCGTTGGCGACATGAGGGAATAAGCCATTTTCATGATGAAATTTATCGCCTTAAAAACGATAAATCAACTATTTGTAAGAATTTATGGCACCAAGTTTGTGCAATGGAGGCCGTATTTATATGATCAGCATGACACTGAAGCGCGTCGATATGACGTTAAAATCGGTCGATTATATGGTGAGATTCACCGATTTGAGACTGATATACTGTTTTTTGGCCGTGAAATCGACCTCATTGAAGCGTCGAGTGGAGTTGACGATCCACCTCCCGGGGGGCAAGACAACTTCATGTCTATGGACGATTTTTTGAGCAACAAATGGGTAGAAGAACCGAGTAGTAAATCGGATTCACCGCTCGAGAACAACAACCAAGCGGTGATTGTTGATTCATTTGAGCGCCTTGAAAAAGCATTCAATGAAACAACCCGTCTTCAAAAAGAGTATGCTCTCTACCTCGAAGAGACACGGACAACCATGATAGCGGCCATGGAAATAATTTTTCAAGAGGCCGCGAAAAGATTTAAACGGCCAAAAGTGGCCGATGTCGCTTCCACAAATCAAGAGATAGATCTTGGTTCTACGCCGTCTAACCCACCACTCGGGGGGCAAGACGGCGAAAAAATAAGTGTTAGTGATAGGCCGATAATTTCTATTTCGGCTAATACTCCTCACGCTAGTATTGGTGACAACGAGAAGGTGGTTGGGGGGCAAGTTCCGCATAGGCCGAGTAATTTTAATTCGGCCCCCAAATTTATTAAATATGAACAACCCCCGTGGAGAAACATGATGGCCGAGGAGTTGTTCAAGTTTTTTGGCATTATTGCCAAAAATGACTTACACAAGAGGCCAATAAATAATTTGGCTTTTGAAAATTCAAGTCCTCATTGGATTTGTGGAGCCCATCAAATTTGGTATCTAATTTGGTGGCTATTTCAATTACATTATTATTATAAAAAAAAATAGAGAATATTGACCGAATTCAATACAAATTTCGGTCTTGAGTTAATCGGGCTACCAAGCCGATGAGAAGAGAAAAGAGAAGTAATGGATCATTGACTAGTTTTGTGGCTATGGTTAGTAAGTGGGGCCATCTAAGTAAATTGGCAAAGTCAAATGCACCAGAGTTTCAATTTCCATTCCAACCTTGGTGGCCCGAGGAGTAGAGCTGAGCCCGAGGTCTTAGGCATCATCAACATCATATGCTAATGGACCGATATGTCAAGTGAAAAAGTCTACAGCCTACTGCCTACCATTCTATTAATAGGATCCACTATTTGAGTTTGATGTTCTAACATCATTCTTGCTTTATGACTCAAATCAGTTTGGTCTCTCAGCATAGCTTTGGGTCATATACAATTGCAGTACATGGTGGGTTAAATGCATTCAAGTATTGTGGGCCAGAATAGAAGTTTCGTTTTTTCTATTGGTTATATGGTAAGTCTTGGTGGTACAAGAGGATAGCTATTAAGAATTTAAGACCGATGTCGGTCTTAATAAAATCGGTCTTCCTTAATTTTAGGGAAATTGTGGCCCATGACTTGAGAGGCCCAATGCAGTACAAGACCGAAAAATTTAAAATTCACAATGCTACAAGTTGGTTCCTCGGTATGCGTAGGCCGATATTATCAGTCTGATTTTGTGAAGTTATGGTGTTGGTCCACATTTCAATCAACGGGGTACACACGTGGCCACAAATATCGGTCTATGAGGCCGATAATTACCACAAAAATCGGTTTAGTTGTATACATGGTTCTTCAAAAATTTCATTACATTTCATTTTCAAAGAAACAGGGGGGCATTGTTTACACCCTAAAATATAAAAATATAATTTTTATATTTTGACCGATTTTTTATGTTATGGACAAGTGGCAAATTAACCACACTAGTGGGGAGATTACCAACTTAGTGGGTGGTAGTTATTTGAAGTGAGGAAGTGGCCAACTTAGTGGGGAAGTGGCCAACATAGTGGGGGAGTTATTTTTCAGCACCTCTATATATAATCAATGCCAAGCAACAAGCAAGGGAGGCTACACAACGCCCAAACAGCCCCTGCGGCTAAAACCAGTCTCAGCATTGTAGCTTTGTTTCCTTTTCTTCTTTTCAAGCTCCACGTTGCTTTGTTTATAATTAATGTTAGCACTATTCTAGCCTTTTGCTTTAGTCTTAGTCAGTTGGTGTACTGCACACCTTTTGTAAATGCTTTCAATGTCCACCACTTTGAATCTCAATATAATTTTGTTTTTCAGTGCTACGGTTTTGATTGAATCTCTATTCTTGTCCTCATTTTCATCACTCGACCAAATCACTTGCATCAGAGTGATTGTACCTCAAGGGAAGGGTCATCCCTACTTCCCAACGATCGCTTGATCCCTCTCAAACCACATTTAGGGATCGTTTTGGTTACACGTTTGGGTCTTCGTACAAAGCCCCTAGCACGCCCGGTCACCAGAATTAATTTTTAGCCAAAACAACATGCTAATAATAACACCCTATGCTTAAATGTTTATTTAGGCATAAGTGGTACATTATTATATTATTTTGATATTACATTTGTTGTTGAAGACCATTATTTGGTCACTTAGGGGTACCTTTGTGAGAGCGAATTTGACACACACACAAAAAATTTTGGGGATAATTTTTTTTTTTTAGATCTTAGTACACCACTACACTGGATTTCACTATGTGTTCAAGAGTAGATTAAAAAAAAAAACTAACATATCACCAAGATTGTGTGTGTCTAAGAGTAGATAAAAATAAAAAATAATAATATATCGCCAAGACTGTGTGTGGTGTGTGTGTGTGTGTCCAATGGTAGATCAAAAATAAAATAAAAAAATTAAATAAATTTGCTCTCATGAATGTACCTCGAAGTGGCTACAGAATAGTCTCTAACAACAAATATAATATCAAAATAATATAATAGCATACCACATATGTCTAAATAAACATTTAAGCATATAAGGGTGTTCTTATTAGCATGTAATAGGGGTAATTTCGTATTTTTACCCATTTTTCGTTAACTTTAACGGAAAAATTGACTATTTCACTTTAGTCCAGACCACAGAGGGTATTAGTGATAAAATTAAAAGTATAAGGGGGTAACTGATAAAAGGCCTAACCACAAGGGGGTGTTTCTGTAATTAACCCTAATTTTTTAACCAATAACTTTCCCTTACGCGACATTGCCAATAACTAAAAAGAAAAAGTCACCATCAGCACACGGCTCACGTTAGCACACACGTACACATGAATATACATATATATATATATATATATATATAAAATAATAATAAAAAAAAAGGGTGGGGCCCCTCCAAAGAGAGAGGTGCAGTTGACCGTTGGATAGGGACAGCCAGTTTGTACCGCCAATTTCAGCTGTCCTTTGATTTCAAATTAATTTAATCCCAAAGACCCACCAAATACTAGTTTTGAACAAACCCAACTATAGGGTTTAGGGTTTCAAACTTTTTTCTTTGTTCTTCTTCTTCCATGGAATATT
This sequence comes from Hydrangea macrophylla, assembly GCA_033977485.1. Taxonomy (NCBI): domain Eukaryota; kingdom Viridiplantae; phylum Streptophyta; class Magnoliopsida; order Cornales; family Hydrangeaceae; genus Hydrangea; species Hydrangea macrophylla. The sequence continues at coordinate 92,361,728 of CM066992.1, forward strand.
CTCTCTCCTATCAAACCCTAGCTGCTCTCGTAAACCCCGCCACTTCTGATTCTTCACACAAAATTCCAAACAACATCGACGGAGTTTTCTATCACAATCTGCTAAAGTTCTACCCACCAAACACATCCTTGTTTGCCTTTTCACTCTCATCAGCCCTTTAACCTTTAGTCTCTGATCATCAATTTCTAATCAAAGTCCCAAATCAATGGCTGTTTCAGGAAATTCAGTTCAATGTCTACCCACCATCCCTCAATCGAGTTTGAATTTGAAAAATCGGGTCTTTGGTGTCTCTGTTTGTCCACAAGGGTTTTGTTCTGATTCAGTGAAGTTGAAGGGTAAAAGAGTTAGGATTGGAGTACGGTCTGCTTTGCAAGTGGGTGTGGACAGTTCGGAGAGTTTGGGTCTTTTGAAGAGCTTTGATGGGTCTTTAGGGTTTGATGTGGTTTCAGAGGGGGAGTTGAGAGAAAAGGGTTTTTTGGGTTTGAGGAAGACGAAGCTTGTTTGCACAATTGGGCCCGCGTGTTGCTCGTTGGAGAGTTTGGAGAAGTTGGCTTTAGGTGGGATGAACGTTGCGAGGCTTAACATGTGTCATAACACGAAAGAGTGGCATCAGGATGTGATTAGGAAGATCAAAAAGTTGAATGTGGAAAAAGGGTTTTGCGTTTCGGTGATGATAGATACAGAGGGCAGTCAGATACATGTGGTTGATCACGGAGCTCCTTCCTCTGTCAAAGCGGAGGTAAATACATATCAAAACAAGGCTCTCTATTTTAGCTTTCTACCTTACTTTGTTATTATGTTGACAATTGAGATTTGAGGGTTGAGATTTGGAGAGCCAAATAAATCGACCCTTCAATTCTAGCCAACCATAAAATGGATAGCTAGTGTAATTTTAGCTATTCATTCTATTGAGCCTCACTTACTGTTTCTGGTTTATACTTGTTAAGTCATCAATTGCTCCAAAAGTTTTATTAGAGATTGGGTCCAACAATGTATATCAAGCTTCAACGCCCTCCCTCGCGTGTGACCCGTTTCACAGGTAGAGCGAAACGAAACTCTATCATAATGGAGACAAACTAAAAATTGCATTTGGCAAAGCAGAACGGGGACAGAGGCTTGATGCTCTGATACCATGTTAAGTCACCAATATCTCCAAAATCTTAAGCTATTGGAGAATGAGCCCAACAATGTATGTCAAGCTTCAACAAGTCTTAAGTACTGTTTTAGTTGGAAAAGAATGTACTCTTAGTCCACTTAAGTACACTTTCTTATAACATTGGTCCACATATGTGCCACATAGACAAATTTGTACACATGGACCAATCACGTCTCGAAAGAGTAGGTAGTGTACCTAAATAAATACTGTCTTTTGCCTTTATAAAACTTCCCATGATTATCTGTTAAAAAGAAATTGGATGGAATTTTGATGCTGTTTTATTTATCTTGGATCATCAGGATGGCTCAATCTGGTTTTTTACTACTGAAAAATTTGAGGGTTCTCGTCCATACACGGTCCAGGCAAACTATGAAGGTTTTTCTGAAGGTGATACAGTAAAACTGATGCAAATACAGTCGAAGTTGGTTTAATAACACCTTGTTGAATCTCTATCAGTCTATCTCTCTCTCTTACTCAGGTATCAAAGTGGGTGATGAAATCGTTATTGATGGAGGAATGGCAAGCTTTGAGGTTATAGAAAAGATTGGGAATGACTTGCGCTGTAAGTGCACGGACCCTGGTCTTCTCCTACCTCGAGCGAAATTGAGCTTTTGGAGAGATGGGAAGCTTGTTGGAAAAAATTATGAACTCCCAACTATATCAACGAAGGTTGAATTCGCAGACTCACGTTTTTAATCTATGTTTCTGTTTCTTTTCTTTTTTAGCTGAATTTTAATCTATTTTTCATGCCTCTTATGCCGTCATCTTTTTGCTTTTGGGCTTCAATATATTACCTGGAACATAATATATTGGTATTCAATGAAGAGATGCCCTTTGATTGAGGGATCTAAGTGGCACTCTTTGCAGATTACAATTAATATGATAATATAGTAGTCAAAATGAATGAACAAGTGTTGATCCCATTTCTTATAAAGCGTAAAGGTGACCTTTTAAGTTCGCCGCATACGAGGGGCCAGGGCTAAACCATGGGCAGGGAGTGGAAAATACTAGGATACTTGATACACCCAAAATTGGCTCTATCTTGTGACCGAGCGGTTCAAATCAGCAGCTATTCCATGCCCCGGGCAAATCATGCACAACTCCTCAGAAGCCTCAGCCCGAGCGGTTTAGTCTACTCATCGTCCCGAGCGGTTCATTCACGACCCGGCCAGCAGGTCGGGAAAACCGTACATGCGTATCCCGCTGCGGGAACAGCTCATCCGGGCCCACAGGCATGATCCCGAGCATTACGGGCAGTTTCCTACTCAAGCTAGAAGACTAAGGGAAAGTGCACACTATTTCCTAATCCAATTAGGAAATTCCCATAATTAATGCCAATCTATATCAATAGGATTATATTTCCTTATCCATCTATGAGTAGGTCTCTTACATCTATAAAAGAGACCCCTCACCCCCCATTGAGGGGGCCGCCATCTCTTTAGTCTACACAGCACCTCTATAAAATTCACAATTATATGCATACACTCGGCCGGTATTACTGGTAGTACCAGCCCTCTTTGTTGGCTCACCAGGCCCGCCGGTGATCTACTAGTGAACGTGCTCAGACACACCCGTGGACGTAGGTACCTTCATTAACAAGGCCGAACCACACCACATACAAAAAATAGTCTCTCACTCTCTTTCTCCTTAAATTGTTTTACTTTACTCTTACCAAATTTTGACATCATCAATACTTATCTATGCTTGGTTGATCATTGACCTATAGTGAAGTGTTCTCTTGAATAATCCCTCTCGGTTTGGTGATAGAAAGTTGATTACGTGATTGAATTTGTAAATAATTTGTTCTTTGGAGGATGATGTAAAAACTATAGCTCAATAATAACTTTCTTTCTCATCGTTGAGTTCATATTGCATGACCTACAGGATTGGTCAGACATCGCGTTTGGAATTTCTGAGGGTGTTGATTTTATTGCCATTTCATTTGTAAATGATGCGGACGCTGTCAAGCATTTAAAGAACTACCTCTCAACCAAATCATTTAAGTGAGTATAACTTCATGAAGTGTGTCTTCTATACCTATATAACTTGTGGAAAGATTTATGTCTCTCTTGTTTTGAGAAGGATTCCTTGTCAGTTTCTTCTGTTTTCCTTCTTCATTTCCTTCTCACTTAATTGTATGCTTATATTAAATTTCTATATTCAGAATATTCTGTATCTGTGTTTTTAGCAACTTCTGAATACTTCTTGGTTACCACTTCCTAGGCTGTATGCCATGTATGTTATGCTAATACTCAACTCTTCCTCTTTTTCTTCCTTGATGATTAACAACCTGTCATTTGTATACAACCCTATTCATGACTTGGTTGGAGGTTGAGTGTGCGTATTTTATTGCTGTGGGAATAAAAGATTTTTTCCTTTAATAGATTTTTGAACAAGCTACAAATTGCCGCTTCTAAGTTAATCTGTTTTTAAGCTTTGAAGTGGGGTAATTGTTTTTAAAAATGTGAAAATGTTTTTACCAGACAGACTGAAATCTGTCAATAATCTCAAATAAGTGACTATTGGTCCCAAATAAGCTAATCCAAATGGGCTTTTATTAGTTAACGAAATCATTCATATTTATGGGGAATTGGCGAGATATTTATTGTTTGTCTCCTTGCCAAAGGATATGAACTTGCTTCGGACTATACTACTCGAATTGTGCAACATTAAAAGTCAAAACTGTTCAATTTCACAGATCAATAAGAGTTTTGTCAAAGATCGAGAGCTTGGAGTCCCTCCAGAAACTGGAAGAAATTGTGGAGGCTTCTGATGGAATAATGATAGCACGAGGTGACCTCGGAGTTGAAATCCCGCTTGAGCAGATACCAACAGTGCAAGAGAAAATTACCCATGTTTGCAGACAGCTCAACAAGCCGGTGATTGTGGCTTCTCAATTTCTGGAGTCAATGATTGAATATCCTACCCCAACCCGTGCTGAGGTACAAAGTTTAGAAAAACGGTTCACCATTTGAAGCAAAATTGTGGTTATCTTAGGCTCTGATGCTCTGTTTGATTTATGGATTTTGGAGAAGGAAAACGAAAGAAAACATGAGGAAATCATTTCCTTTGTCTGGTTAAATAAGGAAAACGGTGAGGAAAATAGAAATGAAAAGAAAATATGGTGAAAAAGAAATCGAAAATTTTAAATTTTGTGAGCTACTTCCCTTCCTTTTTTTTTTTTGGCGTATTTATTTTTGAAAATTCTTAATTTGTAATATGATTAAAGCATGGAGGAATATAAGAGGAAAAGCCAGTGGAAACGGATTTACTTTCCTTTTTCTTTTCCTTCTCTAAATTTGCAAACCAAACTGAAGTGTTTTCCTCGTTTGCTTTTTCTTTCCATCATGAACCAAACACAGCCTTAACTTATTCTTCATTGATTTACATGCCTATTCTCATTGGTTTTAATTAGGTCGCGGATATTTCTGAGGCAGTTCGACAGTATGCGGATGCCCTAATGTTATCTGGGGAGTCAGCCGTAGGATCATATGGTCAGAAAGCACTTTCTGTCTTGAAGATGACCAGCAGTCGGATGGAACTCTGTAGTCGTGAAGAGAACCGACAAGCTTCTCTTCATCAGATTCAACTTGGAGTATCTTTGCCTGACCGAATTGCTGAGCAGATTTGTGATTCTGCAGTGGAAATGGGTAATTTCCACTTTCTCTCAACATTTCCTTCATTAATTTCACTTTAAGAGAAACTTTTAGGTACCTTGACATGTGTAACCCTTAGCTAATGAGAGTGGGTTCTGTGGTGATGGGACCCACCTACATGCAAAGAAGTCCCCACTATTTGTGGGTCCTGGGGTAGGGACCCCACCCACATAATCCATTCCCATTGGCTGCAGAAAATTTCTCAAACTTGGTTGGTTGGAAAATTTATAAGTGTGCGAGCGTGCCAGGCAAGTAAATTGCCAGTGTGTGTGATCCAAACTGCGCCTCACCAGGGAGATTGTGGTGACGTTCGATGCCTTAACAAGGACTTTTCTCGTGTGAGATGAAATACCAAATGAAATGATGTTGAGACTATTCGAATTAAGGTGCGGTGAAATAGTAAAAGCATAGTTTCACTTCGAACCAACACTGTGACCTATTTCGAACCAACAACACATGCATGTACTGACATGCATGAATCTCGAACAGTGGTAGACTAATTCAAACAAAACTGAAAGAATAAGAATTAAGTTAAGAACTAATTTAAGAACTAATTTAACTAAGAACACTGGAAACATTAAAGTGTAACTATAACTAAAACTAAGTTATATTAAACTAAAAGGCCATGGTGGCCGGCTAAAGAGAAGAACAAAGTATGTGTATTAATGCATTGTTTGGTCAAGGACCACTTACAATGAATACATCATGTGTATTTGTAGATACAAACTATAACTACCAATAACCACTTATTTGAATTTAAATATCTCCCTCCCAAATAACTACTAATTTAAATTCATTACACGTGTTTCTTCTAAGAGAAGCTCTTCCAAATGACTTCCACCTTCATCATCACCATTGATATTCAAATAACCACCTTTGATGTTCTCCTACAATGCCAAGTGTCCTGCAAGTACTTTCCAAATGGCTTCCATGGCAAGCCAAAATTGTTTATAATAATAATAATAATAATAATAATAATAATATCATTATATAGTAATATATTTAAATTATATTTTATGGTATAAACAAAACTTCAGACAACAGTAACAAAAGCCTGGTTTTTGTAAGAAATTACACCATCTGGTAGGACCTCCGTTTTGTGAATGATTATCATCTAAAAATTTGGAAAGTGGTAACAGTGATAATCAGTTCAGAAATAATTGTGACTTTTGCTCTGTCAATTTAGTATAGGACACAATCATGTTGAAGAAAGGATCAAAACCTGTATGCTAGGAAATGGATGGTGCTTGAGTTGGTTGGCTCTTATAAAATTATAGGCTCTTATTAAACTTGGGTAAATCGATTTCCTTTAAAATAAGCTAATCTAAAAGGCTCTGTGTGAACGCACTCCATATAGTTTGAACGGTAACTCTTCTCAAAAGTCAAAACTACGTGCAATATACAAAGATCACAAGTAAACTCCACGAAAAGAATTTCAAAAATTAGCAGATGGGAGCCAAATATATTACGATGATCAAATCAAAAATGCTAGTGATTCAGGACTTCAGGTTGTCGTTAAAAAACATTTTAAAACACGTTTCAGTCTGGAATCTATCCATCTTTCATTTACAATCGATTCTCTCTCTCTCTCTCTCAATATTTGTGTATATCTCTCAATAATTAGAGAAGACAATATTTACCGACTGATTGCTGTGTCTGCAGCTAACAACCTTGGTGTGGATGCTATATTTGTGTTCACAAAGCATGGACAGATGGCGTCTCTCCTGTCGCGTAACCGTCCAGACCCTCCCATATTTGCATTTACCGATGATATTAGCACCCAGATGGCTCTGAATCTGCAGTGGGGAGTTATACCTCTCCTTGTTGATTTATCAGATGATGAAGAAACTAACATCTTAAAAACCATCGATCTTTTCAAAACGAAAGGGATGGTGAACGAGGGAGATGCTGTTTTGGTGGTCTCAGATGTCATTCCAAGGAGTACAACACCAAATGTCTTCCAATCAATACAGGTGAAAATGGTTGCTTAGAATGTAGTTGTCTTCAACTTGTTAGATAATAATCCTATATTTGGAAAAATAAAAATCTAAGTTATAGTTGGACCTTCAAGTCAGTATGGCGTTAGATGTGTATTTGTATCTGCTATATAAAATAATGCTATTGTGATTTAGAGTTGTGCCTCAAGACTATGCATATAATTTTATAAAATTTAGATTTCATTTGCTTGTCTCATGGGTACATGGTTGGTTTGCAATGTCAATTAAGTGGGGATATCTCTTGCTATAGAACATGCTGCTGCTGGCTGGTGTCACGGAAATATTTGTTTATTTGTGTATATAAATGGATATAAAATGAAATATTCATTTTACTATCAGTTCATTAGGAATTTCTGTTAAGATGTATAGAGGACTTGTGTAGGTTATGCTAATGATTACATCTCAAGGAAATTCTATGGTATGTCATTAGTGGTTTGGTTCCCAAAATGTTGTAAGTACGTTCCAAAGATATTGGAACGTACTTACAACATTTTGGGACATAATTATAATATTTTGGGATTCGAACCACTAGTATGTATGATACATTCTAAACCAGTAGGATGTATGGTAGAAGATCTCAATCTCATCTGTCAAATGATTAGGTTGTATTGTTTTGGCGAGAAAGATAAATTTGGAGCCTTGCAGACAAAATTAGGATGTTTTAGTTGAAGCAGCTTTTTAAACTCTCTGGGTTTCTTGTTTGCATCTTCCAGGAAGTTTTGTTTTGTCCTTCTGTTACAACTTTCAGCTTCACTTGTCTTTTCAAAATTTGAATGAAGTACTTTCATATATTTTTGGATCCCAAATATGATTTCTAACACATGTGATAATAGGATCACCTTCAATAATAGTGCGAGTGCGACCACTTCTACATCCTCAATGAAAATCAAGTGAGCAAATTGCCACATTTGTTTGGAATCACATTTAGAGTGCAATTTTGGGAAGCATAGCATGACTCTATTTGGCACTAGTAAAGCATAGGCATTGCTGTGTATTGACTCCCCCCTTGACTTGGTGGTTGCATAAATTGATCTAACATAAATATGAATAAAGCTGGGCAGTTTGGGAACTGGAACAACCGGTTCTAATATTAACAAAGGACCAGCTCTACATACTTTAGTATGAGTAATATTTGGGGCACAACTAAACACACAATTTTTGGGACACAACCTAATTGATGTGTCTATCTCTCTCATGTGCGAGAGAGATAGACACATTAATTAGGTTGTGTCCCAAAAGTTGTGTATTTGGTTGTGTCCCAAGTTTTACTCCTTTAGTATTTGCTAAATGCTTGCTTTTACACATAAATTCATGTCTTTTTTTTTTTTTTTTTTTTGCTAATGGTCAAAGCACCCGCAGGCGCCACACACACACACTGCAAACAGTCAGGGGGGCCACGGGCCCACTTCAAAAGGACTTCCTCCCATAGATGGCTGAAGGGGAATAAACCCCCCAATTCCTCACGAGGGGAATCGATCCCCCACCTGCCACTAGGGAGAGATGGGGTGAGACCAACTGGGCTAAGGCCCACTGTCTACATAAATTCAAGTAAAAGAGGTTCTTAGGCAAACCAACCAATATGATGTTGGTCTTCATAAAACCCAGATAGAACATGGAACGAGGCAGAACAAAAATCTTATTTAATACATGCCCAAGCATACCCTTAATTTCACAGGTTAGTCTATCCATTGCAAAATCTGTTTGGAGGTAGAATTGGAAAAAAAAAAAAAAAAACAAAACAAAACAAAAAACACTCAGAAACAATTGAGGATTGATTATTGTATTTTTATATACTCTCGTTATGGGGTTTTAGTGGTAGAATAAGCTTAATGTTTTGTCAGTCTGTGCGTGTGTATATTATATATATAGAGGCCGGCTAAGGAGGGGCGTCCGTTTACGGACCAGTCCTTTAGTGACAAAATTTTGATTTTTAGCGATGAAATTTTCGTCTAAACGGACCAGTCCTTTAGTGATGAAATTTTGACTTTTAGTTATGAAATTTTCGTCGCTAAAAGTTAAAATTTTGTCGCTAAAGAAATGGTTCGTAAAAGGACCCGCTCCTGAGATTTGCTATATGTATATAACTAATTGTGGGTATTGGTAGCCAGCTGAGACTTAAGAGGGGCTTGGGATGCATAATTTGAAACTCATATAGCTCCAACTCTTCCATCACAATCAGATGAAGTTTGTCTTTTGTTATTTATAGATAGTTTCCAAGGAAAGAGCACCGTTGCTTGTGTTATGCGCACTGTTCACAAAATTATTACAACTAATAATATCTTGTCTGATTATGACAACTACAATTCTAAAACCAAAGTTTGCTTGGGCAGTTGAACTAATCTATTGTCATTTTATAGGCACATGTGATCTTTTTGATGACTAAATGAATCTCCTATACAATACACCAACTGTTGTGTCACACGTTTGTTACAAGTAGCTATCTAATTTTATCATAAGAATAATTTAGGACTGACCAATTAGGCCGAATTTTGTCACAACTTTCGACTCACCTAAGGGAGCTCAGGATTAGAAACCTCTCAGAGCTGAACTAAGATAGTTGGGAGACACGGATCTCAAGATGGATGAAAAGCTTTCTATTTGGTGAGAGTTCGATTCCTACAACTAACTTGTCTTCTTGACTTAACTAGTAAGTGTGATTTGGAATCGGTGCACGTACCTGGGGTTTGCTCCCTACTCTGTTCTGGTAAAACTATAATAAATAAATCGTCTAAAATATTGATATAAATTCCAAAGTCGTAAAGGATAGACTAGAGAATTTATCCTTGTGAAACGAAAACAAGAATAAGTTAGAACTAAATTTTTGTCGTTGCTTAGATTGTTGTTCACATTGCAATAAATTATTTTAGTTTGTTGTCAATATCAGTGAAATATTTTCGGTAATTTGTATTAGCAATCCCAAGTATAAGTACTCCTAGACAACGTATGAATACATTTTCTTAGATAAGTACGTGAAGAGCATACGTAGAGCAATCACTTGTACATAAATCATTCCAATCGGATTGACAACATTTTTTGGAGCCCATAAATAATTATAAAATTTTTAAAATCTTTTTTATATATATATAAAGATCGAAGCAAATGAAGTATTTATAAGCTTTCACATCAACTCTCCTTCCACCAAAAATCGTACATGGCATTTTTGTGTGTGTGTGCGTTTCTTTTATTAGATATTTAAATGGTTCATGCATATGGGATATGTCTTTCTACAATTAAGTTCATTGAATCTATTTTTTACATTTGTTTATTCATGTATTACATAGGTTAATGTTGTAGGTAATGGTTGACAATTCACATAAGTTTGACCAACAAAGGTTACCAAAGACTCCATGTATATTCAGCCACCATTTAATGGGCCCCACCTACTATGGACCAGCCCAACATTATGCATTCTTGCCCCGTCAATGAACTCATTCTAGCAACCCATTCGGAAGCCCACCTCACTGTAGCCCACTTTGAAGCCCGCCCCAAAATAATCCACGAATTCATTCTAATAACCCACAAAGGAAGCCCATTTCAAAAGAGCCCACCCCAAAGTGCTCTCTGTCTCCAACATCGAATCTCCACAAGGACACACACCACATTCGGCATTGGGTAGCCCGCCCTAAACAAATGTAGGTGTGTCACCTAAAGATATAGGTATCTCCAACTTCATTTACACCAATGCCTCCACTTGACTGGATCCGGAAGAGCCAAATTCGCTCCCCGCCAAGTCTCTACTCACTATGCTCTAATTACACACACTCATCACTTGGACGCCCACCCTTGGTCCGGAAAGCAGTACCTAAGGGTGGCCACGTTCGTTGGGATCTCAGGAGCTTATGGTTAGGTGGCTAGGACCAAGGGCATCTCCCTAACTAGTGCCTCACAAGCATAGTTAGGGTTAGTACCAAAGAGAGAGAGAGAGAGAGAGAGAGAGAGAGAGAGACACGTGACTACTTTCACGTGCCTTGCCCCAGCCTCACAACCAATCAAAGAGGCACATGACTGCAAGAACAGCCGAAACCATTGACTCTCGTATTGCCTAGTCACCCCAACCTCGCTGAATATTCTGCGAACCAATAGCAGGGTCTCGATATCCTCTCTGCTTAAGGGTCTGCACCAATGGCTTTAACTTCGGTACTCACCCTTGCTTAACCCCTTTGGAAGCCACAGCAATATGGTCTCGAGAACTCCATTGCTTAAACCTTCTGCACCAATAGAAACCATTCTCCCCTTTAACCAATACACAATATAATATTGAGTTGTCACCTTCAACAGACACTACCTCTTGCCTAACACTCTGCACCAATAGAAATACCATCCCCTTTGACCGACCTATAGCATTGGCTTATTGCCAAAATGACAACACCTCCCTCTCGTATGATTTGCCATTAGCTTGTCCCCATCTCATTTAATGACCACAACTACCTTAAACATAAGCATTTAAGTCTCTCACCTACCTAAAAAAACAGATGAACCACTCTAAGAAGGCCAACTCATCTCCCCCTTTAGCTGTATCATGAACCCTCACAACCCCTCACTACCTCTTGTATAAATACCAACTTTATTCAATACATCCAACAACCCAATCCCCTCCCAAAAAGCAATCTAGCAAGAGAGAAATTCACTCTCGCATTGACTCGAAGATTCCCATTGTCCCCAACACCAAAACATCCAATTCTATTCGCTCCACCAGGCATCACTTTTACCCCATCAGTTTTACCCTAACATTAGAACTACCGCTTGCCTTAGTCGATACCCATATAACACACTCTAGACGTTGCCATTGCCGAACTTTTACACATCACTCCGCACCCAAACCCGAATACTTACTACTTACTGCTTTCTCTCTCTCTCTCATTTGGTGCTACCTTGGTTCTCACCCGAGCTAATACTCTTCGAGCCCTACCATTGCTATTATATTTTATATTTTATTACTCATCTTACTCTCTATATCATCTCATAACATCACTTGTTGCTACTTGGCACAAACCAGCTTACGTGTTATACCATCTCTCATACACCATCCACATCAGATAAAGAACTCACACAAATGTATTAGTCTGAAAATAGTCTTAGAAGAATAATGATATTAAATTTAATGGATACATGAATTTGGATAGATACATTATGTTTGAGATCCTATATATACTTATGTAATCTTGCTATTTGAATAATTCAAACAATGAATTGAAATAGAATTAAGCATCAATGTGTAAATCTCCTTCTCCTTAAAATGTGTTTATCTTAATTTTACATTTTCAAATATCCTACTTGTTTATGTGTATCTATTTTCATATTTATGATATACTATAAATTATTTTATTTAGACACTCTTGAAATAACATGATAATTGGATTTTATTTTTTTATTTTTATTTTTTTGAAATATAATTGGATTTTATTCAGTAGACTATAAATTGTGATAAATCTTTGTAGGATATTCTCTGTAAGTGCATTTCTTTTCTTTCAATCTCTAAGCTCAAATTTGAGAATGTTTTTACTGTTATTTGTACAAATTTATATAATATGGTTAAAATAGAAAAATTAAAATTATTGAATAAAATTTATGCTATTAAATTTGCTATTCATTTCTATTTGTTAACAAATTCTCGTGCATATTCGACTAGTTAGAATAAAACTGTAAAAAATCAATTTCAGCTTTTCAATTACAGAAAATGATTGGTGAAAGACTACTTTAGACAACTATTTTCCCAAAAGCAGTTTTATATAAGACTTGAATACAGTCTCAATCAGTGTCATTTAGCCAAATCCAACGCACTAATTACAATTTCTCCATTATTTTGTTTGCCATTATACTATTTTGCCATTCATATTTTATACAATTACCTACAGAATTATGTCAATAAAATATGCGTACAAACATGAGCAAATGAAAAAGGCATCCCAGCTGCTCCTATCAAATAGAGGAGATATGAGATTGTATACCATTCCATCGGGATTGTGAATAACTAATTGTGAGTAATTTTTTTACTTATCATCTCAAGAATAATTTATTATCCAACAATTCTGAGACGGTTGCCCATATGCAAACAAGTTTATAACAGTCAAAAATTGCTAAATATGAATAAAGTCAAATGAAAATAGACACATTAATCTATTTAAATAACTTCTTATTGAGTTGGTTGATAGTGATCAACCAAAAATTGTCTTTCCCTACGGACACTTACTCTAAATAAATAAATAAATAATTGCTTATACTTAAATTAATCATAATTACTCATGCAATTATTTGAATTAAGTTTGCATGACTCTTTCTAAACCTACACAAACCACAACTTCTCATTTTGAAAGCACACATTCCACGAGGCCACAATGGTGTAGTCACGTGTGTGACATGTGACTATGTGAGGTTTTAACTTATTATTATTATTATTATTGATATTATTATTATTAGTAGTAAAAAATCTCTTTTTTTTTTATTATTTATTAAGTTTAAAGGATAATCTGTTCTTTCTTTTGGTCACAATTACATAACTAGTGAAACTTAATGTCCATATATTTTAAAATTTGTATAAAATTTCAAATAACTTTTATAACAGTACTTGGTAATAATTACATTTCTTGTGGTCAAATGGTAAACTTCTTAGGTGTACTACCCAAGAGGTTTAGTGTTCGAGTTATGGGGAGTGTGGTCACTGAGTTTCACCCGGTCACTCCAAAACCTCGATAATTAGTCGAAGTGTGCGCAAATTCGCCCGGATACCCTAATTACCCAAAAAAAAAAAGGCTTGTTAATAAAATAAATAAAAAACTAAATAGACCTATTAGGCTAATACTTAAAGTTCTTAGTACTATTATTTATTTTTTTTCAAAGTGTGGCAGAGTTGGTTGGTTACGAAACCTCTCTCTCTCTCTCTCTCTCACAGACTGCGGCTTCAAACTCTTTTTAGCCACAAAAGCAACTAACAAAATCTAAGCGCACGATAGAGAACTCATAATTGACAAATTCTAGAATACGCATACTGTGGGATACAAAAAGTGAAACGGCCGCCGCTCTCTTTCTCTCTCTAAACTCCTGTCACGCAGAATTTTAGTTTCCTGAAATGGAATTTCTCTTTCATTGATAAAACAATCTCACCAGAACCATAAACCTAAAAAATGGCTTCTCTTCAGATTCTGAAATCGACTTTGTCTCCGTTCTCCGTTTCTCAGTCGAGTTGGTTTTGCTCCGACTTCAATTACAGGGCCACTGGGAAGACGATTCTCAGGTTTCGGAGCTCGATACTTTTGATTAACAGAAAAAGATCTAGGGTTTCTTGCAAAATTCAAGAAGGTGACAGTCAAAACAATGGTAATTTCCGTTAAATTCTATTTTTCTTACATATTTCCTTTGCTAATTAAGCTTGTATTTAATATAGTTTGTTTTCTATTTTCGTTTATATGTTTTAATCATTTTTTTTTTTTTTGGGGCAACGATGATTAGATGTAGTTAAACTTATTGAGATTGTGTTAGTTTAGATTGTGAATTATACGAGGGTGAGAGTATGTACTATGTAGATTTTTGACATAGATAAATTTTTTGAATAAGTATGGTGGTTTTTTAAGGAAGTGAAGGACTGTATGTATGAATTAATTGCGGCCATGGGAGTGATGAACAGTACGTGGTTTTCCTAGTACAGGACAGTCATTTCATAGTTTGATAGTTATAATTAGCTGTTAATTTACTAGTTTTGATGGAGATATTGGCATTTCAGGGTGTCTTTATTGTTGTGCATGACTACTAGTAGTCAAATTTTCCTTGTTTTTTTCATATGGTCCCAAGACTCCCAACGTTACAAACAAGGATAGCCTTAAAGGTTCTTGTAGTCATGTAGCTGAAATACTGGTTAAATTCCTTGAGATTTAACTATAGTTTGGAGTACAAGGTTTTAGTTGATGGTCATGGACGTGGCTGCCTAAAGGCTCTGTTTGGTTCATGGATTCTGTGAGAGAAAAGAAAAACGAAAGGAAAACCAGTTCCCTCGTGTTTTCCCATTAAAAATTAAATTTTTTAAAATATATATATATATATAACTGTAATGTATGAACAAAGAAAGGGAAAAGATTCACAACATTAGAAGTTTTAAATTTATTTCTCAACTTAAGTCTCTTTTCTTTCCTATTTTTCTCATCGTTTTCCTTATTAACCAAAGGAAAAAGTTTTCCTTTGCTTTTTTTTTCCTCCCCTTTTCCCTCACTAAATCCAAGAACCAAACAAAACCTAAAGGTAACAATTGAATTGTTGCGGATGCGGGACGAAATGGCCTAATGTAACTTGCGTGGCAATCGTGAACGTGATTTTTTTTTTCCCCGCTTCGTGCACAACCCCCTAAAGTAATTGTTGGATATCTCACATCACTTGGATAGACCCCTCGAATGTCCCTCCGCATGTGCTCTTATAAGTCTGGTTAATCCTTCCCTCATTAGGTGTCTTTTGATGATGACCATTGGTCTTTCTGTGTGACTAATGCGCATTTTTTAACCATAGAACGTTACATCTTTTGTTTTGTTTTGCTTTTTATTTATTTTTTATTCTTTTTATTATTTATTTATTTTAACTCAAATCTTGTTGCGCTTACAAAAATCGTCTCAATAGCAGTCCCATGGTGAGATGTTGCATAAAGGTCGGAAAAAGGACTGAAAATAGCCCTTTTATACACAACCTTTGTTGCTCCCCTCCATAAGGTAGTGCCATTGCTGCCGTTACTTTTCCTATATCCATGCGTGAACTGCAAAAAGCCCTTCCTGCAGGCTTGACTCAAGCATGAGCTGTTGTGATTGGTTATAAATTTGTAATAAATGCGCACACAATCCTACATGCACCTGAGGACACATTCGACACTATTCCTTGGTGGCCAAGATTTGGTCCACAGCTTCAGGCATCCCCTGGAGTAGAGAGTTCTCCTGGCTTTCCCCCACTCAACTGACCAAGAGTATAGAGTTGATAGAGAGATGTAAGCATATGGAAGACTCGCATCGAGTTCTGTTTCCGGATCTGAGTGATAGATGAAATGTTGGGAGTGGTTCATATTCCGGTGACATAGTTGCACTAGGCCCTCAGTCAAAGGGGAGGGCCCTCTGGGTTGCTGCAGCGATCAAGTGTTATGTGGCCGATTGGAGAAATATAAGTTGTAACCTAATTCGTTTTAAAACAGTGGAAACTTCTTGGCTCTCCTTGTGGACATAGGCACAGTTCCATATCATGTGTAATCTATGTGTCTTAATCTTTAATGTTATTCTTTAGTATTGTTGCACACACGTGTTTCGATCCAACAAGAAATGACTCAAATTGCATTTTTAGAAACAATAATATGTACAGGAAACATTGCACTCTTAAGTTTTGTAAGAGACAATTCGGAAATTCATTTGGGTTGAACCTCCCTGCCCACTTTTTGAAAAAGAACTGAATCTAAAATTAATTGGTACAGAATCACGATGCTTGCTCTGCAATATGCTCATTATTTGCCGCCGGCACGGTCAAACTTTCCTATTTCAATTGAGTTGTTGAAGCATTTATTCACAAAAGGGTGATTTTTAGTAAGGTTATGTGTATTTGGATTTCACTAGTGTACTTGTGTTGGGTGCTTGGTGCATATTCAGTTAGTCATTGAATTGCAAGTTTGCATACCCATGTCTCTTGTAACTACACTAATTGACGTTGGGTTGAACATCTATTGTTTTTGAGGTACTGGAGGCCTTTTGTTTGCTGTCACCCTTCATGTAAAGATCCTTCAGTGATGCATCCAGATCACTATGGCTCACATTATACATTTTTCAGGTGATGAACCTCCAGAGTCATTGTTTATGAAAGAACTAAAGAGACGGGGCATGACTCCCACTTCATTGCTTGAGGAGAGTAATAGGAGCATCTCCGGAGACGAGGAGATAAGGTTGAAAGAAGAAGATGGAGCTTTCTCTAGAAGAAATGCAGTGTCAACAGATGTTGGAAACAACATATATAACCAAAGGGAGCGCTCAATGGCATTGAATAGTGAAGGCCTTGAGGTGGGCTTGTTCTCTTTTCTTCATTACTATTGGTAGTTTGTGACTTGTGTTAGAGCTTTCACGTTGTGGGATCAGTTAATTCTCATCTGGGGATCCTAGTAGCAACTATCTTATCACGTCATCGGCTCATTACTTAATCAAATCTGTTTTTTCTTTTAAATTAGCTACCTTTTACAATTATTTGTGTAGTTCGTGCTGAAAATTGGTCATTAATTTTTTTTTGTCCTCCTAAACCACCTCATTTGAACTTCCTCCCTTACTTGGCGTAATGCAACCAATAATTGATAAAATAGATGTAGATAATTATACAAGCATGAATGAGGTCTTAAAATAATCTACACAAGATATTTGTAGTCTAGTATGGCTGTTTGGGTATATGTAAAGATGAAGGGAGAAGACAGGTGATTGGGGAACTAAGAAAAATGAGAGTGATAATGATGACCCAATATGGTAAAGTAAGGGTGGAGGTCTTACTTTTGCAGTCATCGACTTGGAAATTTCTCTTTTGTATATTATAGTTGGCGCACTTCTTTGATAAATTCCATGACATTAGCTTTGGTTTTTTTTTTTTTGTTCAGGGCTGCATTTGAGCACGAATAGCTAGTACTACATTTCTTGTTACTTACACTATGTCTGATATCTCCTAATCTCTCTCTCTCTATTATTAGAACATCAAAATTCTTTTCTAAACAAATGCAGGTAGATACATTATATTGCAAAGCAAGAAATAAATCTTAACATAAAGAATAGAAAAGGAAGATAAAACATCTCCATTTTCAACCATATGTGAATAGATATTATAGACCCTTGATTCTAGTAAGCAAAAAAATAAAAAATAAAAAATTAGCCAACTACTAGAATTGATCTTTTTTAATACAATCCTATGTAGAAAGAAGATGGTGGAGATAAACTTGCGGATTTGATATATGTAACCCAAATAGATTACATCTAATTGAAACCAAACTCAACTTCGTCGAAAATGTAATCCATAATTTAAGAGTTCTTTTGCAGTCAACACCTAGCATACAATGTTGAATTCTTGTGATAACCTGCTCTTGAATTTCTGGTGGTCATCGGCTTAATGCATCCCCTACGTGCTGCTAGAGGGAATAAGTGTGCGGAAAAATAAAATCCTCAATGAGGCGATATGGTCAAACTCATCGCCTTATTCATTTTGGATACTAGCACCTTCACAATTCTTTTGTATTAGCTACCCATCTACAGAATATGATATTGTTTGTACCATTATCGCATCAATCTTTGCTAGTGATGAATTCCGGGTGCTATGTTAAGTCGGTTGTCTCGCTCTTTGCACATGCCATGCTAGAATCAGCGTGAAACCCAGAAAGTTGTGAATGGCATTTCATGTGATCTAGACTGTTTTTTTTTTTTTTCCCTGAAGCATGAGGATGGCATTCAACTTACCTGGGAGTATCAATTACAAGATACTGCTTTACCGGCAATAATGGAAGAAGTGAATTTATACCTCTAACGTAGTAAGATGAGTTTGACTTGCATAAAAAGTTTTATGTATTGTTCGACTATTCAGTTTTTCAATTGTTAAGTAATTCATGCAAGGGTGCCAAAAACTTTCTTGCAACCATAGATCTGCAACGTAAACAGTACATTCTTGTTGTCTTGTGCATACGATCATGATTCAAATAAACTCCTTAATTTTCCTACAGTATGTTAAACCTCCTTCTATCATGAAGTCTGTATGGTAAAGTTCAATTTGTTGACTTAGATTGATTCTAATAGGGGCTATGCATGCTTCTGATTTACTTCTAATTTTCTTTACTTGTTTGAATGGACTTGCCCAATTGTGAGTGTGTTTTTGCGTACAAAGGAACGGAATAACATCTTCGACTGGTTATTTTCTTCTTTTATAACAGGGTCTGATTCCACGGGCTAAGCTTTTGCTAACTCTTGGAGGAACATTCTTCTTGGCATTTGGGCCATTAATCCTTGTTACTATTGCATTCTTCGGTGCTCTCTACCTTGTAAGCTCATTTACTTTGTTTTTGCTCTGTTTCATGTGCACTTTTTCTCCTTTCAGCCAACCATGCCTTTGCTGTAAATAGTCCAATTTCTTTATTAGTTTTTGAGTTTTTTGATGGGCTTCATTAGTTGTTGCTGATGCTTTATGTAGCTATGGCAACCAGCTCGTGAAAAAATTGAAGTTTAGGAAATTTGAAATTCGAAATCTCTTTAATGTAGTGGCTTTGGTCATGGAATTCTTCTTTTTCTGTTGGAGTGAGAGCTCGCAATTAGTTGCAATTGTAGGATTTAACTTTGTTTCTGGAGTGACTGCCGTTACAAACAAGGACGTCTGATTTAACCGAGTGTATAGCCAAGAAAAGAGTAGGACAGACGTATGAATAACATTTCACCAATTTTAAATGTGTGGTTTGATGCTATAGCGGGAGTGAATCAAATATGTGCTTGATGAATTTCTGAACACCAGCATTATAGTTAAAAAGCTAGCAAAATTCTAACCTTGACCTGTAGACATTCCATCACTAGGTGTTATTGTTAATTTTCGAGGTTGAGGGGTTGTTTTAGCTGATTAATCAATTTTTCATTTTTCCAATTTTGTTCGTCGGTGTTTTTTTTTTTTTTTTTTTAATTTTATTTTTTTGTTTATTTTTTTATACTTTTGGACATGAAACAATGTTCAAACCTGTTTACCAAGTGTTATTAATACATATCTGGTAAAACCATGTGGAGAAAACTTGTGAAGGAAACTATAACTTTCATATCCAACATGTATGCATCCATTGAAAGGTGCAAAATTTCCAATAGTTTGAAATGGCGTGTTCAGTTTCTTGTTGACAAGCGTTCAACAGCCAGCAATAAGGTGTGCATCCTCCATATTCTGGGTTGAAGAAATGGATCTATAATTTATAAGCAGGCTTTCTATTGGAACAAAAGAAGGTTGAAACCTATAAAGCATGGACACAGATACAACGACACGGATGCGATACGACACGGCAAATCCTGAAAGACGAGGACACAACACGACAGTGATACGCCATATTCCTTTTAATAAAAAAAAAATTCATTTTTTTTAAGTACATAAGTTTTTAAAAAATAAAATGCTATTATTAAATATTTCATGTTTTATTTTCCAAAAATATTGTTTTATTAAAAAAAAAAATGGAGAGAGGGAGATGGAACGAAAGGGTCTTGAGTCCTACTGTCTTGACAAATGAGAAGATAGGTGATGTAATGTTTTGACAATAAAGATGCCGTTTAGGTTTTAAACATGTAAAAAAATTCCAAAAGCGTGCATTTTGGTCAAGAAAAAGTTTTCCTCCATGTCCCTTGAAATGTCTCGCCCTGTCGATCCCTAGATATTGCAAAACAAAAACAGGACACAAATTTGCCACGTCCGATACGTGTTGGAGGGGTGTTGTGCAATTGTCGGTGTCCGATACATCTCACCGTGTCGGACACGGGTACGTGGCCATTTTCAAAGCGTCGGTGCTTCCTAGATTCAAACTTTATAGTGAAAATTTTATAGAAAATTTAGATTCAATGACAACTGATAAGTTGAAAGTGAAAATCTTGTGTTGATTTTGTGTTTGTCCAAAAATGGGGATCTTTATGTGGGTATGTTGAGATTGTTCAATTTATGCTCTACTAAATGCGGGTATATATCTATCCAGCCTTCGGGATCATGAAAATAAGTGTGCGTTAATAATCCTTTATCCCCTCATTCTGCAGTATTTTGGACCAACTTTTGTTCATGATGGAAGCAGAACATCCGTAGCACCACCGCCGTATATCGATCCATATGCACTTCTGGAAGATGAACTGATGTCCCAAACAGCTCCTAGTTTAAAGTGAAGGACAAAGCATACAGCAGCTTCTACAAATTCCAGTTACAGGTTTCTGCTGCCTACTTACTTTGTCTCTGTTTATTCTTTCCTTGTAAAAAGATCTCAAAATTAGCAAGAGAACTATTGTTTTCTTTTACTCTCTTAATGGGCTGAAATATGTAATTCCCCAACTGTTTTCATGGACTTCTTTGATTATGAGGAGTGCCAATTAGAATCAAAATTCTTAGCTTTTGCATTTTGTCTATATATAACATGGCGTTTGGTTTCAAGGAAAATCATACTCCAATTTGCAAGAGATCGGAAGGAAGCTGGAATGGGTTGTACAAATTGGTCTTTCGTATAGAATTCGCGACGAGAGCCAATTCTAATATTAGGCTTGAAAGTGGATCTTATTCATACTTTTATATGGTGTAATCGATGCCTGGTCCATCTAGATTGGATGTGTGAAACTGCCTAAACAGAGCCAGTACACATGATTTGAAATTTAATTTGAATGTATAAATTTGCTTTGGGATGGTGTGAGATCACGTATTTCTGTACATATATTTGTGGGATTTCTATGATCCCTGTTGAAAATATATCAAATATGTCTGGACATATAGTTGGGCTGTAGTTTCTATATGCCTCTTAATGTGAAATCAAGATCTGCTCAATATTTGATTTCAGATGCCATCTTGTGTTCTTTGTCAACAACCATTATTGGGAACTTCACTTGCTACATAAAGTATGCTGGGTGTACATAGTACACACCGCTCATACACAAATGAATGTACAAATCTGGTTTCACCTTTCAGACCTGGGCTTTTCCTGCTAGTAGGAAGTGCTATATCTTCTCTCTCGGATAAGTTTTATGCTCAACCTCTCCGTATGTTGAAGAAATTTATTTGTTCCGACTACCACATATTGATGCAACAATACGACTTACTTTAGGGCTTGTTTGGGAAGATGAAACCACGATTAGTTTGAAACCAGGGCTCACCTTTTTTTTTTGGATCATTTAGTGTAGTGGTCTCATGTGAGGACCTGAGGAATGAGGAGGGGGGGCAGTGTTCAAACCCTGGTAATGAGTGTGGCATAGAATGCCATTTTTGACTGGGCTAAAGCCAATTGCTCAAGTCTCACTTGTTAATTTTTATGAAAACTAGTGTTTTCGTAAGTTTTAACAAAGAACAAGTTTTTTAAGGGTCATTTTTAAGCCATATATAAACTACTCCTATATGTGGCAACTATTTTAGAATTGGTTCTGCTCGGAACCATAGAATCAATTCTTGTGTTACCTAAACCACCTCTTACACCAATAATGAATGATGAACCACCCTGGTTGTAATGATTTGATGAAAAACGGCAGACACGAGTATTTTATGGCCAACTCGCCACTAGTGGTTAGCAAAACCTATTGGTTACTTCAAAACCATATCGTATATTACATTGAACCATATTTTACCACAAGCACAAATGGAAAAGATACTTCAATCAGATGCCAAACAAAAAGAATACCAACAACATTAACACTGAAATAATATCACATATATCAGAGTTTCAACATTGAACAAAGCCAGACTAATAGTACTAATATCATAGTAGGGCAAATATTATAGCACTAGACCTGTAGCCAAAACACACTGCGAAACAAAACTTAAACCACTCAATACTCATCCCCTTCATCACCATCCTCTCCCTCAGCCGACTCGGCACCGACCTCCTCGTAATCTTTCTCTAGAGCAGCAAGATCCTCCCGGGCTTCTGAGAACTCTCCTTCCTCCATACCCTCACCGACGTACCAATGGACAAAGGCGCGTTTGGCATACATGAGGTCAAACTTGTGGTCAATGCGAGAGAACACCTCTGCCACGCTAGTAGAATTCGAGATCATGCAAACAGCCCTCTGCACCTTGGCAAGGTCACCTCCGGGAACAACGGTGGGGGGCTGGTAGTTGATGCCGCACTTGAATCCAGTGGGGCACCAGTCCACGAACTGGATGGTGCGCTTGGTCTTGATCGTTGCCACAGCTGCGTTCACGTCCTTGGGCACAACATCACCGCGGTACATCAGGCAACATGCCATGTACTTTCCATGGCGGGGATCACACTTGGCCATCATAGAGGAGGGCTCGAATGCAGTGTTGGTGATTTCAGCCACCGAGAGTTGCTCGTGATATGCTTTTTCAGCTGAGATCACAGGTGCATAAGAGGAGAGCATGAAGTGGATTCTGGGGTAGGGGACCAAGTTGGTTTGGAATTCGGTGACATCCACATTCAAGGCACCATCAAACCTAAGAGAGGCAGTCAATGAGGAAATGACCTGAAACACACAAACACACACACACACACAAAAGACATTGTTTTAGGAGGTTCATCATTAACATAATAACTGAGACAATACTCCCAACTCTGAGACCAAGCTTACCACATCACAAACAAAAGTTACAATAGTCATTCATCCATATAGTATTGAGTGCAAATTGGGTTATCAATTTTTTTTTCACAAACATCACAAATATACAGCATTTCCTACATAGATGCATGTGGTCTAATTTAAAAATCTTTTACCTCATGAAAAGAAGTACTAACTATGTCCTATCAACCTTAATCAAATTTTCAGTCTAGGAGCTAAGGAATAATTCAAAAAATTTGGTAACTGATCAGTAAAGCAGTGAGCACAAATTACCTGAGAGACGAGGCGGTTCAGATTGGTGTAAGTGGGCCGCTCAATGTCAAGAGAGCGCCTGCAGATGTCATAAATGGCTTCGTTATCGAGAAGCACAGAAACATCAGTGTGTTCCAAGAGCGAGTGGGTTGAGAGGACACTGTTGTAGGGCTCAACAACAGATGTGGAGACCTGGGGAGATGGATACACAGTGAAACCAAGCTTTGATTTCTTGCCATAATCAACTGATAGGCGCTCCAAAAGAAGGGACCCAAGACCCGAGCCAGTGCCCCCTCCAACAGCGTTAAAAACAAGGAACCCTTGAAGGCCAGTGCAATTGTCAGCTAGCTTTCGGATTCGATCAAGGCAAAGATCAACAATCTCCTTCCCAACTGAAACGAATGCACAAATTTTAATGCCAATGTATGTAAGAATTGCTAAACTAATTTTAAATTAAAGTGGGTTAAAATTACTTGTGTAGTGGCCACGGGCAAAGTTGTTGGCAGCGTCTTCCTTGCCGCTGATGAGTTGTTCTGGGTGGAAGAGCTGGCGGTAAGCACCAGTCCTCACTTCATCGATGACAGTGGGTTCAAGATCTACAAAGATAGCACGAGGGACGTGCTTTCCTGCACCAGTTTCACTAAAGAAAGTGTTGAAGGCATCGTCACCTCCACCAACGGTCTTGTCACTCGGCATCTGGCCATCAGGCTGTGTGACAAAGAACCCAGAAATTTAAGCACTCCATAAGTGTACCCGAAAGGTAATATTTATAAGATATTAGACCCCGAATATTTAGCAAATAAGTGTTTGAATTAAAGAAAACAAAATCTAAGGACACATTTCATCTTCCAAGAACCCTAGATCTGATGATTCACAAAATACCTAAATTAGACTGGCAACTTTTACGAAAATGAATGCAATTTAAGCACCAGGAAAGCAAAATCGAAACCCTCGAGATGGATCAAATTCGATTGCAAATCAGTGTTACTGCAATGTAGGAACCAATGAAACAAACAGAACCATGTTCAGCTTAAACCAAAGTCCAGAACAAAATCTTACATCTCTGAATGAAAAACAACCTAGATCTGAGATTTTTGTTTTTTCTGTTTTCTACGTACACTAGATCTCAGATCATTCAAAAAAAAAAAAAAAAAAAAAAATTAAGAACCTTATGAACCAACTCAGATCATTCCAAAAAAAAAAACAGAATTTCGTATCGAACCGATGTTGGTTATCCGATCTACATATCTTAGCATTCAATATCAACAGATCTAAGATTCCATGGAATACATACATGTATTCGTGTTTATATATTATATACAGCGAGAGAGAGAGAGAGAGAGAGAGAGAGAGAGAGAGAGAGAGAGAGAGAGAGGGAATGAATACCTGAATGCCATGCTCGAGGCAGTAAAGTTCCCAGCAGGCATTGCCGACCTGGATACCAGCCTGTCCGATGTGAACGGAAATGCACTCTCTCATATTTTTGGCTGATTGAGGAACTAAGAAATGCTAAAATGAGAGAGTTTTAGAAAGAAACTGAAAAGATTTGAGAATACCCCCAGAAAGAAAAACAAAAGGCGTTTATCAAGACGCCTTTCCCCCTTTCTGTTCTCTCTTTTTGCTCAGATATCAGATCTCCTCGCCACTCTGCTCTGCTCTGCTGTGTGTATTTGTATTTGTATTTGTAGTTGGAGAGAGAGAGGTGAATTTAGGTAGGGTCATTGACCAGGGTTAGTTAATGAATTAGAACGGACGGCAGGATTTGAATCATTTGGATTGGCCTCACTTTAACCATGGTTCAACTTTATTATTTAAACAACAGTTTGCCGCCCGATGTCAAATTGGTCCATCTGGCTCTACCAAAAGTTTTGATGCCCTCTCTCTGGCTGCGTTTGATAAAACTGAAACTTAATTGTTCAAAATTTAGTCTTAAATTTTAAGAACTGAAAATTTTAAGTGATTAAATTTATAATACTGAAAATAGTGCTTCAACTATTGAAATAGAATGCATTCAGTGATTATTTTTAGTAGAAAATTTTCACTTAAAATTTTCTGTGATTTTTTTGCTGCTTTTTCAATTAAGTGATACATTATCAAACACACTGAAAAACAATAAGTGATGAATCTTTTCATTTTCAGCACTTAATTGGATTATCAAACACTCTCTCTCTCACACACACACACACACACACACACACTCTCTCTCTCTTCTATAAATATTGGTTTTAAGTTTCACTAACAGCGATATTAACCTACATTACATAGTATTCTAAGTCAATAAAGATGTTTTATCAATAAACTTACTCCCCTATTTTCAATGGTGTCTTTATCCAAATTAGCAACAAAAAAAATCACTTACAGTCCGTTTAGTATGCCACAAACTACAAAAGAATTGATTTGCAATTCTTGTGTTGTGGCAATTCTTGTGTTTGGTTTGACAAAAGAATTGATTTTCAATTCTAGCCATTACTCACCAATTCTTGTTTTAGCCCAAAAACAAATCCTATCACTTTTGGTAGGATTTTGTGAGAAATGATTTCACTTTAACAGTCCGTTTGGTATGATTGTAAAATAGAATAGAATTGAATTGAACAGAATAGAATAGAAAATAAAAGAATAGAATTGATTTGCAATTCCAATTCTCCTGTTTGGTTTAAAATAGAAATGAAAAGAATAGAATTGAAAGGAAATATAGCTATTTACTAAAATACCCAAACAAACCTTCAAATTTACCAAACCAGACGAAGAAGAACCAGACGAAGGAAGAAGAACCAGACGAAGACGAAGAAGAAGAAGAGGAGATCAGACGAAGAAGAAGAAGAAGAAGAAGAAAGACGAAGATGAAGAAGAAGAGGTAGCGAAGAAGAAGAAGAAGAAGAAGAAAGATGAAGACGGAGAACGACGAAGAAAACGAAGACCAGAAGAACGACGAAGAAGACGCAGAAGACGAAGAAGAAGACCGAAGACGCAGAAGACGAAGAAGAAGAAGAAGCTGGGAAAGGAAGACGATGAACAGTAGGGGCAGTTTGGGAAAAGTGAAGATCCCAAATCAATTCTTGCCAAATCCGACTATTTTTTGTCGGATTTGTAAACAGCCCAAAACAAGAATTGGGTAGAATTCAAAATGAATTCATTTCTTGTTTTGTGTCATACCAAACACAAGAATTCCACAAAATAGAATTGCAAATGAATTCTATTCTAGTTTGTGACATACCAAACAGACTGTAAGTGAAACAATGTGATATACCAAACCTACCCATATATATTTCACACCTCCTCTCTTTATATGGACAATGTAGTAAATGACCGTGATAATTTCATTTCATTTCTCTTTCAAACCAAACATGAGAATTAGAATTGCAAATCAATTCTATTCATTTCTTTTCTTTTCTATTCTCTCCAATTCAATTCTATTCTATTTTAGAATCATACCAAACGGAGTGTTAAATTTAGCAAAACTTTAAATTTTGTGAGAGGGGATGTAATCATATATGTATCCCTATGATACCCAATATTTAGGTCATCTCCAACGGGAGAGCCATCCCACTGGCAAAACCATTTAACTGCCAAAATGGCTCGTCCATCCCGAAAACCAACACTCCAACAAACGAGCCATCACGCTCTGTAAACTAAAGAGCCCCAAAATCACGAGCCAATATTCAGAGCGTGTAAGAGGAGAGGGAAAATTGGGCACGACATTGTTCATGATCGTTGGTCTCCAACGATGGATTCCAACGGCTATGAACAGTGTTTTTCAAATCAAAACATAAAATCAAACTATAAATTGAAAGATTTAACATACCTATTCCAGAAATTTCTTCCCCCACTGACAAACACTGAATATTGCATATTAATGTGTCAATATAATTGATATAGTGCTCATTTAATCCCCCAAATCCCTAGTTTTATATGCATATTTGAATTAATATAATTTAATGGTAATGTCACTCAAATGCGTGTAATTATGTGATTTTGCATATTTTATATGTTTAGGTGAAAATGAAGTAAAATAAAGGGAAATAAAGAAGTAGCAACTACACCATAATATATCCCAAATGTTAGTAAAAATTTGCACAGTGAAATTATGTAAACTTAAGGAAAAAAACAATCCAAAAAAAAAATTTAATAAAGAAAGAAAATCAAAGAGCATTTAATGCTCTGATTAGGATAGATATATATATATATATATATATATAAAATATGTATCTTTACATAACTAAAATTTTAGGAATCTTTCAAATCTCTCTCTCTCTTATTATACAGGTAGTCAAAGAGAACTGTCAGACGCGAGAAGAAAAAACGATCGTGCGAAGAAAAAATTGACAGCTGACGGATGGAGTGATGAGTTCATCACAGAATCTCGTCTATAAAAAGGATAAGCAAACGAGGAACAAGGGACACACAAAAACAAAAACATTCACAACAACAGCACAGCTTCACACACATTGTTAGAGAGAATAGCTTAGGAAGGTTATCATGGGAACACTTCATATTGTCCATAGAAATAGGAAACTTTAGTTTTTCTTTGCCTTTTCTAGTTCTAATAGTTGTAAAAATTTGCTTTTATGTAATTGATAATTTCATGTTCAAAAAAACATATAACAAAACTTTGTGTATTGTATTTCTCAAATTAAATATTTGTTTTCTTGTAAAACCTTTGTCAATTTATAGTAGTAAAATATTCCTAGTAAAATTTAGATTTAATATATTTAAGTCTATTAGTACAAGGCTAGGATTGGAGGGACGTGTATACAGTAGCGGAGCTATATGGGGGTTCAGTTGTTGCACTCCTGATACAATATTTTGGGGTCTATTTATACATATTTTATGAGTAGAATTGGTTTTATATAACCATGGTTCAATCATAATGATTGATAGTTTATTATAATATATTAAGCACGACCGTTGGAAACTTGGAATAACCATTTTGGTTCGAATAAATTGAAAAGTGATAAGAAAATGTAGTATGACAAATGTAAAATAAGGGCTATATTACATTTGAAACAACACAGGAATGTTATTACCGTTTGATTTCGGTCGACGAAATTACTTTGCGTTTGGAGTATCGCCAGTATCCTTCCCACTTTCATACACAAACGTAACTTAAATTTACCCTACCTTCTACTATACCACTGCAGATGCTCTAACATACATATATATATATATATATATATATATAGGGAATTGCCATGTACACACGTGTATTTGTTATGTACACCCAAATTTCTTTATTCTAATTATTTTTCTTCTAAAAATTCTCACTTTTATAAGATTAAGCGGTGTACATAGCAATTCCCTAGATATATATATATATATATATATATATATCAATAATGCTAGGTGTACACACTTTTTGACACATTGTTTTAAATGCGTGTACCCTATGATGTGTAAGTGGTGCACAAAAAAAGTGTGAAAAAGTGTTAAAAAAAATTCAAACAGAATAAGGTACACGCATTTAAAGCACAGTGTGCCAGAAAGTGTGTACACCTAACATTATCATGTGTGTGTGCATGTGTGTGTGTGTGTGTGTGTGTGTGTATAAATGAATTAAAAAAAAAAAAGGTTTAGCCTACTTGAAAAAAAGGCTTGCCACGCTCATAGTAAGGTTCAAATTTTGATCTCCTTCGCCGAGACATGGCACTTTATATCATCATTTGAGACCACTACATGAAATGATATATATATATATATATATATATATATATATATAAAGAGCCCATGATTAGTGACAAGACCAAAAGATGGCCTAGGTATAAGGTATTTCATCCGTGCAAGTAGGGGTGTCAAACGGGGCGAATTGGCCCGCCCCGTTCCGCCCCAATTCGCCATTTTGCGAGTCGCAACTCGTCTCGCCCCGTGGACGAACCCAGCTCGTGACTCAATTCATTGGGTATGGGTCCGGGTCGACTTCTATTTTTGCAACCCACAACTCGCCCCGTGACCCAGCTCGTCTGACCCACCGACTCGCCACCGACTCGCCACCAACTCGCCTCGCCTCGTAACCCGCCTCACCTCGCGGACTCACCCCGCCCCGCCTCACCAACCCGTGAATAAAACTTTTTTATTTAATTATTTTCAAATAAACTATTTATTAATAAACAATTTTATTAAACTTTTAAGTTGAAAATAAATTTTTTTTTTAAAAAATAGTTTCCAAATACTTTTTTCAATAAACTATTTTTAAATAAAGTATTTTATTAAAAAAAATTAGAAATTTTTTTTATTAAAATTAAAAATAAGTTTTTGCAAGCAATTCGCGGGCTAACTCGTCGGCTAATTCGCCAACCAACCCGCGAGTTAGCCGCCCCGCCTCGCCTCGCCTCGCCCCATTGACCCACGAATTAGTGGGTTGGGGCGAGTTACCCTATATCCCTTACCGAGTCTCGATCAATTCGCCCCGCCCCGTGACTCACCAAAATTCGCCCAACTCGTTAAGGTGACGAGGCAGGGCGCCCCCCCCCCCCCCCCCCCCCCAATCCCATTTGACACCTCTACGTGCAAGTGGTTGCAGTTTCGAGTTTCTTAGGCCATGTTTGGAGGACTGGATAAGAGTTTGGGATTAGATAATTTTTATCCAATCCTGTGTTTTGGTAGTGTTACAGGATAAGATTAAGTAGTCCCAAAGAGGCTTTTTATCTCATGGAGTTTGGGATAAATCTATGCCAAAGGGGGTGGTTAATTAGGCGGGATAAGGGAATTTGGGATAACTCTTGAGAAAAAGATTTTTTTTTTTTCAGTTCTTGTTTTTCCCCGATCTATTTTTTTCCCAGATTTGTTTGTTTGTTTGTTTTTTTAATTTTTTTTATTTTTTATTCCCATATTTGCTTCCTACTTTTTTTTTTCTTTTCTTTTTTTTTTCTTCAGATCTCTGTTTTTTCCCCCACACGGTTTTTTTTTTTTTTTTTCAGAACACTTTTTTTTCCTTTTAATTATAGAAAATTTCAGCTCTCCTCGTTTTTTTTCAGATCTTTTTTTTTTTAATGTTAAAAAGCAATAATTTAGTTAGGGTTAATTACACTCACCTCCCCTATAGTTTGCCTTAATTACATGGACCTCATTTGCATTTTAAGAAATTACATGGACCTCACTTTATGTCTTGTATTTTGTAGCACTTTAAAGGGGGAAAGTGTTACAAAATATTAATTTTAAGGGGGAAAAGTGCTACATAATACTAGTTTAAAGGGAGGTCCGTGTAATTTCTCAAAATGCAAGGGAGATCCGTGTAATTAAAGCAAACTACAGGAGATGTGAGTGTAATTAACCCATTTAGTTATTATCCGAAACTTATATGCCGGCACGACCAAACACAGGATTATGATATTAACAACTTATCCGATAGTTTATCTAGCACGTTTCAAATACAGGACATCATAACAGAGTATCCAACATGATTACTAATCCAGTCCGATTATGTCTTACCCTGTCCAATTCGACAATTTTATCTAATCTGCTAAACGAGGCCTAGAGCTCAATATGGAAAAATTGAGAAGTGTAAGAATGAGAGGAAAAAAAAGAAGGAATATATACGCTGGCAATTAGAATCACTTTTCTTTTCAATTCATTTTAGTACCCAAAATTGTATTAAAAAAAATTAGCCGGTGAAACAAGTTATTTAGGCTCGCTTGGTATATAACATTTCACTTATTAGTTTTCATTTTTTCTTTGCAATTTTTAGATTTATTAATGACAAATACAAGTGAAATTTACTCCAAAAATGAATTAAAAATGCAAAGCCCAAAATCGCAAGATTATCATGGGAATCCTTAAACTTCTCATCTTTTAAATAAAGTGTCCAGATTCATTTCACAGAGTTGTACAAATCCAAATGAAATCATATTAAGTTGGCCAGTTTAGTAATTCTTTCAATTGTTTTGTAGTTAGATGTAATTTCAGCACACTCCTTTGTCCTTTTAGTGAATAGTGAATACGAGGGGTGTATACGAGCCGAGCCGAGCCGAGCCTGCTCGTGAGCTTTCTTACGAGTTCGCGAGCTTGCTCAAGAGCTGAAACGATTCAAGTGTTCGCGAGCTTTTTAACGAGTTTTTTCGCACTCCCTTTTAAATTATATATTTAATACTAAATTATCAAGCCTACTTATAAAATGTGTCATATTTTCTCTAAAATTATATAATGTTATACTAAATATATTTATGAAAGTCACTATACAAGCTCTTTATCAAACTTATAAACGAACTTTTTCACGAGCATGCTCACGCGTCTTAATCGATCGTGTTCACGAGCTCAAATGAGTAAGCCGAACATAGCCTTTATTGAGTTAAACTTCAAGCCCTTATTAAGCGGCTCATCTCATTTACATACCTAGTAAATACTATTATGAGAGAGAAATAGAATGGTTAATGTTTTCAATTGTTTTGTCTTTTTTGCCATACATCATGTCGACATTTAAAAAGAAAAAAAAAAAAAAAATTTGTTTGTCTGGTTTCATATACACTATGAGAGCGATCCGGAAACGAGAATGATTCAGGACAGAAGCTAGAGGATTAAGGCCTGTTTAGCAAATATTCTCATTGAAAACTCAATTGTCTGGTCTTCCGTCTTCATATACACTATGAGAGAGAATGGTTAACCCAATGAGAATATTTTCCAAACAGGCCTTGCCTTAGTCTCCAGCTTCTGTCATGAATCATGATGTTTCCGGATCACTCTTTCATAGTGTATATCTTCATCAGACAAACAATTGAAAAGAAAAAAAGAAAAAAGAAGTTGAAAAATGTCGACAGTTGATATGCCCCAAAAATACTACCTAATTATATGCTGACAAGTGTCAGGTCTATATATGAGTAATGGTGTGAGTACCACACTAGATTATAAGGAAGTTACAATACAAGAGCTAACAACCAGTTGCGCTTCAATTTGGGCCTAATCATAGTCCCATTTACTAAGTTGCTTGTATATAAAAGTACATGTAAATAAGGACTATGGTTAAAGGGTAAATACCAACACGTGGACCCTCCATGATCCTAGCCATGATCAGCCTTCAACACTTCCATGATCCCATGATCATAGCCCAAGCAATGGGTAACTGTCAGTCTATAAACAACTCCCTGGAGATATAAATATGGCATGAATGATTTGAGAGGGAGGGGGACGATCTCTAGCCATATACATTTTTCTTTTTCTCTCTATTTATGTACAATATTCTCATACTCTCCAACTTACTCACTCGATCATCGGAGGAGGCTTAGGGGAAAAATAACCCCCTAAGCCTTTACTTTTATGTTTCAGGTGATTAGGTCAGTGAGGGAGCTATGTCGGTTCATCAAATCATCCATGCGAAGTGATCGAATTATAATCTTCAAGATGTGCAGATTTTTAATAACATCAACAGTGTATGGCAGAAGAACACAAAACAATTGAAAACATTAACCATTCTATTTCTCTCTCATTCAGTCGGTGGAAAAAACTCCCAAAACCTTACCGAACCGAACGGATTCACATTCATCCTTACTCACAGTATTCAGTAAAAGGACAGAGGAGAATGTGCTGATATTACCTCTAACTACATAACAATTGGAAGAATTACTAAATTGCCCAAATGAATATGATTTCAGTTGGATTTGTATAACTCTTTAACACTGCGAAATGAATCTAGACACTATATTTAAAGAGTAATATATGGGACACAAGTTTTACAGACACAAGTTTTATAAATACTTACAAATATATTCTATCTCTCTCTTGAATGGCACTATGGAGTTCGGATAATT
Organism: Hydrangea macrophylla; assembly: GCA_033977485.1. Classification (NCBI taxonomy): domain Eukaryota; kingdom Viridiplantae; phylum Streptophyta; class Magnoliopsida; order Cornales; family Hydrangeaceae; genus Hydrangea; species Hydrangea macrophylla. Next base: position 92,394,764 of record CM066992.1, read on the forward strand.
TTAGTGGACCCCACAGTGCCACCCAGAAGAAATATAAAGTGTGTTTGTAAAACTTGTTTGTGCCCCTAACATTGTTGATATTTAAAAGATGAGAAGTTAAGGATTCCCATTAGGGTTAAATACACTTACACCCCTTGTGGTTTGGCCGATTTGCACTTACCCCCCTATGGTTTAAATTGTGGCACTAATACCCCCTGTGGTTTGGACTAAAGTGTAACTATTAAAATTTGCTGATGGAGCAAGCTAAAATGACCAAATTACCCCCAATTCTTCATAACAATGTTAAGAACAAAACTTATTAACTTCAATTCATTTAGGGAGAAACATATGGTTTTGAATTGGGTGAGAAAGAATCTTTGACATTTTTTAGAATTTTCTTGGTATAAGTCATGTGCTTGACTAAAAAAAAAATAATTTCTGACTTATTTTCTTTTTAATACGACTTCCAGGAGCAAAAGAGTCATTTTACCCTCCAAATTAGGGCATCCAAGTTTAAAACTATTAATTTTGGATGGAAAAAGTCGCGGTTGCACTTTAGTCCAAACCATAAGGGGTATTAGTGCCAAAATTTAAAGCATAGGGGGGTAAGTGCAAATCGGCCAAACCACAGGAGGTGTAAGTGTATTTAATCCTTCGCATTATAATTTTGCAGTTTTTGGTTTTGTATTTTTAATTCATTTTTAGAGTAAATTTCTCTTATATTTGTCATTAATAAATATAAAAATTGCAAAGAAAAAATGAAAACCAAAAAGTGAAACGTTATCATGCGAGCCTAAATAAATTGTTTCAACGGCTATTTTTTTAATACAATTTTGGGCACTTAAATGAATTGAAAAGAAAAGTGATTCTAATTGCCGGTGTATGTATTCCTATTTTTCTTTCTCTTGTTCTTTACACTTCTCATTTTTTCTGTATTGAGTTTATGTTGTCACGACCCATCCCACTACGCGTGGAAATAGGACACGTGGCACGCCACCAAGGCTCATCAAATCATCAATATAATTATAAGCAACGGAAAGAATTTTAAAACAACCCTGGGTAAATTAAAACTTAGGGAACATTGCTCTCTGAATTGACAAATCCATTGAAAATCAGAGTTATAAAGAATTTTGTTCAATTGAAAGTGTTCACAAGAATCCATTACAAAATACAGAGGTTCAGTCGACTGTACTAGGGTTTAGTCGACTGTGCCTGGCAGAACCTAAAACCCTAAATCCTCAACAGAGGTCCAGTCGACTGATCTGGGGACCCAGTCGACTGCTTTTACATTATTAGAAGCAGTAGCCAAAATCTACAGTGTTCAGTCGACTGACAAAGGGTCCAGTCGACTGCTTCTCTTACTATTCACTCTCAGTGTCTCAATCTCACGAGGTCCAGTCGACTGCTCTCCTGTTTGGCAGCCTGTGTTGAAATTTAACAACCCAAGCTTCTCAATACCAACAACAATCACAATCATAACTGATTTTCAACGTACTAAAACACAATTACAGACGTTCAATTCCAAGATTTCAATACTGTGAAACTAATCTGTGGTTCTATTACAACATATTATCAATCTTTACACAAGTTTAGAATCTAAAACATCTACAACCAAAAACATAGACAAGTGTGAATCCCCCGGCGTTCATCGGCCTCACTCATCGCGCTTCTTCTTGTCTTTCTTCTTACCTGCAATGGAGTACATCTCCACTGCTCAGCTATATGCTGAGCGTACAAGTCTAACATATGCAATATAGGATAAAACATGCTTTAATCTCATAAATCATAGCAATAGTCTCTAGGGAGAAAAATACGCATTCATCCGGTAGCGGCAAGTCCAAGCCTTAAACCGCGATACCAATGGCAAGTCCAAGTCTATCAACCATTGTATCCACAAGTGCCATGGCAAGTCCAAGTCTATCAACCATGCACAGTAGCCGTCGCTACTAAATTCTCAAACATCGAGAAGCTTACTCCGGCATGAATTTGTATAAGACTCCCCTTTGACCCACATAGACAACTTAACGTACTCGCATAAATTTAGACATGCTTTTCATCATTTAGCGCGTGCATAATTAACGGGCCTAAAATTAACACATGGAATTTGCCCGGATCTAAATTTTGTCGTCGAAATACAAAACATGTATTTCTCTATATTTCACAGGTTAGGACTTCATACCTCGTGCAATCTCTCCCAAACTTTGAAGGATCGTCTAGGAGGCTAATTAATCGCTGGATTTCGAATTTGAGAAAATTCCTATAAGTTTATACCTGTTTTTCCCAAAAGTCTAAAATTAAGATCTTTACAAAACTTGGCCAAACACGGCCTAAGTGGTATGAAAACGTAGATCTTACCTCCACGAGTTCAAATCTCGAATTTGGTAAAAATCTGACAGACGAACGGTCGTCGATCGGCATCGCAAAGCCCGTGGCAACCAAATCTCCCTTCTCTCTCCTCTCTCTAGATATTTTGGAAGTGTTTGGATGAGATTGAAATCTCATCCTCATCTATATATAGACAAAAGTTCTGAAAATTACGTTTACCTCCCCGCAAGTTTCTCAAACTTCGAATTAACCCATGAAACTTCGCACACGTCCATTTTTTAACTTTACGAGTGAAAACTATTTATTTTCAAGAGCTTTCGACTAGGTTTCGTTTGGATCCAAAAATAACGTCCAAAAACTATATTCTGTGGAAATCTCTACACAACCTACCTTTTTAATTAACGTATCACTCACGTTCTCACCACAGTTCTCAAAATGATATATTAACGTATCCAAATACCAGAATTATACTACATATGTATAATTACTATTCACAAAAATACCAGATAAAGTCAAATAACATTTAAATCATATAAATGCCATTTACTCATGTTCATGCACTATGAACTGTCATGTTCCCGTGTCCTCACTGACACCTTACCATTGACTCACAGTCAACCTCAACTCATTATTATTAATAACATTAATAATTTCAAAAATCTCAAATGATGCATGTTTCAAAATCATAAATTTTTGGAACGGGTGTGACATATGTACTCTTAGGGTGAAGGATTTATGGATTGGAGGAGCATAATTAAAAAAATAAAAAAATAAAAAATAAAAAATAAAGAGAGAGAGAGAGAGAGAGAGAGAGAGAGAGAGAGAGAGAGAGGACAAAAGAAATGTCTGTGATTTGTCAAATTTAATCCAATCAAATCATCATGTCACGAAATTTCATATAATTAGTTATGTAGAATTTTCTATTAAATACCTTTTATTAAAATAAAAAAAAATGCGTGTTTGACCCAAGACTAAAGTCTATTCTATAGGATTTTTGACTGAAGCATTTTAGATTTTCGAAGAAAAAAAACTTGTGAAATAGCTTGATATACATGTAACGTGTTTAATAAACAGAGTTCAGAATCTATTTGAAGTTTGAACATTTAATTCTCTGATTATTTTAGTTTGTGTTATTATTGAGGAGCTTTTGATACTTTCGTAAGAGAGAAATGTTATTTCTATGACTCAACATAAAAATCATAAATAGAAGAGAGGAAATTTATGGGTTGTGAGAGCACTACCTAGTACCTCCCCTTATATAGTGCACCAAAAAAAAAGCATAAATAAAAGAGAGATACATGAACTATTTGCACCTTAATTCCAAAACCTGGCATTTTGTTTGCAAATAACAAGGTCCAAACCAAGCTAAGAAATGTCCAAACTAAACTAATCAAGGTACAAAATAAACTAAGAAAGGTCCAAAGAAAGCTAAGGTCAAACCGACAGAGTATTAATTGTTCGTCATTATCAACATACAAACTAAGCTAAGAAATGTCCAACCGACAGAGCATTAATTGCGCCAACTTTTTTCTTTTTTCCTTCAATCCATGTGTAATACATGGACAGTGTTTTCGTCTCTGGTGGAGCGAAACCACCTGACCCACTATAGAATTCTGCTTATGGAATACAAGAACCGGTATGTAGTTCAGAAAAGAGCCAGTTGTAAATAGTTTCATTTTTGTGTAGTTGCTTTTTGGTTGACTTGAAAATGACCCAAGTATTGCTTCTTTATCGAACGAAGACAATATTGATTTTCATTACACCAGTCAAAATGAGAATTGGTATAAATCTAGTCCTATTTTAAAAATTCCCAAACAACATTTAAAAAATTGGTGTTTGTGTTTAGAATTTCCATTAATATTGAGAGAAGTTTTTTTTTTAAGTAATGCAAACCCATACTGTTTGGTTATTTCTAAAACATGATCAAGTTCGGGGACATTCTTACATTTAAATGGTTTTTTTTTTTTATGAAAATCATAAATGAGTTGGTTTGTAAAAAAAAACAGCAGCTAGTATTACGGTATTTTGGGCTTCTATGTCACCAAAAAGTAGTTAGACAAAAGCATAGATTGGCATAGCTCAATGGCAAAGAGCTTGGCATTTATAAGTCCCGTCCAATGCATAGATTCAGTGTTCGAACCGCATCCCCTCCATATATATATACTAGTAATGACCCGTGCCCGTGGGCACGAAGCAAAAAAAAAAATTCAATACTTCAAAAGATCAAATTGTAATAATTTGGTTACTCTAATAATTTAGTTATTTCTAAAACATGTAGTAGAGATCTTCAATATTATTGGATTACTTCAACACTCACCAATGAAAAATCAAGTGGTCCCATTACCATACAAATCTGAAAAGCATAATATTACTCAGTCGTTTCAGATAGTCGTGCTGTGGCCCACACATCTCTTGAACTACTTAACATATCTTAGCCTTTATTTTATTTTATTTTCCTTCTAGAAACTTTTAAAAAACTATACTTTCCATGCATTTAGAAGGAAAAAAAAAAAACAAAAAAAAAAAACAAAGACTTTTTCTAAGATTTTGGAAAGAAAAAAAAAAAGAAGCAAAATTAACCAATCTATACTTAGCCTTTGTCGGCCTTTTTAAAAGCTTTTGAAAGGGGGAAAAAAAAACAAAGGCTTTTAAGAGACATGAGTAATAGATGGGTCTCTCCATTTGGGGTTGAGGGGGGTGTGTGTGTGTGTGTGTGTGTGTGTGTGTGAGAGAGAGAGAGAGAGAGAGAGAGAGAGAGAGAGAGCCGAATTGGAAGGTATAGAAGTAAATTGAAAACTGATTTGGTGTGTGTGCATGTTACCATTTTTGGTGGACCAATGATCGGACGATTTAAAATATCTAAACTTGTTTGAATGGCTCGGATTGAAAGTTACTAATTTGGAAGAACCCACACTGCTCTAACTTATTATATAGACTAGTAATGACCCGTGCCCGTGGGCACGAAGCAAAAAAAAAAATTCAATACTTCAAAAGATCAAATTGTAATAATTTGGTTACTCTAATAATTTAGTTATTTCTAAAACATGTAGTAGAGATCTTCAATATTATTGGATTACTTCAACACTCACCAATGAAAAATCAAGTGGTCCCATTACCATACAAATCTGAAAAGCATAATATTACTCAGTCGTTTCAGATAGTCGTGCTGTGGCCCACACATCTCTTGAACTACTTAACATATCTTAGCCTTTATTTTATTTTATTTTCCTTCTAGAAACTTTTAAAAAACTATACTTTCCATGCATTTAGAAGGAAAAAAAAAAAACAAAAAAAAAAAACAAAGACTTTTTCTAAGATTTTGGAAAGAAAAAAAAAAAAAGAAGCAAAATTAACCAATCTATACTTAGCCTTTGTCGGCCTTTTTAAAAGCTTTTGAAAGGGGGAAAAAAAAACAAAGGCTTTTAAGAGACATGAGTGATAGATGGGTCTCTCCATTTGGGGTTGAGGGGTGTGTGTGTGTGTGTGTGTGTGTGTGTGTGTGTGTGAGAGAGAGAGAGAGAGAGAGAGAGAGAGAGAGAGAGAGAGCCGAATTGGAAGGTATAGAAGTAAATTGAAAACTGATTTGGTGTGTGTGCATGTTACCATTTTTGGTGGACCAATGATCGGACGATTTAAAATATCTAAACTTGTTTGAATGGCTCGGATTGAAAGTTACTAATTTGGAAGAACCCACACTGCTCTAACTTATTATATAGATGGTTTCCAATTGGTTCTCAAACATATGACAGAAAAATAAAAAAAATCCCAATTAAAGTTGGTAATCATAAAATTACCACCTTCAACAAAAAAAAAAAAAAAAAAAAAAATTAAAGTTAGCAAATACAGAACTTGACAGAAAAAAAGTTAGCAATTACCTTTGCAAAAGGGATGTATAAGAAAAAAAGAAAAGGAAACAAAAAAATAAAGAAGGTATTCAACTCACTATGCTTAATATTAATGATGGCTGCGGAGAGGCCCAATACTGAGATGTGAAAACCTATAAGAAAAAAAAGAGGGAGAACAAATCAGTCTATGACTAATAAGAATGATAGCATGTGTGTAAAGGGGCAGTGTTTTTCACTCATATTATATCAGTTTGATTAGTTCTATGAAAGTCATTTGATCGTAGTCACGGAAAGAAAAAAAAAATCAACCGATTAAAAAATCCAGCAAATGTATCAAAAAAGTGAAAAAAAAAAAAAAAAAAAAAAAAGTGAAAAAAAATATGATTATTTACTTGTTTACCCCATGATTAGGGCCACTGTGAAACAAAAAAGTGAAAAAAAAAAAAAAAAAAAAAAAAGAAGAAGAAGAAGAAGAAGGGGAAATTCTTTCTAAACCCAATTGGTTCTCGAAAATAACACAAAGAAACAAAAAAAAATTCCCAATTAAAGTCAGTACCATTACGAATTAAAGTTGGTAATCATAAAATTACCACCTTCAACAAAAATAAAAAAATAATAAAATTAAAGTTAGCAAATACAGAACTCGACAGAAAAAAAAGTTAGCAATTAGCTTTGCAAGAAGGATGTATAAGAAAAAAGAAAAGGAAAAAAAAAAAAAAAAGAGAAGGTATTCAACTCACTATGCTTAATATTAATGATGGCTGCGAAGTGGCCCAATATTGAGAACAAATTAGTCTATGACTAATAAGAACGCCAGCATATGTGTAAAGGGGTAGTGTTTTTCACTCATATTACATCAGTTTGATTAGTTTTATGAAAGTCATTTGATCGGAGTCACAGAAAGGAAAAAAAAAAAAACAACCTATTAAAAAATCCAGCACAAAAGTGAAAAAAAGTGGAAAAAAATATGATTATTTACTTGTTAACCCCATGGTTAGGCCCACTTTGAAACAAAAAAGTGGAAAAAAAAAAAAGACAAAGAAAGAAAAAAAAAAAGAAGAAGAAGAAGGGGAAATATAGTTTTGTATTACTGCTGAAACAAAAAAAATGGAAATAAAGCCGATATTTAGAGACAAAAAAATTGAAAAAAAGTGGTCCAAATTAACCAATGCATGTCCACTCTAAACTTGAAATAAAAGTTGCCCATTCACAAATTAACACACACCCACCTGTTTTTAACGTATTCTAATGCACATTCACACACAGAAACATGCACAATTTGACACATACCTCTTTGCAAAAACACCACACACGTACACACAAACACACACATGCATACAAAAACATACACATGCACGCACAAATAAAGATATAGAGGGAGAGTGGAGTTACCTAATCCCAGCAACAGTGGTGGTGTATGGTGTGTGTGTGTGTGTGTGAGAGAGAGAGAGAGAGAGAGAGAGAGAGAGAGAGAGAGGAGAGAATAAATGGGTGATAACACTAACGGGTTTACTATTTGAAGTTCGAACTCATGGTTAAAAAAAAAAACAAAACTAACCCCAACTCATATTTTCTGGGATTTTTTTTAACTAATACATATCTTTTTTAACTAATACAATACGTGGGCAAAAAAATAAAACACTCCACCATATTGCAATGACAGTTTAATGAGTGAGAGAGAGAGAGGGAGAAACACAGTGTACGCACCCATAAGCACACACAAAAACACACACAAATCTATATGGATAGAGAAAGAGAGTGGGAGGGAGAGATTATACCTGGGGAGATGGTGGCAACGGTGGTAGGCGTGAGAGAGAGAGAGAGAGAGAGAGAGAGAGAGAGAGAGAGAGAGAGATGAATGAGAGAAAGAGAGAGACGTGAGAAAGAGCCAAAAAAAAAAAAAAAGGTTTTGTTTAAACTGACTCTATAAGGGATTTTTTTTTTTTTTTGAATCAAGGGATTTTGTATCTATTTGAGCTACTGACCAATTAAGGGATTTTGTATTTTAAAATGGCAATATGTATCTATAGTGATTCTCTCTAACCAAATAAGGGATTTTTTTTTTGAATTTAAACCGACTCTATAGTGATTTTTTCCTCAGTGTCTATATCCGTGTGTATAGTGTATTCCAATGCCCTTCGCCTGTTATTTCTATTGTTTAAAGAATATATCTTAATTAATTTCAAATGAGATTTAGTTAGGTGAGAGAGACTATTGTGAGGGTGAGATTTTTAGACATTTGATGAGATTTGGTGGACCAATGATCCTAGGGTTGAAAATATCTAAACTTGCCTCAATGGCTAGGATTGAAAGTTACTAAAATAGGAGGGACCCACAAACCCACACTGCTCTAACTTATTATATAGATGGTTTCCAATTGGTTCTCAAACATATGACAGAAAAATAAAAAAAATCCCAATTAAAGTTGGTAATCATAAAATTACCACCTTCAACAAAAAAAAAAAAAAAAAAAAAAAATTAAAGTTAGCAAATACAGAACTTGACAGAAAAAAAGTTAGCAATTACCTTTGCAAAAGGGATGTATAAGAAAAAAAGAAAAGGAAACAAAAAAATAAAGAAGGTATTCAACTCACTATGCTTAATATTAATGATGGCTGCGGAGAGGCCCAATACTGAGATGTGAAAACCTATAAGAAAAAAAAGAGGGAGAACAAATCGGTCTATGACTAATAAGAATGATAGCATGTGTGTAAAGGGGCAGTGTTTTTCACTCATATTATTTCAGTTTGATTAGTTCTATGAAAGTCATTTGATCGTAGTCACGGAAAGAAAAAAAAAATCAACCGATTAAAAAATCCAGCAAATGTATCAAAAAAGTGAAAAAAAAAAAAAAGTGAAAAAAAATATGATTATTTACTTGTTTACCCCATGATTAGGGCCACTGTGAAACAAAAAAGTGAAAAAAAAAAAAAAAAAAGAAGAAGAAGAAGAAGAAGGGGAAATTCTTTCTAAACCCAATTGGTTCTCGAAAATAACACAAAGAAACAAAAAAAAATTCCCAATTAAAGTCAGTACCATTACGAATTAAAGTTGGTAATCATAAAATTACCACCTTCAACAAAAATAAAAAAATAATAAAATTAAAGTTAGCAAATACAGAAATCGACAGAAAAAAAAGTTAGCAATTAGCTTTGCAAGAAGGATGTATAAGAAAAAAGAAAAGGAAAAAAAAAAAAAGAGAAGGTATTCAACTCACTATGCTTAATATTAATGATGGCTGCGAAGTGGCCCAATATTGAGAACAAATTAGTCTATGACTAATAAGAACGCCAGCATATGTGTAAAGGGGTAGTGTTTTTCACTCATATTACATCAGTTTCATTAGTTTTATGAAAGTCATTTGATCGGAGTCACAGAAAGGAAAAAAAAAAAAAAAAACAACCTATTAAAAAATCCAGCACAAAAGTGAAAAAAAGTGGAAAAAAATATGATTATTTACTTGTTAACCCCATGGTTAGGCCCACTTTGAAACAAAAAAGTGGAAAAAAAAAAAAAAAAGACAAAGAAGGAAAAAAAAAAAGAAGAAGAAGAAGGGGAAATATAGTTTTGTATTACTGCTGAAACAAAAAAAATGGAAATAAAGCCGATATTTAGAGACAAAAAAATTGAAAAAAAGTGGTCCAAATTAACCATTGCATGTCCACTCTAAACTTGAAATAAAAGTTGCCCATTCACAAATTAACACACACCCACCTGTTTTTAACGTATTCTAATGCACATTCACACACAGAAACATGCACAATTTGACACATACCTCTTTGCAAAAACACCACACACGTACACACAAACACACACATGCATACAAAAACATACACATGCACACACATACAACTCACTATGCTTAATATTAATGATGGCTGCGAAGTGGCCCAATATTGAGAACAAATTAGTCTATGACTAATAAGAACGCCAGCATATGTGTAAAGGGGTAGTGTTTTTCACTCATATTACATCAGTTTGATTAGTTTTATGAAAGTCATTTGATCGGAGTCACAGAAAGGAAAAAAAAAAAAAACAACCTATTAAAAAATCCAGCACAAAAGTGAAAAAAAGTGGAAAAAAATATGATTATTTACTTGTTAACCCCATGGTTAGGCCCACTTTGAAACAAAAAAGTGGAAAAAAAAAAAAGACAAAGAAGGAAAAAAAAAAAAGAAGAAGAAGAAGGGGAAATATAGTTTTGTATTACTGCTGAAACAAAAAAAATGGAAATAAAGCCGATATTTAGAGACAAAAAAATTGAAAAAAAGTGGTCCAAATTAACCAATGCATGTCCACTCTAAACTTGAAATAAAAGTTGCCCATTCACAAATTAACACACACCCACCTGTTTTTAACGTATTCTAATGCACATTCACACACAGAAACATGCACAATTTGACACATACCTCTTTGCAAAAACACCACACACGTACACACAAACACACACATGCATACAAAAACATACACATGCACGCACAAATAAAGATATAGAGGGAGAGTGGAGTTACCTAATCCCAGCAACAGTGGTGGTGTATGGTGTGTGTGTGTGTGTGTGTGTGTGTGTGTGTGAGAGAGAGAGAGAGAGAGAGAGAGAGAGAGAGGGGAGAATAAATGGGTGATAACACTAACGGGTTTACTATTTGAAGTTCGAACTCATGGTTAAAAAAAAAAACAAAACTAACCCCAACTCATATTTTCTGGGATTTTTTTTAACTAATACATATCTTTTTTAACTAATACAATACGTGGGCAAAAAAATAAAACACTCCACCATATTGCAATGACAGTTTAATGAGTGAGAGAGAGAGAGGGAGAAACACAGTGTACGCACCCATAAGCACACACAAAAACACACACAAATCTATATGGATAGAGAAAGAGAGTGGGAGGGAGAGATTATACCTGGGGAGATGGTGGCAACGGTGGTAGGCGTGAGAGAGAGAGAGAGAGAGAGAGAGAGAGAGAGAGAGATGAATGAGAGAAAGAGAGAGACGTGAGAAAGAGCCAAAAAAAAAAAAAAAAGGTTTTGTTTAAACTGACTCTATAAGGGATTTTTTTTTTTTTTTTGAATCAAGGGATTTTGTATCTATTTGAGCTACTGACCAATTAAGGGATTTTGTATTTTAAAATGGCAATATGTATCTATAGTGATTCTCTCTAACCAAATAAGGGATTTTTTTTTTGAATTTAAACCGACTCTATAGTGATTTTTTCCTCAGTGTCTATATCCGTGTGTATAATGTATTCCAATGCCCTTCGCCTGTTATTTCTATTGTTTAAAGAATATATCTTAATTAATTTCAAATGAGATTTAGTTAGGTGAGAGAGACTATTGTGAGGGTGAGATTTTTAGACATTTGATGAGATTTGGTGGACCAATGATTCTAGGGTTGAAAATATCTAAACTTGCCTCAATGGCTAGGATTGAAAGTTACTAAAATAGGAGGGACCCACAAACCCACAATGCTCTAACTTATTATATAGATGGTTTCCAATTGGTTCTCAAACATATGACAGAAAAATAAAAAAAATCCCAATTAAAGTTGGTAATCATAAAATTACCACCTTCAACAAAAACAAAAAAAAAAAAAAAAATTAAAGTTAGCAAATACAGAACTTGACAGAAAAAAAGTTAGCAATTACCTTTGCAAAAGGGATGTATAAGAAAAAAAGAAAAGGAAACAAAAAAATAAAGAAGGTATTCAACTCACTATGCTTAATATTAATGATGGCTGCGGAGAGGCCCAATACTGAGATGTGAAAACCTATAAGAAAAAAAAGAGGGAGAACAAATCAGTCTATGACTAATAAGAATGATAGCATGTGTGTAAAGGGGCAGTGTTTTTCACTCATATTATATCAGTTTGATTAGTTCTATGAAAGTCATTTGATCGTAGTCACGGAAAGAAAAAAAAAATCAACCGATTAAAAAATCCAGCAAATGTATCAAAAAAGTGAAAAAAAAAAAAAAAAAGTGAAAAAAAATATGATTATTTACTTGTTTACCCCATGATTAGGGCCACTGTGAAACAAAAAAGTGAAAAAAAAAAAAAAGAAGAAGAAGAAGAAGAAGAAGGGGAAATTCTTTCTAAACCCAATTGGTTCTCGAAAATAACACAAAGAAACAAAAAAAAATTCCCAATTAAAGTCAGTACCATTACGAATTAAAGTTGGTAATCATAAAATTACCACCTTCAACAAAAATAAAAAAATAATAAAATTAAAGTTAGCAAATACAGAACTCGACAGAAAAAAAAGTTAGCAATTAGCTTTGCAAGAAGGATGTATAAGAAAAAAGAAAAGGAAAAAAAAAAAAAAAAGAGAAGGTATTCAACTCACTATGCTTAATATTAATGATGGCTGCGAAGTGGCCCAATATTGAGAACAAATTAGTCTATGACTAATAAGAACGCCAGCATATGTGTAAAGGGGTAGTGTTTTTCACTCATATTACATCAGTTTGATTAGTTTTATGAAAGTCATTTGATCGGAGTCACAGAAAGGAAAAAAAAAAAAAACAACCTATTAAAAAATCCAGCACAAAAGTGAAAAAAAGTGGAAAAAAATATGATTATTTACTTGTTAACCCCATGGTTAGGCCCACTTTGAAACAAAAAAGTGGAAAAAAAAAAAAAAAAAGACAAAGAAGGAAAAAAAAAAAGAAGAAGAAGAAGGGGAAATATAGTTTTGTATTACTGCTGAAACAAAAAAAATGGAAATAAAGCCGATATTTAGAGACAAAAAAATTGAAAAAAAGTGGTCCAAATTAACCATTGCATGTCCACTCTAAACTTGAAATAAAAGTTGCCCATTCACAAATTAACACACACCCACCTGTTTTTAACGTATTCTAATGCACATTCACACACAGAAACATGCACAATTTGACACATACCTCTTTGCAAAAACACCACACACGTACACACAAACACACACATGCATACAAAAACATACACATGCACGCACAAATAAAGATATAGAGGAAGAGTGGAGTTACCTAATCCCAGCAACAATGGTGGTGTATGGTGTGTGTGTGTGTGTGTGTGTGTGTGAGAGAGAGAGAGAGAGAGAGAGAGAGAGAGAGAGAGAGGAGAGAATAAATGGGTGATAACACTAACGGGTTTACTATTTGAAGTTCGAACTCATGGTTAAAAAAAAAAACAAAACTAACCCCAACTCATATTTTCTGGGATTTTTTTTAACTAATACATATCTTTTTTAACTAATACAATACGTGGGCAAAAAAATAAAACACTCCACCATATTGCAATGACAGTTTAATGAGTGAGAGAGAGAGAGGGAGAAACACAGTGTACGCACCCATAAGCACACACAAAAACACACACAAATCTATATGGATAGAGAAAGAGAGTGGGAGGGAGAGATTATACCTGGGGAGATGGTGGCAACGGTGGTAGGCGTGAGAGAGAGAGAGAGAGAGAGAGAGAGAGAGAGAGAGAGAGAGAGATGAATGAGAGAAAGAGAGAGACGTGAGAAAGAGCCAAAAAAAAAAAAAAAAAGGTTTTGTTTAAACTGACTCTATAAGGGATTTTTTTTTTTTTTTGAATCAAGGGATTTTGTATCTATTTGAGCTACTGACCAATTAAGGGATTTTGTATTTTAAAATGGCAATATGTATCTATAGTGATTCTCTCTAACCAAATAAGGGATTTTTTTTTTGAATTTAAACCGACTCTATAGTGATTTTTTCCTCAGTGTCTATATCCGTGTGTATAGTGTATTCCAATGCCCTTCGCCTGTTATTTCTATTGTTTAAAGAATATATCTTAATTAATTTCAAATGAGATTTAGTTAGGTGAGAGAGACTATTGTGAGGGTGAGATTTTTAGACATTTGATGAGATTTGGTGGACCAATGATCCTAGGGTTGAAAATATCTAAACTTGCCTCAATGGCTAGGATTGAAAGTTGCTAAAATAGGAGGGACCCACACCGCTCTAACTTATTATATAGACTAGTAATAACCCGTGCCCGCGGGCACGAAGCAAAAAAAAAAAAAATAATAAATAAATAATAAGGAAGAAGAAGAAAAAAGGGAAAAAAAATTTGCAATGTACTTAAAAAATTCAAATCTTTAAACCCACATGCTATTTAGTAATAACCCGTGCCTGTGGGCACGAAGCGGGAAAAAAAAATTCAATACTTTAAAAGATCTGAGATATGGTTAGATTTTTAAGTGAATAAGACATTGGTTCCAATATTAAATATATTATTAACTCAATTTAGTTAAATATATTTAGTCCAATATTTGACGAATATTTTAAGTATGATTAATGTTTAATTGTAGAGATTTCTCCCTTCTAATTACTTCTTGCAACAATCGGATTGAGCATTTGAAGAGTATTCAATTTAAATTTGTCTCATTAGCAACTTTTAACGTATGTGGAAAGTCTATGAATTTATTATTGACTATATTTATGCAACTTTAAACTTTTAAATGTTTTAATATTTTAAACATTTAATTTTGAATAATAAATATATTATTAACTAATTTTAGTTAAATATTTTTGGTCCAATCTTTGATGAATATTTTAAATATGATTAATGTTTATTTGTAGAGACTTCCCCCGTGCCCGAGGGCAAAAAGTGAAAAAACAAAAAAAAAATAAATAAATAAAGGTTTTTTCTAAGTTTTTGGAAAGAAACTGAAAAGGAAAGTGAAACTTTTGTGATTATTTATAATCAGCCCATATTTGGGAAGCAGCATTACTCATTTCACTGATTGGCCCTATGGACTATATCAAACTGATAGAACTAATCAAATGACCTATAAAAATGGTGGAACTAATCAAACTGATAGCACAATTTACAACCATAGTGATGGAAAAACTCATTTTCTAGATAGGCAATGAAATATAACAAATACGCTTCCTAGATTTTAAAAAGTGCAAGTGAGAATACATTTCTTGAGACTTGAATTATGAAATCCACGGTTGAAACCCACTTCCTAAACTTCAACTTTCTGTGATTTTTCACTCATATTATATCAGTTTGATTAGTTATATGAAAGTCATTTGATCAGAGTCACGGAAAGGAAAAAAGAAAATCCTATAAAAAATAAACCCTATGAATATATGTATGATATGGGAAGTTTATATTCCAATATTTCTATTTTGAAAAATCAGTCCAATGATTTAGTTTATCTCCCAAGATTTGTGTTTTGTATTTACTATAGATATGTATATATTCAAATTCAAATTAATTTTAGGGAATTCCTTTTTTGCTAAAAAATCAGTCCAATAATTTAGTTTACCCAAGATTTGTGTTTTGTATTAACTGAAGTTGACAATTTTGGATATAGACATGTATTTATTCAAATTCAAATTAATTTAGGGAATTCCTTTTTAATGGGGTTAACTATTTTTGGTGGACAATTAATCCGACGGTCTAAAATATCTAAACTTGTCTCAATCGTCAAGATTAAAAATTGCTAACTTGAGAGGGATCCACACCGCTCTATCTTATTATATAGATGACCATTTCAAATAGAGTAGTTTTTTCGCTTCCCTTTTATGTGTTTGGTTGATTGATTTTTATTTCCTTTTACCAACCAAAAAATATATTAACACCCATTTTTACAGTATTATTTCCTTATATATGACAGTATTGATTTTTGAGGTGAGAGTATAGATATATGACCAATTGAATTTTAGTATTGGCTGAGCGCTTAATCATTAGTTATATGACCAATTTTTTTTTCGCAGCCTAATCATTTGATGTTAAGCATTAGTTTGTTAATCAAATAGATATCTGCGTGTTATGTATATTTGATATATTTTGTTCTTTTAGTTTGATATAGCCTAATCATCAATACTAAACTGACCAAATCATTAGTTTGTTAATCAAATAGATATATGACCAATTTTTTTTCGCAGCCTAATCATTAGTTTGTTTCTATATTAGTTTGTTAATCAATCAAAGTAAGATTTGATCCCGTGCATCATGTGCATGAGCGCTTATTTTGAACAAAAATCTAACGGTTTAAAATATCTCAACGTGTCTCAATGGCTCGGATTGAAAGTTGCCAATTTAAAAGGGACCCACACCGCTGTATCTTATTATATAGATATATATATATATATTATATTATATGAAAAAAAAAGTAATTACACAAACACCCATCAATTTAGATTTGGTTCTTTTCTGAACGACCGAACCGGTTCTCATGTTACCCAAACACACCAACTCTTCAAATCTTCAATTACAGCGAAACCAAAAATGGAAACAGCACCTTGATTGAAAATCAACGCCAAATAGCAAATATTACCAAATCACAAATCTAATGTTGCCCTAATAGGGGCTCAAGCAAGATTATGTGCACGACTGGAATAATTGGTATGATTTGGTACCACCTAAAACAGCTTTCAATAACAAATCAAATTTGAGTCATACCACAACCACTGATCAGTAAACTTGAAGCCTTCACATGACTTCCAAAGAACCCTAGTATTGGTGTCAATTGATGTACAAATTTCACACAAACAATCCAAATATCATCTCGGAGAAGCCTTTAGCAACTGATATTAAACAAGTCCTAAATAACAAAATAATGTAAACAAGTTTAGAACTGCTATTGACATGTTTGATTCTCCATTTGAAAGAAGAAAAAAAAACTATTCACAAAGATAGAGCTATCATAAAGGGATATTCAACACACTTACAGAGGCAACCAAATGCTCAAATGCTTCCAATTACAACCAGAAAACACACAAAAGTAAGGCACCGAGCTAATACCCCATCGGACACCTTGCCAAAACTGTCATTACTTGATCACTCTGGAAAGAAGGCGATTGAATTCCAGGAACCTGTCAAGTTCATTCTATGAATCCACAGTGGGACGTTCTCAATCCAAAGTGGACTTGTTTTTGGGTCAAAGCCTAGACCAAAGATGCTTATACTGATTTCATCAAGGCAGTAGATTATTCTGATTGGATTTCGAACATATAGGCATATTTGAATTAGCAAATCTCGAAGCTCACATCCGTTGGCCTATTCTAACCACATTTGCAGGGGAATGGGGAAGAATTTTTTGACTGTAGTACTGTACACAATTAAATTGAACATCACTAAAACTAATTCCAACTTAGACCACATCCTGTGGCAGCGGCTTTATAAATATGCCCACTCCACTCATCAGATGAATTTTGGCAAACACATTGACAGCAGAGAATATGGGCTCGTACCTAAAATATTTCCACAACTATCCACTCATTTGTAGGACTCTCAATTGCAAGATACAATTTAAAATGGCGCAACTCAACTTATTCTGATAGCAGAAGTTTTTAGACTACTAATCCATGCATCAAAATCGTATAATCTAACCTCCCTAAATTAACTTCATATCAGAGAATATGGACCTCGAAGATAAAACCAAGTTGCATACACAAGATATATTAAATATAGAAGCCAAACTTCCAAAGCCATAGGAGTAACAATAAGCACCAAGAGTAGTTGGAGTACATCTTTATAAACATGAAAACCAAGTGAAAAATATCAAACAAGAAACATAGGTTCAGATTGTTTTTTTCTCGAGTACCAGATCTAGCAGAACACATAAAACTATAATATAAAAATAAACTTACTAACTTCCATATGTACTTCAAGTCTCCAAAACTAGGCACTTAACCATGATAAATTCCGTTTTGGCACTTAACCATGAGCAAGAGACACTTCAAGTCCCCAAAAAGGCATTAGGTCCTCCCAAGTTGCAATGAGGCACGAAATTCCGGCGCGCCGGAAATCGAGGAAAAGCTCGACCACCTTGGCCAAGAGGAGGAAAAGGGATGCCAAGAGCAGGCAAACGATCATGATCTCCACCTATAATTCCAGGAATCCCAAGAGGATTAGGGTCTCGTCTCACAGGCATGAAGAAAGGCAAGTCAACGTTTGGGAACCTCCGCAAAATGGTACCCGAAATCTTTCTCTTTTTCCTACTCTCCCAAGACTTTGCAAACTTTTCTTTCCAATGAATCCCTCCCTGTGATGATCCTCCTGCATCCCCAAACTGCTCCGTAAACTTTCGCCTCCACAAATCCTCGTTTGAAGACAAATATAGCAATTCAGAACAAACACATCCCACTTTAGCAAGATCAACACCAGGTAGTGACTCCAAGATTTTAAGTTTAAGATCAGTGGGGAGGCGCATAAAGCACGGTGGAGGAGCCAAACCTGCCTGCTCACACAAGTCTATTAAGAGGGGCAATGCAAGCCTATCCTTCACAATCTTCCAAAATTCAAAAACTTCCTTCTCAGCATATGTATCAGATTGCCATTCTTTTCCACTCACTTCATCGCCCGAATCACAATTGGCCCACACAACATTCAAGAACGGAACCAATCGATCTTCGTCCAGGCAAACTCGATACAACCCAGATCCATTATTTGCTAGACACCCATATATGTTAAAGAATTTCCCTAGACTCTGAAACTTCAACACAACAGAACCAAAATTATTAACATCAGTACAGAACTCGCTAACAATATCGGGAAGAGTGTAGGACAGAGTCATGGTGAAAGCATGGGAAGGCCATTCGTCTGGAAGATGAAACCCATCAATAATCATCTTTGAAACTGAATCGAACCCAACAAATCCAGACTCTATAAGAACAGCATGTATAGCAATCACCAAAAGCTTGTGATCACGGCCACCGCCATCACCCACTTCCTTCCTAAACACTTTCCTCAAAAAACAAGGCACAGAAAAAGACTTACCCACCTCCACCATGGACCCATCATCATCCACATCCATATCCTCTGTCCCAGAGTGTTCTAGGGTTTGATCTAGTTCAGGTTTAATCTGACAGCTGACAGATCCGAATTCTGAGGTTTCTCCTTTCTGGGTTCCACTCTTCATAGCTTCCAAATCGAGGTGGGTGTCCAAAATTAAGGTTTGTTCTTTTTCGGAATTGAGTTCTAGGGTTAGGGCTTGTTCTGAATTCTGGGGCACTACCGAAATGGGTGGTACCTGAGTGGTGTGGGATTGAACAATTAGGGTTTCAGAGGAAAAGCTGTTTGGGTTAAGAGTGAAGAAGATGAGGTCGCCTGAGGTAATACCGAGAGACTGAAGAGTGTCTTGAGGCGAAGAACCCTGAAGCTCCTCCTTGCGATTCAGAGAGAAGTGTACAGAAGAAGAAGAATAAGAAGATAAGGGGATTTGCTGAGAAATTAGATCTTTCAGGTGCTGGATCGAGCAGGTATTGGGGACTTCGATTCTTAGGGTTTCTTTGGTTTCTAGAGATCTGAGTCTCAATTTCATGACTTTTGAATTGAGCGACTGGCGAGTGAAGAACGAATTGGGCGAAAAGTGCTGTATCTTAAAAAGGATCATGTAATGTTTGTGGCGCTACAGTTAATATGGTAGCGAGTATATTTAGTCAACAAAATTTTTTTTTTTGGGGGGTAAATTACACTTAGCTCTCCTGAGGTTTGATGAAATTACACGGACCTCCCTCGTATATTGCAAAATTACACAAACCTCTATTGAGGTTTGAGTTTTCAGTACACGGACCATCCCTCCGTTAGTGGACCTAGTTAATCTATGACGGAAAAAGCTGATATCAGCAATTTTTGCTAATATAATACCAAAATTGCCCTCACCATGATAGAGAATGTCTAAATAGACCCAAGTACCCTCAATAAATTGACTAAAACCTAACACTCACCCCATTTTCATCCCTCTCTCTCTCTCTACATACGCATGTGAAAACTGTCAAAACAGGGACATCAGAGAGGAGGCAAGGTATCTTCATCTCTCCCTCTAGATATGTATATATTATATATACATACATATATATATATATCTTCATCTCGCTTTTACCCTATACGAGGCCATCATTCCAAAACTTGGAATTCCACCTCCCACTTCTCTTCTGCAACTCCCAGAGCAACAAAACACATCCATAAATTAAGCCTGTGACATCTCAATTAAGGAGCGATTGGTCATGCCATGTAAGAGAGATGGAACCCTTCTATGAAACATGTTTGGATAACAGAGGGGCTGTGGCGGTGGTTGTCGGGGATGGAGATTATATAGAAAATAAAAAATTCTCAACTATTGAAGGACGATAAATGTTTAGAAAAATATCAACATTCAAATCGGAATTGGAAATTCTAGATTTTTCGATAAGAAATTGGAAATTCAAAATTTCTATTCTTGAATTCGCACAAATGGTTGGGCAACCCAATTGTCGAACGTAATTGAAGCGAACTCAATCGTATATGTTGTACAGTTCAGAACCCAATTCAAGCCATTCTTCTACAGAGTTTTCTTTGACAGAGAGCTCAAATGGGGACTACGGTATACATATGTAGTCGACTTATACATACATATATGTATATATAATATAGAGAGAAACCCTTGTTTGGAAATAAAATAAAAAATAAAAAAATCAGTGGAGTATGTATTCCCAATCTATTGTGCATATTGCGTAATATGTTTGTTAAGAGATACAATGTTGAGCTACAAATTTTATGTTATTTTACGATTTGGTGAATTGGTAATTCATATTTCAACGATTATTATGTATATATACATATATATGTATATGTATGTGTATATCTATATGTATAGGTAATTCATATTCTATTGTAGTTTCAATAAGAGCCCTAATATTTTCTAATCTTTGACTTTTCAAGTTAAAATTGACAACAAACAAGAGGGCATAATGGTAAAATAACACACTTTGTTAACACCGTTTGTAGACAAGGGAGGTCTGTGTAATTTTGCAATATACGAGGGAGGTTCGTGTAATTTCGTCAAACCTTAGGGGAGGTCAGTGTAATTAACCCTTTTTTTTTTTACCTGAAAAAATCCGCGGGTCAGTGGGGTGCATGCGGGTCAATGGGCCAGCTCGTATGTTCACTCTAGAGCCTGACCATATATAATACGAGTATATAATAAACATGAGGGTCAGTGGGGCAGCTCGTTTTTTGTGGGAAAAAAAAATTGTTCACTCTAGAACCTGACCATATATAATATATAAAAAAGGGGCTCAGCCGTTTTGGCCAAAACGAATCTGAGCCGTCCACTAATAGGAGCACTTTTGACCGTCCGATCCTCCCCACTTTTAGCCCCCCTTCCGTGCGCCTGACATCCCCCCCTAGAGGTGTCAAACTGGCTGGGCCCGGTCAAAGAGGGTCAATTGGGCTTTCAAACCAGGCTTATAAGGAGGGGGATGTGTCCGCCCCGAACCAGTGGCCCGAAGCTTCTAGGACCGGACCGGCCGGGCTATAGGGTTGGGGCGGGGTTAATGGGAGGGAGGGAGTATTTGAAATTTGAATTTTAAAATTTTGAATTAATGTTTTGGGAGGAAAAAATTGGTTGGGAAAGTTTAGTTGTATACTTGTATATCATATGTAACCTTTACAATTTTATCTTTGTTAAACTTAAATGTTTTACTCTTTATTATTATTATTATTATTATTATGTTTATGTAAACTTTACTATTTATTATTATTTGATAAACTTTATTCTTATTATTATTTTGTTTATGTAAACTTTACTCTTTATTATTATTTTGTATTTGTTATTAAATTTTACTCTTTATTATTATTTTATAAAAAAATTATGGATTACTTTAGAAAGTTCTTTATTATTCAATAAAAATTGAAGATTACTCATAAAAACTAAACATTACACTAATTCTATTAAAAACTAAAGATTACATTAATTCATAAAATTAAA
Organism: Hydrangea macrophylla; assembly: GCA_033977485.1. Taxonomy (NCBI): domain Eukaryota; kingdom Viridiplantae; phylum Streptophyta; class Magnoliopsida; order Cornales; family Hydrangeaceae; genus Hydrangea; species Hydrangea macrophylla. The sequence continues at coordinate 92,416,618 of CM066992.1, forward strand.
GTGTACATTAATTCTATTAAAAACTAAATATTACAAAGTCATAAAATAAAAAGTTAAGATTACATTTTAATGAATTGATTTTGTTTTTTAAACCGTTCATAGTTTATACTCATGCGGGCTAGGAGTACTACGTTTATTTGGGAATGGTTGATCTTCAATTCTTCATTCTTTAGTTTCTTCAGTAACCTTTATTTTTTTGAATTCTTCAACAAAATAATCTTTTCGGTCTTGAGTTTGATATTGTGCATCCAGCCAATCCTTCAAGCACATCAACCAGTCAAGCATATCAGGAGATAATTTGCTTCTCCTTTCCTCTAGCACTCTTACACCTATACTAAAAGCAGACTCCGATGCAACTGTAGAAGTCGGGGGAGTTAGTAAATCACGAGCCATGATAGAAAGAACAGGGAAAGCTCTTACAAATGGTTGTATACTACACCAAATCTTGGTGAGAGCAATTTCAAATGGTTGCATACTACACCATCATCAACACCATGTTATGGTGATAAAAAAAAAAAAGAAAAGGTTTCATGATTTTGTTCCATTATTGGAACAATTGAAGGGCCAATTATTTATTTTAGAAAATAAATTTAATAAAATGGCTCGGGAGGTCTTGATTCTTCTTCAAAATTATGAGCCAATTGGTGAAAATAAGTTAATTATGAAGAGTTTTCATGATCCTTTAAACGTGGAAATAAAAAAAATCACCACCACCATTGTCACCCATATTGGTTAATCAACCAAATAATAGTGAAGAAGAGATTCTCGAGGTGTGTATTTCTCAACCAAATATGGTTGAATATGATGAACAAACCTTTGTTCAAAAATCTGAGTTTTTCAACATTATACAAAGTGTTAAAACTTGTGAATTATGTAAGCCACTTTATATTACAGCTTTGGTTGGTCAATACCCACTTTAACTTTGTGAATCTCATAAAAAATGGATTATGACCATGTGGCTTTTTCTATGGCAAGATTTTTACGAGGAAAACAAAAATTATTTGACCAAAATTGAAGCCAAACAATCAAGTCACTTAATCGGGGTGGCATGAACTAGTGAAGAACTATGCCACTAGTTTCATGGGATTTTTCGAAAGCCGCTAGTACTTCGGCTGATGAAGATGGGAACTAACAATATGTTGGTACCATGAAAGTGTATTTACAAATAAGGGCCACCTTATTGGATTGTTTCTGTTCAGAGGCGAACTTATTTGGCTATAGAAGACCAATTTTGGAAATGGGTAGGTACGTATGTCACGCCCCGGAACAACATAAAAAGAGAAAAATAAAATTTTCTTTTCGGGTCCATAGTGAATGACTGGTGAAGTCATTGAATTGTCCACACCACACAGTTCTAGACAACATGCAAAATAAGGAGAACGGTAATAAAACTAACTGAGCATAATATAGACGTACTAGTTATTATATCCGAGTTGAAAGTAGAAATGCAAACGTCTTAGGGCAACATATGTCCAGTTACAAAACGTAATAATAAAGTCTGACAAGAATATAAAACTAATATCTATCTCCGTCTTTAGCTGGCATAGATATGTAATCATCAGCGTAGTAGTCTTCCCTAGCATATCCGTCCTCAATGGGTTCACCCCCTGTATACTCCCCCTCCGGGTAGTACCCATCTTCGTAGTCTGGACGGGGAATGTCCAGGCAATAAAGGCCGTCAGCATACTGAGAGCTGAGCGAGTAGATAACTAACAAGATACCAGTTATATGAGGCAATAATAGTTTATGAAAGGATATAAATAAAGTTCTATTAAATAGTATCTTCTCTTTATTCGAACCTCGATAACCAATCATTATCATCTTGTTATTCTAAGACTGATAACCATCATACCCTGACAGAAAGGAACAAACTCAATCGTTCAACTCTATGGATATACTATCATTTCGTGCACCACTTTTAAGAGCATATTCACAGCTCACTGTATGTCATGGACTCCACGTTAGTCCGTCCCCAGCTTTTAAGAGCATATTCATAACTCACCGCATACAGGAACACAACGTTTCGAACGAGGTTGTAACACTCGTACCTGGAAAAGAAGGTTAATGTGGTATTAATATGTATTAATTAAAGATAATTAACGCATAAGATGGTTTAAGGTGGGGATATGAACCCACAAGTAAAAAGGTGCTCAAATGCGGACACAGATGAAAGTTCTGTGATAGGTAGGACTGGTATAAAAGTGGGGCCCAATGAGGGTCTAGTTAATACAATTTTCATTTAGATGCGATTATATGTTTATATGATTACTTGTTTTAAAGTTTAAAGATTTTATTATGTTTTATGATGGGTAGAGGAGAAGTTTGGGTACCCATGTGAGGGCGTAATTAAAATGATTCATAATTGGTAGGTTTAATAACAACCTCATAATTTATGTGGGACCACGTTTGGAATCCACGCAAGACTTAGATTAAATCCATATAGAAAAGGTAGGTAGTTAACATAATTAACATAGGGGTTTCATAAGCTTAAAGAAAGTGGCTGGAGGTAAATGAGAATAAGGCAAATTTTGTGCCAACACATATGCATGTAAGCATATGTGTCTCATGGGCACAAAACACAGCTAGGAATTTACAGAATTGAGAAGATCAAAAGCTCTCGACGAAGATGACGAAGCTCCGACGCCGTTTTCTTATCGTTCCCTCGCCGTTCAACGTCAGATTTACTATCCGAGACCATATTCGGACTCGTGGAGGTAAGAGGATCACATGCACGTCCTTTATTTTTATTTTCGGTATTGTTTTTCCGGCAACCGTTCTTGATAGATGACGTTTGATGTATCAAAACTATGTAGGATTCACACCGGTAGGATTTGAGTTGGAAATTTACAAGAGGTTTGGGTTTCTAGGCTTAATTTTGTAACAATTTGAGGATGTGAGTGTTCAAATCCCAAAATTGGATGTTTAGTTATGTTCATGTGGTAATTATTACTAATAGTTGCTTAATTCTTGCTTATGTATATATATGTTGATGAATTTGGGTAAAAAAATATGTCAATGATGTGAATTTGTTGTGCTTATATGCTAAGTTGCCTACATGCTTATGTGGATCAAAGGGAAGTCAAGTAGTGGTCACCATTTATAGGTCCCATATGTAAGGGATAGTAAGCCCTCAATGAGTGGGGTGTGGTGACGACCACAATGAAATGTCGGTGATGCCTTCGGGGTCACAAGAGAGTGTGTGTTGCGCTATATGCGCCCAAAGTGAGAAAATCCGGGGTGAGAAGGAACCGGGGGTGGTGGCTGGAGTTACTTGACTTTCCAGAGATCATTTTGTTGATGTTTATAATGGTTGTTGCATTTGCATATTGAATATTCCAATAGCATGATTAGTTCCCTCACTAAGCGAAAACTTAAACAAAAATATGTTTTCTGTTGTGATTATTGAATAACCATCTCAAATACGGCACGGAAAGAGGAGAGTAAATGATCGGCACGACTGGTTTGGGCATGGGTGTTATGAATATGTTGATATGTTCATAGACTTAAGTGTTTTGGCTTCCTAATGTAGCTATGTCTTTGAAGTATTTTCACAACTTATGTTTTGGAAAACTTTGTAATATGTCAAGTTTGATTTAGTGTTGGTTGTGTTTTATGATGTGAGTTGCACTTGCAAGCCACAAGTCATGTGTATTGGGGGAGTTTTGGGGAGTTAAGTGACTCTTGATGTAAAATTAAACTAGCACCTCTTGTTTGAGTGTTTATACTCATGTTGGGATAAGAAAATATGGATTTGATGTAGTCTTGAGCTCCTAGTTGAAATATTATGGGTTTTGGATATGTGACTAGCTAACCAAGTGTTTGAAAGTGATTTTGAAAACTCTTTTGCAGTTTAGTTAAGGTTTGGAGACACATGAGAATGCTTTTGAAATGTTTTTAGCAGTTCTTATGTTGGTTGGGTTGGGTTGGATTAGTGAAAGTTGGGAGTAAAATCATGATCCATGGAAGGAATTTATGTGTTTAAATTGTTATACCCCACTTGGATATGTTGTGTTAATGTTTAGAAACACTTGAAAATATTTTTTTGAAAATGTTTTGGTGTTCCCTCAAAGTTTAGTGAAGTTTGGAAATGTTTTGACTTGATTAAACATGGTTTTAGCAGCAGTAAAACCCATCTGTAGAATCCGGATTGATTCAGATCTGGTGCGGATCGATCCGGGGCATATGGGGGAGAAGAAAATGACATTCTTCTAAAACCGGATCGATCCGATTTTGGGCCGGATCGATTCGCTGGTCTGGTTTCAGCCCGACGGCTTTTACGGAAACAAACATAACTCTCTCTAGAAAATTCGGATTCACGCGCCATTTTTTGCATTGGAACCGGGACTTAAGGACCTATCTTTGGATATAAATATTGATATACTTTATTAAAGACGATTTTACCCTTGGGGGGCTGTTTTGTCATTATAAACTCATTTTATGAAGTTTAATTCATGGTTTTCTTAGTAGTTTAAGGTAAAATTGGTGTGTGGGCTTTGTTACACATGTCCTAATCTGCCCGAGGCGGGTTGGGGTGTGACAAAGGCATATCAATCTATTGCCACGACTTAGAGACGTCTACCAGTGATCCCAACTCACCGCCTTTTAAGAACATATTAACAGCTTACCGACTTTTAAGAACATATCATGGATCACCTGGCTATCTTAAGACTATTTGGTCCAGCTCACCGCCTTTTAAGAACATATAAACAGCTCACCGATTTTTAAGAACATATCATGTCCAAACGTCCGCCCACGTACAATTCTCAAAACCTATCAAACCTACCTAAGTTCTGTACTAATATTGTAACATGACTTCCTATTTGTGACCTGACTACTCTGAGTAAAAAGAAATGGATATCAAACTGAATCATGATCGACATAATCCATTATCCTGAAATCACACTATTCTCTAACGTTACATTATTCCCTTCTCAACCTGTAGTCACATAACGGAAGTAAGAAATGATATCAGAACAATTAACCCATACTTATAACAACTAACAGGAATTATCCATATTTTGAAACGTTCAATAGATTGAGACAGAGGTCCAATCAATGGGGATAAAAACCATAACAATTGATTGGGAAAAAATTCAATCCATTGGATCCAAAATAATACCAATTGATTGCAAACTTTGGCAATTGATTGGGAGTCATACTATGACAATCGATATGACAATCGATTAGGAAACTATCCAATCGATTGAGTCCAGATGGCAATCGGTTGGGAGAGAGCCTAATCGATTGGGACTTCATCCTCTCCAGCAGAATGACAGTCCAGCATGAAAAAGTTCGAAAAAGACGTTTTGTTACGTCTTTCCTTCTTTAAAACTTATAAATTTCATAACACAGAGACCCAATGAGTTTAAAACTCACCTATGGGTGTGTGGATGTGTTTGGCTATTGAAGCTCCAAGCTTTCTCTCTCCTCCTCTTTTCCTCTTCTCCTCTCTCTGCCTCAGTCTCTCTATTTCTCTTCTTCTTTTTTTTTCTTCTTTTCCATCTCTTCTCCTTCTCTATCCAGTGAGAGTGTGTGTGTATGGGCGAGTGTATATATGTATGTATATGTATGTGAATGTGTATATATCTATCCGTTCACATTCTCTCTCTCCAACTGTCCAAAACACCCCAAGGGCCTTATGGACTTATATATATAGAAAAAGATAGTGTCATGCATCAGAACATGAAGCAACTTGAAGATTAAGTTTAGTTGGATGGCAATCGATTGGGACAAGGTGGCAATCGATTAAATACAGATATTTATAAGGACAATCGATTGGGATAGAGGAGAAATCGATTGGGATAGGTCCACGTCATTGATTCAGGTCGGCAGGATTTCAATCGATTGAGAAACATGGCAATCGATTGGGAGTCAAAAAGTGACAATTGATTGGGATAAAAAGGCAATCGATTGGGATAAAAATTTGTCCAATAGAAGGGTAAGGATCATAGATGTATACAGAGAATAGTGCCAAGTCTTATTTATTAATATACATATTAAAATACAGGGTATTACACCGAATGACACATGAGAACTGACAGAGACATTGCAAAATCTATGATTGTTCTTTGATTCTTTTATTGGTGATATATTTCCACCAAAAGTGTAAATTATTGATAATATATATACCAATAGTGATCAGTTAAACGATGGTATTTTGGGATATTTACATTGGCTTTGAAGCAAGTTCAAAGACATTATTTTGTGTTCAAGGCTATACATTGGCTTCGAAGCAATTTAAAACCAGTTTATTTTGTGTTAGATGTTACTGCATTGGCTTCGAAGCTAGTTCGAAGATCTGCTTTAGATTGTTAATTTGGTTCATTTCAAACCTACTCAAAAGACTTGCGTCTTCTCCAAATTCTACTTTCGAAGTTGGATCGAACAATGTTCATATTTTGGGCTAAACATGTATTCCATGATATTATCTACATGCATCGTAATACATCACATGATCATGGAGGATGAAATTGATAACAATGAGAGTTTCATAGATTAAAATCAAATAGTAGTGATTGGTGCACATGAAATGTTCACATAAAGATCTGGACCATTAATTTCGGTGGGTCCGATGTATGCAGGCATGGACTCCACCGAAATGAATGTCCCCAGATCTTTATGTGCACATAGGATTACCCATAATCAAATGCCTATCGCGGAAGTTGATTTGGAAGAAGATGAAATAGAACAATTTCGACAGTTCCTTGCTCGACATAAGCAAATCAAAGATGAGGATGCTCATTATACACTTCGAAATGCATTTGATTAAGCATTTATGGGATAAACACGGTGACACTTATATGAATCAAGTGTCTCCATGAAATCATAATAGAAGTCCATGATATTTTATTTTCCCTATGTTAAATTTTTATGAATGAATTTTAAGTTATGCTATTTCTCAAATTATGGAGTTTATCAATATTTTTATTTGAAACAATATATCTCCATTAAATAAATAGAAAAAAAATCTCAATTTTAATTCTAAATTAAATAAAATTAATTTAATAAATATGTCATGCCCCAAACCCACACATATGGACTAGGGTTACGTGGTACGCCACCAAGGCACAACTAATCACTGATTATTACGTTGAATCGAGCATAACATAAGTGAATAATAAATTTAAGGTACATTTTACCCCCTTATGGTTAGGTCCATTTTCACTTAACCCCTCTGTGGTTTGAAAGTGAACACTTAACCCCTATGGTTTTGGATTAAAGTGTAACTGTTAAGATTTCTCCCAAAATTAATGAAAATTGCAAAATTGGTCAAAAATATTAACACCTAACCCCCTTTGCAGGTTAATTTCGAGGTTAACTGTCACACCCGTTCCAAGAATTCATAATTTTATCATGTATATTTGTAATTTGGGAGTTATCAATGTTAATTGATAATGGTGATAGGGTTGACTGTGAGTCAACGGTAAGGTGTCAGAGAGGACACGGGAACATGGCAGTTCATATTGCATGAACATGAGTAAATGACATTTATATGATTTAAATGTTATTTGACTTTATCTGGTATTCCTGTGAATAGTGAATTTACCTGAGTAGAGTATATTCTGGTAATTTTAATATTGTTATATATTGTTTTGAGAACTGTGGTGAGAACGTGAGTGACACGTTAACTAAAAAGGTAGGTTGTGTAGAGATTCTACATAATTTAGTTTTCAGACGTTATTTTTGGACCCAAACGAAACTTAGTCGGAAACTTTTGAAATTTATAGTTTTCACTCGTAAAGTTATAAAATGGACGTGTGCGACGTTTCATGGGTTAATGAGAAGTTTGAGAAACTTGCGGGGAGGTAAACGTAATTCCCAGAAAGTTTGCCTATATATATAGATGAGAATGAGATTTCATTCTCATCCAAACTCAAAAATATCTTGTGAGAGAGGAGAGAGAAAAGGAGATTGAGCCAACGGGCTTTGCGACGACAAACGACGACCGTTCGTCTGTCAGATTTTCACCAAATTCAAGATTTGAACTCGTGGAGGTAAGATCTACGTTTTGATACCACTTAGGCCGTGTTTGGCCAAGTTTTGTAAAAATCTTAATTTTAGATTTTTGGAAAAAACAGGTATAAACTTGTAGGAATTTTCTCAAATTCGAAATCCAGCGATTAATTAGCCTCCTAGGCGATCCTTCAAAGTTTCGGAGAGATTGCACGAGGTATGAAGTTCTAACTTGTGAAATATAGGGAAATACATGTTTTATATTTCGACGACGAAATTGAGATCCGGGCAAAATCCATGTGTTAATCGTAGGCCCGTTAATTATGCACGCGCTAAATTGTGAAAAGCATGTCTAAATTTACGCGAGCACGTTGAGTTGTCTATGTGGGTCAAAGGGGAGTCTTATACAAATTCATGCCGGAGTAAGCTTCTCGATGTTTGAAAATTTGAGTAGCGACGGCTACTGTGCATGGTTGTAGGCTTGGACTTGCCATGGCACTTGTGGGATGTAATGGTTGTAGGCTTGGACTTGCTATTGACATCGCGGTTTAAGGCTTGGACTTGCCGCTACCGGATGAATGCGTATTTTCTCCCTAGATACTATTGATATGATTTATGAGATTAAAGCATGTTTTGTTATATATTACACATGTTAGACTTGTGCACTCAGCATATAGTTGAGCAGTGGAGATGTACTCCATTGCAGGTAAGAAGAAAGACACGAAGAAGCGTGAGGAGTGAGGCCGTGGAATGCCGGGGAATCAATTGTCTATACTTTTGTTCTATTCCGAACTTGTAATAATAACCTTGAAGTCGTAGTATGTTGTAATATAATCTGAATTTAGATTTAGTACTTGCAATCCCTAGTAAACGCTCTTGTGATTATATTTTGAATGATGGGATAGAGTGATCATATGTTGGTTTGAAATTGGAAGAACCTTGATTGGAAAAAAACTGCAGTTTTGAGTTTGCTGATAGGAATCAGTCGACTGGTTTTTGATCCAGTCGACTGGATCATTGTGTTGAACTGGTTACTGCTTTGTTTCGTCTGAGGGTCAGTCGACTGGGTTGAGAAAACAGTCGACTGGATGGGGCCCCAGGCTATGACATTCTGCTGGATTAGGGTACCAGTCGCTGGACGTCTTCAGTCGACTGAAAATTTTAGGCACCAGTCGACTGGGTCCCCGACACAGTCGACTGGATAGGCTGTTATATTTTGAAATCTCTTTGTTGGAGATCACCAGTCGACCGGACCCTCGATCAGTCGACTGGACCTCTGTTTCTTTTAAAAGGATTCAAATGGCCAAAACTTTTTAAAACTCTGATTTTGATGGATGTTAATAATGTTTTCCACTGCTATTTTACTTTAATGGAACTGGATATATAAGCCTTGATGGCGTGCCACGTGTCCTATTTCCACGCGTAGTGGGATGGGTCGTGACATTAACCCCCTATGTGAAGATACAGCTGCCATTTAACCCACCTATGCATGGCTAATTTTTAACAATTAAACCCCTTTCTAGGGCTAATTTTGGGATTAATTGTCTATGTTGGGGTTATTTTGACACTTAAACTCTTCTATTTGTGGCTAATTTTAACTCTTAATCCCCACTTGGGGCTATTTTGATTGTAATCTTGTCACGCCCCGCAGTAGCAAAAGTAGGAAAATAAATAAATTTTCCTTTTTTGACCCATAGGCCGTGACAGTTGAAAGTCACCATATTGTCCATAACCAAAGTCTAACCATCAGAGTAATGCTTCAAACCATGCATTGGAATATCTAAGTTCACCATATATAATCTGAGTTCAATACTAAACTATTACAAACCTTAGTATCTGTGGAAATATAAATAAAGTACTATGGCAACAAACACCGATAACAACCTTAATATTGCTACAGAGTCTCAAAAACATAAACATAAACATAACTAACTACGGCGAAGCTCCAAGTGTTCAGCTCGCGTAGTAGTCATCTCTGGCATAGCCTCCGTCATAGTAGGCTTCTTCCTCGTATCCCCTCATGGTGTACTCCTCTTCTACATATTCATAACCCTGGCTAGTTGGACGTAGAATATCCAACGCCATAAAACGCCGTCAGATACTAAAGCTGAGTGAATATAAATACTGACAGAGTATCAATAGAGATGCAGCATATAAACAACAATCATTAAAGGATTCTCTCGTCGTTCACAACATGTATGCATCACCTACTACGCGACAATCGTCACTAACTCTATAATGATAACTCAACAACGATACGAACTCAGAATTCCGCACCCACAAGTATTATCAACTATTTCTCTTTCCCTGATGTATCCCTCTTAGCCTCGGTACCTCAGCCTCTATTGGACTTTCCATCTCAGTCATGGACTAAGGTAATATTCCTTTAGTCTATATTGGACTAAGATGATTGCATTGGCATAACCCTTAGTCTCGGTCATGGGCTAATGTGACCATGTTCCTTAGCCTCTATCAGACTTAATTCCCGTCTCGGTCTTTGACTAAGGTGACATTCCATTAGTCTCTATCGGATAAGGATGCTAGCCACATTACAATTGTCACGATTTGTATTCCTTAGCCTCTATCAGACTTCCAGTCACGGTCATGGACTAAGGTAATACTGGCCGTATATCCCTTAGCTTCGGTCATGGACTAAAATGACATATTCCTTAGCCTCTATCGGACTCTCAGTCTTGATCATGGACTAAGGTAATATTCTGTTAGTCTCTATCGGACTAAGGTGAATAGGTATTTCACAAACCACATATGTACTTAATGAAGTCTAACATGCAGTCCCAACTTAACACCACACACCCTCAAACCAACGTCTGTAAATCATTTAACATTGTCGTCATCACTTGCATGTCTCGCTCGTTGATTGCACGAAACTATCACCTTGGAGGCTCGGGGCAACTCGGTTGGCCGAATTACCATAGAGTCGTGTGATCACCCTTGATCTCATACCATCTGTTGGTATATAAAAGCATCCGCGTACCATCTAACCTTGTAATGAGGGGTATATCGAATGTCCGTCAAGGGTTCCTTTATTTGACCAAAACTCGGCCTTTGCATGGTAGCTTCTATAGAGCCTTTCAATCTTAGGAAATCAATTCTTGATTAAGATTATGTGCTAGGAAGTTTTGTATGACCGGAAGGGATTATTTGAGGTGATGATGATGCTCGCTTGATGTAAGACGTGTAACCTTTTAATCACATCTTAGCAATTCCTCTTTATGTCCCATGACATTTGGGAACATGCCGGATCTCGATTGAAAGATTACACTTCTTATATCTTGTTAACTAAGCATCATTGACCTTGTATGTGTCCGAATCCATGAAGAGTGCGATAATTATCCAATCATGTGATCCTCCTACCAGAGAACTCAAAGTTCACTATTTATGATAGAATCTGATTATAAAGTTCAAAACCAATCATCTTTTATTGAAAAATGTTTTCACATCCTCATTTTCAAAGAAAAATTCAGCTTTCTTGAGATTTATTCCCATTCTTAAAAGATCTTATCATTCAAGAAACACTTTCTAAATGAATTTAAAAAAATTTCAAATATATTCAAAACTTCGATGAGGTGACCAGGACCATAGTGGAAGGAGAAATTTGCGCACTTGACATGGACGATGATTTTATGTGCTTATGTACTATTTGTTAGGATTAAAATTTTCCTTTTCTTTAGCATATAGAGTAGTTGCATCCACATGCATTGTCATCTGCATGACATGTATGCGATTCACGACATTGTATCTTCTAAAAAGAATATCTTTAAAATATAGATATATATATATACACATGAAATACAAAACTTCCCAAAGAAAAGAATCAATGCCCAATTAAAGATTTCAAAAATAAAGAAAGTGATATAATAAAAATTATGGTTGTAGGTGTGATAGCACCAAGTTCTGGGACAGTCTGGGTTAGAGATTCGAGTACATGACTAGTGAGAAGGGAACAGAAAACAGAAATGGAAAATAGGGCAAGAACGAAATGATTCATAGAGGTACCTTGCGTCCAAAAATTATTAAGATCAAACCATGATAAATATGATTTTCCTATTTTTGAAAGTCTGATCTGCTCCCTGTAAATTCTGAAATTCTGTGTTAGATTTGATGAACTTTGTAAATGATGATCCAAATGTCTTTTTTATGACCTAAGGCTTAAATCATGATTTGATTATGACTAATTGAACTTAAATCCAGAGGCTAAATGATCCAAATCAACAAATGATTCATAACTTGTTTTTGTTCATGTTCATGCATACATGACATATATATTGAGTCTAGCTTAGGACATTAGCTTGGATATGTTAAGTCATAATTGGTTGAACCTAGTCATGGGTTCCTTGTAAATCATGTTGGGATTATATCATCTCTATATAGACATTACATTGGCTCCTAGTTGAGACTTGTATACCTATAGATGTGTTGTATTTTCAACTAGTTAGAAGGAATTCATGATTATGTCAATTTCTTCAATATTCGATAGATTTAATTCAGCTAGGGGTTTGATATTTAGTAATTGATATTATATTCAAAGCATGCGGACTAACCCTTTGTTTTGTAGCACTATATTGAGGTGCAATTTCTTGACTTTTTTCTCTACTGAATAGACTCACCCATTGAACTATCCAAAATGAACAAACTCACTCCTAAAGGAGTTGTTAGCGTCAACAAAGGATAACTCAGTGGTGAGTTTGTTTAATTTTAGGGCGTGTTAGTGAAAAATGGATAGTTGAGGGGGTGTTACTGTAGTTTGCCATAAAAAAACATAAAAAAAATAATTTTTTTTACTAGAAAATCCCTAATCATAGAAATTTAGTAAAAAATCATTTTCTAGATTAATTAAGTTTAAAAGACAACTACCTTTTATTTTAGTCAAAATTCTATGACTAGTGAAACTTAATCGGGTCAAGTTCTTATATTTTAAAAGTTATGTGAATTTCACATAATGTTTGTACTATGAAATTTCACAAAACTAGTCTAATTTTACACAAGTTATGTGAAATTCACATAACCTTTATAACACACGGACTTTTCACTAGAATAAAAAACGGGTTAGACCTAATACTAAAAAGTCTATTTTCAGAGGAATTTTGACTAAAATTTCCTATAAATAACGATAATATTGACAAATTTAACCTTATTGTATTTCATCTTTTTCACTATTTCTGTATTTCATTGTCATCAATATGTTAATGCTAAAATGAAAAATTCTAAAAATCCGTTGCGAAAAACCTCATAGTATTTGGGTCAATCCAGGGGCGGAGCCAGGAATTTTGGCCAGGAGGGGCCTACCCCCGAATTTTTTTTTTTGGGGTCTATTCATACATAATTGACAATTTTTTTAGGGTCTACTTGTCTATAATTGTGATTTTTTGGGGATATACTTATAATATAAGTCTATTCGGTGACACGTAAATATTGTATAGTGTCTTTCAAAATTTTAAGGGGGTCTATTTCTAAAACGCATAAAATTATCACACTAAAAGTGTAATTTTTAAAATTTTAGGCGCATTTCCTTTGAGTTGTATATACCTGTATATCAATATATATGTAGTTGATAGCACTAAAATGGGCCTTGGACCCCTTTGAGGGCCTAAACATAAGTTGAGGGAGGCCTGAACATAATTTGAGAGGGGGCCTAAACATAATTGAGGGGGGGGCCTAAATGTAAAATACTAAAAAAACTTAGAATAAAATTTTAATTCTCAAAATCTCAGGAGGGGCCTGGCCCCATGGACCCAATGTGCCTCCGCCAGTGGGTCAATCTACAATATTGTCAACCGTTTAAATGCATTGCAATGAAATGCATGGACTGGAAGCCATCACTATTTGTTAAAGTTGGAAAGTTGGTAGAAGGTAAGAGAGGAGTGGACATAAATGGATGGTATGGAGTTTGAAATTTCGTTTTGTAAAACTAATAAGTCAGAAAAGAAGTGACAGATTTTCCCTTTGGCTTATGAAATTTATTATTAAGTTGTTTTATAATCTTCACTCAAACGTTTTCCGAAACAATCTTCACTCAACCTGTTTAGGCTTATGAAATTTATTATTAAGTTGTTTGATAATTTTGTACAAGTGACACATTTAAAAAAATATCATAAAACCAAAAAGTAACCTTGAGTTTTTAAAAGCTCTAGAGCTCCATTCTAGAGCTTTTAAATGCTCTCCAAAAAAAGTCCTAAGTTCAATTTTTGAAAGCTCATAAACTAGTTAATTACCAAATGAATTAACATAAAATTATACTTCAAAAAAAGAGAAGCACCAAAATGGGGCCCAACTAAGCCTAAACAGGTTTTCCAAAAAAAAAAAAAAAAAAGCAGGACGCCTTGATGATCCAATGGTATTAGGCTACGGTATCTCTTGCAGGTTTAGTTTTGTCTTTGTTATTCTGAATTTGTGAAACCATCCTGCTGGTTCAGTGTTTTATCATCTGATTGAATTTGCCTAATATGGTTTTTTATTTTCATTTTCATTTTTATATTTATTTGTTAACTTTAGAACTTGTGAATTGTGATGCCCCATTACATTCTGAGGAAGTAGAATTTGAATAATTGCTTGGTTCTCTTCCATCTTTTAAGGGTTTGTTAAAAAAGAAAAATTAAATCCGGGTTTTAAATTTTGTGAAAAATCTTTACTTTGGATGTGTAATATAGGATTTTCTGGGTATGGAACTATATTATATACATACTCCAATCCTGTATTTTGTTGAGGATTCTGTTAAATAACCCCCTTTGGTCTAGACTCTGTTAAATTCCTTTTTTCTTAAAATTTTTTTTTTCATTTATATTATGTTCATAAGTTGCTGTGAAGATCATGCTATGACCCGAGACTTAATTACTGTTTGAGAAGTTTTACCCTTTATCAACATAATTTTGAAAATTACAGCATAAATAATTTTGAAAATATTCAGACATTTAATTGGAATAAGTTCCTCATGATACTGCTTCTGTCAACTGGAGTAGCTCAAATTCTGAACATTTATTCTGTTGGGGATCAACAAATATGTTGCAATTTGTATTCATGGAGCAATAATGATTCTCTTCTTTATGCCATGATAGGAATTTTCTGGCGCATCAACAACCAGTTTTCACATTCAAAATACTAGCGGCGGACGCACACGTGTTGCGTGTGTAACACAATTGTCTTTGTTATGCATTTCTAAGCTTAACCAATAAAAGACATTATGTTTGTTGGGTGGAAAATAATCTAAATGTAAAGAAAAAAAAAACTTACAATTACCCATGATTAAAGGAAAAACATTTAAATTTACAACACATGAAGAAACTCAACTCCCGAACACAATTATATACCAACATTTTATGCAGGTTGGAAGTGTAAAAAAAAATTTAGGACAACCATTTTTACCTTGAACTACAAATGTAGGAGTACAAATTACAATGTTGAAATGTCATAATGACTACAGGAAATGAATAGAACCATCTTTACCTTTGAAACCAAAGTCTCTGTACCTCTTTTATAGCCAAATCATGAGGTCTTTCATATGATCCAAATCAAATGGAATTTGCACAGGAGATGAAGGATATAGTGGCCGTCAATCACTGGGAGTGGGAAGGGGAGAAACGGTTACCTATGGTTTTTTTTGTTGATAGAAATGGAGTTCGTTCAGTTATTTCTTTTTACTTTGGGTATTTGAAATTCAAATTATGCAAGTGAATTGACATTTTACCATCCCTATTATTTTTTTTGTGGAAGGAAAATCTTATTGGTTATATTGTAATTATGGTTGATAGAAAATATAAGTTAGGAACCCCTACCTCTCCCTTTCTATAGTAGTATAGATATATACAAGCATATAGTTATATACATTTCCTTTCACAAGCCTTCTACTTCCTTTTGTGGTATTTTTTATTTTTATTTTTCAAGTTTAGCGAACAAGTCGGTACAGAAAAGTATCTATAAACTCTGAATAGGCAGATGTCTAACTGACCAAAAAAAAAAAAAAGAAAGAGATTTTGAAGTTATGATTGAAAATTGATATATGAGAACCGTTTGATGATAGGTATGATTACTGAGCAAAAATTGTTAATTTAGATTTTTGGATTCCAAGTAAATCTGCAGATTAATATGCAGATACTTTCTGCTATGTTGTTTTTCCTTCATTTGGGTACAAAAATCATTTTGTTTTTGCCATTCCTATATTGACTTACTCATTCATACCTTTAGATTTTACAATGTATATCAGAATTCTGCAATGTATCTCTTAAAGCACTGCATGCCTCTTTCTGTTGTGTTTTTCACTGCTAAATTTCAGTTACTTGAATCCTTTCTACTTATGTAATGCACTTAAATTTAGATAGAGGGGTTTAAGAGAGAGACATTTGGTGCAACATCAACTCTTTGAATCGCTCATTACCTATGTACTCCAAAGAAAATTACTTCTTTGACAATATCATCCAAAATAGCATCTCCTATCTCTATCCCAATATCATCGATCATATGCTGGAAGTCACTCCATTCCTCCATGGTGTTAGAGAAATCTGAATTCATCACTTGGCTTATTATTGTACCATCTTCGGATTTCTTTTCCCACGAGTAGATTTGCTCGCATATAATTTTTCCAAGGTCTTTGGGCCCTAACACCTGTCCTGCAACGCTCTTCTGCCTTGTTCCTTTCCTTCCATGGGTGTCTATAGCTTCCTTCACACAGTCAAAGATGGGCTGTTCTGTTTCGATCAAGGCCATAGCTCCATTTTGCTTCTCAATCGGTACTTGTACAAGCAATTGGCGTAGCGATGCTGAGAAAATTGAGTCTTCCGTTGGAACTGAAGGGTTTTCTTCTTTCCTTGCTTCAAGGTAGCATTTTGCTGTTTCATTTGTACGAAAGAGTACTTACACACTTGTAATATTAAATGAGAAAGAATTTAGGGTCGATTTGGTAGCATAGCAGTTTTAGAAATTAGGCTAGAAAGTGAAAAAAAGAAAGAAAAAAGAAAAAAAAAGGAGGTGGTTTTCAATTTCCATTTTTACCAAAAGAAAACAGGAACTAGTTTCTGTTTTTAGAATTAGATAACTGGAAACGTTACCAAATGGACCCTTAATTTTTATTTCATCGGATAAAGAAACTGACAGTCATTATCAACTGGAGAAACTTCTTCCGATGGTAGCTCTTCTAGTACTGAAACTGGGCTGCGCTGCTTGCTCTCGTCCGTGTATCCCCCCCATTGCAGTTTAGTATTTGAAGCAGCCTGTCAAAAATGTCAAGGGTCTGTGTGGGAATACGCTTAAAACACGATGATATTAGACCCAATCTCACTTTCATATGGTTTTTTTTTTATATTATAAAATACCGTACCAGGATTTGTGGGTTTGATAAAGAACTAGTTCTTGGGGGAAGTTATAAGTAAAACCCGGATTTCCATGTATATCAAGAACCGGTTCTTTCAGGTAAACAAACCTGATTCTTGTATAACTCAAACAACAGCATATGTGATCTCTAGTTTTAGATTTAACTTTTAAGGAACATCAACCAATTGCTTCGTTTAGTTCGAGAAGTCAAATTAAGTAAAGCATGAGACATATTTTTCTAGAGACTGGAAAGAAAATTCACACACCTCTAGTTTCCTCAGTTTCTGAAGTTTCAACCGTCGAACGGTTCTTTGTGAAGGTGAAGAGTGGTTTTTTATGGGAAGATAACACTCTTCAACGTTGCTCTTTGAACAAGAACCAAACACAGTCCTAGAACTGGCTGTCTTTGAAAACTTTTCTCTCTCTCTCTGACATTTAAGGCCGTGATATGGAAGTTCTGGCCTATCTTTAGAGGAAATGAGCAGGTCAAGTACCAACCTCAGTACCTTTGATCCATGTAGAAGTTTTCTTCTCTTCATGTTGGAACTGTTTGATCTCAAGCTCTTAGCTGAACTGTCCAGTTTTGAACCATTTGGTCCATTTCCACTTTCTGAGCTCGAATTTGTCTTTATGTACCTTCTTTCTGAGATATAAACTCGGAGTTTAAAAGGCTCTTGTTGATCTTGGAGAAGCTCGGATAGCCGTTTTACCGGCGTTGGTTTAGACATCGAAGAATTGATTTTGGTTTTTGTGAGTATGAGAGTGTTTTTGGAGTTTAGGAGAGCATGTATGGTGCAAGTTGAAGCAACTGGGAGAGTAGGAGATGAGGTTCAGTAGTAATAAATGGAATAGAAACAGCATCTGTCTGTCTGTTTGAGCTGGAAAGGAGGCTGATAGCAAGTTCAGTATTTATGTGTGTGTGTGTGTGTGTGTGTGAGTGAGAGAGAGAGAGAGAGAGAGAGAGAGAGAGAGAGAGAGAGAGAGAGAGGAATTGTACAAATCACCCTTGTGTCAAAGCAATCTTGCGAGTAATTGGGGTCAACTTGAAAGTGCACATACAGAATCTAAAGACTGTTGGTGGGTAGAAAAATAAAATTTTGATGGTGCACTTGTGTCCAGGCAATATTGTAATTGATTGTGAAACTACCAGTAAGCTAAGGGAGGGAAAGAATTACAAAATTAACACTTCGAGAATTCTATGATACGGCCTAGTGGTTTGGTCGTATCATACGATCTTAATATGAGTATAATATTTTGAGACCTAAACAAAACCACTATACTATGGGTACGATGTTTGTGAGCTATGCACGACTTTGTGATGTGGGTGTGATGTTTTGTAACTTGGGTACGATTTTTATGATCTGACAGCTTTACATGTGGCTTCCTCTCAGCCACAAAAGTTGATCGTATGATACGACCAATGGGCCTAGGTAGTATCATACAATTCTCTAAACACTCTCACTTGAAGTCCAGTCCCCCCCTCTATAACTCTCACACACATATCATATGATAGTTATAATTGTAAGTCTGTATAATGTATTATGGGGTCCCCCCAAATTTAATCTTGTTTTTTAAATTTGCCCATAACACCACTGATGGGACAGAGGCAAATTGAATGTTTTTCATCTGCATGGATGTCTGTTTGGTTTTGAGTGTCATGAATTTCGGTATTCTTTTGTCCAATTCCATGTGAAGTAGTGTTCTATTATATTGTATTGGATGTATTCACACACAAACAAACATAATACACATGAATCTATATAACAATTTTGTACTCATATGACCCCAAATCACTCTTGTATGTCCCTCATTATTGGATGCTATATGTGAAATTATTGTCTGCCATGCTGATGAAATTTTATCCACAAGAATGTGTTCCATTCTGGGTGTATTTTGTTTAATTCAGTAAATTAGGTGTGGGAAAATGAAGTGCTTTGATGAAAAGATTATTTGGATGTATTAGTGCATTAGATACTCATCTTTCTTTTAAGGGTGTCCTAACCTTGGGGGAGCATAGCTACCAATAAAAAAAATATAAGGGGGAAAAAAAAAATACTAATTAAAAACGCTCGTTTAAATCAATTTTGACAGGGCAAGTCAAATTCCATATATTTTTCTTTGCAATTGGGGCAGTCAGATTTGATAAAATGATTTTTATTTTTATTTTTTTGGAGGAAAAATGATTTGCATCTTGGGTGGGACTTGGGAGGGTCTTGGGTTGTTTGGGAAGGAAAAAGAAGTTCTGTAATTGAACCGGTTCTGTGAATTCAAGTATTTGGTGGACGTCCATTATTTTATTTTTTTTTATTTATTTTGCGTAGGTATCCATGGCAGTCTAATTACTATCTTAAAAGCGGTTCTTTGTAAAACTCTCATAACTTGGATTCTCACAAAAATCACATGGAAAGTGAGACAACTATCTTTTGGACTGAATTGGATCCTATTTCAACTATTTTCCAAACGTCCCTTAGAGTTGAGTTAGACGAGTTCTACAAAGAAAGCAAGATAGTCATTTGGATATATAGGTTTATAGGATTAATGCTATGCTTCCCCAAAAGCACAACATTAGTCAAGTTTATAGTATTTCTTATATAGTATGTAACAATTTTACGAGTCTGTTTGGCCATTAAAATGTTTAAGCCCAAATTGTTAGTAGTAGTCCACTTGGTTTTACATATATCAGACTAATATTTTGTATTTTTTTTTATAGGTCAGACGGTTCCCGCAATATTTCTCGCTCAATGACGCCTCTTCGCGTAGGCCAAGTCTCTCCTTGGCTGGTCGATGTGGAAGCAAATCATTGGTGTCGCAGAGTAGCCCATAAGCGGGCACAGGGTACAATTTCCCTGGGGCCTCTACCTTTCTCCGAAGCCTCTACTCATCTACCACACTACCACGCTGCCCTTACACGACTGGAGTTGGCTCTGATACCATTAGCAAAGTTGGCTCTACTAATTTAAATTTAAATGGTACACTCATCGACTATTAATTTGGAAGTTATAGATATGTGTGTGTGATTGTAGTCAGTTATGGAACGAGCAGCTTATAATACCGGATACCCGACCGCCCTGGAAGGAGGCACCATAAGCCTGTGCCATTCAGCCTAAAGGAACCAACAATAATGGAGATGGAATTGTATAGGGAAATCAGGAGTCAGGCATGTTTCAACTGATGTAGACACTAGTGAGGGTAGTTCACTAGAAACAACAACAACAAGAAGACACTATGATGCAACATATGCATAATGGTAGAATTACGGAGTTCAAAACGTTACCACCTCCTTGTTTTGAGGGAACTCTAGAAAAGTGGTTGAAGGGGATGGAGAAGCCAGGTTCGTAATGTTAAGGTGTTCAGACGTGGAGAAGGCTACCTATGCTACCTATGCTACCTACATATTGCAGGGTAGTGCTTATGATTGGTAGCAAATGGAGAAAAGTAGGGATGAGTGTGACCGAGAGGCTTATAGTTGGGACAAGTTTAAGCAGACTTTCTATGACAAATGCTTCACTAATTCGCCTTCAAAAGGAAAATGAGTTTATCAGACTGGAGCAAGGTTGTAGGACAGTCGCTCAGTACAAGGTCGAGTTTACAAGGCTGACAAAGTTTGGCTTAAGACTTGTAGCAACTGAGTAGGACCGTGCTAGGAGGTTTGAAGAAGGATTGAGACCCTATATCAAATAATTATAAGGTGTAATACCTTTTGAGCTACACACATATGGAGCTGTGGTGAGCAAAGCACTATTGGTGGAGCAAGGTCTCAATGAGGTGCAGATGGATGGACACAATAATTGGCAGAAAAGGCCTAATTCTTCAAGATCATTAGTGGAGCAGAACTCTGAGGGACAATCTTATAGATAAACACTAACACAAAGCAATGGTAATGGATTTCAACATAGAGGTGTTAAACGTTGCTTAAGGTGTGGTGAAAACCATTTAGACAAAGATTATCATTGGAACACAAGTGCTTGTTTTGCACAGACAATAGGGCCACCGAATAGCCGGGTGTCCTTCTAGAAAGGAACCTCAAGTTGGGCAAGTATTGCAATAGAATCATGAGCTACTAGCTAATTGAGCACCAACTCGAGGACAAAATAAGGGCGGAAACTAAAAACCAAGGACTCAGGGCTGAGTTTATGATCTCACTCAACAGGACGCAGATGCTTCTAACGCCATGGTGATAGGTGTTATTCCAGTAATGATAGGTTATGCTTTTGTACTGTTTAACTTGGGTGGCACACATTATTTTATATTTGCTAAGTTTGTGAAGAAACAACCTATGTTACATGAATCTATGGAAGTCGAGTTGTGTGTTGATACCCCTGTTGGCAGTGTTTTATCATTGACCGCATTTGTCATTTGAATCAAAGATATGGTACTCATGGAAAATTTAATAGTGATGGACATGCATGACTTTGATGTAATTCTAGGCATGGACAACCAATCATGTATCAATTGATTGTCATAACAAAAAGGTGAAATTCTTGGAGATACCTCCGAAAATATGACACCTCATAAATAGGCTTAATAAATGATTATTTTATTATTAAACTATATAGTTTAAAAGGGTACGTGAAAAAGCTCGCGAACACTTGAAAGCTCGGCTCATTTGAGCTCGAGAGCAAGCTCGCAAACTCATGAGAAAGCTTGCGAGCAGACTTAGCTCGGCTCATATACACCCCTATTCATGTCCATCACCATTAAAATTTCCATGAGTTCCCTACACAAGACTTACAAATGTGGTCAACGATAGAATCACCCCTAACATGGGTATCAACACACAACTCTACTTCCATAGGTTAATGTAACATAATGTGTTTCTTCATAAACATAGTATGTGTAAAAGAATGTATGGCTCTCGAGTTAAATAGTACAAAAGCATAACCTACCATTACTAGAATAACACATGCTACCACGGCGTTAAAAGCATCTGCGTCCGGTTGAGTGAGAGCATATACTCTACCCTAATTCCTTGGTTTCTGGTTTTTGCCCTTATTTTGTCCTCTAGTTAGTGGTCGATTAGCTGGCAGCTTATGATTATGTTGCGATGCCTGTCCAACTTGAGGTTCCTTTCTGAAAATGGTGGCCCTGTTGTTCGCACGTAAAGCTAGCACCAGTGTTACAATGACAATCTTTGTCTAAATGATTTCCACCATACCTTAAGCAATGTTTAACACCTCTATGCTGAAATCTGTTACCATTGCATTGTGTTTGTGTCACACCCCCTCCCCCCGCCACGTGCAGATTAGACCGTGTAACAAAGGATTCCCCCCCCCCCCCCCAAAAAAAAAAAAAAAAAAAAAAACAAGTATTAATATGTAAAAGAACTTCATTAGATCAAACCAATCCCAAGGGTAAAATTGACAATTTTAAAAATTTGTCGGGACTCATCTTATAAGATAGTTCTTCAAATAAGGAATCCAATGTTGAAAATGGCACGTGAATACGAACTCCCTAAACCAAGTTATGTTCACTTAAATTTTGAATTTGAGTGCCCAAATTATTCTCAAGCATTCTGCCAAAAGTTAGCTCAATCTAACTTCTGCAGAAACAATTCTGCCCAGAGTTCGCTCAATCTAACTTTCTACAGAAACAATTCTTCCCAGAGTTTGCTCAATCTAACTTTCTACAGAAAGAATTCTAGCTGCTGCTAAAAATTCTAGTTGCAAGTTTAAATCAGACCAAATCAAAATCAAACCCTATGAAACGTAGAAAAACATTTCAAAACCTCTTTCAAGCACATTAAACATTTCTAAGCAAACATTCAAGTTCTTCCCACATTCAAACATGAATTTAACCCCTTTACAACCACAATTAGATCATAGCAAATCATTAAACCTCAAATGCTACCAAGTTTGCTCAAAGCAACATAACTATAAGAATTTTGCTAAAAAAAATCCAAAACTTTGCATACAACTTTGTTACAACCAAAGCTTGTTTAGTACAGTTGCGACACCAATCAGGACTTGCCGGAAGAGTCCAACTCAACTAACAACCATAACCCATAGTTACAAGTTCCCTCAAACATCAAAATCCATGAAAAACCATTTGAAAGTATAAACTTGCATTTCCTCATCAACTCTTGACTCAACATGAGTCAAAATACTCAAAATATAACTTAAATTCAATGGAAAATGCTCCCAACATACTAATGAGTTTCAAACAACATCGTTAAGCATTAAAAGTTGTTTCTTAAAAATAAGTAAAATTCTGTCAAACTTGATTTCATTGGTAAAGGTTTCCAATGAAATCCAAACATTCTCCTAGCATTTGAAGTACTCAAAGAAGGCGAGGAACAAGTTTTTAAACAAGATTCATGGGTTCTACAACAATCTTCAAACCAAAATACAAACTCCTCTTACAACTCAAGTTCAAAACAAGGTTTCAACATATTAGGAAGTTTGCAGCATCAAGCATAACTTGTTCTCCCAACTTTACCCTTTACAACCAAAATCCAAAAGCATGAATTCCAACTCTATCAAGGCTAACCTAACTACATGCCCATGAACATATAAACAAAATGACCTTCCACTCGGATTTCCGATCACTTCCTTTCCTCTTCACAATCCTTACCTGCGGCGGTTATTCAATGATCACAACAAAAAATAAATTTGTTTAAGCTTTCGCTTAGTGAGTAAAGCTAATCACATGTATGAATGTAATGTCATATTCAATGCATAAGTCAACAATCAACATATCATTTAGTCTCCAAAAGACCAAATGTCAATTCACCGTGACGTCGCTCTTGCTTTTTTTCCTTTATGTGCACATAGCACCTTTAATCACACCATCTCACATACCCTTCCACAGCTGGGTCGTCACCCACACACCTTTATACAGTTAAGTGGTGTGTACCCTTACACAGATTGGGCTTTCCACGTCTCCTTATTGTGGAGTAAATCCACGGTGAACCAACATAAGCCTTTCTTCAACCCACATAACACATAAACACATAACCATCTCAACATGGCAATCCTTGCAAAATTAGGCATAATAACTTCCAAATTTGAGTAAATTAATCAAAACCCACATAGATGCACATGCTAATATTCACAATTCTATATCCATGCATTAATTTACAAAAATTCAACACACTAGCCTAAAATTAACACATTAAATATGATTTTACATTCAACCCATGGATTAGAAACACTCACCTCTTACATATTTTACCCCAAACAAGCGAATTCCTTAATGATTCTTGCCCAAATCCTACTCCGGAGTAATTCCTACAAGTTTTTGGCAACCGCGTGTCACTGAGTAGAATGAGCTACCAAAATTCGACGATTAAAATGTAAAAGAAAGGTATAGAAATGATCGTCTCACCTCCACGAGTTCAAATACGGCGTCAATTCGTGAATTAGACGACGAAAGGCGACGGAACGGCGAATTGATGACATTCGGAACGTGTTCTTTCTTTCTCTCTTGGCATCTCTCTCTTCTTTCTCTATAATTTATATAAATCTCTTTTGTTTATTAATATAATTTGCATGTAAATGCCATTATATGTTTATATGAATACTTGTTTAAATGTTTAAATATATTATTATGTCTTATGATAGGTAAAGGGGATCCGCTTGGTACCCATATGAGGGCCTACTTGAATACAGTTCATAATTGGTAGGTTTAATAGTAACCCCATAATATATGTAGAACCACGTTTGGAGCCACACGGGACTTAGATTAAATCAATTTAGAAAAAGTGGGTAGTTAACATAATTAACTTGAGGGTTTCATAATAAAGCTTAAAGAAAGTTGGGGGAGGTAAATGGGAATAAGAGGAATTTGTGACAACACATATGCATGTTATCATATGTGTCTCACAAATGTTAGTTACAACTGGATTTACAGAAATTAGAGAGAACCGAGAGCTCTCGACGAAGATGACGGAGCTCTACGTGACGTTTCTTGCCATTCCTTCGCCGTTTGATGCCGGATTTGTGAACCGAGACCATATTTGGACTCGTGGAGGTAAGAGGATCATATGCACGTCCATTGTTTTCATTTTTGGTAACGTTTTTCGGCGACTGCTCGTGGTTGTTAACTTTTGTGTACTAAAACTATGAAGGTTTAACACCGGTAGGATTTGAGTTGGGAAACTTGCAAAGGTTGGGATATTCTAGGCTTATTTGCTTATAATCCGAAGAGGTGAGTGTTTTAATCCCAAAATTGGGTATTTAGATATGTTAATGTGATGATTGTTAGTAAAGATTCCTTAATTTATGCTAATAGAAAATATGAAAAGTTATTTCGTATTACTTACATCCTAGATAATATAGGTTACAAGGTAAATAAGAAAAAGGAAAGTGAATAAAAAGAAATAAAAGCTCATTACTACGGTCAACATGACCTGTAAGAAAGATAATAAAAAACCAGAAATTAACTCCTAATTCCAACACTCCCCCTCAAGCTGGAGCGAAGACATTGACAAGCCCAAGCTTGCCAAGAGATGACTGAAGAAGTGAAGGTCCAACAGACTTTGTAAACAGATCAGCAGTTTGATCAGATGAGCGAACAAAGCTTGACTCTATAACACCAGATTGAACTTTCTCCCTAATAAAATGAATATCCACCTCCACATGCTTAGTTCTCTCATGGAGAACAGAATCAGAAGACATCATAATGGCAGACTTATTGTCACAAAACAAGGTGGATGATCCTGCTACTGGGAAACCCAACTCACTTAGAAGAGATCGAAGCCATAAAAGTTCACACGTGCCCTGAGCCATGGCACGATACTCAGCCTCAGCAGAAGAGCGTGAAACAACCGCTTGCTTCTTACTCTTCCAAGATATAAGATGACTACCATAAAATGTACAAAAACCAGAGGTAGAACGCCTGTCACTCCTAGAACCCGCATAATCTGCATCGGTAAAGCAGGAGAGACCTGACTGTGTTCCTGCTTTAAAGAACAGCCCAAGACCAGGACAAGTCTTGAGATACCGAAGGATATGATAAACAGCATCCAAATGAGAGGAGCGCGGAGAGTGTATAAATTGACTCACAACACTGACCGCAAAAGTAAGATCTGGTCTGGTGTTCGTCAGATAAATGAGACGACCCACAAGACGCTGATACACAGTAGGATCAGGCAAAAACTCTCCCATATCTGAAGTTAACTTAAGGTTTGGATCCATTGGTGACGAGGCAGGCCGACACCCAAGCATTCCCGTGTCCTGAAGAAGATCAAGAGCATATTTTCTCTGAGACAAAGAAATACCCTGGCGAGACCTAGCAACCTCAATACCGAGAAAGTAACGAAGAGGGCCCAAATCCTTAACATCAAATGATGTACCAAGATCACGCTTTACTCGAACAATACTAGATGCATCATTGCCAGTAATAATAATATCATCCACATATACTGAGACAATAATACACCTTCCCTGAGACTGTCGACGAATAAAACACGTGTGATCAGAATGGCACCGAATAAACCCCATACCAAGGATGACATCACTGAAGCGACTGAACCAAGCACGAGGAGATTGCTTTAGGCCATAAAGAGACTTGCGGAGGCGACAAACCTTCCCAGAACACTCCCCCTGAGCCTGAAAACCTGGTGGAGGATCCATATAAATAGTTTCAGTCAAGTCACCATTGAGAAAAGCATTCTTAACATCGAGCTGGTGAAGAGGCCATGAAAAAGAAGCGGCTAAGGAGACTAGGAGACGAACAGTAGTTAACTTGGCCACAGGAGCAAAAGTGGCACCAAAATCTTTACCAGGAATCTGAGTAAAGCCCTTAGCAACCAAACGAGCTTTATAGCGATCAATAGTCCCATCAGCCAAATACTTCAGGCTAAATACCCATTTACACCCAACTGTGCGCTCACCCGCAGGAAGAGGAACAAGTTCCCAAGTCTGATTACCCTGAAGAGCATCCATCTCTGCTTGCATAGCCGCCACCCACTTAGGATTCTGAAGAGCCTCATGAACCGAACGAGGAATAGGAACAGAATCCACATGACTAAGAAAAGACTGATAAGAAGGAGATAAACCCTGATAGGAAACATACTTAGAAATAGGATGGTGAGTATTATCAGACAATAAAAAACGAGCGGGGGGGCGACGAATACGAGTGGGATAACGAGGGGAAACAGGTGCAGGAGTAACAACAGGAGATAAAGAAGAAGGGATACCTGAATCCGGAGAAGACGTCGGCAGGGGATCAGAGGGGCGTGAGCGGCGAGAGTAAACCTGCGAGGGATCACTAGTGAGAACCGGAGGCAGGGAGGCACTGGTGGAGTCAAGAATAGGTACAGGACGAGGTAAAATAGATTCATCGGGCACAACGGGCTCCACTGGTGCCTGCCCTGCAGAAGGAGAGGAACCTGGAAAAAAGGGAACAGTTTCTAGAAACGTAACATCCAAAGAATGATATAAATGACGGGAAACAGGATCATAACAACGATACCCCTTGGACATGGAGGAGTATCCCAAGAAAACACAACGAACAGCCTTATCATCAAGTTTTGTCCGAGTAGGACTCCTATTTTGAACAAAACAAGTACAACCAAACACACATGGTAAAATAGGAAAAAGAGTGACATTAGGCGTAAGACAATGAAGAGGTGCTTTGCCTTCAAGGACACGACTGGGAGTACGATTAATAAGATAAGTGGCAGTAAGAACGGCCATATGCCAAAAATATTTAGGAACATTCATACCACACAAAAGGCATCTTACGACAGACATGATGTGGCGGTTTTTACGTTCTGCCACACCATTCTGTTCAGGAGTGTAAGGACAGGTAAGTTGTTGGAGAATCCCTTCTTTGTTAAGGGCAGCCCTAAAATCATCTGTGATATACTCGCGACCATTATCTGACCGTATATTACGCACAACAGTGTGAAATTGAGTTTTAATCATTTGCAGAAAATTTCTAAAGTGCGTAAAAACTTCAGATTTTTTCTTCATAAGGTAAGTCCAAGTACAGCGAGTGTAATCATCAATAAACGTGACATAATAACGGTGCTGTGACAATGCTGTGACAGGAGAAGGACCCCAAACATCGGAGTGAATGAGATCAAAGGCACTGGGTGCCCTATGCATGCGTGGAATATAAGAAGTGCGGGTATGTTTAGACAATTCACAAACCACACAATGAAACTGAAAATCCTTGCAAGCTTTATTCAAAGGAGGAAATAACCAACATAAGTATTGAAAATTTGCATGGCCTAGACGAGCATGCCACAAATCTAAAGTCTTAAGACTAAAAACATAGTTATTAGAGGATGGTAAAATAGAATTCATAGAAACAGATAAACTAGTAGCTTGCATCCCATTAAGCGAAGGAGCCCCAAAGTAGTATAGACCGTCACGCTCATGCCCCCTGCCAAAAATCTTCTTCGAAGTCAGGTCCTGCAAATAGCAATAACCAGGTAAGAACACGACAGCACAATTATGATCTTTAACGAGACGATTAACCGAAAGAAGATTGTAGGTAAAGTTGGGAACATAATAGACAGAGGAAAGAGTAATATTGGGGGACAAAAACACGTCACCCTGACTATGTACAGGGACAAAAGACCCATCGGCAATACAGACCGACTGATTAATAGAGGTAAAAGGAGAAATAAAAACAGACGACTCACCAGTCATATGGTTATTGGCACCAGAATCCAGAATCCATGCGGGTTGAGTGGACTTACCATGAAGAGCAGTAGGAGTAGGAGTACCTTTGGCAACAGCAGCGGTGGGTCCAGAAGAAGAGGAGGTCCCTAGGCCCAAGTGTGACTGCAGCTGGGTAATTTGTGACTGAAGTTGTCCAAAATCAGGTAACGGGGAGGAAACTTCAACCACAGCACCCGTACGAGGGGTACCTTTCACACGACCACCGGAGGGCCGACCCTTAGCAAATTGCTGCTTTAACTCGGGATGAAGATCAAAGCAGCGATCAATAGTATGGCCAGGTTTGCGACAGTGCTGACAGAAAAAGCGAGAACTAGTGGGACGAGTACCCGAAGGAGCAGCAAAAGCCATCTGGTCAGGAACAGATGGAAGAGGACTAGTCGCAGGAGATAGAGAAACAAGGCGACGACGTCGCTCATCGCCGTCCACTGTAGCAAAAGCCTCAAATAAAGAGGGTAAGGGAACAGTATTCAGGATCTGGGTACGAAGGGCCTCAAACTCGGGCTTTAGGCCCATTAAAAATTGGTACGTGTGACGACGATCAAGGCGCTTGGTCTCAACAGCACCATCATTAGGAAAGTCGGTAATAGGCTCGTACTGAGAGAGTTCCTCCCAGCGTGTCTGCAGGTACCCAAAGTAATCCGTAACAGAAAGTCCCAAAGCAGCCTGAGAAGCATGTGAGATATCCTGATAGAGCTCAAAAATACGGGAATCACTGTGAGCATGAGCATACATCTTATTCAGGGCAGTCCAGAGATCAAAGACATTGCGGTGGTACATAAACATATTGTAGACCCGCTCCTCCATTGAGTTAAACATCCATCCCAGAATAATGCAATTGTTAGTGTACCATTCTTCATACTTAGGATCAGACTCGCCCGGCGATTTTTCCTTTCCAAGTAACCACCCAATCTTGCGTTTGCCTCCAAGGAAGAGGCGAAGAGAGTTAGACCACGCATGAAAATTCTTCCCAGTTAACAGTACACTGGTAACACGTTGAGCCAGTGTAGTATTAGACAGTGATGGAGAAACTGTAGTAACAACATCCTTACCAGTTTCCATAGCCATAGACGAACCCTAGCGAAAGGACTGAGTGTAGAACCACCGGGAAGCAACAAGAACAAAATACGGCCAAAAACACGGCGAAACAAACAACGGGCAGCCGGACACTCGGCTCACCCAAAAAGACAACTAAGAGCACATAAAGGCTCTAGTTCATCACGAAGAACAAGCCCAAAATAGGGCACACAAACGCAGCCAAAGGCTGCAACAGGACCAAGAGAGGCCCTGGGTGCTGCGACAGAGGCTGGCCGAAGGTGGGACTGGGGCTGGGGGCTCGGCGAGGGTGGTGGGGGGGCTGGGGGGGGCTCGGCGAGGGTGGTGCAGGGGCTGGGGGGTCTCGGCGTGGGCTGTGTGGTGGTGGGTGGTGGGCGGCGCAAGGGGGGGGTAAGGGTTAGGGTTAGAGTTAGGCTCTGATACCAAATAGAAAATATGAAAAGTTATTTCGTATTACTTACATCCTAGATAATATAGGTTACAAGGTAAATAAGAAAAAGGAAAGTGAATAAAAAGAAATAAAAGCTCATTACTACGGTCAACATGACCTGTAAGAAAGATAATAAAAAACCGGAAATTAACTCCTAATTCCAACAATGCTTATATGGTTATATAATGATGAATTTGTTGAAAAACATGCTAATTATGTGAAAGTTGCGATGTTATATGCCTAATTGCTTAAATATTTATATGGATCAAAGGGATGTCAAGTAGTGGTCACCATTTATAGGTTCCCATATATAAGGGATAATAAGTCCTCAAGAGAAGGACGTGGTGACAACCACAATGATAAGACAGTGACGCCTTCGGGGATCACAATTGTGTGTGTGATACGCTATATGCGCCCAAAAATTGAGAAAGATCCGGGGTAAGAAGAACCCAGGGGTGGTGGCTGGAGTTACTTGACTTTCCGGGGATCAATTTGTTGATATTTATGATAATTGTTAGATTTACATGTTAAACATTCCAATAGCAAGATTAGTTCTCTCACTAAGCGAAAGCTTAAACGGATATTATTTTCTGTGTGGTTATTGAATAACCATCTCAAGTACGGCATGTGAAGAGAAAAGGAAACAAATCACGCAACGGGTTTGGCGTGGAGGTTGTTAGACGTGTTGATATGTTCATATGTATAGATGTTTTGGTTTAGTTGTACTCTTTGTACTCCAAATGTTAAGAACAACTTGTGTTTTGGAAATGTTAGGAACAACTTGTGTTATTGGGAGTTTTTATAATATGTCAAGTTAATATAATGTAGCTTACATGTCTTGTGAGGCGGGTTGTGTTTGTACCTCACAAGTTGGGTATGTTGGGGAAAACTTGAGAGAAACTAGGTAACTTTTGGATGTAAACTAGACTTGGTTTCTCCTTGTTAATAGGTTTTGCAATTAATTGGGTAAATTGGAATTTTGGATGCAAGTTCATGATCCTTGAGAGGAATTTGTGTTTTTGATTGTTATATCACACTTACATATCTTGTACAAATGTTTGGAAGCTCTTTGATATGTTTGAAATGTCTATTTTGAAGTCCCATAAGGTTTAGATAAGTTTTGGGGATGTTTTGAACATGTAAAAACAAAGTTTTTAGTAGCAGGAATCCCTTTCTGCAGAACCGAATCGATCCGCGCTTTAAGGGGGATCGATCCGGGCTTTTTGGGAGACATTCTGCTTGATTCTTTAGATAAGTTTAATTCATGTTTTACTTGATTCTTTAAGGATTATTTGATGTGTGGGTTTGTTACACGTGTCCTAATCCACCCAAGGCGAGTCATCGATAAGTTTGGTTCGGTTTTCAACTTAGGGTAATTTTTACAAAACACACTGACCGATTTGGTTCGATCGGTCGATCAGTTCGATTCGGTTCGATTTGATTCGATTTTGGTCGGTTAGTGTACACCCCTACTTAGCACTGCGAATGTGTTCTCCATCTCCTTTAACCACTTTTCTTCCTCCAGAGGGTCTAGAGTTCGCTCTAAACAAGGCGGTGATAACTTTTAGAACTCTGTAATTCCACCATATGCCTATGTTGACTCGTCGTGTACTGTTGTTGTTGCTGGTGAACTACCCTTACTAGTGTCTAAGGACTCTAAACTTGGCTCTCATATAGAAATGATATGATTCTTAAATTTGGGATACCCCAAATGCTATAAGAGTACTCCCATGACCACTACCACCATTACATGTGGTACAACTATCAAAATATTTAAAATACAAATTTAAGAACCACATCACAACATTTGATGTGGTTCTTAATGTGGATGGCACACGACGAGTAAAGTTGTAAGAACCCAACTGTGGGAATTATGTCTACAATTCACCGTACGTCATTGGACTCTGGCCTTCACCATAAGTTTTACACATGTTTTTTATTTTTATTTTTTATATTTAAATCTTTCGGTTTTCAGTAATTTTTAAAAAAAATTTTATATGAGCAAAGGCACATACAAATACACATACTATGCACTGAATAGAGGGGATTGGTCTACCAATACTACACACTTTCAGTATTTGTTTTAAACTTTTAACATAGAAAATAGCAAAAACTCATATTCCCAACAACACCCCTTTATCTATTTTGATTGGATCAGCCTAGTTGGACTAGGACCACATGAATCGAAAGCCCAGGATTGAAGCCCAAAGAAAGAGAGAGGGAGTTTAGCTCTCTCCGAAGTCAAAGTAATAATATGCTTACTAAAGTTGAAGGTAATACTTTCTTAAATTTTGAATCTCAAATTAGTTTTTAAATGCTTTATCAGTTATATTATGTAGTAGAGTAATATTTGGGACACAACTTTTATACAACTTTCATACAACCTCCCCAAAAGATGTGTCTATCTCTCTCATGTGATGTCACTGGACCCCACAGTGACACAGGAGAGAGATAGACACATCTTTTGGGGAGGTTGTATGAAAGTTGTATAAAGGTTGTGCCCCAAGTATTACCCTATGTAGTACCACGATCATTATCACAGCATGTAATGGAGCTGACAAAGTATTTAATATTCAAAATTTGAAAAACATAACATTATTCAAATTTGAATCCCAAATTTACTTTCCAAATTAATATTTTGTCAACTGAATCACATACAATGACATGTGATATCACCGATCATTATCACAAATATATGGTACAATTGTTAAGCCATTTATAAACCAAATTTAGAATTCAAAGTATAAAAGCGTAACACTATTCCAAGTCTTATGGGATCCGAGGAATGCTAAATAGAAACCTAGGACTAGGGGTGTATACGAGTCACGTCGAGCCTGCTCGCGACCTTTCTCACAAGCGAGCGCACGAACTAAAACGAGCCGAGTTTTCAAGTATTCGCAAGCTTTCTAGCGAACTTTTTAATGAGTTTTTTAGCGCACCCTTTTAAACTATATAGTTAATGATAAAACAATCATTTATCAAGCATATTTACGAGATGTCATATTTTCTCAAAAAAATTTTAGTTTTATAATATATATATATGTAGACACCCCATTTTGACCTGCCAAAAAAAGAAATAACTGTCATAGGGGGCCCACCAGGCCCACGAATCGAGGAAAGAGCTCCAGAATCCAAACAGGGACCCCAGAGGTCAAATCAAAGTCAAATACGGAGACGGCAGCTCATCCACCAGAGTTCCAGAATTCGGGATCGTCTGATTACGATAATCGACGACATTTTTAACCGGAATCGAAGTTCAGCACAAAATTCAAGACTGGAATCAAGTCTGGGACAACCGAAGGTTGAATTTGATTACATCAGGGCAAAGCAGGAATCAATTCCAGCCTTTAGGACTTCAAATCATCAAAATCTTGATAACCGACAGAGAATCGGGCTCCGATTTGAGTTTCGACGCCCTAAACTCAAGGAAAAGGGACACGATTGTCAATCCAGAAACATCGAAAGTCCGACTGGGCACACCTGGATGAAAATACGGGGGAAAACAGAGGTTCAACGACTTGAATCAGTCCAATCGGACAATCAAAGAAGAAACGACGTCCAACCAAAGTTTCAAGACTTAATTGGGAAAG
This sequence comes from Hydrangea macrophylla, assembly GCA_033977485.1. Lineage (NCBI taxonomy): Eukaryota > Viridiplantae > Streptophyta > Magnoliopsida > Cornales > Hydrangeaceae > Hydrangea > Hydrangea macrophylla. The sequence continues at coordinate 92,450,598 of CM066992.1, forward strand.
ACAAGGGCAAAACGGTCATTTCTAAATCAGAGATTCTCAATCGAACCGTACCGATTCAAAGAGAACATCAATACGATTTCAAATCATCTTGAATCAGAAAGATCGGATGGTTGGATCAAAAGATATCGACAGTCGGAGTTTAGACGGTCTAGATCAGACGTCGACGGTCTGAAGAAAACGGAGTCATTTTCGGGTTTCAAACGAATTCCGATCCAACCATACGAATTTGAGGAGGACGTTAAACTAAGCCCGGACCTTTTCAAATCATCCGAATCGGACGTCCGGATTGAAAAATATCAAAGATCGAAGTCCGAAACGATCAACGGCCCCGATCGAAGGTTGGAACGTACCACTCAGCGTCCCACCTACATGGGATTATAATCCATATAGGGTTTCAAAAACTCTTTCTATAAATAGAAAGACATGCCCACGCATAGGAAAAGGGGGGGACAGCCTCCATTAAGGCTTTGTTTGGTTTGATAAAAAACCTCCCAAACCTCTTGGGATTTGTTTGGTTATCCACCAAACACATCTATATCACCACCACCACACCACCACTACCACCACCACCAGAAACCCATGGCCACCAACTCATTACCCAACCCCATGCACAACCCCAACTCACAAAACCCCACAAAACTCCCAGAAGCTGAGCCTAAACCAAACAGAGCCTTAACCACTGCCCAGTTTCTAAAAACACAACCAAACAGAGCCTAAACTGGCACCCTGAATCTCACCGCCCCATCCACTGGGTCCCCCTGGCCAAAACGGAGCCACCGCCGTTGGTCCCGCCACCATATCAGGTATACAGACGCCACACGCGCCACCCAAACCTACCACGCGCCGCCGCTGCACAGAAGCTGCTCCGGAAGACTTTCCGGCAACCCACGCCGGAAACCACCAAGACCACCCTGATCGTCAGCACCAGACGATCCCAACCCCGGCGGCCTGACCTCCAAAGGTAAACGGAAACAACCGCACGCGCGACACGCGCCACCACCCCTCCGTTTCGCCTCCCCACGCGCAGCTCACAGTCAGCGCTGACTCACCGTTTGACTATCCAATCAAAAACGGCCACGTGGCAACGACTGCTGAGTCAGCAGTCCAGTCATCCGCCACGTCATCGCTGAGTCAGCATTGACCAGCCAATCATAGACTGCCACGTGGCATGACTTCCACGTGTCATGCCACGTGTCATGCCACGTCAGCACCAGTCAAATTTAAGTGGCCAATCACTGGCGGACACGTGGCATACTGGCCATGTGTCACTGCCACGTCACTGACACATCAGCACCCACGTCCCCATCACAGGGTGACACGTGGCATTGACTGCCACGTCATCACGTTGACTAGCCACGTGTCACTGCCACGTCAGCACCCACTAACCAACCAAAGGTTGACACGTGGCATTGACTGCCACGTCACCACGCTGACTTGCCACGTGGCACTTCCACGTGTCACTACCTGCCAGCTTTGACCAGCCAACCAGAAGGCGCCACGTGTCGTTGACTGACACGTGGCTTGCTGACGTGGCATATGGGCCCCACTTTTGGTTTTTCCCAATTTTCTCTACCCCGGGTCCAGATTTCAACGAACGGACACTTGTTCCTAGCTAATTTGGCCGTTCCGGACACACTGGTGACCTCAGAATTGGTCGAATCCAACTTTTAGGACCTGTTTGGCATTCTATAAGTCCATTTCAGGCTCTCCCGGCCAGTTCTGACCCCGCGGGTCCCGCTCAACTCAGCCCGGACCCATTCCGGCACGCCTTATGGCTATTCTTGCTCTTCCGGCCCTTCCGGACCCAACTATGACGTCCATTCAAGTCGATCTCGCATCGAAGTACGACTTAGGCCTCCTCGGGTTATTTCTGATACGTTTTCTCGGATTTCTTTCATTCTTTCTCAACAAAACACCGACTGGGCCTCAAATTGCCCCCCTTCTTCACAGGTAACTCCCTCAAACTCTTACACTTAGTGGTCTGGGGCTCCCTATAAATCCACATGGCCGGATATTCCGCCTTTTTCTTTTCTTTTATTTACTTATACATTTAGTGGTCTGGGCCTCCCTATAAATCCACATGGCCGGATATTCCGCCTTTTCTTTTCTTTTATTTACTTATATGCTTTAGTGGTGTGGACTCCCTATAAATCCACTGGTCGGATATTCCGCCTTTTCTTGCGACAGTCGGAAGGAGGCCTCGAACTCCACCCGATTTGGACTTTATATCCTGTGTCAGCCAGAAGGAGATCTTATGACCCACCTGGCTGAACTTTATCAAACTGTTATATCTTGCGCCAGTCGGAATGAGGCATCGAACTCCACCCGATTTGGACTTTATATCCTGCGTCAGCCAGAAGGAGATCTTATGACCCACCTGGCTGAACTTTATCAAACTGTTATATCTTGCGCCAGTCGGAAGGAGGCTTCGAACTCCACCCGATTTGGACTTTATACCCTGCGTCAGCCGGAAGGAGATCTTATGACCCACCCGGCTGAACTTTATCAAACTGTTATATCTTGCGCCAGTCGGAAGGAGGCCTCGAACTCCACCCGATTTGGACTTTATATCCTGCGTCGGCCGGAAGGAGATCTTATGACCCATCCGGCTGCACTTTATCTCTTGTTACAGATCTTCATTGATAAAATCAGGAAACACAAAAAAATGATACTTCTTTTCATTACTTGGGCACCGACCCGTACTTCCGGCATACTTTTTCAAATCACAGGGCACCGACCCGTACTTCCGGTAAAACTTTCACATCATCATTTTACATAATCGGGCACCGACCCATACTTCCCGGTACACTCTTTTTTCACTGGGCACCGACCCATACTTCCGGTAAAATCTTTTTCAAAACTTCATGGGCACCGACCCGTACTTCCGGTACTTTGCTTGGAATCTACAAACAGCACAGGTAAGACAGATATGTCTTCATACTCTTAATGGGCACCGACCCTAACTTCCGGCACATAAAACAAAAAGACAAAACAATCATAAAAACAAAAATACAAAAAACTCATCGCACGGTCGATCTACCCCGACTTTTACTCAAGAACACTTTCTCACAACTCACTACTTTCTCAAAGGTTAAAGTCTAGGACTACACCGCACAGGTTAAAGTTCCTAGCTACACCGACTTTACTCAAAATACTATTTTACACACTCACGGCCTAGATCGACCAAACATCCATACATATACACAGCACAGAACTACGTACGGCCTGATTCTCGTGTCGAGATACGTATGCAACCCATACTTGGGTGCGGCCATAACTATACTTACAAAACTATCTCATGTCAAGATACGTACATATTTTCAAACTATCTCATGTCGAGATACGTACATACTTTCAAACTAAAACTAGTACATACTTTCAAACTATCTCATGTCTAGATACGTACGTACGTACTTTCAAACTATCTCGACTGAGTCGAGATACGTATACATACATTCAAACTAATACATACTTTCAAAACTATCTTGTGTCGAGATACGTAAATCGGCAACCGCGTGTCACGGATGCTCGCGTTTTAATTTCTTATATATGCATCATACTACTCCTTACTTACGCCCCGTTACTATGAAAACCACTAAAACGGCAACCGTGTGTCACGGATGTTCGAGGGTGCCTAACACCTTCCCTCGACATAATCGAGTCCCCGAACCCACTTTGAGAACTTTGGTTTCGTACGACTATCAAGAGTCACACTTTTAAAAGGGCCCCACTCTTCTCAAACTGTTTTCTCAAAAGTCAAAGATGACTAATCTAATCGTCTTTGCAGGGATCCTAACTCCCGATAAACGTTAGGTGGCGACTCTGAAACTCTTACTGGCCCTACTCTCACTTGTACATACTTTCACACATTTCCTTTCCCGCCTTGGTTCGCTGCTTTGAGCCTTTTATCCTATTTTATTTCATTTCCTCCTTTAAAAACGGTCGCAACCCACGAGGGGACCGCCCCCCGCCTTCGGGGCGGGCGCGACAGCTGGCGACTCTGCTGGGGACACACTTAAGAGGACTCAGGCCGTCACTTTGGTGGTTTTCATACTAATGGGGCATTTGTTTTATTAACAACTATGTACTTCTATAATTCTTTTGTTGGTGACGAAACTTGTTTGCACAGGTACCTGCGACTCAAAAGACACTACAAGGCCAATGCCATTCTGAAACTACAAGGCCAATGTCATACTTTACCGCTATACACACTACACACTTGCATCGAGCATGACATAACCTGTTTCTGAAACTGAAACCTTTTTAAGATTAGATAGGAGGATCAGTAAGTGGCATGGCCGTTGCGGTAGTACCGTCGGTACCAGCACCGAAAGTTCCTCCGCTCGAAACCACCAACCTGAGAAGGTGCTTCGGTACTGGAGGTTTGAAGGTTCGGGAACCGGACCTAAATAAGTCTACATTAGACGTCAACCCCTCCACATAGTCACATTCTGCACGTGTGCATTCAAAACTTTTCAAAATACAGAACGGCGCCGATAGGCTGTCCGATTCTTTTCTATCATCCCCTTATATAAATCAAGGGCAGATAAACTTTTCAAAACTCAAAATGGCGCCAAAGGGCTGCCCATTCTCACTTATCCTCTCCTTACATTTTAACAAGGATGTCTACACTTTTTCAAAACTTCATAGCGGCGCCGAAAGGCTGCCCATTCTTACTTATCCTTTCCTTACATTTTAACAAGGATGGATATACTTTTTTCAAAAGTTCATAATGGCACCGAAAGGCTGCCCATTCTTACTTATCCTTTCCTTACATTTTAACAAGGATGGATACACTTTTTCAAAAGTTCATAATGGCACCGAAAGGCTGCCCATTCTTACTTATCTTTTCCTTACATTTTAACAAGGATGGATACACTTTCTCAAATTCATAAAACGACGCCGAAAGGCTACCCGATTCTTCTTTATCTTCCCATTGCACCTGTATATAGACCAGGGTTGGATAAAAAAAACTCATAAACGGTGCCGGAAGGCTGCCAGACTTTTTTCAAAGCTCATTCTCACTTTTAAAAAACAAAAATAAAACTCCCCAAGGACAAATCTACTTTTCAAAGACATTTGGTGATGCCAAAAGGCTATCCAGATGCATCTCATACCTTGGGAACACACATTATACTGGGGCAGTACTCTCTCATCTCTAACGAGTCACTGGGAGAAGAATCCTCGTTTATTTTCTTTGAAGCGACTTACTAACTTTACGTCTACCTCTACTTCTTCTGACCTCCGCTGCAGGTACATTTTTACAGAGGTCAACATGGGAAGCTTCTACACGCTCAGCCTACTCCCGGTATCACCGACTTCTCCACGGATTGAGAAAGTCTGAATGGACAACCAGTCCAGACAGCTATGATTTTCAAATCCAACTTCCAAATCCAAACATTTAGCCTGAGCAGGGCAGATGACAAAATTCGAGGAGGTCAAATCCGAGCAGTACCAGCGCATTCGCGATTGTTCGAACCTTCAAGCCGCTGAACCAATAGGCCTACTTCTACCTATATACATCTACAAGCTCTGTCCATGCCCGAGACGACTCTTGTAAGAGATCCAATACTCGGCCCACTGTCTTAAAACATTACTCCTCATCATCTGCCATACAGGGGCAGTTTTTCCATACTATTGAATTTATGCTTTGTCTGCTTTGCATAAGCGCATACTTTCAAACGAAAAACAAAAACAAAACTCATTCTTTGCATCATTCAATAACTATCATCTGCTCTCATTCCTTAAATCTCATGAGTATGTTGGATATGACTATCTTACTACTCATTGAATACGAATTAGACATTGTACTAGACTTCCAGATGTAACAAAGCTATGTTCGATTCTACCTGAAAGTATGATCAACACAAGGTCATGCCGAGAAACGACTCAAGTTCACAAATCGGCCATTTCATCCTCTGACGATGCTCACATCTTAACAAGAATCAGGTGACAAAAGCATACTTCTCTATGACAGCTTGATGTCATCTGAGGACACAAGAACGAAGCAGACAGCCGACGGGCATTCAAGAACAGTCCTTGGTCCATTCTCAGGATCATGACATACATAGACTAGGGCAATCTTTGCCCCCCACATCTCAGCAAAAGAGGTCATCACGATCACTGCTAGCCCACATGGGGCCCCTCAATCCTGGTCAGGAAAGTAAATACTCATTCTCAGGATCTCTAACTTCAATAATGCATATATGTGATCTTTGAACCCGACTCGACTTGTGTCAAAATGATTAGAGGCAATCGTTTCAGCTATCTATACACTACTTTCCCTCGTTAGCCCACTTGAGCCATACGATGATTTCTTTAAACTTAAACCCCTGAGGATCACCCCCTATACTGGGGCAATGCCAAAAGGAAAAAAGAAAAAGAAAGCGAGCAAAAAAAGAGAACTCAATGCAAAGCTGGAGCACATCCACAAAAGATACAATCCGACTCGGATACATACTTCAAACTGGGGCAATTCTCCCCAATACATACTTTACTCAGCGATAACATACCCCACACTAGTTTGGGATGAAGACAAAAACAAAAACAAAAAGAAAAAGAGAAAAATCAAAAGAAGGAAAGACGCGGGGCATAAGGTGATCTCAGGAATCTCAACCGACTTTTCAAAAATATACTTTGAGCCTTCATGCGATCCTTTCGTTTCTCAACCCATGACCTTGGCCTACGTTACAACCCAGTAAAGTCCACTTTGATTGATACAAGCCTTGTTGGGTTCACAAGATCACATACTTGCATCATTCCAAACGACGGGAGTGCCAAATACTTTCAAATCACAGGATACACTGAAGTGCAATAATCACATAACTGGATTCGGTGAAAACCCGTGAGGGCGCCGAAGGTAAAAATGGTTTCAGAGAGAATGAGAGCTCGAGAGAAATCAAATACTGGAAAACTGGGTCCTTCTGAAGGATGATCACTGGGGCACTGAGCCCACACAGTCAAATACTTTGTCTTCTAGTACTCAACAGGCGACAAGACATTCAATGTCCACTAACTCATGAGCATTCTTTCACAGATGATAGTTTCATGCATCATACTCTTGTAAATACGTATACTTAGCATGACATAACTTTTAAAATGCATTCATATCTTTCAGCATAGCAGACAATGCATACTTTTATAGCAGGGGCAACTGGTTCCGACACTCCTCTCAAATAGCACAAAAGCTCACCACTAACTGAGCCACGATATCAACCCTTACTCAGACTCGCCAACTTCACATTGATCCATCTGCTCGGATCCACATATGAAACCGGTCTCCTTCTCGGTAGATTGTCAAGAAATCTATCCCTCGCTCAGGTCTAACCGTCCACGCTCAAATCAGGAATCCGGTATGAAACCCTCAAGCGGCGTCCTGTTCACTCATCATCAGAATCCATAATTAAAATCAGCATCAGGTATAAGACCCCCAGCGGCGTCCTGTCCACTATTCACTTCCGGCATCAGGTATAAGACCCTCCAGCGGCATCCTATTCACTACTCGGCATCAGAATTCATCATCAGAACTGGGAATGAGTCCGTCAAGAGGCTTCCCAATTACATCTTCAAGCCCAGGAGTGAGTCCGTCAAGTGGCATCCTATGCACGCAATCTATCACCAAGCCCAGGAGTGAGTCCGTCAAGTGGCATCCTATGCACGCAACCTATCACCAGAACCAGGAGTGAGTCCGTCAAGTGGCATCCTATGCACGCAATCTATCACCAGAACCAGGAGTGAGTCCGTCAAGTGGCATCCTATTCATATCACCTACCATCAGGTATAAGTACCCTCAAACGGTATCCAACTTACATCGGCATCAAGCATCAGGTATTTCTCTTACCCCCCCGCACTCTATAGCAATCACGTGCATCACATTTTGCTATCCCAACTTTTTCATGGCAATCATGCATACTGCATTTTGCTAATTTCATCACTCTTCACAGCAATCACGCCCCATGTGGCATTTTGCTTCTCTTATCTCAAACTCTTTACAGCAATCACGCCCCTCGTGGCATTTTGCTCTCGAATCTTCACAGCAATCACGCCCCATGTGGCATTTTGCTTCTCTTATCTCAAACTCTTTATAGCAATCACGCCTTGCTCGACATTTTGCTCTCTCATATCTTCAACAGTCACGCGCATCGCATTCTGTTGACCTTATCCCCCTGGCAATTACCCGTATCGGACTTTGCTATTCTCGTCTCTTATATTCAAGGCAATCACGCGAATCGCATTTTGCCACTCTATAACTTCACAGCAATCACGCCCCGACGCGGCACTTTGCTATCTTACCTCACAGCGATCACGCCCCACGTGGCATTTCGCTATCTCACATCCACAGCAATCACGCCCCGACGTGGCATTTTGCTCTCTCGTCTCACACTTTTCATCACTCTTATTCTATCATAGTACGAACTACGCACGATTTGATTCTCTGATAGGAGATACGTAGGCCTCTAAAGGCTCGACCATACCATCACTTTACTACATTCCTGGCTAAAGTTCGAGATTACGCGACTACGCACTTCTCGACTACACCGTCTCCCACCATCTACCTAGGTTCGTACGAACTACGCACAATTTGATTCTCTGATTAAGATACGTAGGCAGCTTTAAGAGCTCGACCATACCCTCACTTTATTACATTCTTGGTTAAAGTTCGAGATTACGCGATTACGCACTTCTTGACTACACCATCCGTCTTCTACTCGATTCTCACATGAATCCCCAACAGAGTTGTTCACCCTTTCTGGTAACGCTCTCAATCCCCAGCGGAGCTATTTGCCTACTCTGGTGGCAATTCATAATCCCCACTTGCCTACATTGGCATCTCATATTCACTTGCCTACGATGGCATTTCACATGCACTAGCCTACGTTGGCACCTCATACTCACTTGCCTACGATGGCATTTCACATTCACTTGCCCACATTGGCACCTCATACTCACTTGCCTACGATGGCAATTCACATTCACTCGCCTACATGGGCACCTCATACTCACTCGCCTACTCTGGCACGCCTTTTACTTATTCTCGTCACTTAAAGGAAAAGGGGCAAAATGGGTTGTCTTTTTCTTTGTCATGATTTGCTTCGCAAAACATGACAAAGAGGGGCAGCTGTAGACACCCCATTTTGACCTGCCAAAAAAAGAAATAACTGTCATAGGGGGCCCACCAGGCCCACGAATCGAGGAAAGAGCTCCAGAATCCAAACAGGGACCCCAGAGGTCAAATCAAAGTCAAATACGGAGACGGCAGCTCATCCACCAGAGTTCCAGAATTCGGGATCGTCTGATTACGATAATCGACGACATTTTTAACCGGAATCGAAGTTCAGCACAAAATTCAAGACTGGAATCAAGTCTGGGACAACCGAAGGTTGAATTTGATTACATCAGGGCAAAGCAGGAATCAATTCCAGCCTTTAGGACTTCAAATCATCAAAATCTTGATAACCGACAGAGAATCGGGCTCCGATTTGAGTTTCGACGCCCTAAACTCAAGGAAAAGGGACACGATTGTCAATCCAGAAACATCGAAAGTCCGACTGGGCACACCTGGATGAAAATACGGGGGAAAACAGAGGTTCAACGACTTGAATCAGTCCAATCGGACAATCAAAGAAGAAACGACGTCCAACCAAAGTTTCAAGACTTAATTGGGAAAGACAAGGGCAAAACGGTCATTTCTAAATCAGAGATTCTCAATCGAACCGTACCGATTCAAAGAGAACATCAATACGATTTCAAATCATCTTGAATCAGAAAGATCGGATGGTTGGATCAAAAGATATCGACAGTCGGAGTTTAGACGGTCTAGATCAGACGTCGACGGTCTGAAGAAAATGGAGTCATTTTCGGGTTTCAAACGAATTCCGATCCAACCATACGAATTTGAGGAGGACGTTAAACTAAGCCCGGATCTTTTCAAATCATCCGAATCGGACGTCCGGATTGAAAAATATCAAAGATCGAAGTCCGAAACGATCAACGGCCCCGATCGAAGGTTGGAACGTACCACTCAGCGTCCCACCTACATGGGATTATAATCCATATAGGGTTTCAAAAACTCTTTCTATAAATAGAAAGACATGCCCACGCATAGGAAAAGGGGGGGACAACCTCCATTAAGGCTTTGTTTGGTTTGATAAAAAACCTCCCAAACCTCTTGGGATTTGTTTGGTTATCCACCAAACACATCTATATCACCACCACCACACCACCACTACCACCACCACCAGAAACCCATGGCCACCAACTCATTACCCAACCCCATGCACAACCCCAACTCACAAAACCCCACAAAACTCCCAGAAGCTGAGCCTAAACCAAACAGAGCCTTAACCACTGCCCAGTTTCTAAAAACACAACCAAACAGAGCCTAAACTGGCACCCTGAATCTCACCGCCCCATCCACTGGGTCCCCCTGGCCAAAACGGAGCCACCGCCGTTGGTCCCGCCACCATATCAGGTATACAGACGCCACACGCGCCACCCAAACCTACCACGCGCCGCCGCTGCACAGAAGCTGCTCCGGAAGACTTTCCGGCAACCCACGCCGGAAACCACCAAGACCACCCTGATCGTCAGCACCAGACGATCCCAACCCCGGCGGCCTGACCTCCAAAGGTAAACGGAAACAACCGCACGCGCGACACGCGCCACCACCCCTCCGTTTCGCCTCCCCACGCGCAGCTCACAGTCAGCGCTGACTCACCGTTTGACTATCCAATCAAAAACGGCCACGTGGCAACGACTGCTGAGTCAGCAGTCCAGTCATCCGCCACGTCATCGCTGAGTCAGCATTGACCAGCCAATCATAGACTGCCACGTGGCATGACTTCCACGTGTCATGCCACGTGTCATGCCACGTCAGCACCAGTCAAATTTAAGTGGCCAATCACTGGCGGACACGTGGCATACTGGCCATGTGTCACTGCCACGTCACTGACACATCAGCACCCACGTCCCCATCACAGGGTGACACGTGGCATTGACTGCCACGTCATCACGTTGACTAGCCACGTGTCACTGCCACGTCAGCACCCACTAACCAACCAAAGGTTGACACGTGGCATTGACTGCCACGTCACCACGCTGACTTGCCACGTGGCACTTCCACGTGTCACTACCTGCCAGCTTTGACCAGCCAACCAGAAGGCGCCACGTGTCGTTGACTGACACGTGGCTTGCTGACGTGGCATATGGGCCCCACTTTTGGTTTTTCCCAATTTTCTCTACCCCGGGTCCAGATTTCAACGAACGGACACTTGTTCCTAGCTAATTTGGCCGTTCCGGACACACTGGTGACCTCAGAATTGGTCGAATCCAACTTTTAGGACCTGTTTGGCATTCTATAAGTCCATTTCAGGCTCTCCCGGCCAGTTCTGACCCCGCGGGTCCCGCTCAACTCAGCCCGGACCCATTCCGGCACGCCTTATGGCTATTCTTGCTCTTCCGGCCCTTCCGGACCCAACTATGACGTCCATTCAAGTCGATCTCGCATCGAAGTACGACTTAGGCCTCCTCGGGTTATTTCTGATACGTTTTCTCGGATTTCTTTCATTCTTTCTCAACAAAACACCGACTGGGCCTCAAATTGCCCCCCTTCTTCACAGGTAACTCCCTCAAACTCTTACACTTAGTGGTCTGGGGCTCCCTATAAATCCACATGGCCGGATATTCCGCCTTTTTCTTTTCTTTTATTTACTTATACATTTAGTGGTCTGGGCCTCCCTATAAATCCACATGGCCGGATATTCCGCCTTTTCTTTTCTTTTATTTACTTATATGCTTTAGTGGTGTGGACTCCCTATAAATCCACTGGTCGGATATTCCGCCTTTTCTTGCGACAGTCGGAAGGAGGCCTCGAACTCCACCCGATTTGGACTTTATATCCTGTGTCAGCCAGAAGGAGATCTTATGACCCACCTGGCTGAACTTTATCAAACTGTTATATCTTGCGCCAGTCGGAATGATGCATCGAACTCCACCCGATTTGGACTTTATATCCTGCGTCAGCCAGAAGGAGATCTTATGACCCACCTGGCTGAACTTTATCAAACTGTTATATCTTGCGCCAGTCGGAAGGAGGCTTCGAACTCCACCCGATTTGGACTTTATACCCTGCGTCAGCCGGAAGGAGATCTTATGACCCACCCGGCTGAACTTTATCAAACTGTTATATCTTGCGCCAGTCGGAAGGAGGCCTCGAACTCCACCCGATTTGGACTTTATATCCTGCGTCGGCCGGAAGGAGATCTTATGACCCATCCGGCTGCACTTTATCTCTTGTTACAGATCTTCATTGATAAAATCAGGAAACACAAAAAAATGATACTTCTTTTCATTACTTGGGCACCGACCCGTACTTCCGGCATACTTTTTCAAATCACAGGGCACCGACCCGTACTTCCGGTAAAACTTTCACATCATCATTTTACATAATCGGGCACCGACCCATACTTCCCGGTACACTCTTTTTTCACTGGGCACCGACCCATACTTCCGGTAAAATCTTTTTCAAAACTTCATGGGCACCGACCCGTACTTCCGGTACTTTGCTTGGAATCTACAAACAGCACAGGTAAGACAGATATGTCTTCATACTCTTAATGGGCACCGACCCTAACTTCCGGCACATAAAACAAAAAGACAAAACAATCATAAAAACAAAAATACAAAAAACTCATCGCACGGTCGATCTACCCCGACTTTTACTCAAGAACACTTTCTCACAACTCACTACTTTCTCAAAGGTTAAAGTCTAGGACTACACCGCACAGGTTAAAGTTCCTAGCTACACCGACTTTACTCAAAATACTATTTTACACACTCACGGCCTAGATCGACCAAACATCCATACATATACACAGCACAGAACTACGTACGGCCTGATTCTCGTGTCGAGATACGTATGCAACCCATACTTGGGTGCGGCCATAACTATACTTACAAAACTATCTCATGTCAAGATACGTACATATTTTCAAACTATCTCATGTCGAGATACGTACATACTTTCAAACTAAAACTAGTACATACTTTCAAACTATCTCATGTCTAGATACGTACGTACGTACTTTCAAACTATCTCGACTGAGTCGAGATACGTATACATACATTCAAACTAATACATACTTTCAAAACTATCTTGTGTCGAGATACGTAAATCGGCAACCGCGTGTCACGGATGCTCGCGTTTTAATTTCTTATATATGCATCATACTACTCCTTACTTACGCCCCGTTACTATGAAAACCACTAAAACGGCAACCGTGTGTCACGGATGTTCGAGGGTGCCTAACACCTTCCCTCGACATAATCGAGTCCCCGAACCCACTTTGAGAACTTTGGTTTCGTACGACTATCAAGAGTCACACTTTTAAAAGGGCCCCACTCTTCTCAAACTGTTTTCTCAAAAGTCAAAGATGACTAATCTAATCGTCTTTGCAGGGATCCTAACTCCCGATAAACGTTAGGTGGCGACTCTGAAACTCTTACTGGCCCTACTCTCACTTGTACATACTTTCACACATTTCCTTTCCCGCCTTGGTTCGCTGCTTTGAGCCTTTTATCCTATTTTATTTCATTTCCTCCTTTAAAAACGGTCGCAACCCACGAGGGGACCGCCCCCCGCCTTCGGGGCGGGCGCGACAATATATATATAAAGTCATTATACAAGCTTTTTATCAAACTTATTAACGAGCTTTTCACGAGCTTCTCATGAGCCTTAATCGACCCTGCTCACGAGCTCAAATGAGCGAGTCTAACATAACCTTTATCAAGCCGAATTCAAACATTTATTGAGCGGCTCAGCTCATTTACACCCTACATACAACAACAGAAAGGTCAAAAAATACATATATTTTTTCCTCATGAATTTTTATCTGTTGTGATATTTCCAGTGGTCTCTGTGGTCACTTCACACGCGTCACGAGTTTAGAATTAGATCAACAGTATAAGTTTGTCTCATTGGCGGCCACGTTTGCCTACCCCAAACGCAGTTTGGGGTTCTAATTACGGTCCTTTAGATTTCAGTCTTATATTGTATCCGTATCTAGAAATTGATCCATTTTATAAGTCAACTTAAAAATTAGTCCCTCACTTATTTTGATGATCAAAATACCCTTACTCCCAAAAATAAAGTTTTGAAATTCAAAACTCAAATTTGTTATACACATATATATCTATATAATAAGGGAGGAAGGTCTTGAGATAAACAATGGTTGAGATTTAGTTTGGGAGGTTTGTCTTCAACCAAGACACATTGAACGGTTGAGATTAGATTGAATTTTGGAGCATGTCATTTCTCTCTCACACCCACAACTTTCCCCCCCAAATAAAGAGTCTCCTCACCTACCCAAGGATACTTTGAATTTTAAAACACTCCCAGTCCCTAGGTTATTTCTCTCTCTTCTACCTCATTGGATATCTCTCTCTCTCTCTCTCTCTCTCTCTCTCTATAGTATACACTCAATACACATTTCTCCTCTCTCTCTCTCTCTCTCTCTCAAAAGCACCACACCAGAGCCTTCGAACGACCTGGCACCACTGAGGGGCATACCTGCACCACCACAGACCACCGTCTCCAGCTCCGACAGTGGCACCACCAACCACCTTCGCCGAATACCTCCCTCTTTCACTCACACACGCACAGATCTGCTCTCATATTTTAGCCCACTGTTTAAGGTAATTAATCTCTAGGCATTTGCTGCTTTTTAATTTGTCTAATATCATATTTTTCTTTGTTTCACTTTGCTAATTTCACTAAGTTTTCTCACTTTTTTGTAGGCAAATACACAGAGCGGACTATGAAGTCTAAGCTGGTAAGATTTTATTTTATTTTCTTTCCAGTCAAAGGAAAATTGGAAGCTAGGGTTCCATTGGAAGCTATTTTCTTCAATTTATTATTTGTTTGTTCTTTATTTTGATGTGTAGAAGTCTCTTTATGATTTCCGGAATTCGAAGGCGTGGTATATAGATTGTCTCAGGAAAGTGATCTACTGTAATACTAGCCTATCAATCTATAGACTCTTTTTTATTTAGGGCTTTTCTCCTTAGTTGGAGTTGGAATTAACACGGGTAATTTTTATTTGGGGATGGGTCTAGACACCTACTGTTGAGTTCATCATTGTTTATTTGGGGATGGGTCTAGACACCTAATTGACTTCATAAGCAGCCCTTTGTTGCTTGCAAAGGCTTATAAAGCCCATTGTTACTAAAACTTTAATTTAATTTAAGCTATGTTTTCTTAAGTCACATTTTTACAATTGTTAAACATTGTTTTCATAAGTAACTTAGCTTCGTTGTGGACTTCTATTTTCTATAGGAGAACGGGTATCAACTGCTAGCTTTTTCGGAGGGCACACACAATCGTTGTGGTCTAGAAGTTTTATGCTTATTCTCAAACAGGTATTAACATGCCCATCTTTTTGTATTGTTGTTTTGATACGTTACCGGCTTTGGACGTCCCATGAATATGAATGAATCGATTTAGTAGGACCACATTGGATATATACAGTGGGGCCACTTGATTTTTTATTTGAAGTTGTTTTGGACAGTCGCATAGCACTACTCAATCTTAAATTAGTTCGTTTAGAAAAATGGAAAACTTTAAGAGATTGAGTCAAGTTCTTGGCTTTGTATTGAATCAAGTTCTTCGAATTTTTGATGTAGGCTTATAATTTTTTTAGCTTTTGATGTCAGGCTTATTTTTAGCATTGGCACCTATCCTCCAACCCCCCACCCCCCAATGAAGAGATCAATGTTTTAAATCGAGATGTTATCTTCTTCTTCTATATGTTTGCTCTTATTTTTTGCACTTTTCTATTAGAATACGATAGTTGTTTTGTTTGGTTAGTAGTTGTTCTTATAATATATTTCGGTAAACCAATGACTCTCTCTATCTCTGTCTCTGTCAATAACAACGTATTTGTTTCTATTTATAATTTTTTTTCCTATTGAAACATGTATTTTTTGGGGCTTCAAAGTTCAAACAGCTATTTGCTATTCTTTTGTCTCTTTATTTGTATTCTTTTGCATTTCAGGTGATACACATAGGGGCCACTTTGATGATACAGAAGCAAATTGGAGTAAACCTATTGTAAGCATGACATGAGGTATTTTCTTTTCTCCTATTGTGAATTTTTATGCAATAGAAAACGTTATCATGGGGACAGGACTATGTATCAATCTTTGCTTCAGATTGGATCATTTCTTCGATTAGTTTCCAAAACTGCCCCTTATTGTGTTAGTGAAAAGAAGAAGAAGAAGAAGAAGAATAAAACATAAACAAGATGGTGAGCAAAAGGGACCTCCAAAACAGCCCGTTATTGTGAAGTCATGATGAATTGGCTTTACCTTGAATTAGATGGGTACACTTTCAGCAATTAATATAGTAGATTCACATATTATAGAATTTGTTATGTGATTGGTAGGCTTAAAGAAAAGGTTTGACCCCAAATTGGGATACTATGGTAATGGTCACTTCTTGCGGGTTCCCAAATTTTTGCAAATTTGGGAACCATAGCATTTTGGAGATTACGTGTCTCATTTTTTATGGTTGTAAGTACACCTTGGAGAGTTGTGTCTCATTCTTATGGTTATCTAGGCAGTAGCAGTTCTTTAATTCTTTAGTTTTCTAGATAATCTTTTTCTTAATCAAAGTAGATTCAACATAGGATGCATTGCATGATTCTAATGTTGAGCTTTGCAACATTTGATTCAACTTTTGATGCATACAATGACGACATATTATGGGCATCTCCTCTCTCTCACTTTGTGAGGCGATTGGTAATGTTCGGCTTTTCAAAGCACTAAATTGGTTCCATTTTTTTGTTTCATGTGCATATGCTATATTTTGAACGTGTGTTCGACTCTTTTCATCTATTTTCTACCTAATATAAAATTCATTATCTTCCTTGACTGGTGGGTGCATTATTTGGTTGTA
Source organism: Hydrangea macrophylla (assembly GCA_033977485.1). Lineage (NCBI taxonomy): Eukaryota > Viridiplantae > Streptophyta > Magnoliopsida > Cornales > Hydrangeaceae > Hydrangea > Hydrangea macrophylla. Next base: position 92,467,549 of record CM066992.1, read on the forward strand.
GTACTTCGTTTTATCAATGATGGTAGTGTTGATTGTCTATCCAATTATGTTTTCTTTTCTTCTTAATCTCTTCAAAACGTTCTTCTCCATTTTTTGTTTTCCACAGCCTTTTTCCTTCCTGTTATGAACTCCTTTCTCTCATTTTCCTTCTCTTATAATGTTGCAAAGCTCAACATTAGATGCAGATATGTCTCTCTCTCTCTCTCTCTCTCTCTCTCTCTCTAAACGTAATTTTCTTTTTTCATTTTGTAGGAAGACGACCCATTGTCAACAATTAGGGAACTCTAAGAGACCTCTCATAGGCTGCACTGCAGCTAGGGAAAAAATCATCCTTTAGCCATATCTCTGCCATTTATTGGTGTTTTCTTTTCCATTTACATGGTAATTTTAGAAGGTGCACATGATTAGTTAATTTAGTTGGCTAGCAGATGTGAGTTACATGATTGTGTAAAACTGACAGTGAAGTATAAAGACTATCATAGATATTGTGAGCTTCATTTCTTTTCCTCTCTTGACATTTTTTATGGGCTCAATTGACCTCTCTTCTTTACATTTCTTCTCCCTCTAAGCTTTAAATGTTTTTGGAGGTAACTAACACTCTGTTCTTGAATAAAAAAAAATAAGTCCACGGTTTATGATGAACACCTTATGTTTCTCTTCTTTGTTATCAGTTTGTGATTGCGGCATCTTAGATGACAATGGTTTGCATAAAAAAAAAAAAAAAAAAAAAAAAAAAGCAGCGCTTTTTGATTTCACCTCTTAACAACTTGATTCAATGGTTATGTGATTAGTGAAGTCGAAATAAACTCTGAATTTGTTGTAAGTTTAATTAACCCATTTTTCTTTTCTTTTTTTTTTACGCTGCACGTGTATTGTTAGAATTGTTTGGTAGTGGCTTTAGCCACGGGTTATAACTAGTATATACAGTCCGGATCTTAAGCGGACCTTAAAAAATGGACCAAAAAGACGGACTGTGTAAAAAGTGAGAATTTCTCACAAAAAAGTGAGAAATTCTCACATTTTCAAAAAAGTGAGAAATTTGAAAATGTGAGAATTTCTCACAAAAAAGTGAGAAATTCTCACTTTTTACACAGTCCGTCTTTTAAGTCCGTTTTTTAAGGTCCGCTTAAGATCCGGACTGCTAGTATATATATATATATATATATATATATGGGGAAAGAGAGAGAATTAAAAGAGAAAAAATTTAATAAATGCCCCAACTCCCATAAATCTGGGTTTTTAAATTCAAAACCCTGATTTGTTATACATATATATATATATATATAGATAGAGAGAGAGAGAGAGAGAGAGAGAGAGAGAGAGAGAGAGAGAGAGAGAGAGAGAGAGAGAGAGAAAATTAACAAAGAAAATTTATCTATTGTAGTGAGAGATTTCTCACATTTTTTAACGTATTTGATGAGAAATTTCTCACCGAATAAAACAAATTTCACACATTTTTTTTTATTATCTATTATAGTGAAAAATTTCTCACCTTTTTTTTTCTTAACCAAATTAAAACAAAATTTTCACCTTCAAAACTCAAAAGTAAAAATCCACACTTTGTAAGAAATTTCTCATATTGTCGAAAATTCACACACAAACTGTCTAAACACTAAAATGCAGCAATAATACATATGAATTTGGTGAGAAATTTCTCACATTTTTTTCTTGTTCTAAGCCTACTACACCTTCAGATTTCTTCTCAATAGTCAGAGTCTCAATAACATCATTAATTGACAACAGAGACTATTTCTGCATCTCACTCACAAAGAGAAAATGACCAGAAAAGCCATAAAAACTTGAATAAAATAGGGAAAGAGAAGGGCATTTTAAGCAAGTGGCAACAAAAATTTCATTACTTCCCAGAGCCTCTGTTCAACAATTCTTTATACCTCAGAATGGAATCGAGTCTCTGCATCTTCAACTGCTGCTTAAACCTGTTTATAAAATCATCAGCTTTTGCATCCTCCTCTTCATCGTCCCCAAACGATGCCGTTTTTCTCCCCTTCCTATTCCTCTCCCTCACCGTCGCCGGCCGCCGCCGATCAACATCCTTGAATTTGGCAGTCACAAACTTCTCGCTAGTCGACTTCTTCATCTTCGCCGAAATACCCACTGGAGCTTCGCCGGAGCCGGCAAACTTGCTTCTGGTCACATGATGCTGGTACTCTTCGCTCGGATAATGATCAGTATTTTGGTTTTGGTTTGGGATTTGATCGGTTAGTACTGGGTCTGTGAATTAGGCCTCGGACTGTAGTGGGTATGATTTGTGGAGAGATAGAGAGAATCTTGATAGAGGCACAATTTGTAGAGAGATGAGAGGGACAGGGACAAAGACAGAGAGAAATAGATTGATCAGATAATGAGAGAGAGAGAGATCTTGATTTGTTTGGATTTCAAATTGAAATCCCTGATTTTAAGTTGATTGTATATATACATATATGTATATATTTAACGAAGGGTAAGTTTGTCCATCAAAAATACAGTTATTTGGGAAAAATGACTAATTTCTAGTATATCTTATTGATTACGGATGAATTTAAGAGATAAAAAGTCAAATACACTAAATTTTCCTTTGATCCATTATGAGGGACTATATCATATATTTCTATATTTATTATTGCGTTTGGCTCTTGAGAACTCAGTTCTGGGAGCTTGAATCATTGATTGACTGTTTGGTTTCCCAAATTGGGATGGCCAAACGTGGTTCTTGGGACTGCAAAACGCAAGTAGTAATAAATTGGGTTTTGGATGCTTTCCAAGATTTGAGATATCTTGACCACCCACATGGCTGCGAAATTCCAAGGATGTCCCTCATCTTTTCTCTTTAATACTTCCTTGTCCTAATATTCCAAAACTGCATTCCTCTTCATGTGACATTTTCTGCAAAGGTACGGACATCAAAAGTTAAAAAAAATAAGTAAAAATAAATAAATAAAATAAGAATAGTTAAGTGTACTGTTAAGTATTAATGAATGTATTAACTATTTGGTAATTAATTGTGTAATTTAATAGTATATTAACTGTTAATTAATTTTTCAATATAAATATAAAAAAAAACTACTAGTATATTTCAATTATTAATTAAAGTATGTAAGAAATTAATAGTTAACTAAGAGTTAGTATATTGGCATTCCACTAACATACAAGTAGTCTAATTGTCATAGCCTCTCTCTTTCCAGTGGGGAGGGAGATGGTTCGAATCCCCCATAAGAGGTTCTAATTGTTTCTCCCCCCAGTTATTCTTCAGTCAAAATGAGTGGCTATTGTTAGGATTTGTTGTGGGCCAGTATGGGGTTTTGAAATTGGGGCTGTGGTTGGGTTAGGGCTGGGGTGTGCGTGTGTATATGGGGTGAGTGTATATCCAGTCCGGATCTAGGTAAGTATAAAAAAAATTTTAAAAAATTAAAAACAATTGACTTTTGTACATTCAAAACCAAGTTTTACCTTTTGTAACCAAATACATTTATAAGCTGTTCTGTCAATATAATCAGTTGTAATATCTACCAATCAAACATCCAAACTATAATAAGCAGTTTGACTTTTAAGTAGATATGTCAATCACGATCAAAATCGCATAAACATAAACAGAGACAAACGAGCTCTATTTAAATTGCCAATACAGCTGTTTGGGGATGGTGCGATTGCGATGGCAAGTTGGTAAATGAAAACCATATTTGCAATTTGAGATCAGCAGTCCTTGGCCTGCCTCTACCAATCGCTAGTTGCTACGATTGCGATGGCAACATATTTTCTTACCTATGTTGTAATTGTATATACAAAAATAACTAAGCGTGGTTGTGGGGGTTAATGCACACGCTAGGGGTTTGTTCCTGTTCAATTCCGATAAAACGAGTAAATCGTCTGAAATACTGGAGGCGATTCCGAAGTCCCAAAGGGCAGCCAGGGGATGGGGCAAATCTAGAAAATTAATCTGCAAGCCTCCTATATAAAAATTTTTTTGGGACCTATTTATTCGTATTTTATATATATTTTGTATAGATGATATAATTTAATGTTAAAAAATTTATTAAAACAACATAAGAGGGAGGGGCTTGTACAATTAACACAAATATAACAGAGAGGAGGTTTAATATGACAATTTTATAATATCAGGGGAGGTTTTTATAATTTTCAAGAAGGGGTTAATTGTAATTTTTTTAATGTAAGTCTAGAATTATTCAAAATTTTTGGTTTTTCAAATTTTTTTTTTGTTTTTTGAAAAATTGGTCCGATCTACTGTTACGATTCCTTACTACCCATTTTTTTTTTTAATATGTAGTGTTCAATTTTAATTTGTTTTATTTTTCTGAAAACGGACAATTGAAAAATATGCTTAGATATTTATTTTATGTTTTACTTTTTTTCTTTTTTCCAAAAATGAAAATAAACGCCGTGCTTGATAATTGTTTCGGTTTTTTTTTTTAAAAGAAAACTAAACAAGGCCCAATTTTTTTTTTTTTTTTTTTGTTTCAGTTTTTAATTTTTTGTAAAAAGATTGTTTTCAAAATTTGTTGAAAAACTAAGGATAATAATTAGATTTCAGTCAACTTTATGTGTTAAATTTAAAAGTCTGTCTGCTACTTTTCAAAATTAAATAAATATTAAAAATAATTTAAAAAAATTAAAAAATCATCAACAAAACTCTAAAAATATTAACTTTAATTTAAAAAGTTGATTTATGTTCTAGTCTACTTTATGTTTGCATATTGTAAATTTGCACCAAGACGTTGTGAATATGCTCCCAAGTTCCCAACGTTGCTCCCCGAAGTAACAATGTTATAAATAATAGCTCCCAATGTTTTGTAGAGGTACTCGTCAATGTTATAAAGAGTTATTCCTAAGTCCTAACGTTGTGTAAAATTTATTAACTTTTAATTTTACAAAAAAAAAAAAAATTGACAATTTTTTAAAATTTAATAACAATATTAGATTGGCTTTTAATTTCGATACAAAAAAGAGACTGCCATGTAATTATTCCAAAAACTAATAACCGAAAACTTTACCATACGGACCCTTATATTGTTGCGTTCATTTTGACCCACTAACCAGAAGCTCAGATCTTAATGAGATTATGCAAGGGTGAGGTCACACTTTAGTCATTGCTCGTGTACCCAGAGACTTCCAAATTTTATGCAAGAACCATATTACATATTTTTTTTTATGACGAACTATAATACATATGAGTTGGTAGTGACGATACTTTTTTGGTTACCTGTTCTAAAAAAAACAGAAATATATATATATATATATATATATATACGTACACATATTTACTTGTATTGTTCTAGAAGACAATTTGACTGATCAAATTTCTCAGTTTAGCCACAATAAACTTCCAATATTGTATGAGAAATTTTTTCATATAATTCTCACACCTCGTGATAGTCATTGTCAGGGCGGATCTAAATATTTGGAGGTTCGGGACAAACTACTAAAAGGGAGATCCTTATACGGGGTTTGGGAACAGTGTCCCCGATGCGATTTTTTTGGGGTCTATTTATTCATAATTGACAATTTTTTTTAGGGTTTACTTATACATAATTGACGATTTTTTTTGGGGGTCTACTTATAATATGAGTCTATTTGTGAAACTTAAACATTGTATGGTGTCTTTCAAAATTCTAGAGGGGCCTATTTCTAAAACTCAAAAAATTCTTACACTAAAAGTGTAATTTTTAAAATTGTAGGGGGTCTTTGCTTTTGAGTTTTATTACATCGATATCAATATATATGTAGTTGATGACACTAAATTGGGCCTTGGGGAATGCCTAAATGTAAAATGCTAAAAAATCTCAAGGTAAAAATATAATTATAAAAATTTCATGGAGACCCTCAAATTTTGTGAACTTTGGTGGCCTGGGACGGTTGCCTCTTTTGCTTTCCCTTTGGGCTGGCCATGGCCATTGTAATCACTTCATTTTTATAGGTCGACTCACATGAGACTTCAAAAATTCTCAAATAATAGTACAAGTAAAATCACATGGATGTAATAGTCACGTCAAATAATTTTTACAACTCGTAGTGAGCCAAAATATATTTCATCAAACTCCCAACTGAAGATTTGTAAAATGACACTTGTCCTTTTTGAAAGTTGAAAATGGATAGGAAGCAAGTTATTAACCAAGTATGGAGATATCTTTACTTAGGCATAAAGTTGTAACACAAAATGCTGACCATAGAAGCTTCCATCAACTACATATACATATATACATATATATATATATATATATATATGACCCTTCTCATGATTTGAGGGAGTCATTATTTTGTTAAAATGAGCACTTTTATTTACGGCTGTTGTATTCAGTTTTTAGTTCGTGAAATTACTACATTATTTTTTAATGAAAACTATATCCAAACACTATAAATAAAAATCCTTATTTTAACAAAATGAGAACTCACTCGTGAGAAGAGTTTTATATATAGACATATATATACAGTCAGGCTCTAAAGAGGGCGCCCTTTTTTTCTTAAAGAGAGGGCCTCTGTTTTGGCCGTCAGATCGTGTTTTCATTAATGGCAGTTTTGTCATTTCACAGTTTTTAAACACGATCCGACGGTCAAAACAGAGGCCCTCTCTTTAATAAAGAGAGGGCGCCCTCTTTAGAGAATCTTTCCATATATATATATATATATATATATATATATCTAATTGTCGAATAGTCATGCTCGGTATGTACATTCTCTACTTTTTTGTTTCAAACCCATCCAACCCTACTTAGCAACTATTAATTACTTGGCAAAAGAAATGTCAACTCTAAATATATGCCTTTCATATCTCCTAAGTTGCAACTATATATGGTGGTTCCTTCACTCATTCAAAGAGAACACATTTGTATGCTTATATATATGCCTTTCATATCTCGTTTATCATGCTTTGTGGTCCTAAATCATTTTTATGGAATACTTTGGAATTAAGAGTGATGTTAAATGTATCTATTAAACTTCTCTTTACAGCAATATTATGCAATAATTAAGGAAGAATACATGCATCATCTCATATTGTGCACGCAAATCATAAGTGGGTCCAGTTAGCAACTCCCTCAAATAAATGGCCATGAATACAATTAAATCATCCGTAAATTAAACATATGTTAACTAATAATTCTGATCATTGAATAAAAGCACATATTCTTTCCTCTACTCGGTGGCGCAAGGGAATAACAGACAATATTTTTCTTAATTTTGATTGTATAATTAAACATGGTATATGTTTTGTTTAGTCACGGGTGTGATCATAAAACAATAGAATATATTTGACAAAGCATAAACAATTATATATAAACATAATCTAGAACAATCAAATTGAACACATGATCATGTGATGAACAAAGAATACACAATCATCTGATTTTAAGTGCATAATTAAGAAGAAAATAGGACTTGTCTCATCCCTTATGGACACAAGCACATGATAATGATCATAGTCTTGGCTTTTTTATAGCTGGGAGTCACTTTGTTAAAAAAAGAAAACCAAGCACTATGCAATTTCATACAAATCATGGTATGTTTCCCAAATACTTTTCTAGTTGTACTACCTGCAGTGGTATGTGGTACTGCTAACATACTGTTACAACATGTTGTCCAAATGTTAAAACATTATTTGGAAACCAAATTTGAGAAACATACCATAACTGTTATATGGGCAGTGAGGAGCCTGATAATACTGCACATTTAATCTCGTTTTAGAGAGTATTTTGATAATTTTTGCTCTATATAGTAGCTCTTTTTTCTTTTCTTTTTTTTTTTTTAAAAAAAATAATTATGTTAAGGTTTTGCTATTTTTAAAATCTTATTCGTTTGCATTTGAACACAATAATATCGCAAAAGTTCTATAGATATAATTCTAGTTTTAAGGTGAACGACATAAAAAAATCTTTGTAATTGTTACTATTATTTTCCATTTTTGTTTTTCTTTCATTATCTCATAAATTTATTACATTTTTTTAGGCGTATCTCACAAATCTTGGACATGAGAAAATCCTCGGAAAAAAAAAAAAGAAAAAAGAAAAAAAAACCTTGAATCATGCTTTTCTAGCCAAATGTCCGTAGTATAGCAAAATTCTAATCTGTTTTGGACGAGAAGATTTTGTGTACCTTGAAGGTAGCGCCAATGTGGTGCCCCACACCCAATGAGATAGCGCCACATAGGATTGTTGGGTTATTTAAATTTTTTGTGGTGAGTTTCATTATTCGTGTGGCGCGCATCTATTGGGTAAGGGGTACCAAGTGGCATGCCACGTGGTACCTTGGGGGTACCCAAAAATTTCTCGTTTTGGACACCCGTGCAAGTGCATAGTCAAATTTCTAGAAAGTTTCATAATTTTCAACGGCTATAAGCCTATAGGCTATAACCCAAGTAAATCCAACTTATAGCCGTCTATTGTTTTTTACCATTTGTTAATTTTGGGTAAGCGACACAGACATTGTTTAATTCCGATTTTACCCTTTCCATCCCAATAATAAGTTCTATAAATTCATTGCCATACAGTCTCTCCTCTTTGTATCTCTCGGTTTTGTGACCGTTTCAATATCAAAACAGAGAAGATGTCTAAGGTCAGCACCTTTTGCATGATAGCCCTGCTCCTATCCTTCGTGCTAACATGCACTGCCCGGCCAGATCGCGTGTTTCGCGACATTACTCCTGTCAAAACTCAATACCAGGTACAATATTATCTTGAGCTAAAGGTTTAATTAGCAATTTATTATATAGTAATGCTTTTTTATTTGCTTCAAATTTTTGAATGTAATTTTGGTTTTTATTTTTTTGTTTGATTAAGGATGGTGAATTAGAGAAGGTTGAGGTGGAGGAGAATTGTGAAGGAATTGGAGGAGAAGAGTGCTTGATGAGAAGAACACTTGCGGCCCACATAGATTATATCTACACGCAGAAGCAGAAGCCATGAAAATCATCTATATATCCATGGCCTATACATACATATATCTATATATATATATATTTCCGAAAAAAAAAAATAGGCTCATACATATCCCCCATATGTTCATTTCTTTTGATAGAGTAGATATTTATGTTCAGAGGTCTGCTTCTTGGGTGGATATTTTTTTATTTTCTCTCTTTTTCCTTGTGTCATACATAGAAAATATATATTTTATGTGTAAAAATAGATGATTTAAATAAAATTGGCATCATTTACCAGTTTAGCGAGGTATTGTTTTTCTGATTCACAATTTTGTTTTTGTTGGAGTGTGTATGACCTGTGTATGTGAATAACGGTCTTTTTATTTTTTATTTTTCCATTTCTTTTCTTTTTGATAAGATGTGAATGAAGGTTTTAGCTAGAATACAAATATAGGGGAAAAACTAAGGGCCAACTTGGTTTAAGAATAGAAAATATCAAGCTATGTTGGAAATCTTATTTAATTAAGGACCATAACATGGAGTAATTTGTATAAGAGTCAAGGAATTAGTCAATTCTTTTTTGATTAAATAATGAAGGAATATATTATTCATTGACATGTTGGTTAATTGGATTGTATTTTTGTGAATGTAATCCAAATTAAGATCATGTATGCCTTCTCGAAAACTCTCTTTTCAATATAGGGCTAATTACACTTTACTTCCTGTGGTTTGGTTCAATGTCACTTTACCTCCTTGAGCTTTAAAAGTGACCACTTAACCCCCATGTGTTTTCGGGTAAAGTGTCACTGCCAAAATTAGTGACCACTTTATCCCCTTGTGGTTTGGTCTGATCACACATTACCCCCTATGATTTGGCCCAATGACACTTTAAGCCTTTTGTGCTTTTGGGGTAAAGTTTCAACTTAACACTTTCTGTAACAGTGACACTTTAATTACCCTAGAACACAAAGGATTAAGTGGTCACTTTTAACCTATAAAAAAATAAAGTGACATTGAACCAAAGTATAGAAAATAAAATGTAATTAACCCTTTAATATATTATCCAATATTCCTTTATGACTACCAAAATCTAGCACGGAGAAGGGTTCATCCCTTCTCATAATTTGATACATACCATGCTGTTTTGAGACGTGGGGTACAATAGTACAATATGTACTAATGGAAAACCACTAAAATGTTGTATTTATATACAAGTGCACCACTTCAGGTTTTATATATGACTCTACTGAGCAAGTCAACATTAATTGAGAAGGCATACATGAATAAGTCGAAGATAAAGAAGATACAATAAAAACAATTAACAAAATTCATTTTGAAATGTTAGCTTAAAGATAAACACTAACTCAGACGTTTTAGATTCGACTTACATGAGTATCACCTGGACTTAAATGAAATTTGAGATTTTCATGTGACTGTGTATTTGGAATTACTTAATCCCTTGTGCTTAATGAGAAATTGGATCGAACGGTTCTGTCCTTTGTTAGGGCAAAAAAGAACTTTTGCAATCCTTATAAATCTAGATGCAATATTGAAATTAGTTGCCTATATTGAGGATTTTGACTTCGAAGCATGTAAGGTAGTACTTTGAATATAAGTTACTTTTCCACCAAAAAAATTAAATGTGGAAATAGTTGACTTTGACCCCATAATATTCATCGAGCCCTTTTTTCATTTTCAAACAATTATTTATGTTTAGAAAAGAATATTGGAGTACTACCATAATTCCTAACCCGTAAATATTGTTTCAAATTGGATTATATGAAGTGAGGCTAAGCCTATAGCTACTTTATCAAATATTATATAGTTGGTTCTAAATCCTAAATAATTACTAAATTTGTTAAAAATATTCATAGATACATAAGTGAATTACAAGCAATAAACAGGGATGGCAATATGTCTATGCTGATTAAAATTAAAAAAAGAAAAAAGAAAAAAAGGGGGGGGGGGACCCATGAAAGAGGCTCCCTTTATGAGCAAGACATTATTGATCTAGCCAAAATCTTGAATTGGAGTGTGGATCACATGCAGGGCTCCACATAATGAAGACTAGTTATCTTATCATTACTATGAAACCAAATGATAGCCATAACCATAAGTCTTGGTTTCCCTTGGCTTCAACTACAATATTAAATGAGCTCAAATAATGGGCAGTCTGACAATATTCCCATGCGTCGTTTCTTTATGACCGTTATCAAATGAAATTATGACTTTTTCTTCCTTTCTTGTTGGAGATCCAATCTATGCAGCCTCTGTACTTCAGTTGTATATATTCTTTATATATTCTTTATGGGACCAGTTTTCTACCGTTTCTTTCAGTACATGCCAGTGCTATTCTAGGATCTAATTTGCGTTATAATTAAGCAGTATGTGTTTTGCATATAGACATTACTGGTTCATGCGAACCAATCATACAAAAAAAAAAAAAAAACCAGCATCGCATATATGGAAGGAAAAGCACAAAATCTTTTTCTTCTTTACAAATATAAATATTTGTACGTACGTATATTTATAAGGAGGTATATATATATATTTGATTACTTGTGTGAATATACTCACGCATCCACACACGCACACTCTGTATCCAAGCAGTGGAATTCCAACCCAATACATCATATTGAGAGATTAAAGGTCATTCTATAATAAAGGAGAATAAACTCTACATGCCTTGCATATAGCAAGGATTGAACCTTGCTTGATCTCCCCTAAAGAAGATAGCAAGTGATGCCATCCGGCCACATGAGTGGGTGGTATAAGGAGGTATATTGGCTCCCCACTTTTTTCCATTTCATCCTTGTACGTACAAACGGATATGAGAGGATGAGTGACATGTAAGTGGAAGGATATGTAATACCATTACATTAGGATAGAATATTGATGTTCTATTTTAAATTAATAGACAGGAAAAGTCATTAATATCTTATTAAAATGATCATTTTTAATCAAATCACTAATATAATTTTTTAATGCATTTGTAAATTTACTCTAGTACGTCCTTGCCCACCTAGTACGGAAAAAAAAAGTATTTTCAAAACGTTGAACTAGAAAGTTTTTGGTGGTTGGTACGTAACTGGTAAGCTTCGTGGTTGTTGCCTTTCTTTCATGCATTGTTCAATGTGGATATAGTCAAATACATCTAGAATATTTCGTTCTTCATAAAAAGTAATGCAATGTTTGCAAATTTATATCTTAAATTTGGTTTCTAACACATATGACAGTGGGACTATCTTCAATAATAGTGGGACAACTTCGCCACCATTCAATATAAACCAAATGGACTAACTGCTACATTTTGAAATACAAATTTGAGAAGTATATATAGCATTATTCTTCAAAAAATTAGTAAGAAGCAAATTTGCTCATGGGCAGACCAAAACGGCCTACCAAAATATTTGAAAATTCAATCTTCTTCCTCTGTGTTGTTTATTGCTTTGGTTGAATGTTCTTGATTGGTTGTGTTGCTTTAATTCCACCAACACAATGGTAGGCCTATATATATATATATATATATATATATTACCCAGATAATTAAAGTAGGTAGCGATTCCATGCATAATCTTTGACTTTGCTTAAGATAAGTTGATTATAACTAGTCATAAGTAATATACATACAGATTTATATAAATATATAATCATCAATATTTGGCTGTGAATGTTGTGAATGCACACCATAAACTCCTTTTGATTAAATCATTTTCATAATCTGGAAACATTTCTCATTTAATTTGATAAGAATAATAGTCCATTCGATAAACTGAAAATTAAGTGTTGAATTTCAAGTACTAATTATAATACTGAAAAAAGTATTTAAAGTACTGAAATAAACTGCATTCAGTGATTACTTTCAGTAGAATTTTTTCACTTAAAGATTTCAGTAATTTTTTGGCTGCTTTTTTAATTAAGTGGTATGTTATCAAACGTACTGGATTAAAAAAAAAGTGCTTAAAATTTAAATTTCACCACTGGGTTATCAAACACTTGATCTTGTGATGCAATAAGTATAATTAAGTCAAGTGATCTACTAAATTTAGGTCAAAATAAGCGATTTCAAAGGGGAATTTCTTAATCTTCTGAGGTTTTGGTGGTAGTATTGTTAGGGTCTAATGTTGACTATCTGAATTACAAAAAAATTAATAGAATTGATAAATCTAGTCAAGCATTATAAGCAAATAACATAGGTAACAGGTTAACTATACGCAAATCTTTTCGTTGGCATAAATTGAAACTAGAGACGCCAGGTGTTTTATCGTTTGAAATTCGGTTTCCAAAGATAAAAGTTACTCCTTGTAAACTTATAAGAGGGTTTCTAGAATGGGCAATGCTAGGGGCACTAACAAAATTCACTAACACTTACTAACACACTCTATCTCTCTCCTAGTAGTACTGCGGGGTCCGCAGTGGACCCCACAGTGCCACTAGGAGAGAGATAGAGTGTGTTAGTAAATGTTAGTGGATTTTGTTAGTGCCCCAAATATTACTCTTCTAGAATATGGTGCATGGGTCTGCATGTATTGCATATTTGTGAAGTTTAAGAATATCTTTGCAGGGAAAAAGGTTCCAGAATTTTGTCCCACTTGGAAAATTACGCTTATATCAAGGATCGAACCACTCCTCCTCAGTCCTAACACTTGTATCCTCAACATCGATTAGGAGGCTTGGAGTGGGGATGTAAAGAGGGTGGCCGTGCATGGCTATTATTTGTTACCTACATAAACAATACTTCATTTGTTGGATCATTTTAATCAAAATATAAAATATTCTGGTTATTGTGTGGAGTTAATGTTTCTTTTAAGGGCAAATTATACTTTAGTCCATTAAATTATACACTTGTTTTCAATTGGGTCCATAAACTTTTTTTTTTGCAATTGAGTCCTTGAACTTCAAAAATTCATTTAATTAGACCCAACTTCTGACACTAATAGCTTAATTTATTAGAAATTGTCACGTACGTTGCGCGTAATGCTTACCTGTCACATGTTAGGTTAAGACAAACACGGGAGATTGTGAATGGTTAAAAAATGATGTGATTTTGGGTCTGATCGAATGCAATTTTGGATCTAGTCGATTGTATTTTCGAATTTGATTGAACGCGATTTCAGATCTGATTGAATGCGATTTTTTGCACTATTCACAATCTCCCGTATTTTTCTTAACCTAACATGTGACTGGTAAGCATTACGCGCAACGTACGCGACAATTTCTAATAGTTTAAGCTAACAATGTCAAAATTTGGGTTTGATTGAATAATTTTTTAAAATTTAAGGACTCAATTACAAAAAAAAAAGTTATGAACCCAATTAAAAATATGTTATAGTATAATGGACTAAAGTATAATTTGTCCTTCTTTTAATCATGTTTTTATGTGACTGTCATATTCCAAAATGTGATCTATATTGGCTGAAGCATCCAATGGACAAAAGCCTTAAAACAGTACTATTTTTATTACACAATGTTTACCAGTTGTATCATCAGTTACTTGTTACTTTTGGTTTAGAAAGGTTAAAAGTCCTCCTTTTGAATGTTCATGTATTAGTTTTGAACCAATAAACCACACACACACACACACATATATATATATATATATATATAGATAGATATCAATCATATACCTACGTATATGGATGTATGGTACATTTTTTATTTGCTTTGAAAAGACTAAAGATTTCTTAGTCTCCAGCGTAGGTATATATATGATTGATATATATATATATATATGCGTGTATATATATATATATATATACATTGTTCATTTTCCATGTAAGGATTGCTTGGGTAAAGAAGATACTAGAGGCAAGCTTCAATTCTTGTCATATTAAGTTGTGCAGACTTGATAGACTTACGCCAAGAGTGGCCGGACTGTTGTAACCCGGAGACGATATGTTATTTCCTACTGCACTGGGTAATATTCATAGAGGGTGTGTATCATCTCAAGAGAGCGTTTCACGCCTCATCCCAGTCACTCTTTATCTTGGTTCGATTCATCGGTAGAATTTCTGATGGCCATGCTACTATTATTCTCCAATAATTTGAGACGATACATAAGGAGAATAATGTGATTTGGGATTATGCAATTGAGTTTGGTAATAGCTCATATTTCAATTTGCAAACACTATTTTCATGGCGAAGGTATGTTAATTAATTTTGTTAATTTTGAGTACGTAAAATGTGATGGAAATAGTGAGGTTATAAGATTTGATTATTATTATTATTATTATTATTATTATTATTATTATTATTATTAACCTGAATAGCTAGAAGCAAGTTGGACTTGCTTATACCAGAATCACGTAAAATTTATTCTAATATTTAGATGCAATATAGCGGGATTATTACATATAAAAACTTTAAAATAAGTTTAATGTTTTTATATCCTATGAATATCATGCACTTTGTACAAGACTAATAAAAAGTCTAATTAGTGGGGTAGCAAAAGGAAAAAATTGTTTCTGAAACTGTTATATGGCACCGATTGATGTACCTAGCCCGTCTACTTCATTGGACCTTTGTTGGAAAGAATAATATATACTTCTATGTAGAAAGCTTGTTAGGTGTCTCTTATGACAATTTATGATGTTATTTAAGAAAATTTTTGCTATTAAAAGTAGCCTCCATTTTTATTTTGTTGAGTAGAATTAATGGTGATTTAGAGAAAAATCTTGAGGATTGAAATTATGAGATTTTTTTTTGTAAAGTATCTTTGTATAAGCTTTTTAATCATTTTGAGACTATGTATTTTGGAGAACTATGTACGAGTATGTATGAAGTTTCTAGTCAATAAATTTTTTTTGACGGAGATATGATTGTATGAGAAATAAAACCTGAAGGATTTTGAAAAATAGGGTACAAGTTTAGTTTCTATTGATTAGATGATTATCAATCTCATTTACCACAATATAAAACTATTGGAGAAATTTGTTGAAACAATAATCTCCATATTGAGAATTTGTTGTGAAAAAAAAAATTATAAATTTTAGAGATTACATGCATGAGCATGCACGAAATTACGAAATTTTGAGGGATTTGAATTTTTATTCAAAGTGGAGATATAATTTTTTGTGATATGCATGAGGCTTGAAATTTTTTTTGAAAGGGTGGTGAGGAATTTTTTTGAAAAAGCTGATAAGACCTAAATATTATTTTGGCTTTCAAATATGTTTGTTAATGAACCATATCTATATTATGGGTTCTAAATTGTGAGTTATGGATTTTTCCATAGTGGAGGCTCAAAAAAAATTATTGAGTCGTATTGGTACAATTTTGGCTTTTGAAAAGTTACTTGGAAAAAGATATCTAGTGTAAGAAGTTGGTGATCCAAGTGGAGGAATTAATTATACTTGCAAAGTATAGTGATAAAAATAAATTCATTAATCTGATTATATTTGCATACCTTGAACAATTTTCAATATGATTATTTTGTGAATCACTACACCAAAAGCCTTATTTTCTAACAGACGAACTTTGAGATTTCTAACGGATATTTACAGTTACAAATTTGTAACAGTAAATATCCGTTAGAAATTTGTAACGGTATATTTCTTTAAAAGTGAAAGTTTATTAAAATAAAATAAAAATACGGTGGTAGTTTTGTAAATAAAACCCAAATATTGAAAATGCGGAAACTATACCCTCTCTCTCTCTCTCTCTCTCTCTCTCTCTCTCTCTCTCTCTCTCTCTCTCTCGGCTTCAAACCCCAGAGCCTCCAAGTGCTTTGCCTCTCTTCCTCTTCCTCTTCCTCTTGGAGAGAGGCGTCATCGCGAAACGCTGTCGTCATCGCCATTGACAAGTAAGGGTTTTTACCATCTCTTTTTCTTCTTCTTTCCCTCTTCTTTATCTGTATTGTGGAGGCCTAGGTTTGAAAAATTAGAATCTTAGGGTTTCATTTTGTGAAGTTAGAGATAGAGAGAGGAGGACCAGGTCGATCTCTATTCAAATCCATGTCGGTAAGATTACATGTCTAAGTGTTATATATGTGTGTGTGTATATATATGTTTGCCTCACAAAGTTTGCATCACGCTTGAGTTTGAATAATTTAGTGTACATTTGTAATTTTCTACAAATAGAGATATATCTTTTTTGGTCTTTGGATTTTGTTTGCATGTAAACCATTGTTTAACAATGTAACTTTTGAGCTCTGAAAGTGATTAGATGTACCAAATCACTTATAAATGGCATAAATTAGGTCCCGTACGCACCAAAGTCTCAATCAAATTCAATATTAGTGTGTGTATATATATATATACAGATGTATTACATGTTACTATATTTGAATTTTGATTTCTTTTACAGTTAGTTTGTGGTGTGGTGGTGGTCCAGTTTTGAATTGATTAGGGCTTATATTCTTTAAATTCAATAACCATTAGTCAATTATTTTCTTGTTCACATGCTTGTTTTCTCATAGGCATGGCAGGAAATCATTTATATTCAACTCCAGCGTCTTAAACTTTTAAGGCTTTGAATGCTTTTTCAAGTACCAAACTCTTGAATACTACATTCCCCAATTTTAATTATATATATATATATATATATATATATTTGTATACAAACATGTATAAATATGCACCATCTTGAAATTTAGTTCTTTGAGGTTGTATTGAAACTCCCTAACTAGATGAAATTTAACTAGTTTTACATCATCATTATTGAAATGTAGTTGAATCACTTCATGATTATTATCTCTTGCTACTAGTATTTCTTGTACTTGATATTGAACAATATTGGGTATTCCCCCTAAAATTGTATCCATTAATTTGGTAATGTACTTTTGATTTGCAGAAGCTAGAAGTGATTGTTTCCTTATCTGTATATATATGCCTGGGTTAGAGAAATTACTCTTCTATCCACCTTCCCTACTCTGTCATTTGCTATTATATTTATCAATGTCCTGTAATCTGTGCTTTTCAAATATGTATCTAATTTTTCATGTCTTTTGTTTTAGGTATTTTTTATAATTAAAGGAACAATTGGGTTATTATTAACATCTAAGTCCACAGTATATTTGAATTACAACTATGTCTTTCTCTATAAGTTTTATTTAGGAAGGAGTCAAAAATTACTCTTTGGAATCGAGAATGTCCATTTTGCCCAAATTCTTCTACATTATAATTACATGTTTTCCATTTCCTTAAGATACCTAATCCACATTATAATTCTTGTATTGGTCTATGGTACCACAATCACTGGCATAACATGTGGTACAATCATCAAAGCAAACAACCAAAAAGAGTTACAACTTTTTTTTTACACCCAATGATGTCAAAGTTTGTAACGAATAAAGTTAGAGTCATGCTATGATTACCAAATTTGGGATCCGAAATGCTATGGGAGTGGTATCACTTGTAGTGGACTGTGGTATCATAACCACTAGCATAGCATGTGGTACAATCATCTAAGTATTTGGAAACCACATGTGATCTATCTAGGAATAATTCACATGTGAAACTTATAACTTTTAGTTCAACATTGATAACTTTGAGAAATTTGTGTGCAATTGATGATTATAGAAATCATTTTAGTTAAGTAGTCCAAGGGTTCAAATTTGTGGCAAATAAAATGACTGCTATAATTGCTTTAATATTGAGGAATTGGCGTGGCCCTCGTGGATAAGCATTGATCTTTATAATATGTGAAAAGAAAGTTGTTTTTTTTTTTTTTTTTGACTTTTGATTCACATTTTCGAATGTTAGAATAATCTAAAAAAAATAGAAATAAAAAGGCCATGAGGAACATGAAGATTGTGTACAGTGTTGTGTTCCAAAATTGGATAAGGCCAATATGAGGAGTTGGAAAGCTTGGGAGAGATTAAGGCAAACAGATGAATACAAGGCTACAATTGATCCTAATGGCTCTTACCCTTCTGATAATCTCTACTAGGCTGCTAATGTCAATTAACAATGATCATCTATATTAGTAGTGAAATAGTTTTCCTTCTCATTTTTTGTTTAATTTCCTTTTCTTTTCCCTCTCTAAATCTTGGTATGTTACATATATAGCCTTTTGTTTTTAGTTAATATTAAGGAAGAGCTTGCATTGTGCATAATTTCAGGAACAAAGGAGATGTTGTATTTTAGTTAAAGTCCAGGACACAAAGAAAACCATCCAGGGTCGAGCTATAATTCCAATTAATCTCGTCCTTGACAGAAAATCCTGCATGTAAAATCCTACATCTTTCCTAATGAATATATCATCATGTTTTTATATCTTTTGTCTCTTAACAATTTGTTATCCGATGGTCCCACCCTTCTATACTAGTGCTACACAGAGTGATAGAGTTTAGTGGTTGTCTGGCCTCTTTACCATGAGGATCATGAATGTGTTGGGAAGGTTCAGCTCTCCATTGGCAGTACAATTATATTTTATGAGACCACTCAAATTAAAGGGTTCGATTTCTCAATTCAACTAGCCTTCACTTCCCTATTGCAGTTTGAATTCCTTTCTTTTAAGATCTAATTTAGTAATATAGAGATAGAAACAAATTAGTTGACCTGAAAATATTAATTGGTTAAGCTTCTATGTGTTGGGCATCCTTGAGATATATGTTAATATTTTCATATTTACATGAAATATTTTTCTCTCCTCAAATAAACATTGGTCTCATAGGTGTTGCCCACTTAAAATTAGGTTATGTGAATAGCTTTGCTTGACAATCTATTAAGATCTTGACTAGATTGAAAACTAATGCATGTATGTTTGATAGGGATTCATAAAGTCCGATATTAAAGAAACTATGAAATTCTTATTTCATGATAGTAACAGTGCTTAACTTCTTATTCTAGTTCTTAAAAATGTAAGATATGTACTCGTATAGGATACTTTGACTAACGTAATGAAATTCTTGTTTGTTTAAGCTCAATTTTCTTGCTAAAAAATTCAGCATGGATAAAGAAAAAGTTCACATCAATATTGTGGTCATTGATTGAAGTCAACCACCATTGGTCATCTTATCTTCAAGCTTGGTGGTCATTGGACATGTCGACTTTGTAAAATTTTCCATTTGTTTGTTTGTTATTTTAGTTTAGTTTGAGTTTGAATGGATGAACTCTTTAAATTTTAGACATGGTTTGTTAGTTTTGGTTTGGATGGAAAGACATTTTGGATTTTACGTGTTATGTTTATTATGGATTATTTTGTCGTGTTTATTATAGATTGAGCTTGTTATATGTTACTTTTAGATTAATTATTTCTTGTAAATTCGATGTGATTGTGATATATATATATATATATATATATCAATCATACAGCTACGTATATGGACGTATGGTACATTTTTTATTTGCTTTGAAAAAACTCAAGGTTTCTTTAGTCTCCAACAGCTTCAATATACATACAATATATATATATATATATATACATTGTTCATTTTCCATGTAAAGGGTTGTTTGGGTAAAGAGAGAATTAGAGACAAGTTTCTTGGCATATCAAGTTGTGTAGACTTGATAAACTTACGACAAATATGGTCATGTTGTTGTATCCCGGAGACGGCATGTTATTGCCTACTGCACCGGATAAATACCTGTAAAGAGCGCGTATTGTTTCAAGAGAGCGTTTTGCATCTCATCCCAGACACTCTTTATCTTTATTTGATTCATCGGTAGAATTTCTAACGGCTATTCTAATTCTCCAACACCATTTGTTCCAAATTAAGAGTCATTTATTTAATGAGTAACTCTATAGATACAAAGAGATCTCACAAAGAGTCAATCCTCCTAAGTGGTACTGTAGGGTCCGGTAATTTTAGTGGAACCCATAGTACCATTGGGAAAGAGTTTGGATCTCTTTGTGAGATTTGTGTCCAAAGAGTTATTCTTATTCAATTTTAGAATATCCCATTTTAAAAGTTCTCTTTGAAACGTCAATGTATTTTAACTACATCTTTTTTAAGTTTACCATTTATTATATACAATTCTCTAATTTTTAATTCATGAAACACTAAAATTTTGAATTTAAAAAAAAAAAAAAAACACAAGTATAAAAAGTTTCTAAAAAATTTTCACAACAATGGAAAAAAAAAAAAGAGAGTCCGTAGTAATTAGTTGGAATTCCCCAATAATTTGAGACAAATGGGTACAAATTCAACATTCTATTTTACTATTTTTAACTTGTCAAATTATGATTATATCCTTTCAATAATATTGAAACAGATTTCTATAACTTAAACACCTTTATACACCACGACACATCCAAAATATTTTTGACTTATATAAACTTACAACAAAAACACTAACTTGATTCATTTATGAGTAACAATGCTAGGGGCACAAATGCTTTACACAAACACACTCTATCTCTCTCCTGTGTGGCACTGTAGAGTCCGGCTAATTTCAGTGGACCCTACAGTGCCACCTAAGAGAGAGATATAGTGTGTTTGTAAGTGTTTGTGCGCTAAATATTACCCTATGACTCTATGAGCGATGTTATGCTTCCCAAATCTTAATCTCAAAGACCAATCTCAAATGATGTGACAGTGGATTAGATGCTTTGCAATAATGATGAGACCACCACGTTAACATCATTCAATCAAAATCTAAGAGCCCACTGCCACATCATTTGAGATTAGAATTTGAGAAGCATAGCATTACTGTTAATTTATTTGTCTAATTCAAGCCATGTGATTACACACATATATGTACCACTGCTCTCAATAACCCAAGGAAGATAAAATTACACTTACACCAACTATACCTAAGGCTATTTTACCCTCTATATTTCAATTTAAATTTTGAATTAAAGTGTCACCGACATACCGCTAGTAAATCGGTTAAATTTAACATAACAGAGCCTATATAAGGGATGCATCAGAAAACATGGTAACTATAGGTGGTGTAGCTATAATTTAACTAAAAGTTGAAATACCTATGAAACTTTCTATTTCCAGAGTTTCATAGATTTAAACACTTAAGTTGAAAATAGAAGAGATATATTAGTGACACGTTTGAAATCATAGAAGGTTACGGTATACAAACAAATCATAGAAGGTTACATAGATTTCCAATGTACTTAAAACTATTTTCACTATGGCCCATCAGCCCGCCTACGCCTAGCTATCACAGAAGCAATTTGTCTGGGGCTGAAATGCATGGTCCTTGAAGGTGACTCGCTTCTTGTGTGCTCCTCTTTAAATGATTGGTCCCACAAGCCGAATTGGACCATTGAATCTCTGATTCTGGAAGGTAGCAATCTTTTGAATTACTCTGTTGATTTTTGGCATGTTCATAAAGTTTATAGATCAACTAATTTTGTAACTCACAATGTTGCCCAATGGCCAGCTAACTCTTCCTTTTTTGGGTCAATCCTAGTTGATGATATTTCCCAATCTGTTTTTGAGGAATAGAATCAAGGGGACTCGTGGCTATTTTTTTTTTTTTTTTTGGTTCTCTATTTTTGTTGTAGTTCTTGCTTTCTAGTTTTTGTCTCAATGAAATGAGTAATGCCATGCTTTTCATTTTTTTTTTTCTTTCTAAAAAGTGTTTTTCAACACATGTGACAATAGACTCCTCTTCATTCATGGTAGGATTACCTCAACATCAATCAATCAATCAAATTAATTGAACACACTGCCACATGTGTTGAGAAACACTTTTGAAATTTTTTTTTTTGGGTGAAACATAACATTACTCTAATGAAATTCCTCTTAGCACGAAAAAAAAAAAGTATAATGGGTGAAAGTGTAATTTTCCCAAAATTAAAATAAGACAATCTGATCTTTGGGAATAAGATTCACCATCCATTTTATTAATCTAACGTGTACAAATAAAAATAAATTATTAATTTATTCATTTGTACCTCGTATATTTTTAAGAGAATCTAATTCAACTCAGCAAAAATCAAATCTGTATCAATACGTTGAATGGAATGATTTGATATCCACGTTATAGACAACATTCTCTCATGATCTTGATGGTGTACGGCAAAAAAAATGACATCACTAAATTGGCGCCAAAAACTCTTAATATTCCCGCCATAAGTAAACAAACCCAATAAAATCCCATCTCAAAACCAAGTAATCAATCAACCAAAAGGTCCCAGATTGCTCCCCCAAAGCAAAACCCAAAAATTAAAAAATTAAAAAAATGGGGAGAGAGAAACAATACTGGTTGCTGAAGACAGAGCCAGGAGAGTGGTCATGGGATGACCAAGCCTCCAATGGTGGACTATCAAAATGGGACGGAGTTAAGAACAAGCAAGCCCAGAAGAATCTCAAGGCCATGCGGGTCGGCGATCTCTGCTTCTTCTATCACTCCGGCAACAAAGCCCGCCGCATCGTCGGAGTGGTCACGGTGGTCCGGGAATGGTACGACGGTGATGATGACGACGGTGGTGGTGCGGTGGATGTGGAGGCGGTTGGGGAGATGAGGAGGGCGGTGGATTTGAAGGAGATGAAAGGGGATGGTGGGTTGAAGGGGTTTGGGCTTTTCCGGCAGCCGAGGTTGTCGGTGGTCCCGGTGCCGGAGGATTTGTGGGACCGGGTTTGTGAGTTGGGTGGTGGGTTTGGAGAAGATGATAATGGTAGTGATGATGATGATGGTTAGTTTTGGTTCGCTCACCAGGTGTTTGTAATTTTGCCGCACAGAAGAAATGTTAATGGAAAATTAATGTGTTTTTTGGGTTGTCAATTTTTGGGCCTTGATTGGCAGTAGATTTTAGACATTAAACTTTGAATGTCCATATAACCAGATTCTGCGATTGATCAATAGTTGTCTTTCAGAACATTTGACCAAAAGCTGCTTTTTTTTTTTTGGCAATTGAATATCAGAAGCAGAATTTATGCCAAACATGCCTTTTGGACTTTCAACTTTTCGATCAAATTTCATTGGAGAGCATTTTTGCTCACCAGACCCTTTTGGGTGATACGTATCATTTTCTAATAATTATGTTGACAATATAGGAGTAAAATGAGAATAGAATATGACATTTGTCATCCAGTAGAGGTTTCAATAAATAATGTAAGAGTAATATTTGGGGCACTAACAACTTCCACTAACACTTACTAACACACTCTATCTCTCTCCTAGTGGCACTGTGGGCTCCGCAGTGGACCCCGCAGTACCACTAGGAGAGAGATAGAGTGTGTTAGTAAGTGTTAGTGGAAATTGTTAGTGCCCCTAGCATTGCCCATAATGTAATGGATGAGCAAAAGAGTAATAATTAGGTCACAAACTATTTTTACAAACAAAATTTACTAATAATCTATCTCGTGATGATAACGGAGGTTTGATATGGAGTGAGCTCTTACCATCTCTTACTCTTATTAAAAATTTGTTTACTGACCCGTCTCAACTCTATTATTAACTAAGTCGGATTTGGTTGGATTTATGTCTGGTCGGGTTTACTATTTGGAAACTTAAATAAAAACTCAAAAACCTTTTATAAACAGTTTTTCATATAACAATCAAGTTTACAGTGTTATTACTCATGCAAAAAAAAAAAAAACGAGATAATCCTGTATGTGAAATATAGTTTTTTTTTTATTCTTTTTTTTAGAGAGAAATGTAGTTTTGTTGTAAGTGCAGTTTGGTGCATACTACCATGGGCACAAATCTAACTTCTATTCACAAAAGTTCAAGGTCCAAAAAGGAGTTTTTCCTTTTAGTTCATGGTCAGTGGCATCATTTAACTAAAAAAATAATTAATGTCGAACATTCATTTTGCATTATGTGTATGGGTAATATTTGGGACATATTCAAAGACACAATTTTTGAGACACAACTTAATGGATGTGTCTATCTCTCATGTGTCACTGTGGGTCCAGTGACATCACAGGAAAGATATAGACACATCTTCTGAGTTGTGTCTCAAAAATTGTGTGTTTGGGTGTATCCCAATCTTTACTGTATGTAGATATAATATTTACACCACAAAAACTCTTGAACGCAGATAACACGGCTTTTATTTGACTTTTCTTCTCATGAAATTACTCCAAACACATAGTATTTTAGTACTTCGAGATAAGTATGTTTGACCCCATTTTGGTGCTTCTTTTTTTTTAAAGCACAATTTTATATTAATTCATTTGGTAACTAGTTTATGAGTTTTGCAAAATTGAACTAAAGGCTTTTTTAGGGGAGCTTTTAAAAGTTCAAGATTGTTTTGTTGGTTTCATGATGTTTGTTTGAAGAGTAATGTATCACTTGTATAAAATTATCAAACAACTTAATAATAAATTTCACAAACTACTTTTAAAAAGCCACGTGCGTAGGGGTGATTAGACTAGACCCGCCAACCCGACACACCCGAACCCACCTGAGCATTTGGTCGGTTTTGTTAGAGGTATGGATGGAGTCACGGGTTTTGCCATGCCCACCCGAGGCTTTTCGGATTGGACGTTGGTTCTTGTCATTCAAACCCGACTTTCACCCACCCGTCCCGATTATATAACTTACATATGTTAGTTTATACACCCAGGCTCTATCTTTTCATCATTTTGTGAAAGAACTAAGAAGCAGAGCCTCAGCCTCCTCTCTCTCTCTCTCTCTCTCTCTCATCTACCATATCTCCAGCTTCATCCTTCAATTCGTTCTCTCTTACGCACATGCATCGATTTGTGGGAACCGAGCTATGAGATCCGAACCAAAGAAATCTCTCTCATCCACTAGATCTTGAGCTTCAGGTATGTACTCTCCTTCTACTCCTCCTTTAGATCTTTTGCTTCTATTTGATGCTGAAATTTCAAATGCCCTAAATCTCAAATCCCCTAAACCGTAAATGCCCTAAATTAATCTCAAGATTGGTGTAGATATTTGTGTGTGCATGTATACATATATATATTGTGTGTGAATATAACACCATGTGTGTTATTACATTTCATTACATTGTCATGCATGATAATGTGATGTGGCGTGTCTTATGACACATGTGTGAGTGAGTTTTGACTCACGAGTTGATTTGGGTGTCTGTGTTAGAGAATTAACCCTTTGAGACTGTGTAGAATGAATGTTGGTTGCTGTGAAGTCTCTCCGAGTATGAGACGTTCAATGTGGAATACCTTAAATGTTTATTTGGAAATAAATGTTTAACTGTGTATTTCACTATCTGTATTATTTTCTGGTTTAGAATATATTTTTGTTGTTAATTTTAGTATTGATGTTGCCAATATCAAGATGTAAAAGTATACTTTACTTTTCTAAAGATTTGCAGTGTGGAAGTAAAGGTCGAACCCACAGAGATTGAATTACGACGACTCTTAATTTTAAAACCTAAATCTAATTAATTATGAAAACGAGATTTTGATTTGAATTTTAATTAAACTAATAACAATGAAAATAAATCTAAATTACGAAAGCGATTTAAAATTGTTTTTATAAATATGTTTAAGGAACCTAGGATTGCAAATCCACCACTAGCTTTATAATAAGGAATATTTATGAATTACTTTAGCCTATTAAGTTGAATGATAATGGGGAATTGTAGCTACAAGCCCAATTCCTCCGTCAAGAAAATAACTATGGTTCAAGCACCAACATAATCCATCTTCGGTTAGCACGAATTATCCCACACTAAACTAGGGTTTTGGTATAATCCGTCTAATCTAGGCATGGACTATTCGGATACTTGATAGCACAATTCAATAAAGCACCATTACATGTAAACAATCCATACAAGCACAGCAAATATAGATCATTGAGCACATCACAGTCAAAATAGATCTAAGACAAGAATAAACTTTGAAAGTAATGATTTAATCAATAAAAGTACGATTAATTTATAAAAATCCTCTAAACATGTAATCATTATCCATACATAATAAATCTAAAATAAAAACATAAATAAAACACTATTACTTGGCTAGGGTTTCATTGAAACCCTCGATTTAGGTTTAGTTGGCCATAGAATTGATGAACAGCAAGAGGTTGATGGAGGAGGCCATGGGAATCCTTGGTCTTCTTCTTCTTCTCCTTGCTTTCCTCCCTTCAATGGCTGAAATTTTTGTTGTATATTGATGTATCTAATGTTGTGTAATGATGTGTAACCTTCAATTTGATTTAGAAT
Organism: Hydrangea macrophylla; assembly: GCA_033977485.1. Lineage (NCBI taxonomy): Eukaryota > Viridiplantae > Streptophyta > Magnoliopsida > Cornales > Hydrangeaceae > Hydrangea > Hydrangea macrophylla. The sequence continues at coordinate 92,494,412 of CM066992.1, forward strand.
AGGATTTATATAGAGTTTGGAAGGATTTAGGAAGCTTTCCTAAGCCAAATCGCACTAAAACTGCTATATTTTGTAATCTGGACGTCATATGCACAAACCACCTTCGCTGGGCACTTTAATTTAACAAAATACGTGTTTTTGATTTTTGCACAGGTCGCTCGCGCGACCCGCTCGCTCGAGGTCCTTTTCGCTGCACTGCGCAACTTTCGTAGAATTGCAATAACTTTCTGCTCGGAACTCGGATTGACTCGCCGTTTGAAGCCACGCGTCCGTAACTTGAAGGTCTACATTTTATATATCTGGAGAAAATTTTCAAATCCAAAGTATTATTTGTTAAAAATACGATTTTCTAAGACTGCTACTGCATTCAGCTTTCACCGGAATCACCGTTTGAGCCCAAAATGACTTCCAAAGCCACTAATCATTGGATTTTTGTGCATTTTCAAGTTAAAGCTCCAAAACCTACAAAATTTAGAATACTTATTAAAAAATAACTAATAACTACATGAAATGGGCTAACAAAGCATATTTTTAGGACTATAAACGGCAACTATTCGTCGCCGATCAAGTATCCTGGTGAGGACGAATTAACACGCTATTAATTTGGTAAGCTAATTAGCAACTTCGGAAAAGTCATGCAGAAATTTGCGTTTTAGCAACCAAACGGAACTTAGTCGGAAACTTTTATAATATTGAGGTTTCACTTGTAAAGCTATGAATTAGTTGTGTAGAAAGTTTCGGAGACTGATTAGGAGTTTTGAAAACTCGTGGGGAGGTAAACACAATTTTCGAAAGTGTTGCCTATATATAGATAGAGATGACTTTGAGATTTTTATAACTTTCTAACCTAAATTCAAAAGGAGGCCAAAATGGGGGATTTGATTTCTTAGAGCTTCTCGACAACAAACGACAACCGTTCGTCCGCTGGGTTTTCACCAAATTTCGTATTCGAACTCCTCGAGGTAAGACCGTCGTTTTGATACCTATTAGGCCTTGTTTGGCTAAGTTTTCTGAAAAGTTATTTTCTAGAATTTTTCATAAAGGTTAATAATTGGATTTCTAATCGATAGGAATTACATTAGACGGACTTCTGCACGTTCTTTGTACTCGGATTTTCCTTGGATCGTATTATAGGAGCGTTATTCTGAGGTGAGTGATTCAACTATGTGTTTAGAATGATTTCTTGACATGTATTCATGTTGTGATATGAAAAATATGTGTTAGTTATTAGATATATTGTGTAGTTCATATTGGGCGATTATATTGATAAGTAGGCCCAATAGCACGATGAAATGTTTTGATTACCGAGAGCATGATGATATGTAAATTGAGCATGTTGAGTTGTTGTTTGGGATCAAAGGAGCAGGTGGTACCAAGCCATCTTGTGGAGCCTAGCCGATATAGGCATTAAGCTCGCACGATTGAAGAAAAGAATCGTGGGTCTTACCTTTTTGCGTGGACTTATTGGTGATGAGTCGCGGATTAGGAGTATGGAACATACACGTGAGTCTCCGGAGACTAGTATGAAATGTAGAGATGTGAATACGAGCATATTTATCATGCATGTGCATTTGTTGTTTTATTCACTAAGCGTTAGCTTAAATAAATCGAATATGTGTGACTATTCAAATAACTATTTTAGGTGTTAATGCCGACAAGTAATCGCAGAAGTGAGCACGCGGGTTTGGGAGTTCCTGTAGGAGGCGACTTATCATGCCTATGGCGTAGTTTTGTCATGGAATGGTTGTAACAAAGATTTTAGTGCTTTTAAACTATGTTTAACTTAGAATCTTAGAATGTGTTTGTAATGTTGTAGTAGACTGTCGTCTTGTGTATTTATGTTTCAGTAATGTTATAACACAGTTTGGATCACTTTGGATTAAGTTTGGAGTGTGTGTTTGACCCCGGATGATTTCAGAAAGCTTTTAAACTTGGGGAATTCTGCAAAATGTGTTGCTGCCATAAACCAGTCGACTGGTTGTGAAAACAATCGACTGGAGCCTCTTTTTCAGCAACTCACTGCATCCTTTTATCAAAAGCCATGAGTCGACTGGTCCCCCGACACAGTCGACTGGATTATGACTTTCAGAATTTACCTTTCTGCTTGCTTGGACTTCAGTCGACCGGACCGTATCAGTCGACTAAAGATTTGAAGCCCTAGTCAACTGGGCATAGAAAATAGTCGACTGAATTATGGTTCAAAATCCAACTTTCTGCTGGAACTGTCTCAGTCGACTGGGCACGAGGTGCAGTCGACTGGACTGCTAGTTTTCAATGGTGTCACAGCCCGTCCCACACAACACGATATTATCTGCTTTACAGCATTGGGCCTGCCCCACGGTCTCACAGCCCAGCCCACTCACGGCTTTGTTCCTGGGCCTGGTACTCCCAAGCCCAAAACGCGTCATGCTATGTAGAGGCAAGCTCACACATATAAAGCTCATCACCCCTCCACACCCAGGCGATGTGGGACGCAAGTTCCCAACCCCAGTCGACTGGTCGGTCGACGGGATGGGTCCTCACATCTACCCCCCCTAAAAAGGGCCCACGTCCCCGTGGGCTTTCCCCACGCATGGACATGGCACACTTCCGGCTGGGCCGGGCTCTGATACCAAACTGTCACAGCCCGTCCCACACAGCACGATATTGTCCGATTTGCAGCACTGGGCCTGCCCCACGGTCTTACAGCCCAGCCCACTCACGACTTTGTTCCTGGGCCTGGTACTCCCAAGCCTAAAACACGTCATGCTATGTAGAGGCAAGCTCACACATATAAAGCTCATCACTCTTCCACACCCAGGCGATGTGGGACGCAAGTTCCCAACCCCAGTCAACTGGTCGGTTGACGGGACGGGTCCTCACAAATGGTTTGTTTCTTTTCCATTGTGTGTTCTTAAAACTAATATTTGGGAATGTTAATGAATTGGTTAGCCTCGGTGGCGTGCCACGGGCTTCGGTTCTGCTATTGTGGGACCGGGCTGTGATAGTGAAAGACTAATTTCTTAAGTACATTATGTATGAAAATCAAATTTTGTTTAGCTGTGCTAGTCCTTGCTGATTTGTTGGGTTCAGATTTCTTTGGTTTTAGACAGAGAGAATGTTCATGTTTAATCAGTCGGGTTTCACCCGAGCCCGACCTGAACTCACCAGAACCCGATGAGACAGTTTTACTCGACACAGCGAGAGGATGATGGGTGGCAGGTGGGCTGGCGAGCCCGATCATGTTCGTGTGGATGAGCGGGTGGGGGCCAAACCCGACTCACCAGAACCATGAACACCCTTACACGTGGGGGCCAAACTAAGCCGTAATTGTTAGGGATGTATACTAAAAGCCAAGCTTATGTAGTCGATTTATTATTCATTTAATAAAATAAGTTATTCTATTTTATGAGAATCTGTGTGGACAATGTTTGCATTATATTATATATTTAATATTGTGCATGTTTGTCTCTTATTCTATATATATAGTAGGTGGTTTGGTGTGTAGAGTTCAACTTACACACGGAAGATCAGACCATCAGATCTTGTAGAATATAAGATTTTGGTTTACAGTCTTAGATGTGATTGAACATGCCATCGGTAGAACTGCAACATGGTATTGTAGTAGGTTTGTATTGACTACAGGAAACGGTATAGTTTCAACTCACCATGCTGGTACACTTTGTGTATTAAACGGGACCAACTTGGGGTAATTATCTTTGTACTGACTTATAAGATAATTAATACCTGATGGTTACTTTGAGTGTTTATGCTCTAAATCATAAGTTAATTTATAGATACGTACATATGATATTTACACTTTGATCCCTAAAAGGGTGAGATCCTTAAATGGGTCAATATCTCATTGAATTGAGTAACAATATTAATTGTGTGGTAGATATTAATTAATGATGGAATCCATGTCTCAGTTTTAGGATTGATGATATTCCCTTGAGAAAGTTTATAAGGTTATGTCAAACCCTGCAGGTGAATTTTCTATCTGGCATATCAGATAAGTTAAGCAAAGAGTCTCAAGGAAATATTTAGAGATTAGTTAAATATGATTATCAGTAATTTTATTTAATTAATTGATATATGTAATCTTAACGTGGGAGAGATAATAAGCATTTAATAACATGGAACTCGAAATATATTTTTGAGATAAGAGTATGAATGTAATTAAAATTCTTTAGTGGTATGAATTATAATTTATGAAAATAGGAATCTAATTCAGTTCGAATTAGAATTTCCTAATTTCATAAGGAAGCCTATTCCTTATTGACTTCTTATTATCTATATCGTGGCCTATATATATATATATGTGCCTTGTCTCTTCTCTCAGGTTACGTGATTTCACATTCTAAGCTTCCCTTGATCTCCTAATTTTCTCCTAGAAGGATTTCCATCAAACCCTAGCCTCCATGAGCATTCAAGAGACATATGAGTGAAGATCGTTAGCGTCGGACAACACTCACTTAAAGATCGTTGGACTACTCAATACTAATCAAAAGTTGCTAAATTTTTTACACGACGTTCCTGATGTCGAGACAAAGCTACTGTAAAAAATTCAGGTCAATCGAAGATCGTTTAGTCCTCATGACGAACACATCTTTGTCAGATTATCGAGATTGAATCATCACAACAATCATATAATAGTTCTCGATTTGATCCAATGGATCACAAGAGAGTATTATAACTGGGAATAGAAAAGAGAATGTGAAGATGGAAGAGCAGAAAACATAAAGCATTTCGAAAGAGCCCACACTCAGTTCAAGATTCTAGCAACAGAGGAATACGGTAGAAGATCGTGAGCTATTATCGATCCCGTGTTCTCGATTCGTCAGTTCAAGGTAACCCTAGTTTCGCCCTTTTAGGGTTATTGTAACTTTCACATAATTTTTTGCAGTACCAATTTATACGCACAGTCAACGAATTCTGGGAACGCAGTTTCCTAACAGTAATTTGCAGTGTAATCGGGCTGGGGCGAAGTTTGACAGATTTCTATTTGAATTACCAACTCCGCTCCCACTCCTGGGCAAAGCTGGCCAGGTCCCCGATAAGGTGGAGTATTTTGCCATCCCTAATCTCTCACTTGGGTGGCACTATGGGCCACTGAAATTAACTTGACCCCACAGTATCACGCAAATGATGTGATAACCCGTATTTTTTTATGCAATTAATTATGATATACACATTACTTGTGGGACCCATGTGTGACATTAACTGACACATTTTTAATAGGCTATATGTCAATACATGACATATTAATACCTTTAAAGGGTTCATATAACTAACCCTAAATAATTGGGACACAAAGAATTTGGTTGTTATTATATATTGAGTAAATGTAATAAACCAGATAAATACCGTTGGAATGTAATCAAATGTCATTTGGTACTGATATATTTGACAAACACACTTGTGTGACGGTTAGATGGATGACACGTTTCTACAATTTTGTAGAAGCATGAGGTGTCATACTACTAACATGAGGAGTTATGGTAGAAGCACGAGGTGTCATACAACTAGAATGAGGTGTAATGGTAAAGGCACGATGTGTCAATTTGAATGTGTAAGAAGGGTAGGAAGATGACACATAATAAGACACTTTGCGTAGGAATGCGACACCTTAGAGGACACTTGTCCTCAATGCATAATAAGAAGTGTACTAAGGTGACACCTAAGAGGACAATTGTCCTCCATGCAAAATTCGTAGTATATTAAAATGATGGGTTGTGTGCCTATAAATAGGGGAGTGGTTTAGGCTCCCATATGGAAGAGAGTTTCCCATATTGGGGGAAAAGGTGTCCCTAGGGAAAGGAATGGAAAGGTAAGAAATCAAGAAGGGCTGCTGATGTGTTTTAGGGAGCTAAGTTGGCTAAGAATCATGAATAAAGTTCTATTCTATTTATACAGAATCAGGGGTGTGACGAAATGGTATCAGAGCCTGTCCCCAGCCAGAGGTGTGGGACTGAATGTAGGGTGTGATGAGCAAAGTTTGTGATACAAATGGGTACAATACTTAGTTCCACATCGCCTGGAAAAGTCAATGAAGGTATTTATTTAGTACGAGATTTGCTATATTATTAAAAGAAAAAAAAGCCCGACTATGGTATGTTGAGATGGCAATATTAGATAGGTAACTTTGATGTGGCTTACTAAAGGGTGAGGTGAGGAGGTGACTCTTACTATGCTACCAATAAGAGCCTGGTATGATGCTCTTGGGGTGAACGGTTAGTTTGTGAAATGATATTAATTGTGTATAATTCCTATCATTCGCCGTATTTTCAAAACAGTTATTATTCTTATTATTTTCTATACTCCTCCGTGTACTATTATAGATGCAGGTGATACTAGTAGTGTGGACACAAGTTGGTGATGAACCAAGTACCAAAGTGGTTTGGTCACAGTAGTAAATGAGATTTTTGCATGTACATAGCACAGATTATTTATGTAGATACTATAGTCCAATGAATGCATGATGTTAAATTCATGCGGAGAATACATTTGATAAGGTTAAGGCCTTAAGTTGTTAAAAAAAAAAAAACTGGGTATGTAGAAATGGCGGGAACTAAGATAGTCCTGCAGTTAGCGCATTAATATACTTTTCCATTTCGAGCTAGGCTAGTGGATAGTATACACCTTTCGAGCGGGGCTGGGGTACTGTAGCCATGTAATGGCTAGAATTAAGGTAATCCTACAAGTAGTGTACTAATATATAATTCCATTTCGAGCGGGGCTAGTGGATAGTGTACACCTTTCGAGCGGGGTTGGGAAGCTGTGGCCATGTGATTGTACACATTTGCGCTGAACTAGTGTGTACAATAGCAATAATAATATGTTGATTGATAACCAGTTAAAATAAAGTATTTATAAATGAATTATGACATGCATACACTGGACAGTGTAACTTCAGTATACGCTGATACGTGAGATGTAATTTATATTGCCAATAGCAAATGATGACACTAAGCATATGTGGTTCACCATTAATTTATATTGTCAAGTGGAAGGCAAACATTGTTGAGTTGGGTAGTATAGTTCATCCTTTTGTCAACCAACCATAAAGGAAAATGGAACAAATGCGTGTTTGAATTTTATTAGTGAGGAAGAAAAGAAAAAAAAAGTATTGAGTTATGGCACTTTTGGTCTATTATGACTAAAATTATTGAAGTTTTGTATTTTGCTTGAGTAAACTAGCATGACTTATTTAACACCTGACATAAACTTGGAGAAAATATGTGTAATTTCGAGGACAAAATTCTTTTACGGCCCGTTTGGTTTATGGATTCTTAGGGTGGATTTTGATTCCACCCGAAGATTACTAGTAATCTTAAAATTATATTTGTTTGGTTCATGGAATATTTAAAGAATTGTAGGTCCCACTGGATTTAGAATCCACCCAAAGGTGGAAAATGAGGTGGATTCTAAATCCTAGCTTAGAGGTGGTATTCCTAAGGATTACTGGGATTTTGATTTACTATTTTCATAATACCTAAACTAGCCTTTATTAGACTATTAAACAAACAAATAATGTGATCAGAAGAAATTTATTATTATAATTATTATTATTTTCTAAAATGGAGAGATTGGTAGATGAGATTGTTTATGATGATTTCTTATGCTTGAAACATTATATTTGATGTTAGTTTAATGACTGAATTCAAATTTGGGTTGCTATTTGTTAATGATTGAAAAGTCTATATGATACTACAATAACTACATATTTGGCATATTGTGATTTGTACGTTAGACCTATACATGTTTTAAGATTAAAAATATAATATATCTTTTGTTATTATTCAAATATATTTTAACTACATGTAATAGTTTAGACTCATGTTCATGTCTTAATTACTCTATTTATCTCATTTTTTATGTGTCATTGATTTTTAGATTTATACCATTATTTTTTTCAATCACCCTCCATTTTTAGAGGGTTGACAATTTGATTTTAACTCATACATTCTTTTAGCCTTCAAGGGTAGCTTAGGTATTTAACAATATTTTCATTTCATTTTTCTTGACCAAACCTAACCAAACACTGGATTCTAAATACAGCTAGAATTCTATTGGTGAACCAAACATTTTGTAGGGATTCAGATTTCTGGTAAAGTGATTGCTGGTATTATGATTCCTAGTAATCAGAATCCACCTAAAATAATCCGTGAAACAAACAGGCCGTTAAGGAGGGTAGAGTGTGATAACCCGTATTTTTTACACAATTAATTATAATTTACACATTACTTGTGGGACCCATGTATGACATTAACTGGCACGTTTTTAATAGGCTATATGTTAATACATGACACATTATTACCTTTAAAGGGTTCATATGACTGACCCTAAATAATTGGGACACAAAAAATTTGGTTGTTATTATATATTGAGTAAATGCAATAAACCAGATAAATACCATTGGAATGTAATCAAATGTCATTTGGTACTGACATATTTGATCAACACACTTGTGTGACGGTTGGATGGATGACACATTTCTATAATTTTGTAGAAGCATGAGGTGTCATACTACTAATATGAAGAGTTATGGTAGAAGCAGAGGTGTCATACAACAAGAATGAGGTGTAATGATAGAGGCACGATGCGTCACTTAATTTGCATGTGTAAGAAGGGTGACAAGATGACACATAAGAAGACACTTTGCGTAGGAATGTGATACCTAAGAGGACACTTGTCCTCCATGCATAATAAGAAGTGTACTAAGGTGACACCTAATGACACTTGTCCTCCATGCAACATTCGTAGTATATTAAAATGATGGAGTGTGTGCCTAGTGGTTCAGGCTCCCATATGGAAGAGAGTTTTTCATATTGGGGGAAAATGTGTCCCTACGGAAATGAATGGAAATGTAAGAAATCAAAAAGGGTTGTTGATGTGTTTTAGGGAGCCATGTTGGCTAAGAATCGTGAATAAAATTCTATTCTATTTATACAGAATCAGGGGTGTGACAGAAGAGAGATAAACTATTAGTGCATTTTGTTTGTGAAAATTATTAGTTTTTTTTTTTTTTTTGGTAATCGGGGGTGTCTGGGCCAGCTTGCACGCACCTCGACTAATCCCCCGAGGCCTGGAGGTGCCGGGTGAATACTCCAGTGACCACGCTCCCCATGACTCGAACACTAAACCTCTTGGGTAGTACACCCAAAAAGCTTACCACAAGAGACTTGGTTAACGTGAAAATTATTAGTGCTCATAACATTACCGTGAGCAAAAATGCTCTCATCCCATTGTGCCCAAAGGCAAGGTTTATGGCATTGATATCTTTCAAACAATGGTTGGAAGCCCAATCACGAGATTTGGGCCTTTAATTGTGGTTAGTTAGTGGGTACCAACCATCCCATTTCTCTTGCACTTTAATTTATTTTCTAACATTCGGCTGCTGCTGCTGAGTGTTGCATGAGTGTAGCTTTTGAATAAGAAAATCTTTTTTGTAATTTAAAAAAAAGAAGAAGAAGAAGAAGAAAATCTCTCTCTCATGTTTGAAAATTCAATAGAATATACGAATTTGGGTGGATTGGAAAAGTTAATAAGCTTAACTGGGGGAAGATGAACTATTTAAAATTTTCTTTTTGTAAAATTCGAATACTAATCTAGTAAGGATTTGTTTATTTATTTATTTATTTATAATTTACCTGGATTCGGACTGGATACGTACACACCCCACACATATACACACTCTAACCCAACTCAGCCCAATTCAACCCAACCCCAAACCCCTCAATAACTCACAGCAAAGTCCAACAATGACCACTCATTCCGATTTAAGCACACAAATAGGGAAAGTAAATAAATCCCTATTGAGATTCGAACCCTTCCTTCATTTTAAGAGAGAGGAATTGATGTCACTAGACCAAAAGTATCTTGACAGGATTTGTTTATTAAGTGATGATAACCCTTTAATCACCAAATCATGATTTTGATAATGTTAAAGCTAAATAAATTATGCTTTAACTTGGCCAACCTGAATAAAAATAAAGCACTCCAAAAATCAACTAATGAAGTCATGGTACCATTATGACAACCTATCATACCATACATACAATGTAGCTAGTAGTGCATTTAGTAATCAATGAAGTGCCAAAAACATTGCCTTAAAAATAAGGATGTGAGAAGTGAATTGGCTGTTATAAAAAAAAAAAAAGAAAGAAAAAAAGAAGAAAAAAGAAGAAGAAGAAGTGATTTGGTTTCTTTTAACAACTGGGTGCTACATGTTACACTGAAGTCGATCAATATTTTAGTTCTATGTATGGGAGCTTTCCCTTTGACTTTTAGATTTACTGCTAATGTGAAATGTTCTTATAAAACACTCTTTTTGTCATTGAGTTAGCGTTGAACTCTCATTTACACTAGTAATTAGGGATGACAATTAAGATAAGGTGAGAAACATGATCCATATTATAACTTGATATGCTTACAAGACATAGAATTAGATATATACAAGGCTTGTGTTGTAATTCATTTGGGTGTCGTCACACATGTTTCGATAATCAACAATGCTAAGGGTACTAACAAATTCCACTAACACTCATATCCACACTCTATCTCTCTCCTAGTGGCACTTTGGGTCCACTGTGGATCCCACAGTACCACTAGGAAAGAGATAGAGTGTGGGTGTGAGTGTTAGTGAAATTTGTTAGTACCCCAAATATTACTCTTCGATAATATGGTTCCTCTCTCCACTCGTTTGATGTGAGTCGTGAGGATCCTAGCCCCCTCTTTGTAAGGGAAGATGAGATTTTTGAGGAAGTTTTCGAGGTTAGTTTCCCGGCTACTAAAAGCTCTATCTCTAATAGACAGACAAATAGAAAGCTAAGATTAAATGTAGTGGGAGTCGTCATAAGGGAAGGCACAAACCTTGACTGTTCGTTTGGTCTGGTCTTCTGGCCCTTTATCTTGGCTTTTCTTGGGTTTTGAGCCTTGTTTTTTTTTCTCTGTAGCTAGGCCTTTGTTTAGCTGGTGTGTGCTGTTTTTTGGCCTATGGTTATAGGTTGGGAAAGGTGTCTCGGTGTCTCTTGGGACGGATAGTCTTTCTTCCCTTGTTTGAGGTTTGTTTTGGCTTCTTGTTGCTCTTTTTGAATATGGTTTTTTGATCTTATTGTAATATCATGGGGTATGCTCCTTGTAGTTTTGTACACTATTTTTGGAATTTATTTACCTTTATTTTCGAAAAACAAATATTTCAATAAAAAGTTCGGAGCCCAAAATTCATGGATGTTCTTAGTCTGCTTTGTATTTGAAAAAAGGCATGCTAAAAATATTCAGTTGCATCCCTAATGTATACACCGTTTTGGACTTTGCACCCTAATGTTTTAATTTTCTCAAACTGACCCTTATTGTATATAGAGAGTTGTAATGTGTCCCTTCCGTCAGAATTTCTGTTAATAACTAACAGAAACTCGCCCATGTGCTAGTCATGTGACTTATTTAAGGGCATTTTAGTCATTCACCATAAATAAAATGCATTTTGCACCCTTGATGTTTGGTTCATTTGGCGATTGCACCCTTAATGTTTGAGTCGTTTGGACATTTTTATTTTTATTTTTATATAAAAATAAAGATATTCTGACATAATTTTTGGGTGTCTCTACCGCTACACATTAATAATAGTAAGAGGATTAATCCAAATTAAATTAAATAAATCTAAAGTTATCCAACCTATCCCAATTGGAATTTTAAATAAACTCTAATTCTAAAAGGGTGGCTAAATCCACCACATTTTTTTTTGCTAAATTCACTACCTTTTGAGAGTACATTACTTACTTACCTTATATATATTTTAGGTTATATGTATCTGTGTCCCCTTAACTTTTGATTTTTTTCTTTTGCCCTATATATATATATATATATATATATAAATTTTTAATCGCAATGGGAATTAGTGTTGATTCAAAGAAGTGTTACAACCAGTGGCGGAGCCATGATTTGAGCCTAGGGGCGCCTTGGGGGCAGCACCCTGACCTATTCTTCTTCTTCTTTTTTTTTGGAAATCTGTATCTTTGGGCTTAAAAAATTGCATCATTATTGTGAGTTTTGGAATTACCCAAAGACAAACAATTGAATCTTTTCATTTTTTTTTTATAAAAAGGATCATATTTGTTATTTCTTCTTTTATTTTTAACACTAATTTTACAAACAAAGAATCTTTAGAAGTTTAGGATCATAGTGGGATTTATGAATCAAAGTCATTTATTTAGTTTTAAAAAAAAAAATTGTGGATCAAAGTGAGATTTTTAAGTTTAAAGCGATAAATTCTGACAAAAAGAGAAGTTAAAGGGATAAATCGGGAGGGGCATAAATACATATAATATGTGAACATATAGGGCAAAAAAAATTCAAATATTGAGGGGGACAAATGCATATAACCTAAAATATATAGTGATATATCCTAGAATTAATGTTCAGAGTATCCATTACTCTCGACCGACCATCCTGGTCGGCCTCGAGGTCGGGATAAAGTGCTTGGGTCAACTTTTCTTTCAGCACACGTGGAAATAAGTTGCTTCATTAACATGGCAGCAAACCACATGTAAATCCTTTTCTATTTTCCTTATGTATTTATTCACCCTAAACACTATATCTGAATCGTTTGGAAATCTTTTATTGTATTTTCTTTGTATTTTATTCTTTTTATTTTATTTTCTTGAATTTTAGAGTTAAATTTTATTTAAAATTCTAATTAGGATATATAGGCTGAATAACTTTGGATTTGTTTCATTTTATCTGGAATAGGTCTCTTAGTATTATTAATGGGTAGCGGTAGAGGCACTCAAAAATTGTGTCGGAGCACCTTTTTTTTTTCATAAAAATAAAAATAAAACTTGTCCAAATGACCTAAACATTAAGAGTGCAAATCGCCAAATGAACCAAACATTTCAAGGGTGCAAAATGCTTTTAATTTTATGGTGAATGACTAAAATATCCTTTAAATAAGTCACATGACTAGCACATGGGCTAGTTTCCATTAGTTTTTAACAGAAATTATGACAGAAGGGCCACATTGCAACTTGATATATACATTAAGGGCCAATTTGAGAAGGGCGATATTGCTATTGCCACTCCATCATTGAACCAGTACACTCCATAGTACCACTCTTAAAACATGTGGTACCATACATGTCATGCATTGCATACATGATACCACATGCTCTGAGAGTGGTACCATGGAGTGCATTAGTTCAATGATAGAGTGGCAATAACAATTCCCTTTGAGAAAATTGAAACATTAAAATGCAAAGTCCTAACCGGCATATACATTAGGGGTGCAAAAAGATTTTTACCCAAAATATTCACCAAACTTCTCTCGATCTGCACTAGCATTGCATGCATGTGAATCTATAAATAAACTTAGTAGATGTATTAACAACTCACACACTGAAGATATTTGTAGTATAGAAATTAATTGTCGCTGTTATTGAAGTTAGGCAAGCCAAACAATGACAAATGGAAGACGATGATTGCCTAATCATATGTTCAATGATTTGCTATTGCAATGCAATATGGCTATGCAGTTTCAAACTTTTGCTTTTTCATTTTTTGGGTAAGTAGTTTCAAACTTATCTAAAACGGGGAATTCTAGTTTGACCACTTGTTGAACAGATGGTACTGTTTAGCTTATTTCTGTTTCATTTTGCCCGAATTTGAACATTTTAACTTCCATCAATAAAAGAACATTTTGTTTTGTATTGAATAAACTGATATATAACTTGACGTATTATATTTGTTTGTTTTTGTTCAAATGACTAAGGACTGAGTTTTTAGGCTTTAGTGTTTATTAAGCTTAACTAAGCTTTGGATGAATTAGACGTTTTCTTAAATTTACACAAGCTATGTGCATATATATACACAATACACTATATAGTTGGTGGCCCTGTGGAATTGGGGAACAAAGCAAGTGTTTCACTTGTTTTGGTTAAGAGCCGGCTCTGAATTTAGTCATTACTTTTCATGTGCCCGTATAATTGAGGCACCGTATTATGTTAGCATGATGATGTGATTTTACAGTATCATTGAATAATTTCCTGTGGTGATGGCTCATACCCGAGTTGGTTATCCTTTCATTTTTTGTGTAATCAGAAATTCTTCGATACGGTTTGGCTGTACCTATAACATAGTGTTTTGGGGAAGAAATATTTGTTCTTAATTGGGTAAGAAACGTTTATTTTGTGATAAAAAATATTTATTTTGGGTGGTTATGAAAGGAACAAATGTTTTTTTATTGGGAACAAATATTAACGTCTTACCAAAACCACTAGGTTGTAGAACGTGAAAAGTAAAGATTAGGACACACCCAAAGACACAACTTTTGGGACACAACCCAAAAGATGTGTCTATATCTCTCATGTGATGTCAGTGGACTGTACTACCCATACGTGAAACCACCTTGTTGCACCGTCGAAGGAATCTCCGAATACTTAGATAGGAAATCTAATTTTCCATCTCTCGACTCTTTAGCATTTGTTTGGTTCATGGATTTATTGAAGGAAAAACGAAAGGAAAGGAAAATAAGATGGAAAACTAGACCCATCGTAAAGGTAAATGGAACTAGTTTTCCATCAAATTTCTTTTTCCCAGGACTGTGACAACTTGGGTGCCCTAGGTGAACATTTTTAGATCCGGGCCCTTGACTAAGTTTTGTTTCCCACAGGGGTTGGGGGCAGCCATCCTGAGAAATTTTTTTTGGTCTGTATGTACATAATTTGGGGTAGAATTTTAAAATCGTAACTGTGAATTTTATTTGCTATTTTGAATTTTAAGATCTTCATTGCATATAATGAATTATGACATTCTTCTCCCCTAGCCGATTTGTAATTCTGTTATGTTCAAAATTTCAAATTGTCACATTTTTTTTTTCTTTTTTTCAATCTGAGGTTGATCGCTTATTATTAATTATAAAGTTTGGAATGATATAAAACAAGAATAATGCTTTGCTTCTCAAATTTAAATTTTAAATTTGATTTTCAAATACTTTGTCAGTTGTCCACATACAGTGACATGTGATATCACCGATCACTGTCACAACATATTATACAACTATTACGTCCTTTGAGAACCAAACTTGGGAAAATGACTATGTTCGTAAAATGATTTTAGTTAAGCAAAATTGAAAAGTGAAAATAAAAGTGTTTGGATAATTATAATGGGGATTACATATATATATATATATATATATATATTTGAATCAAGAGTTGGGTGGTCTTGACTTTAATTCGACCAACATATTATATTTGAAAATATTATATTGGGCGCTTCCCAATATATTTGAGGCATTTTTAAGAGTAAATATTGTACAAAATTTGAGGGTCTTAAGTGGCTGTCTATGTTGCCTAGCCGACGGGTGGAATCAGGAGTTTGTTTTTGGGGGTGCTGAGTTACTATGTAGGCTATTTAACAATGACACACGAGGATTGTCCCGAGACGATTTTTTTGGTTCTATTTATATATGAGTATACCTTTTTTTTTTTTTTTTTTTTTTTTCGAAGACTACAAATTTACTATGTGAAGTTATTTTGTACTGCCTGGGTAGTCATCATAATGAGTGGTCTAATTGTACAAAGTAATGCTATTCTATCCAAATCCTGTATCCCAAATGATTCTCAAACACATGTGGTTGAAGTTTAGAGTTCAAAGAATACAATAAAATGATTTAAAGTGACTAAGGGACTAGCATTTTTTTTTTGTTTGGGTGTGCCAGAAACAACAAATATGAGGAGTAGTGGATTTTTTTTATTTAGAGGTGCCAACAACAAAATATGAGAAATAACACACACACACACACACACACACACACACACACACACACATATATATATATATATATATATATATTAATAAAAACAATTTAACACGTGTGAAGAGTGCCATAGCACTCCCACAATACACACAGTTCTGCCACTGCCTAGCCCCCAGGATTGGCCCTTCTTTTTTCTCGCCAAATCCATTAACCAAACAAAGCCTTCTTTATCCTCTCTATGGTTCTACTTATGTTAATCTGTGGGCCCAACAGAGGTGAGCATATCAGAAAACGTGCACCTGGCAGAAAAAAATACCCAGTGGCTAATGCGTAATAGTCTCATAACCCAGGGGCTTTTCTGTACTTCCTCCTCGTCCATTAAGATGAAGCAGGGAAAAAACGAGAAATTATTTAGCTTAGTTTGCCCCACGTGACTTTTTGAAAGGAGATTATGAAATTTATTACTGAGTTGTTTGAAAATTATGGGCAATGTTATTGTGAGAAGCTTCTCACATGAGAAAACGAATTTTAACCGTTGGATGATCATTTAGCCTTAAGATTCTCAGGAATCTGGAGAGAATCTTAAGGCTAGATGCTCATCCAGCGGTTAAAACCCGCCTTCTCATGTGAGACGCTTCTCACAATAACATTTCCCTAAATTTATACAAGTGACACACTACTCTTCAAAAAGACATCATGAAACCAAAAAGCAACTTTGAGCTTTTAAAAGCTCTCCCAAAAAAGCCATAACTTCAATTTTTGCAATGCTCATAAATTAGTTACCAAATGAATTAACATAAAATTGTGCTTTAAAAAAAAAAGTACCACAATAGGGACCAAACTAAGCCTTAATGAGCACATCACACCACATCACATCATCGTATTGACGTAATGTGATGCTTTAATAATGTGTGACTTAAATGGTATTTTTTGTAAAAATAGTATTCTTGTTTATTTTGATGATCCTCAATATAGAAGAAAGAGTTCAAAATTACAATATGATACTATAGAAGTGCATTCAATCGTTAAAAAAAAAAAAACAAAACAAAGGACTTGATAAGATGGAGTAGCAATGACAAAAAATCATACCCCTATTTTAGGAGGACCCATTTTCCACTTGTTATCACCTTATAATTTAAGTGGTCATATGGTCTAATGTTATTCAACCGTCACACACGGTAATAAGAGCACACAATTTTTTTTTTTTGTTGGTAATTATGGGTATTCGGGCCAGTTTATGTACACTTTGACTAATACCGTGAGATTAGGACATCCGAGTGAATCACATGTAATCATCCATTTGAGATTCGAATTTAAAACCTCTAGGTATAACACCCCGAAAACTTGCCATCCAATCACAAAGAGAGTGGTTAATAAGAGCACACAGCTGATACTATATATATGCACTCCTCGAGAATCGCAATAACCGTACAGAACTGTAGAGATTTCCATTTCAACGCGATAAAACCTCTTTTATAAATACCCCATCCAATCCTCTCCAAACTGAAGAAGAATCAGAAGCAGCAAAAATTAGTGATTTTGTTTAGAATTTGGGCGTTTTAACATACATAGCTATACATATGTATATATACACATATACAGGGATATAGAGAGTGAGAGAAGATGGGGATCCAATTGGAGAGTCTGGTGCAGTCGATCAAGTCGAAGGTTAGAGCGCTGAAGAAGTCGAAGAAACCCTACATAAAGATGGACAAAAGCTCAAGCGTCAAGGTCGAGATCCGTAGCAGACAGGCTCGCAAACTCATTGACAAGACTCTCAAAGTCGCCGATCGTCCCGGCAAGCGTACCATTTCCTAATTCAAATATTCTCTCTCTCTCTCTCTCTCTCTCTCTCTCTATATATATATATATATAACTATATAGATGTAAATGAATGGCCGATTCTGTGTTTTCTGGCGTCGAATAATACCCGGCGTTTGGGGTTAAGAACCGTTCGGTTTGGATTAATCGAAAAGACAGTGTGCTCTGATTGCTTTTTTAGTACTGATTATTAAAGTTGTGGAGTTTTCAAATCATTCTTGCCTTTTGATTTGTCTGCCTTAAAATCGGTTCAAAATGGAATTTGATTGTATAATTTCCCGAAATTAATAAAGTTGTAGATGTGGGTGTAAGTTTTTTTTTTTTTTTTTTTTTATAACCGTGGGTGTCCGGACAGCTTACGTATACCTCGACTAATAATGTAGGTGTAAGTTATATTGTATATTTGTTAGAAGCAAGCTATCCACGTTTTGAAATGGGTTACATGCCAGTCTTGCCAAAGCCAGAGTAATAACGTACTAGTGTGAAGAAGCTGGTTTGCTTCATAGCCAATTGTGCGAGTTTTTTTTTACCCAATCCATCAAATAAAGTCTAATTTTTCACCCATCAAATTTTCAATTTTTTTTAAAAATCCATCAACTCTTTCAAGTTGCAAGTTCAAAATGCAATTTGTGCCCATTTTTTTTTATTTTTTTATTTTTAATTTTTGTTGAAGAAGCAAGTTCAAAAGACAACTTCAGCAACAAAAAAAAAAAAAAAAAACAAAAAGAGGGGTGAGTTCAGAATTCTCATTTTCAATCTGCGACTTCAGGGGAAAACCTTTTGGCATTGTGAATAAAAAATTGATAAATTTGAGAATGAACTGAAAAGTTGATGGAGTGGAAAATAGACCACATATGATGGGTTGGCTCATAAATTTCCAATCGTTCATTAGAAACAGAGATTCCACCCTTAGGGTAGGCAAGGAGAGGAGCCCACATCTTTTAAAGAGTACGTTAGGAATGGTAATCAATTTTTTTTTTTCATTTATTATTATTATTTTTTTTTTATGCAGTGTCATTTTAAAACAAGATGCATTAATTCGATTTTTTGTTTTTAGAAAGTGAATTTGATTCGTTTTTCGTTTAGAAGAGTGTATGTTTGGTGTATGAATTTTTTATTTTTTATTTTAAAACAAAAGTCAAACAAAACCTTAAGAAATGTCCTCAAAAACAGAGAGAAATACGAGGAGGACAAGCCTCAAGCCAAACAGAACAAATTCTCAATATCCAAACTAAAACAAGCCAGATCGTGTGCCACCCTATTATATGATCTGGGGGCAAATTGAATAACACCACCATAAAAAAAACAGAGATGCCTCCTGATTTCCTCAATGATATTACCAAGAAAAGCTCCTCAGAGTTAGCTTGTTGGACAGTATGAATGGAATCCGACTTGATGAATTTTGAGAGCAGAAGGAAATGATATTACTGAATACAACACTTGACAGCAAGGAAATGATATGCAACTTTGTTTTTATGTTTTTTGGGAGATGAGCTGATTCTCTATGGTATGTACTTATTTGATTAGATGGAAACAGATATATTGAAAGTGTGCATCGATGGATTTTTATGGGAGTAATGTTACACTCACAACTTTTTTCACAATCTTTTTCACAATCATACATTCTGATCTTTGATTCACTGAAATCAAGAGTCATGATGTGTTGATTGTAAAAAAAGTTGTGGGTGTAACATTTTTATTTTATGGGTAGTCGATCTTTACTTAACTCGGCCCAAGCAATGCTCTTAGACTCTCATGCATTTCTTTGTTGGACCAACCCAATTGAAGATTTCCGACAAATTTTTAAAGTAAAGAAGCGGAACCCTTCATGTTAAATTCAAACGGA
This sequence comes from Hydrangea macrophylla, assembly GCA_033977485.1. Taxonomy (NCBI): domain Eukaryota; kingdom Viridiplantae; phylum Streptophyta; class Magnoliopsida; order Cornales; family Hydrangeaceae; genus Hydrangea; species Hydrangea macrophylla. Next base: position 92,513,809 of record CM066992.1, read on the forward strand.
TAGGACACATTGACTAGGAAGCAAGACAAAGACTGATTAGCTCTCTATTTATCCCCCCAACAGAATAGTGACCATTTTATCAAAAGCAGTATAGAGGGCGAATCCAATACGTGCACTGACTCCACATAAGTCAATGAGAAATAAATAATATAATTTGAACTCATGTCTTTCTTTGAATACAATTTGTATAACTACTTGCGTAAATGTAAAATTGTTGTAAAAGAAATTCTATTTTGGAGTATAGACAATTGTCATTTTAACAAGTCAACAAAACACATCCAGAGTCGAGACTCTGAAAATGATGTTATTAATTCAAAGATTTCAACATCAGCCAAGGTAACCCCACGTGGGGCCAGAGAAATAGTTGAAACCATTATTTTTAGGCATGAGAGTGGGATTTCTTGTAGCCAAAGTTCCCACCATTGATGTGATCCACTTTTCAAGTTAAGTGGCTTTTGAAATAATTTGTTAAAGAGAAAATTAGTTGAGTTTAGACGGTTTTCGCAATAATTTTTAGAGCTCATAAATGATTATAAAATTTCAAAAACAAAAATAAGATTATTTTGGCGAACCAAAATTACGGAAACATGCGAGTCAAATTGCATAAATTTGTAATTGGTCAAAATTACCATGAGCAGTTTTATTTATATTTATAATTTACTTGATTGAATTGTAGAAGTTGCCAGTTTATGTACATTATGCATTGTTTGTTGATTGTCCTAGGCTTTTGTTTGTTGGTAAGATCCACAGTTGTGAGAAAATATGGGATAATGGGGTTTATGGCATCATGGAATTAGTTCTCAATATTGGATTGAATCTAATTTCAAAATTTGGGTTAAATATTATTCCATTGTTCTATCGAGAACCTAAATCATCAATTCTATACTACCAAACACATCATTAACAAAACCAGAGTCTTTACGAATTAATGGCAATCTGGGTTCGTTGCCTCTCTCAGTATCTTGAATATAGAATTATCTAATTCTACAAAATCGGGTAGCGATTCCCATCCTCAGCTAAACCAAGCCCCGGGTGGAAGCCTAATTGAAGAAGTTGAGGTTGTGCTCAAGCCCACATTTTTCTAGAATCTCAACGTGAGATAGAGGAAGTTTGGAATCCTTAATGCAAATATTAATGTGAGATATCCACAAAGGATACCAAGGCCTCCTGAGAAGACTTAGGAACCTAAATGGATTAGAGGGACAAAGCTGTTGGGAGAAAAAAAAAAAATAATACCATTTCCTATGCAACGGAAGCTTGATATACCAGTGGAATATCTGAAACCATCGTTTGGAAAGACACTCCAAACATACATGCAAAAGACACACACACACACACACACGGTATTTAATGGACACACATCAAAGAAAAATGCACACAAATTTGTACGTGGTTCGGCCAAACATTGCTATGTCCACACCCAATATACAAGAAGAACATGACATAATCACTGTCAACATAGAGAAATCACAGAGATAAAGAATACTAATCTCTACCTCACATCCCTATTATTGTGAAACCTCATAGAAACCCCAATAATTAATATCTCCATGTCCCAAAGGGGTTCTCTAGTCCCTCGTCACCACTCTCACGAGAACTGGTTATATATTTCTATGCTAGTGCTATTCGTTTAGCAAACCGTTTGAATAACACAAGAACTCGTTATGTGCTTCAGTCGGTTGGAGTCTAAAAGAACCACTTTTGGTGATTTATGAAATTTTAGTGTCATTGACACTACAAAAGAACCACTTTTGGAGTCTATATTTAGGCTCGGAATCTTAGAGAGATATAAAGTGGTTCTTTTGTAATGTCAATGACACTAAAATTTCATAAATCACCAAATAAAATTAAAAACTGGACTGAACCTAATCCTCTTTTAGGCATACCCGAACAGGCCCTAATTTTGAACAAACCAGGAAAGAACCCGGCAATTCAATTAAGTTGACCTGAATGTACAAATGTGACCGCTGGCCATTTGATTATACACGTAAATATAATGTTTGAAAGTATAGTTTTCCTATATGCATATTACGTGATTGACTTGTGGGTATATAAAAAGCTATTCTTAACTAACTAAGACTTTTCATCAATATATAAGGAACATGGTTATGGTTCTGGATGAATTAGGACCCATTGGAAATTAATTTGTGATTACTAATGGGTTGTCCAGTATGACTAGGAAGCAATTTTGTGGGTCATAATAGAACCAGTTTTGCACATTCAAGTTTTTGGTTAATGCAATTTAGTTCCTTGCATCGAATTCGTATAACTATTTTTTTTTGGTCAAATTAATACGATACCGATTTTCATAAACCCAAAATAGTATAAATGAGATTGAACATGATTCCATTTAAGTATTCTCAGACAACATATATTGGGCCAAGTTGGTCCATTAGGCCCATCGGACAGCGAAAAGTCTAGGATCTTGTAGTCCAACACCGTTTGCTGTTCATTATCTAAATTAAGGCAAAATACAGGGGAGGTGAGTGTAATTAACCCTATTTTTTAATTTGTTTGTTGAGCCATTTTAAACCTTTTTTTTTTTTTTTTTAATTGAGTAGTTTCAAGTTACAATATTTTAGGACCTAGCTATAACATTTTCGGACAAAGTTATAATAATTGGAGACCAAAACTATTAGGAAGTATTACAGAATTTTCCATACAATTAATTCATTCCAGCGGATTCAAATGAAAATCTAACAAAATGTTAGGGTAAAATAGGATTTAGTCTCTAATTCTAGGTTTTTCTAGAAATAGGTCATTCTTATATCTGAATCTAGAAATTAGTCCATTTGTGTTGCTAAAGACATAAATACCCCTATGTTATCCCCCCCCCCCCCCCCCCCCCCCCCCTCTCTCTCTCTCTCTCTATATATATATATATATATATATATTTGCAGATTCTTTCTTTCTCTCTCTCTCTCTCTATATATATATATATATATATTGGGTTTTTAATTTTGAAAATCAGATCCTTGATATATTGTAATACCCTGTATTTTTGAAGTGTATATTAATAAATAAGACTTCGTATTTGTACTTGTATAACATTGTCCTTCTTTTGGTAAACTTTAGATATCAATCAATTGCCTTTGCATTCCAATCGATTGCCACTTTTGGTTATCAATTGATTGCCATCTTTTCCAATCGATTGCCTTGTTGCCGACCTGAATTCATTACGTGGCACTATACCAATCGATTACCAATCTTCCCAATCGATTGCCTTGAAATACCTAATGCCAATCAATTGCCATCAGTACCAATCGATTGCCACCTGCAGAGATAAGTTTTCAACTTTGATTCGTGGTTTGACACATGGCACTTTTAATTTCTATATTTACTAGTTCATTTATTACCTTGGGTCTGTTTTTGGTCAGTTGGTTTAGAGAGACAGTATATACTCATATATACATACATCCATACATATGCATATATATATAGACACACACAAATATATACACACATTCTCAAGGAGATAGAGAGGAGGAGAAGAAAGAAGATAGATGAAAGAAGAAGGAGGTAGAGAGACAGAGAGCAGACAGAGAAAGAGAGGAGAAAAAGGTGAGAGAACAAGCTTGAAGTTTCAAGCCAAACACCCCCTACACATATCTAGGTGAGTTCTAAACTCACTTGGTCTTACTATATACTATTTTTACAAGTTTATATGAAGTTTATATGTATTAAATACGTCCTTAAGACGTTTATATATACTGATTTACGTTTCTGCTGGAAAAGACGAAGTACCAATCGATTGGACTTTTTCCAATCGATTGCCATCAATTCAGTCTCAATCAATTATATAGATTCCCAATTGATAGCCATAATTTGTGTCCCAATCGATTGCCAAGGTTATCAATTGATTGGCATTGTTTTGGATCCAATCGATTGTCATTTACCTCAATCGATTGTTATGATTTTTATCCCAATCAATTGGCATTAGCAGAACATGGTTTGGTTCTTTTGGCTATTATATAACGAATTCGATTGTTGGATTCTCGATTCGGACTTCCATGATGCGATAATGGAATAATCAGGGATAATGTAACATCGAAGAATAAATGTGTTTACGAGTAATGGATTAACGTGTCGACGTTAGATGATATCTCGTTCGCAAGTGAGTTCGATATCCGTTCATTTCAATCAGAGTAGCTAGGCCATAATAGGATGTCATGTATCAGTCTTAGTACAAAACTTAGATAGGTCATGAGATTTCTGGGAATTTACACGTGGGTGGACACTTGGTCATATTATGCCCTTAACAAGCGGTGAACGGTGAGATGTCCTTAACGAGCAGTGGGCAGGACCAAGTAGTTCAGAGATAGCCAGGTGATCTATATTATATCCTTAACGAGCGGTGGACGGGTTATGTTCTTAATGAGCGGTGGATGGGGGATCACTGGCAAAATGTCGCTAAGTCGTGGCAATAGAATGATATGCCATTGTTTGAAGCATTATATCTATGACTTGCGGTGGACTGAGAATCTGTACTCTATATTCTCAATTGTGGTAGACAGAGTAGTGGTATATCCAGGAATATTTCAATCAGATCTGTGTCTTATGAGTCAGTGTTTATAGGTCTTTGCATAATAAGACATAGATTCGGGTAATGCTAGGTTGAATAAAGAGAAGAAATTACTTAGTAGAATTATATCTTATGACTTTCATAACTTGTTATTACGTTACATAAGTGGTACCTTATGAGTTTCTATTCATTCAGCTCTTTGTAAGCAAACGACTGTTATTGCCTGGACATTCCCCATCTAGACTACCATGTTCCTATTAGATTCAGATGATGGAGCTAGTGATGATAGCTACTACCCAGAGGAGGAGTATGAAGAGGGTGTCCCTACCAGGGATGGTTATGCCGAGGATGACTACTACACTGATGATGATGTTACGATAGCTGAAGAACTAGATAGCTATTAGTTTTAGATTCTATTGAACTTTATTAGTTAAACGGGTCTTGGGTATATGTTGCTTTCAGACATGTTATGTTCCTGTGGACGACTATGATGTTATTGTAATAGTTAGGACTTTTGTAATACATTCAATTTGATATTATTACTGTTCTTGTTCATTAGCTGACTAGTACTATGTGGTGTGGACAATTAGTGACATTCACCCGTTATCCCTATGGACCCAAAAAGGAAATTTATTTTTCTCTATTTTTGTTGCTCCAGAGAGTGACATATATATATTATATCTATAGATGCCGATTCTTTCTCTCTCTATATTGGTTTGAAATTTGAAAATCAGATCCTTGATATGTATATATAGAGAGAGAGATATAGAGAGATTTCTACTAGAGAGAGAAAGAGGAAGAGAAAGATTTCACCTACCATTAAAGAATCCTAAATCGTCTCCTCTGCATCTTCGAACGAAACCCCCAGCCACAACGATTTTGGTGGCGAGTGAAGACATCCAATGAGATTCAGAAGCTACCGTCAACTTTCTGACGCGATCAACATCAACTTCGCCAAAAAGCACAAAAGCAGAGCATTTTGGTATGAAATTCTCTCTGATTTCGTTAAAAAAAAAAAAAAAAAAAACTTTCATTCTTATGTTTCCTCTTTGAAAAATTAGGGTTACCGAGGAAAAGAATTTCTTTTTCAAGTAAGGGTATCGGTGACATAATCAGGGGCGTTAGAACCTTCAGACTCTAACTTAAAGATTCATAATACACAGTAATGAATTTCTCAGTTTTTTGAATGAGAATTTCACATCACCGAATGAAATTCTCAGTTTTTTAATGAGACATTTCACAAAATAATAAGAATTTATCAGTTTTTTTAATGTGAAATTTCCCAATAGAGTGGAAATTTCTCAAAATTTTAAATAAAAAACCCCAATAGAAAGGGAATTTCTCAGTGTTTTGATTAGAAATTTTAGATAAATAATGAGAATTTTTCAGTTTTTACGTGCAAAATATTCCAATAACATCAATTAATCAGTCTATTGACAAAAATAACTTATCACTGAATATGAGGCACTTTCCAATCTAATCAGATTTTTATCCAGTAACTCCAACAATCCAATCACACATACACACAACAACAAATATGATTATGATATGTATTTTAACGACAATCACAATCCACCAAATAAGTTTTAAAAAAAATCTATGAAGTGATTTGAATTTCAACCAATAGATAATGGTGAGCAAATTAAAGAAATCCCTTGAATTAATGGAACATTATCCCATTTATAGTTAATGCCATTAACTTTAAATACCATATAAATCAATATCTATATATATGGGATTTGCTAACCTACAGCAAATGAGGCTTTCAGAGACGAAAAACAGGCTTTTAGTGATGAAAAATAAAGTTGACACCTTTAGCAACAAAAATTTCATCACTAAAAACATTTTTTTTTCGTCGCTAAAGATACTGTTGCATGCTACTAACTTATAACCATCATGTTATAGGTTAGTAGCCCCTATATATATGTATCTATATAGATATACGAATATATATATATATATATATATGTATCAGTATCCATGTGACTAAGGGTACTTTTGACATTAAAAAAATTAAACTGGACAAAATGATATATTTCTAATTAAGATGCCTAATCAAGGATCTCTTATAATCTAGATCTTATGTTCCATTAATTCCTAACAAAATGGATGGTTAGGGACTATTTCTTATATTTCTAAGGGTAAATTACACTAACCTCCCTTGAGGTATGCTTTAAATACACGGACCTCCCTCGTGTTTTTACAAATTACACTCACCTCCCCTGTTAGAACGATGTGTTAACAGAATGCTTCATTCTACCTTATTACCCTTGTATTTGTGATTATTTTTGGGTTGAAAAGTCCAAGCTTATTGTGAAAGGACTATAACAATATATTTTTTCAATATGACAAGAAATATGTATATACACACACATTCATCTCTAACATGTGGCTAATGGGGCGGATGTCAACTTCCAAACAATTTGTAAAGTGGCCTTCTTCTCATTTTCATTTAAGAAGCGTCATCATGGAACGAACAAAGTCATCAAATTCCCCACCCCCCCCCCCCCCAACATTAACCATTCAACTTTGTATATCTTGCCATAAATTCATCAGCATTTTATTACTTCACCAAGAACTCTCTTAGACACTGAAACAAAGAACAAAGAAATAGATCTATCCTAGAGAAATTCAATATGGGTTTATTTAATATATATACATACATAAACAATCCTCTCACATATGCAAATAAAATGGATGGCAAAGGGTTCATAGGATAGGGGTTAAGTCGGTAGCCTGTGAGGTGGTGGCCTTGGTCGAAGTTGCTGTAATCGTGATTCGTGGGTGGCGGTTATAATGGAGATAGCTATTAAGGGCAAGGGTAGTGCGAGGGGGAGGAAAAGAAGAGAAAAAAATGTACTTATTTTATTGTTGGATTAATTTTTATCTATCAATTGTGAGAGCTTCGTAAGAAGTTATCTTCATGGTCGTCTTTTATTCCAATCTTAGGTACCTTCAGTGTGTGAAGGAAGTGGCCATACCATGCAAGAAGCTGTAGTAGGTCCAATCTTTGAAATTGGGAAGAACATATTGGATGGTACCAGGACATGGTTAGGGTATATCAGAAGGCTTGATGAAAACATTCAAATTCTTAGAAGAAAGATAGATGACTTAAGTGGTCAAGAGAATGACATAGAGGTAGAATTAGCTAGTACAGAGCTTCACTCAGAAAAAAAGGCAAAAGACCGATGTTGATAATTGGCTAAGAAATGTAGAAAAGATAAACGTTGATGTGCAAAGACTTGAGGAAAAACTAGTTGGAGAGGTGTCGTGCAAACTTTTTCCCTTTTTTTCACGGGCAAAGCTTGGAAAGCTTGTGTTGGAGAATATTGGAGAAATAGAACAACTTTAGGAAAAAGGTCAGTTTTCTAACTCATTAGTTGTTGAGGTGGTCTAAGAATTGGACAAGCTAAACCCACAGCAAGATCTATTACTTCAACTACATTTGAAAGGAATGTGGGAGAAGATTTGGTACACTTAATGAATGATGCTGTGAAAAGGATTGGCATTTATGGTATGGGGGTGTTGGCAAAACGACCATCATGAAGCATATCAACAATCGACTCTTGAATGAACCAAAGTTCGAAGATGCTATTTGGGTCACTGTATCAAAAGCACTCAATGTTCAAAAATTGCAAAGTGAGATTGCTAAGGCAATCAAACTTGATCTGTCAGATTATAGTGATGAGACAGCAAGAGCATCAAACTTATTTGCAAAGCTTTCTAAAATGAAGAGGTATGTCCTCATCTTAGATGATCTGTGGGAACCATTTCCTTTAGAGAATGTTGGACTTGCAGAGCCCATTGGGTTGAATGGGTGCAAATTAGTCATAACTACACAATCAAGGAAAGTGTGTCGAAAGATGGAGTGCAGACCTATCATAGTGGAGCTTCTTACAAAGGAAGAAGCGCTCAATATATTTATGGACACATTAAGTTGTTCAACACTAGTGTTTGCTGCAGAAGTGGAATTTATAGCAAAAAAGGTTGCCAAGGAATATGCACGTTTGCCACTTGCAATCATAACAATAGCTGCAAGTATGAGGGGAGTGGATGACATTCATGAGTGGAAAAATGCATTAAATGAACTAACCAGCACTACAAAAGATATAGGAGACATGACAGAGGTATTTAAGCGACTTTAATTTAGTTATACTTGCCTAAAAGATAAAAACCTCCAAAAGTGTTTCTTGTATATATGCTGCGTTGTATCCCGAAGATCGTAAAATCTCTAAAAAGAAGTTGATAAAGTACTGGCTTACTGAGGGATTTATAGCAGAGATGGACAGTAGGCAAGCAATGATTGATAAGGGTTGCACAATACTAAATAAACTCATAAACATCTGCTTACTGGAAGATGTTGTTAAAGATGGAGTTAAAATGCATGATTTGATCAGAGACATGGTAATCAAGATTGCAAGTCCTCGAGTCCTGGTGTGAGCTCGTGAAGGATTAACAGAAATACCTGATGAAAATTGGTCTGAGGATCTTGAGAATGCTTCCTTTTGTGATAACGAAATAAAAGTTTTTTTTATTGTATATCACCAAATTTCCCAAGACTTGGCACAAAAATCCACTTGAACAGATTCCAGATGCATTTTCTTTATACATATGCGTGGTCTTAAGGATTTAGATTTGTCACACACTGTAATAGAATCTCTGCTAACATCCATAAGTGAATTAGAGAGTTTACACTCACACTTACTTGTGCATTGCATGCACCTTAAGGAGGTAGCTTCTTTGGAAAAACTGAAGGCACTGAGAGAGCTAAATCTTTGCGCAACTAGAATCTTAGAAGTTCCCCCAAGGTATTGAAGAATTGGTAAACGTCCAAACTCTTGACCTCTATTGCACCGAGGAATTAGAATTTTTCCCTTACGGCAAACTCTCAAAACTCTCTCAACTCCAATGCCTTAGAATTAACAGGTCAAAAGCAGTAATATCAGTGGATGAGATCATGAGTCATGAGTTTGAGGGAATTAAGAACTCTCGCCATCCAATTGTAGGATTTGTAGGAACTTAGCATTTATCTACGATCTCAACAGTTCCAAAGGTTGGAAAACTATCATCTTCTTGTGGATGTTAATGAATACAATGGGGAGAATATTGAGAAAGAAGTTTGGATAAACAATAGTAGTATTGTTGGCTGTTGCAAGGTAAATGCCTTAATGCTTCCCAGCAACATAGAAGCTTTATTGATTGAAGGATGCCATGATCTAAACAGCTTATCAGATATTTTGTCGTTAAGGAATGCCAGAGATTTGAGATTATGTTTTGTTGTACAGTGCAATCAGATTGAATCCATTATTTCATCATTGTCCTCATTACAACACTTCCACATAGCTGAGACATTAGAGCTTCGAAATTTACCCAATTTAAGGATCCTCTTCGAGGGAGTTGCTCCACTATATGGCATCTTTTATAGTCTTCAGTTTTTCACGATATGCGATTGCCCCAATCTGAAGAATATATTCTCCGCTCGGTTGTTGTAGAACTTTTCAAACCTCATATATATTGTGGTTGTAAGAAAAATTTACCGAGTACGAACCCAGAATTACGGAACTACGTGATTGAAGTACTCAATCAAATTCTCCAGAATTCTACCACGGTTGGAATTACACGCTTCTTTGACTCGAACAATTTGTCTATGAACAACTCTTCAATCATTTGCTTCAATGATTACGACGAGCGGTATCCAATTACAAGAACCGGATACACAAATTCACATACCCCAATGTCTCTCTCTCTCTCTCTCTCTCTAGAATTTCAGCATTGTACATGGAGTATATACACACACGGTTTTTTTATCTTGTATATTTTAAAAACATACACAGCACATATATATAAACATGTGCTCACGTTTATAACTGCCCTTGGCAGTTTTTTGTGTATATAAACTGCTCTTAGCAGTTTTCTTCAATGTGGCAACTACCACATGAGTATAGGTTACCCACATGGGTGCCCAATAACCCATATTATAACATCTCCCACTCACACATGATGGGTATTGTCAAGTTCTCCATATTTCTAAATCTTGAGTTTTATTCATATAGACAAATGGGTTGTGCGATCGTCGACACACTTGTACTTGGGAGCTCCAAACTAGAAACCCGCTAAAGCCATGATGGAGACATCAACCCAAAATTACATCCATATATAATCATTGTGTATTGACATACCCTAGACTGATTTGATTACACCATGTTAAACATTTCTCAATCCCTAAAGAGAATACACTTACCCCTTCTAACTTCACATGTATCCATAGATATGTCATGTCTCTAGACAATGACATAACTAGCTAGCCAATGGATACAAGTGAGTGGTGTAATTCAAAATTTGTCTTCCTTTCACCCTAATGCCATTCCGATCTAAGTTAACTGATTTCTCAGTATTGTTCCTTTAGGTTGAATCATTCATAACCATAGGCAACATACTAGAGTAGCCAACATTAACTTTTCACTTCATGACATAGTCAAAAATCACAAAGGGTATAGTTGAGATTATATTCACAATCTCTAGGACTCACGCAATGAGGAAGAAGTGATCTATTCACTCACTTCCTAAATGGTCATTCAGCACATGCAATATGAAATGCATGCTACAGTGGATAATATTTGTTTCACAAAGCATATCTCTTTACTCTAAACACTGTACAGATCTAGGTTCAGTTGCTCCGAAAATATCTAACTTGAGTCCTTTATCTGCTCACTATCAGCAACGCCAAAAAAGGTCTCACACCCGGCTTTACATATAGGCTCCATGAATGGTGGGGAAAACATTCATGTTAGTTCTTTGAATATAATAAACCTTATCTTGGTTTTCACCAAGACGACACAATAAGGGTTTGAATTAAGTTTGCATTCTCAGCAACAAAAATCAACATTGTCTCATCCCTGCTCACTCCAATAGCGGCAGAAGCAATTGCTTACGTGAGTAAGCCAATCTTAGCCTATTGACACACATGTTAAATTGTGCTAGCTGTAAATAATACATTATACCACAGATAAGTAAATGGCACTAACCATAAACCATAGCATTAAACTAAAACTATCAGTAATGTATATTTACATAATGGTCGAGTGAATACATAAATATCCACCATTACATTCTACGCAGTCCTAGGGATCTAATGTGTGACACAAATAAATCCCTGGAAATAGGTTTGGTCAAAGGATCCGCAACCATCCGACTCGTAGATATGTGTTCCAGGACCACCTTCTTCTTAGCTACACCGTCTCTAACAAAATGGTACCTAATGTGGATGCGTTTGGTTTTACCATGATACTTTGAGTCTTTAGCATAAGCTAGTGCAACCATACTATCATAATAAATCATCACAGGATTTGATGCTACTGTGACAATTTCTAAATGCTCCAAGAACCGCTTCAACCAAACACCTTCCTGTACAGTAGAAGAACATGCTACGTACTCAGCCTCCATAGTCGATAAGGCTATACAGGATTGCCTTTTACTACTCCAAGATGTGGCGCCATTGTTAAGTAGAAAAACTATCCTGATGTCGATTTGCATTCATCTAGGTCACCTCCCTAATCAGCATCACTGTATCCTACGATATGCAAATCCTTATCCTGGTAATATAGCATATAATCCATCAGTCCTCTGAGATACCTGAATATTTTCTTGATTGCTTTCCAATGTGCCAATCTCAGATTTGCCTAATAACGGCTTACATATCCAACTGCATGGCATATGTCAGGCCGTGTACACATCATAGCATAGATTAGGCTTCCGACTACGCTTGAATAAGGAACTCTTGACATTTTCTCTATCTCTTGTGAAGTCTTTGGACCCATATCAAGGCTCAAAATTGAATTTATCTCTGTAGGAGTATCTATGGATTTACAGTTGTGCATATGGTATCTTTCAAGCATCTTCTTGATGTAAGTCTCTTGAGACAAACCAAGAAATCTTTTAGATCTATCCCTTATTATCTTGACACCAAGCACATAACTAGCCTCACCCATATCCTTCATTTCAAAATTAGAGGATAACCACTCCTTGGTGGCATTGATTAACCCTTGTCACTCCCAGCCAGAAGTATGTCATCAACATATAAAGACAGGATCACAATACTGCCTTTAAACCGTTTTAGGTAAACACAATGATCTTCTTCCATCATCATAAACCTGTCTGCCAAGACAGCTTGATGAAATCAGAGCTTCCATTACCTAGACGCCCGTTTCAAGCCATAAATAGATTGTTGGAGCTTGCACACTTTGCTCTCTTGGCCTTTATATACGAAGCCAACAGGTTGATCCATATAGATCTCTTCATCTAGTTCTCCATTAAGAAAAGCAGTTTTCACATCCATTTGGTAGAGATCCAAATCTATGTGTGCAACAATGGCTAGAATAAGTAGTATTGAGGCAAACCTAACAACTGGAGAGAAGGTTTCCTCATAATCAATTCCCTCCTTTTGGGTATAACCCTTAGCCACTAGTCGAGCTTTGTACCTTTTAATAGATCCATCTGCCTTGCATTTAATTTTGAGAACCCATTTGTTCCCAATTGTTTGACGGCCAGGTAGAAGGTCAACCAAGTGCTAAACATGGTTTGCCTTCACAGACTCCATCTCCTCTTGCATTGATTTAGTCCATTTTTCAGTAAAGGGGCATGAGAGAGCCTCTTGAACAGTTTTGGGCTCTTCATCATCTTCAAGACCAACCACAAAAGCTTCTCCTTCAATCCCAAAATGGCGACGAGGGATCTTTCCACGAGTGCTTTTTCGCGATTGAGATTCTTCTTGAACATGCTCTTCTGAAGTTACTTCTCAAGAATTACTTCTTGTTCCTCAACTATCTGGATGGTTGTGACAAGTTATGGATCCTCCAATTCATATACTTGGAAATCTTTTGAAGCTTCACCTCTACTTGGAAAGTCTTCTTCTAAGAAAGTAGTATCTCGTGACTCAATATTTGTTATACTTCCATCAACTTCTTCACCAATAAATACATGGCCCTTGGAATGTTCTGAGCATCTAATAAAAATATATTTTCTTCCTCTTGGGCCTAATTTCCTAAACTTATGAGAAAAATTGTGAATATAAGCTGCAGAACCCCATGGTCGCAAATTATTCAAATTTTGAATTCTTCCTGACCATAGTTCATAAGGGGTGGAAGGAACAGACTTAGAGGGCGCGCAGTTAAGAATATAGGCTGCAGTCAATAGTGCATCTCCCCAATAGGAAATAGGCAAATTTGCCTGCGCCATCATTGATCTAACCATCTCTAGAAGCGTTCTATTCCTTGTCTCTACAACACCGTTTTGCTATGGAATTCTTGGAATAGTTAACTGTCTATATATCCCCTTTTCATCACATAGTTCCCCTTGAACTGTTTGGATAGATACTCACGTCTACGATCTTTCCTAAGAGCCTTAATACTCTTGTCTAATTGATTCTCAACCAATCTTGAAAATTGTTTAAAATAATCGAATGCTTCGAATTTATGGGAGAGCAAATAGACATGACCATACCGGGTAAAGTCATCTATAAAAGTGATGAAATATGAGGTGCCATACCTTGCCCTCACATTCATTGGGCCACATATATCTGAATGAATAAGTTGCAGAGGTGTGGTAGCTCTAATGGCTTTGCCAAATTGTTTTCTAGTTGTTTTACCCATTAAACAATGCTCACAAATACGCAAGTCAATCTTTGTGATTGGGCCAAGGAGGCCTTGTCAAGCAAGTCTATTTAATCTGTCTTGCCCTATGTGACCTAATCTAGCATGCCATGTTGATGAATTGACATTCACATCATTGCTAGAAGAGGTATAATAAGCAAAACAACTATTAACACTACTAGAAACAGAAATAGAGTCTATCACCATAAAACCATCCAACAAGAAACCTGATCCATAATAAGTAGTTCGCAAAGACAACATAACACAACCATCAACAAACTCAAACTTAAAACCTAAACATAGAAGAGCTAAAACAGATACAAGACTTCGCCGGACGTCAGGTGCATACAAAACGTCATGGAGATATATAGTGCGTCCACCTCGCAATACAAGTTTGCATGTACTGATTCCTAGAACCTCTACACTCGAGTTGTTCCCCATGTAGATTCGTCTACTCCCGGCAGCTATCCAACGAAACTCCACAGAAGTTATTGTGTCCCTCATTATGTGGTCTATTACTACTGAGTCTACAGTCTAAACAGGAACAGTTTCAGCCAACATCAAATAACTACTAACATATAAATGTGAGAAACTAGACAATTTAGTACATACCTTCGGCTCAGTGCATTCACGAGCGAAGTGACGCAACTGACCACAGTTGTAGCAATTCATTTATGCTTTGTCCTTCTTGCCTCCACACTTTCCTCTTTTGCGTTGGGCATGTTTAGCCTTCTTGTGAGAAGGTCCACCTTTCTTGCCATGTCCAGGTGCCCCACCTTTAGCTCTCTTGCGCTTCCAGCCAGAAGTCTTGTGCGAGCTAGACTCTGCTAGATATGCTTCTCGAGGAGGTTTTTTAGCCAACAAGCGATCCTCCTCAAGTTCTACATGACGCGCAACTTCATCAAAAGTCTTGATGTTATCATTGTGGGTAAGATTCACATGTATGTGTTCCCATGCTTGGGGAAAAGAACGAATGACAGCCTACACCGGTTGCTCATCTGTCAACTCATAGCCTGCAGTTCTTAGTTCACTTATCATGTTTGACATGACTGTGAGATGTTGCCTCATAGTATGATCATGGCATTTCCTATATCCATCAAACTTCAGAGTGAACTGGCGGTGCCTAGTTGTTGAAGTTCCACCATACTGGAACTTGATAGCATCCCAGACTGCCATAGCTGACCGATTCTTCTCAAAACGCAACATGATATCATTCCTCATACTGCTCAACAACAGGATGCGAGCAACACAGTCTTTTTTCTTCCAAGCTAGATAAGCTTCATTATCACGCCTGTGTTGTGCTGTTGTTCTGTGCTCAGGTTCAGTCATTGATTGTGTTATAGTCTTAATCAACTCTTGGTCCTCTAGGAGATACTGGATCTTACGATGTCAAACATCATAGTTCTTTTCATTCAGTTTCTCACCTTGATTGAGGTCAGCAATTATGCTCTTGGAAGCAGCCACATTCAACTTTAAGAGACAAAGGAAAAATATGTCATAATTACTAGCACAATATTAATAATACATCATTTTGCTATAATCTCTCAAATTAAGCAAGAATAATCTAACGTATGTCATAGAATCGAAAGAAATGTAATACACTCAATCATCTTCCATGATCAAAGTTTAGTTATTATTGATTAATTTAATTATGTGCAAAGTACTAGGAATTGGTGAGAAATATCCCAATAGTTCTACCAACCTAAGTTCTCCCACTTAATGTAGTATTAAAAAAAATATAAAGAGTAACAAACATAAGCATGAACAATATGTACATAATATATATATATACAAAGAGTTTATGTACATTAAAAAAAATTATGTCTTTTTGTTACATTTATTACTTAATCTACGATCGCAATGGTACTTAATATGACCCCCTATATCAAAAATTAACTGATCATCCAAGATTCTTTTTCCAACTCTGTACAGCCAAGGAATCCTATCGCTTGCTCTATAGCCAAAATGCCTGGCACTACGAAGATTCGAGAATTGAGACAGCACCGCTGTTCGCCTTACTCCATTGAGTATTCTGCGTTCCTTGGTTAACTCAAGTTCACTTGTAGTTTGCAATAATCCAATAACTTTTAGATTATTGGATATGGCAACTTTGACTGATTCCCAAGAATCTGGCAGAGAATTAAGCAAAGCTTGTTTTGCTTATCTACATGAAATAGTATACCCTGCAATTTTACAAGTACGATAATTATCGATAACCATAGTAATGTATTGTTGCATTGTATGATTTGGATTCATCTTATAGTCCCAAAAATCTGCCAATGTAACCATTATGCCACTACAAAAAAAAATTCAGGCATAAAAATAAATTAACTTATATATATATATGGCATAAAAAATTGTGAATCCCTTAGACACAATTTAATGTATTTTCAAGTACATAAGGAAAAAAAAAATTCTTCCCCCCCACACTTTTTTTTTTAATTTATAAACTTGTAATATGACCAAAAAAATTTCCATGAATTTATTTTATTTATAAACTTAATTGGAACAAAAAAAAATATCCATGGAAATAAGATTGTCACATTCCATATGTGTTGCCTTACGTAATAAAAAAAACCACCACATAGGGATTTCACGTATGCCTAATATTGTCCCATATTATCACCTAAAAGTGCTTCAAATAGCATCAGCAAACATGCATGTATATATGTGTGCAAACTGATGCACAGTTTCATGTTTACAAACCAAGTGGTCCCTTCATTTTTTATTGTCTTAGAAAGGTGATAGTAGCTTACAAAATGCATCAATTTAGTACCCGATGCAACATAACTGCAACAATATATAATCACATTATACACACATATGTGTGTGCTCATGTGTACACATACACTTGAAGGCTTTCATGAAAAAAAATTTCATGGGTCCATAATATGAGAGAAAACAATTTTGGAAAACAAGTATTAAAAAAATGGTTTAAACTTTAATTCCCCCTCCCCAATTTTGGAAAACAAGTTTTAAAAAAAATGGTTTGAACTTTAATTCCTTCCCCCCCCCCCCCCCTTTTTTTTTTTTTTTTTTTTTTCTCTCTAACCACTTATTGGTTTACCATGAAATTTTTCAGACATGATTACATATACATATAAATTACAATCTGTAGATATATATAAAAAAAATGTCTTTCAAGAGTCATAAAACATGAAAACCAACCAATAATGGCTCTGATACCAATGTAAGAAAAAATTGCCGAATACGAACCCGGAATTGCAGAACTTACGTGATTGAAGTACTCAATCAAATTTTCCAAAATTCTACCATGGTTGGAATTACACGCTTCTTTGACTCCAACAATTTGTCTATGAACAACCCTTCAATCGTTTGCTTCAATGATTACGACGATCGGTATCCGATTACAAGAACTGGAGACACAAATTCACATACCCAAATGTCTCTCTCTCTCTCTCTCTCTCTAGAATTTTAGCATTATACATGGAGTATATACACACACGGTTTTTCTATCTTGTATATTTTAAAAACAAACACAGCACATATATATATATATATAAACATGTGCTCAAGTTTATAACTGCCCTTGGCAGTTTTTTGTGTATATAAACTACTCTTAGCAGTTTTCTTCAATGTGGCAACTGCCACATGGGTATGGGTTACCCACATGGGTGCCCAATAACCCATATTATAACAGTGGTGATGGAATGTGAATATTTGGAGAACATAATAGAAGGTGAGACGAGTGAAAGGGACGCCGTAATGACCCTCCCAAAGTTTGGGGGGTGTCTTTGTTTAATCTACCAAGATTGAAGAGCATATATAAAGGAACAATTATCTGTGGATCTCCAGAAGACATTTCTGTAAGCAAATGTCCCATGCTAAGGGGGTTACCTTGTTTGCATGGGGATGAAAGCCAAGCATCACCACCACCTGCTCTCAAACGAATTGACGGAAAGGAAGAATGGTGGGAATCTCTCCAGTGGGACGAACCCCAAGCCAAAATCTATCTTCAGCCATTCTTCGACAAGGCAAGGGTATAGTTTCCAAAAACTTTATTATGCATGTATTAAGATGATGACGTTATTTCAATATACTCATGAGGTACAATGACTTACTGATATACAATAATTTCCCACTTTGCATGATTGGTCCATGTAGACAATACTTGTACACATGGACCGCACCACACCATAGGGCCGATTTGTAACGGGAATATTCGTTACAAAAATTTGTAACAGATATTCCAGTTACAAATATGTCGTTGCAAATTTGCAACAGATGTTTGTAACGGATTTATCCGTTGCTAATTAGTAACGAATTTTTGTAACGGATATACCCGTTACTACATCCGTTACAAAGTAGTTTAGTAACGGATGAATATCCAACTTGTTTGATTTTTAAAAAAAAAATTACTAATGGTTGGTAACGAATTAGTAACGGTTATATCCGTTACTAATTTCCAAATTGCATAAAATTAGTAACGGATTTTGTAACGGATATGCCCATTACAAGTTGTAATTACAAATAAAAAAATTATTTATTTGAAATGTTTCCCAATTTTTTTTGCACCTGATTAAGAAGCATTATAATCCATTTGAAACAGAAAAATAAATAAACAAATAATAACAATAAACATAATCCATAATCCATACCAAACACAACAAACATAATCCATAATCTATAATCCATAATCCATAATCCATACCAAACACAACAAACATAATATAATACATAATCCATACTATACAAAACAAACATAATCCATAATCCATACTTATATAACAAGTAAAGAGTTCATCCGACCAAACATAAACTAACTATAATAAACCATGTCCGAAATTTAAAGAGTTATAGAAGTTAAGATAATCGAAGTCAAACATACTTTAACCTACTCTCAAGCCAAATCACATATCCACCTTGAACAAAGCCTCCCAAAGTATCGAAGCCACCTTGAGGAGGGTCGAACAAATGAGCATTGGGATCAATCACTTCCTCGATATAAACTTTCTTTTTGTCAATACCAACGATTTTGAAGTGACACGTTTTAGCATTAGCATCCGTCACAACATACCCCTTTGCTAATTCTTTCCCAAACTTATCAAGTAAGATAACTGAAGGTTTGTCAGTGGGAGTAGGCATAAAATGAAGAGAATTTTGATTTTCCATCGGGACAAAAACATTATTCAAGTTTTGACTTAAATTAATAGGGCGATTAATTGAATTGGATGCAATATCACTTGAAGGAGTAGTCACCATTGGAGGGGTACTCACATTTGAAAATTTGGTAATAAAAGACATCAGTACACTCTCAAAATTGTTAAGTCTAGAGGTGACTTCATTCTTAAATGATTTGTCTTCTTCATTTGTCTTACCTTTTTGTTCAATTATTGACCTTGCCACCCCAAGTTGACTTAGTTGCTTCTTAGAGACATGAGAACCCATCGCACGAACCCCACCTTCCTTGAGCTCCTTCCCAAATACTTCTGCTAATTCTTCATTGCCAAGGTCTTCCCACAGTATACAAAATGGAAACTTGTAATATTAAAATAAAATAATTATGGTAAACTTTAAACCTACAAACAATCAATTATGTTACTCACATATTTATTCTTAGCATGGCCGGCCCAAAGGGGGGGCCAAAGGGGCAACCGCCCCGGACCACCAAAGTTCACAAATTTTTTAGGGCCCCTGTGAAATTTTTATAATTAGATTTTTACCTTGAGATTTTTAGTATTTTATATTTAGACATCCCCTAAGACCCAATTTAGTATCATTAACTACATATATATTGATATACATGCATATAAAACTCAAAAGCGAAGACCCTAGAATTTTGAAAATTACACTTTTAGTGGAGAATTTTATTGAGTTTTAAAAATAGGCCCCTCTAGAATTTTGAAAAATATGATACAATGTTTAAGTTTTACAAATAGACTCATAGACCCCAAAAAAATGACCAACTATGTATAAGCAAATCCTAAAAAAATTGCCAATTATGTATAAGTAGATCCCAAAAAAAATTGCCCCGGGGGTGCTGCCCCCGAACCCTCGAATAAGAGCCTCCCTTTTAATAGTTCGTCCCGGGCCTCCAAATACTCGGAACCGGCCCTGACTCTTAGCACTCTCCAACACAGTCTCATCTCTACATTTATGTGCTGCTAGCCATTTGTCTACGCGTAAATTTTTTTTCCAGGATTTTCTTGTTCCTAGACATTGAAACTTAATGAGTTAGTTAAAAAAAAGTTGTTAAAACACAAAATGTGTAAAAAAAAAATGATACAAACCATTAAGAAATTTTTTTGAGCATAGGATCAACGCCCAAGAGTATGAGGAGTCTCCTGTTGTTTTCGATTGTTACAATTTGTAGCATTTTGCTGCTACTTTTTTGGATCACTTTCATTTTCTACAAACTTTCTCCAAATATGTGGATCAATACCGGCCGACCCGACTTCTTCATTCAAAAGAGCCTGGAATTTGTTTTTGTGAGACCTAAACTTTTGGAGCCACGACTTCTCTGCCAATGGTCGAGCCACATCTGGTGGAATATTTAGTTCAAATTCACCCTAGTAGTGGAATAAGATAGTTACGTTACAAGTAAATAATTAAAGCAAAACAACTAACTGAATAAAAAGCATATACAATCAAAAGTTTACCATCAAAGCATTCCAAACATCGTCTTTGAAGTTCTTTAGCACAGTTTGAAAATCTTTGTAGTTAATTGGAAGGTAGCATCTCACAAATCCCCCGTATGACTACTTCATACCTTCGCATATTTACCCACAACAGACCCGTCAGCTTGAATTATGACTTTCACTTTCTCCTTCTGGCCCTTTGGGGCATTGGTTCCTAATGATTTAGATGCGGACGGGGCTGAAGAAGATGGCTGAGATAAAATTGTTAGGATTGTGCCTAAAATTCCATTAGTGGAATGATTTCCTAATTATGATTGGATTACTTATTTGGTGGTTTCCTTATCAAATAAGGATTCCTTTGATGGTGGAAGTTCCTAGTTTATGTAGGAATGTGTGTAAGAGTATTCCTTGGTGTATAAGACTTACCATAGGGGTAAATCTTACTACAACTCGGATTAGGTCTATACAATCTCTATAAATATAGGGCTTACTCAGGGATTGATAAGATTGGTTGGAAATCTTCTACATACACAAGAGACGGCTACAAACTAGTGAGGGAGAGATTAGTTTCTAGCAATTGTGTGTGTCATATAACTTGGTTGGAGAGTTATACACGTGAGGTCTTGAGCGCTTGTAATTTTCATATTAATCGTAGTGATCGCCTTTGCACGTGGACGTAGGCATTGTTGGGCCGAGCCACATTTAAATCTTGTTGTGTTGGTTTGCTTGATTTTCTTTCGTGGTTGTGTCGTTCTTGTTCTGTTTATCTCCATCTTTGTGGGTGTGGTTTTCTTGTTGTGATTGTAGGCCCATTCCCAACAAAAATTGGGTTTGAATCACCTGTATTTGTTGATATTATTCCGAATGCCTATCATTTGAATATAAGGTGTTAGTTCGCAAGCAATACTAAATTAATAATAACAATATTAAATGACATGGCAACAATTAACGGGCCATAAGGAAATTTGTACAATAAAGGTAGCAATTATATTCCAAAAATAGCAACAATTAACTGACCATAAGGAAATTTTACAATAAAGGTAGCAAATACAATCTCAACATAGTAGCAATCAATGCAAGAGCCAAAAGTTTGGCAGAGTCATACTACTTCAATAGGTTTTCCAATTGAGGTTGGTCTTCAAGAGTTGATTAAAAGATTGTTGGTATCTTTAACTCGTCTACTCGCTTGGTCAATCTCTTCGGTGAATGTATAACGACCCACCAATTGGGATTTCTAATGTCTTTTGAATAGAAGACTTGACTCGCCTCAGAAGCAAGAATGACAGGCTCGTCTAGCTCGACACTCTTTAACTTATCAAAATTTACTAAAACCAAGTTAGATTCCGGACAGTGCTTACAACCATTGGTCTTGTCGTCCACCCTCACCCAGTAGCAATAAAATACTACCTCTTTAAATATTATATAGACCAACTCGTTTATATGTTTGATAACCCCAAACCACATAGTCCACGCATCATTAAGCCTTTTATCACTTTTTTTGGCCCTAAATTAAGTCCATGCCTTCATACAAACACCGCTATCCTACGTGACAAGAATGTCATTGTGATACCTAGGAGAAAATACAAAACCATTAATGCAAAACTTTTTGTATGTTTTAACCATGTGGGAAGGCCCTTGAACTAAATGCCACAAAATAGCCTTTGTCTCCGTCTCTCTAGAAGACACCAACTGTGAAATTGAAACAAAGGACAATAAGAATCTAACTAAGGACGAACCATATTTCAGGATGTTTATTAATGAAAAAGAATATCTTTTCATATAACCAAGGGATGAAAGAAGTTTGTAACTCTACTTCTGTCTTTGTAGTCCCCTTTCCTTTACCACAAGAAGTGGATTCCAAAAGCACTTTATACTCACTGAAATTTGTAGATATAAGTTTGGATATTAGTTGTTTTTAAGTGGAATTCAATAAATATGTTCAAAGAACTCAAACCTGTACTATTCCGTAAGTCCGTCAATGTTAAGTCGTAACAGTACCCATCGACGTATTTATTGAAATTGACCAGGTTCCAACCTTAGAGTATTATCGTCGAGCAAAGGCCCTTCGTCAAAGAACTCACCATTTTCCTCTAAATAGGCTTCACGAGTGCATTTGTGATTTCCATCCATTGGATTTGGCATGTATTCCATGCAATACCTAACAGATTCTCCAACAACATACGACTCTGCAATAGATCCTTCAATATACATCTTTTTGCTAGGTGTGTCTTTAAATTCTTTCATTTATCTATTTGTATAAGTAGACGTATTAGTCAATAAAGTCGTTAACTCTCCTGAATATGTACGAAATTAGAATATAAGTAAAAGAGTATATCGTTAAAAAGGAAACATCCATCGAGGTCTGGTAGGTCTACAAATCAATGCTTCATCGACTAAATGTACCATGAGGTGGATACTGATATCAAAATATGATGGTGGAAAGTGTTTTTTCCAACACACACAATGCCTCGGCAACCATGTATTTGGCTCTTTGGATATCCTTCCGAATTAAGACTTTTGAGCACAATAAGTTAAAGAATAAACTTATCTGTTGGATAGCTCTGCGCAAATCTTGGTGTTTCAGAAAGGCATGTTGAAGCAATACAGGTAACAAATATTCTACAATAACATGAAAATCATGCGACTTCAATGAATGCAAACTGGGTGGGTTAACAGTGACAATATTGCATAGGTTAGATGAAAACCTAGTGGGGAGCTTCAAGTCTTTCAAGATTTAGCAAAATTCTCACTTCTCATCATTATCCAAGTAAAATGACGCTTTTGGTTTTATCTGATTGCTTGTGTGGTCATCTACTATCATCCATTGGCCACTGTGTATGCCGATAGCCTTCATATCCAAATGTGCATTGAGTGTATCCTTTGATTTTTTTGTTATCTAGGATTATGATAATTAGATGCTTTGCGACATTCTTCTCGGTGTGCATCACATCAAGAACATAACGAACTTGGTGAGAGCTCCAGTATTCCAAATCAAACAAGATGGACCTTTAATACCATACCTCTATAGGTTCAACATTACCACCATCATCCTCATTGCACGTCTTCCTTTTCCTAACCAAAACTTTTAGGATCTTGCTAGTAGCATATTTTATCTACTGTAACTTCTCTAAAAGTGCATCTCCATTTAACCGAGGAGGAGGATGACCATGTTCAGATAACCTATACCCCAAGCACCCACCACTCCTACACTACAACAAAATAAGCCTTTTAAGACAGAAAAAAGTGTTGCAATAGGTCATAAAATGTGTCACTAGTTGTTTTACCAACACTTATTTAAGTGTCATAATAGGTGATGTCGCTAAGCCTTGTTGAGACACTTACCCAAGTGCTGGTAAAACTGTCGTTAAAGGTTACTTTGTAACGACAGAAAAAAATTGTCATTAAAAGTGTCACTAAATGTTACTTTTGAAGTGACATATAATCGTGAGTAATGACAAAATGAAAGTGTCATTAGAACTGTCACTAGAAGCTACTTTTACTAACACACATATATATATATATATATATATAATTTTGTGTCGCTATGAGTTTCACTAGAAATTGCACCAATTTTTTTCCTAACAGTCTACCAAGTTTTGAACTTAAGACCTCCTTGAATATGTTGCAGTCTTGAATCCGCTTGACCAAGTAGCCAACTTTCAACAACAAGTACAAAAATTATTTATTTGTATATAATAAATCATGTACTATTAACATATATTTAAAGTATTAAACACCAGTAGTAATATATTTTATATTTACTTATTTTTATATTATATATTACTATAGTTATTATTATCGAATACATTTATTTAATTAATTATTTAAGTAATCAATTTTTATTAAAATTAATAATATGCAGAACTATTTAAAATAACTATGTATACAAAATAACTATGTATTCAATACAGTCCAGGGGCATAATTGTTTTTTGAACATTTAAAGCCACCTTATTTTTATGTTACCAAACACCTACATAATATATTCTTCCATCGTAACCACTTTTACAATTCATTACCCAAACACCACAATTGTTATAATCTATTCTAAAAAAAGCAATTTCAAAGCTATCGCAATAGCAAAGCAGAAACTACCCTAAATTGGGCTATATATTTTACCTTGTGTTGTCCTTCATGCTTAAATAACATTAAAGATTAAAAAAATTAGACAGAATTACCGACGTTGTTTTATTAAGGTAGGACAGAGGGCAAACTTTAAATTTTAAATGCTGTTAATTAACGACATTGGTTTACAAACGCCGCTAATTATCGGTATTTTGTATGAAAACAATGTTAAGTTTGATGCATTTAACTACCAAGTGCTGGTATTTGTGAGTGCTCTTGTCACACCCCCAACCCGCCCCACAGATTAGGACACGTGTAACAAGACTATACGCACCCAAAATACACTAATAAGCAAGAACCATGTTAGTTATTAAGGAAGAGCATGATTTGAAGTAGCTTAAAACTACTACACTGAGATAAAATAGCCCAAGGGCAAAATGGTCATTAATAAAATATGACAAAATTTTACATCAAAAGATAGCTCTTTGAGTCCGGTTCCAATGCAAAAAACGGCGCATGAATTCGAATTTTCTACAAAGAGTTATGCCCGTTTCCGTAAAAGTCGACGAAAAATACCTTTGAATTCACTGTCTTGTGCAGAGGGGCATCTGACCGGTCGAGCGGGTCAATTTGACCGGTCCAGATACCCTCTGAATCATATTTTTCCTCATTTAACATTCTAAGAAGTCCCCAAACACACAAGTCACTTGGGGCTACTTCACAACCAACTTAGAACTACCGAAAAGTGCACATAAGCATTGAAAACTCATCAAATCACGCAACCGTTGGAAGATTTCAATTCATTCCAACTGAATTCAAGCAAGTAACTAACTCATGTTCTTGCCAAGAACTAGCATATACATGAAAACATTTTGAGGAAGAGTTTGAGGCTTTATTAAACAAGCTTGAGCCAAATAACACTAGTTTAACTTGTGCCAATTTGGAAATTCCACCGAAAATACTTACCAACCTTTATAATTGAAAGTAAAGTTTTTGTAGGTTAATGGGACCTCAAAGGTACCCTCTTGGCCTTTTAAAAGTTAAAGCACAACATGGAAACACTTAGAATTAAAGGGCTAGCAGTGGGTTTTTCGACCGGTCGAACGGGTCCCTTCGACCGGTCGAAAGCCCCTCTGCAGAACCATTTCTGCAGCAGCAACTTTCAACCTGTCCATAAGAAGTTTTGGAACTAAAACTCATCCAAACATTTGTGAAAGCTTATGAAACTTCTTGAACATGATCCTAATGCACACTAGGATACTTTCAACCACTTTAAACTTGTACCCATTCTCATTTAAATCAAATAAAACATCAAGGCCTAAACATTAGTTCAACTTGTATGAATATCGAGTTCTTACCGAAATAGAGTTCAAAAGCTTTACATATACCTTAGTTACAAGCAAAACTTGTCCAAAATGATTGCGACATACACCCGGACTTGCCGGAATAGTCCAACTCAACTAACACACAATATCCATAGTTTTAACAAAAGAAATTACATAAGTTCTTCTAAGTTTTAACTTCAACTCCCACGACTATAAGCATTACAACCTAAGTATCACAAGTCCAAAACCATAATTTACATTGTACTACAAGATTAAACATGTACTACAAATCCCAAGTCTTGCCCCATTCCCAACTTCGATTCACCTCCTTTCCGTACCTTGCTCCGAACCTGCGGTGGTTGTTATGTACCACAACAGAAATAGGAAAACGGTTTTCTTAAGCAATTTGCTTAGTGAATTAACTAACATGCTAATGATGTCATGAACATGTATAATGCGAAAATTTAAGCACATAAACATATGTAATCGCAAAATTCATGGGCTAATGGTTCACTCCGACCCGAAGACCATTCCCTTGGTCCCGCGGCCACTTCTATTCCTTGGACTTCCATTCTTTATAATGGATTCTTCCTCTTCTCCTCCCTTATTTCTCCATAATGAACCATTATTCTCAATCATTCATTGACCACTTAACACATAAGCACATAGTCACATAATTATAAATATTTCTTCACCAAATCAACATGTAATTCTAACTTTAACATGAATTTAATTTCTAAATCCAGAATTCTTATCTCTTAGCTAACAATTGAAGCACATAACATGAATCACATCAAGGCTTTAGTTAGAAAACTCACCTATTTCAGATTTTACCCAAAATTAAGTCTTTAGATGCTGAATTTCACCCAAAACCCAGCTCAAAGTTTACTCCAAAATGAACCCTACAAGAATTCGGTGGACAACGTCTCACCGTTAAGTATGTGCTACCAAAATCCAGCAATTTAAACGTAAATTAAAGGTATAGAAACCTTCGTCTCACCTCCACGAGTCCAAAAGTGGTCTCGAATCGTAAATCCGGCGAACGGCGGAATTACGGCGTCGGTGACGGTTCCTTCTTCTCTCCCGAGCTCTCTTCTTCTCTTCTTGTTTTAATTTTTAGCAATGAGAGTCTAAACTCTCTTACATGACACAACACACACCCATGCAACTTTACATGAGGTGTCTAAGCCTCAATTTTCCTCACTTTGCATTTACACCCCCAGAATTTATTAAGTTCCTATTATGAAATCCCCCAAACATTCCATTAACTATCCAATTATCTAATGGGTGTTTGTCTAAGTTTCGTATGGGTCCCAACGCGGGTCTCATTTATTTTGTGAAATTGCTATCGCACCTACTGATTATGAACTTTTTCAGTTATACCCTTATGGGAGTGTTTAAACTAACTCCAAATGCTAAACATATATCAACATATAATATGAAAGCATTTAAACAAATATTCGTTTAATCACGTAAAAATGCATTTAATCATTTAAAAATAGAATTTACCAATTTACCCTTTGTTGGGTTCCATTTCAATACTTGTCCCACCTCACTGGGGACTTTTTCTACTAGTGTCCCTCTCTGAACACTTTTTACATGGGCGAGTCCAAGCCTCCCCTTAATCCGTTTATACACTAATTATACTAATTAATGCATATTAACACAATAATTAACCCGTTCTCCGGTTACGGGTGTTACATTTCTCCCTCCCTTAAAGGAAGTTTGGTCCCCAAACTTACTCTTACCTCAAGAATTGAATAAGTGCGGGTACTTTGCTCGAATCTCATCCTCTCGCTCCCAAGTAGCCTCCTCGACTGAATGGCTTCGCCATTGAACCATAACAAGTGGAATCACCTTGGTTCTCAAGACTTGATCTTTCCTATCAAGGATTTGCACTAGATGCTCCACATAGGTCATGTCCTCTCAAATCTCCAATGGCTCTGGAATAATGACATGTCCCGGATCCGATGTATAACGTCGAAGCATCGACACGTGGAACACATTATGAACATTCGCCAATTCTTGTGGTAATTCTAACCGATAAGCTAATGGTCCCACCCGATCAAGAATCAAGTAAGGTCTAACATATCTTGGACTCAGTTTACCTCACTTACCAAATCGTGCTATGCCTTTTGAAGGCGCACTTTCAGGAAAACATACTCACCTACCTCGAACTCCAACGGTCTTCTACTTGTATCTGCATAACTTTTATAACGACTCTGAGCTGTTTGCAACCGTTGTTTAATCAATCTAATCTTGTCGGTAGTGATTTGTACTATCTCCGGCCCCAAAAGTTGTTTCTCACCAACTTCTGTCCAACAAACTGGTGATCTACACTTTCTCCCATATAATGCTTCATAAGGTGTCATTCCAATACTAGTTTGAAAACTGTTATTGTAAGAGAATTCAATTAAAGGCAGGTGGGTCTCCCAATCAGCCTTGAAATCCATTACACATACTCTTAACATATCCTCCAAAATCTGAATCACTCTCTCGGATTGGCCATCAGTCTGGGGATGAAACGCGGTACTGAAATGTAAAGTTGTCCCCATAGCCCTCTGTAAGCTCTCCCAAAATCTCGACACGAATCGAGTGTCACGGTCCGACACTATCGACACTGGTGCCCCGTGAAGTCTAACAATTTCTCTGATATAAATCTCTGCTAGCTTTGATGGATTCTTGGTCTTAATTGGTAAAAAATGGGCTGATTTAGTTAACCGATCTACGATGACCCAAATGCTAGCATTCGACTTTTGAGATCTTGGAAATCCCGAGACAAAGTTGTCACGCCCCGGAGCAGCATAAGTAGAGAAAAATAAATTTCCTTTATGGGCCCATAAGGAATGACAAGTGAAAGTCACCAATATCCACACCACACAGTACTAGTCCAACCAGGAACAGTAAACAACTGAAAT
The DNA here is from genome assembly GCA_033977485.1 of Hydrangea macrophylla. Classification (NCBI taxonomy): domain Eukaryota; kingdom Viridiplantae; phylum Streptophyta; class Magnoliopsida; order Cornales; family Hydrangeaceae; genus Hydrangea; species Hydrangea macrophylla. The sequence goes on from CM066992.1 coordinate 92,542,884, forward strand.
ATAAACACGGTTCTATCTATTACAAACATCAGAGTACGGTCCACAGGATCGCAACAGGTCTGGAGACAACATATGCCCAAGTACCCATTAACTACAAAGTACAACAGTAAAAGGAAAAGTAGTAACATAAACTACTATTTATCTTCAGGTCTTCAGCTGGCGTACGGATAGTCATCAGCCTGACCGGCAACAGTGGGGCCATCCTCTGCGTAACTCCCTTCAGGATAATAGTTATTGCCATATGTTCCGTCATCTGCATTGTAAAGGACAGGGTAGTCTGGACGGGGAATGTCCAGGCAATAAAGGCCGTCAGCTTGTTGAAAGCTGAGTGAGCACTAACTAACACAGCCTCATAGAAATAACATAATTACCATTATGAACAATATATGACAGTGATACTAAATATATTCCTTACTCATTTATTCAGACATATCATTAATCGATTCTTATCAACTCCCACTCTAAGACTGATTGCACAATACCCAACTGACTATCTCGAACTGATTATATCAGCACAACATACCAATGCTCTTGTTCACCGCTATACCGCTTTTAAGAACTCTTGCGAGCACCCATACATCGTTCTCATATAACAACTGGTCTATGGATGTACCCATACTCTTGTTCACCGCTTTTAAGAACTCTTACTGTTCACCGCTTTTAAGAACGCTTGCGAGTACGATATATACACAGCTCTGGTAAATATAAATCATGGGCGTGCCACAATTACTCTTGTTCACCGCTTTTAAGAACTCTTACTGTTCACCGCTTTTAAGAACGCTTGCGAGTACTGTGCACCCATAATTCTCACGATCCTGATCAAATCCTTGACATACACTTATCGGATTCAACCTGAGCGAATCATCAGCTCAACTTACACCACTTTGAACATACAAATCCTCTTACTGACTCACTTCTCACTTATCCAATGCTACCCAGTATTATCATCTCAAACTTACTATGTTATCGCGTCGTACTATTACTAGCGTTCCGAACCTGACTACGTTACTCACCATGTTATCTCAATCTCGTTATCGTATCCCCTTACCCCCGTAATCCATAATATCGCATAATAGGAATATGGGACGACAATTAAACAACTACGCATTATGAAAAATAAACTGAAAAGAATACATTCATGTTCTGCTCGGGTTCGATCGATTGAGGTCCTCTCGATCGATTAAGGAAAAGTGATGTTCGATCGATTGAAGTCTTCTCGATCGATCGAAGTTTAAGTGCTCTCGATCGATTGAACTACGTTCGATCGATTGGGACTTAGTGATGTTCGATCGATTGAACTTGGTTCGATCGATTGAACTTCGTCTCCCACAGATTCTGCCAGTGAACATGCAGAATGTGCTAGGGGGTGTTTGGGTTATAATTAATACGTCCAGAATATGTAAAACATCATAACTAAGTTACCGAGTGAGTTTGGAACTCACCAAAAGTTGCTAAGGGCGCGTTTGGCTAAGTTTTAGCTCTGAAGCTTTAATGGCGGCCTCTCCCTCACTCTCTTTCTGCCTCTTCTCTTCGTCTCTTCTGTCTCTCTTTCTCTGTCTCTTCTTGTTCTTCTTCTTCTCCTTCTTCTTTTCTCCAAGCTGAGTATATATATATGTGGTGTGTGTATATATATATATATATAGAGGTATGTGTATATATATTTACCAACACACAAGCACACACTCTCTCAACTCTCAAGGTTCAGCAAACTCCCCAACTCACACAAACACATGGTATATATAGGGGAAATGAGGGTGCAGGTGGCCTGTTCTGCGCAGAAACTGGAATTCTGATAATTAGATTCTCGATCGATCGAAGGATGCTCGATCGATTGAACTCAGATCGGTCAGGTTTGATCGATCGAAAAAGGTTTGATCGATTGAAGTGGGGACCACGTATTAAATTCAGGTCGATAGGGTTTCGATCAATTGAACTAGGTTCGATCGCTTGAACTTTGAAGATGATCGATCGCTCGAACGAGCTTCGATCGATCGAAGATTGAATTTCATGAATGGTCAAAGGAAGTATATAGAATCTCTCTGCATTAAATAAATATTGAAAATACAGGGTATTACATCATCCACCACCTAACAAAAGATTTCGTCCTCGAAATCAGAACATACAAGGTTTAAAACAAATATGGAAACTTCTCACGCATCTCTGACTCTAGCTCCCACGAAGCTTCTCCTTCATCATGATGCTTCCACTTTGACTAATGGAATCTCCTTATTCCTGAGCTTTTTGACTCTATGATCTAAAATGCGAACTGGTCCTTCGTTGAACGTAACGTTGTCGTTGACTTCAATATCCTCAAAGTTGATCTCATACGCTGGATTATGAACACACTTCCTCAGCATACTGATGTGGAAAACGTTGTGCACTCCTGACATCTTCGGGGGCAACGCAAGGCGATAAGCAACTTTTCCAACACGCTCTAGAATCTCGAACGGTCCGATAAATCGTGGCGATAATTTGCCTTTCTTCTGACCAAATCTGACGATGCCTCGAACAGGCGAAACCTTGAGTAGCACATGATCTCCAACGGCAAACTCTAAATCTTTGCGTCGCTTGTCAGCATAACTTTTGTGTCGGGTCTGAGCTGTCTTCATCTTCTCACGTACAATCTGAATCTTCTCACTAGTCTCTCGTACCATTTCTGGCCCAAGAAGTTGAGTATCTCCGACTTCAGTCCAACATAACGGTGATCGGCAAGGTCTTCCGTACAATGCTTCGAACGGCGCCATTCCTATGCTCGAATGATAACTGTTGTTGTACGCGAACTCTATCAAAGGTAAGTGTGTCTCCCAAGAATTCTCAAAATCAATGACACAAGCACGTAACATGTCCTCCATTACTTGATTAACTCTTTCCGTCTGACCATCGGTCTGTGGATGAAAAGCTAAACTCAAGTTCAAAGTTGTTCCCAATTCTGTCTGAAGACTCTTCCAAAACTCTGCAGTAAAGCGCGAATCTCGATCCGATACGATAGAAACAGGTACTCCGTGTAACCGTACTACGTTCTGTAAATACATTCGGCCCAAACGTTCCACTGGATACGTCATACTGTAGGCAATAAAATGTGCCGTCTTCGTAAGTCGATCCACGATTACCCAAATAGCGTCGTGGTTCTGCTGTGACTTCGGCAATCATACCACAAAATCCATGGTGATGTGTTCCCATTTCCATTGAGGAATTGGTAATGGCTGAAGTAATCCGGGTGGTTTCTGATGTTCGGCCTTTACTTGTTTACAAGTAAGACACTGAGAAACATATTCAGCCACTTCTCGCTTCATTCCTTCCCACCAAAAATTTCTCTTCAAGTCCTTGTACATCTTTGTACCTCCAGGATGAATCGTCATCCGTGATTTATGAGCTTCGTCCAATATGTCTTTCCGAAGTTTTGCGTTGTCAGGTACACAGAGTCTACCTTTACATCGTAAAGCTCCGTCTGTACTAACACTCCAGATCTCAGGTTCTTTTGCTGCCATCTTGGTGAACCATAACTTCAAATCCTCTGCTGTCTGTTGAGCTTCTATGATACGGATGATCAAAGTTGGTTGTACCATCAGACATCCAAAATGATATCGTTCCATTGGTTCCACTAGCTGAAGCTTGAATTCAGCTAAAACTTCCAATGCTTTCCATTCTCGAATTCTGCTACGACATTTGCTTTACCCGGATGGTATTGCAATGAAAAGTCATAGTCCTTGAGCAACTCCATCCATCTTCGTTGTCGCATGTTCAACTCCTTTTGAGAGAACAAATACCTCAAGCTCTTATGATCGGAAAATAGATCAAACTTTTCTCCATAGAGATAGTGTCTCCAAATCTTCAAGGCAAACACTATTGCTGCCAATTCCAAATCATGCGTCGGATAATTCTTCTCGTGTACCTTCAATTGTCTTGATCCATATGCAATAACATTCCCGTCTTGCATGAGCACACATCCAAGTCCTTGGTGCGATGCGTCACTGTAGATCACATATCTTTCTCCACTCTTAGGTATCGCAAGTACTGGTGCAGAAGTCAATCTTTCCTTTAACTCCTGGAATGCACCCTCATGCTTGTCCGTCCATTCATACTTCGTCTCCTTCCTTGTTAAATTCGTCAGTGGTCCTACTAACTTGGAAAATCCTTCTACAAATCTTCTGTAATATCCTGCTAACCCAAGAAAACTTCTGACCTCTGTCACATTGGTCGGTCTATTCCAGCGTAAGACTGCATCAATCTTAGATGAGTCCACAGAGATACCATCTCGAGATATAACATGTCCCAAGAATTTGACTTCCCGTAGCCAAAACTCACACTTGCTGAACTTTGCATACAACTTGCTATCTCGAAGTGTCTGTAAGGCAACCTGTAAATGCTCCTTATGATCCTCTTCTGTCTTTGAGTAGATCAGTATATCATCGATGAACACTATAATGAATTGATCCAGATATGATATGAATACTCTATTCATTAAGTCCATAAATACTGCTGGCGCATTCGTCAATCCAAAAGGCATAACTAGAAACTCGTAATGCCCGTATCTTGTCCTGAATGCAGTCTTCGATACATCCTCTGGTTGAACTAACAGTTGGTGATATCCTGAACGTAAATCGATCTTTGAAAAGATCCTAGATCCTTGTAACTGGTCGAATAGGTCATCTATCCGAGGTAGTGGATATCTATTCTTGATCGTAACCTTGTTCAACTCCCTGTAGTCTATGCAGAGTCGAAGTGTTCCGTCCTTCTTCTTTACAAACAGAACTGGTGCTCCCCAAGGTGACGTACTCGGGCGAATGAAACCTATGTCTTCAAGCTCTTGAACTTGCTTCTTCAATTCCAACATCTCAGTTGGTGCCATCCTATATGGAGTCTTGGAAATCGGCAATGTACCAGGTACTAGTTCCACACAGAAGTCTATTTCTCTTTTTGGTGGAAGTCCTTTAATATCCTGAAATACATCCTGAAAGTCTTGCACCATAGGAATCTGATCCATCGTGAGCTCTGTACTTGTACTCCCGATCGTAGCCAAACTACTTGTAAGAAACATATCGCTCGTCGGTTGACACTGAAATCTAATCGTCGGCCTTCCTTGTCTCAGAAATACAATCGTCTTAGTAGGGCAATCCAAATTGGCACCATACTTAGTTAACCAATCCATCCCTAGGATAACATCAAATCCTGACATTGACAGAACTACCAAGTCTGCAGGAAGATTCCTATCTCCCAAAGTCAATGGGCAATCTTTACACACTTTACTCAACTTAACTGTCACTCCCAAAGGTGACACAGCATTCAATGCTGGCTCAAGTGTCTGGGGTTCTAAACCTAATTGACGCACAATCTTAACAGCAATAAATGAGCGTGCAGCTCTAGTATCAAATAAAGCTTTAACTGGACTATGAAAGAGTACAAGCGTACCTTCCAAATGTTGCTGCTCATCAGCGTTAAAGCCCGCTTCTTCTAGAATGATAGCATTTATCCTTGTCTGATCTGGAGGTCCTTGTATTCCTTGAATCGACGCTCCATAGTATCCTCCGTGAGGTGCACGACAATCTTTACTTAGATGTCCTGGCTTGTTGTAATTCCGACAGACAATATCCATTCTGCGGTTAATTCTAGGGGCTGTACAGAATCTGGCAACGTGCCCTGGCTTTCCGCAATTAAAACATCCTCCGCTATTGCTTGGCGGTGCTGTCAGTAGTGCCTACGGCTGTGATCCTCGCTGGCAATATTGCTGGGGTCGAGTATAGCTCTGCTGTGGCTTTCGGGTTCCCTCCCAGGTTCTCTTGTTACCTTGGAAATTCCCTTGTGGTCTCCAACCTTGGGTGTTTCTTGGCGGCAGGTTATGGAAATCCCTCTGTTGAAAACCTCTAGATGACTGAGGTCGATTCATCTGTGGTTGCTGCGCTGGATAAGCATCCTTTTCCAATCCTACTGCAAATCTGACAATCCCTTCAAATGATTGATTCAGATGACCAACCATCATATGCCTGAGATGGGGATTCAGTCCTTGGTGAAATCTCTTCACCTTCTTCTGTGCAGTGTCTATCATATGTTGAGCAAATCTGGATAGACGCTCAAACTGTGTTGCATATTCCCTGACAGTCCATCCTCCTTGTACCAGATTGAGAAAGTTCCTTTCCTGTTGATCTCTCTCATCCTCTGGGAAATACTTCTCCAAAAATCGTCCTTTGAATGTCTCCCATGGCATAGCTTTAGCAGCATTGATCCCAATAGTGGCTCGCTCAGCTTCCCACCAATCCGCGGCGGCATAAGTGAGTTGAAACGTAGCAAGGCGACGCTTCTCTTGTTCACTACATTCCAACGCTTCGAATATTAACTCCATCTCTCTTATCCATTGTTCTGCTTTCCATGGTTCTGTTAGTCCATCGAACTTCTCGGGACGTAACCCACGAAAATTTGCTAACAACTTGTCTCCAGTCTGTCTTGGTGGCGGGGGTGTAAGAGGTCTCTGGTGGGTGGAGTGATTATAGGTATCCCCCACATGTTCCATCCTTTGCATAAATGCTTCGAAAATTCCCGTCGGATCCATCCCTTCCGGAATAGGTGCTCCATTACGCGCTTGGTGATTTCTCAAGGGTCCTACCATGATAATAACGAGTATCGCCTACAAGAGACATATTGATCAGCTGAAAGTCTTCTCGTAGAAACGAAACCAAGATAGAACGAGAAGTAACAAGAGCTAACAGTTCTACAAAACAACACATCAAACAACCAACAATCAATATCAAAAGTACTGCTCGTATATATATAGATATCAAAAGATGTACCATGGAGTACACAGTAACCATACCATGTACCACGTGGGACAAGGCTAAAACAGTACTAAGGTCAACTACTACTATCTATACAAAGCTATGGTGAAATAGCTATCTCTCAAGCTCCCAAAGATCTAGTGGACAACATGTCCTGATAAAACTAACAAAAACTAAGTCGTGCAGGTCCTGACTCAAAAGTCGTCAGCGTCTGATCCTGCTGGTGGTGCCTCGTCCTCTAAATCCATCTCCATCTCCTCGAGTGGATCGTCCTCAACTGGTGCAACAAGATCTCCGACTACTGCTCCTATATCCCAATCCTCTACTATCTCTGCATCATCATCCTCCATCCCGTTTGCTATCGCCTGGTTGGCGACATCGACTGCTACTGCGGCGAATCCATCGGCTATATCAAGAGCTCCTGCTATGGCTGCCTCTCCCATAACAAAATCTGCTAGCTGTGCTACCATCTGAGCTATCCATCCTACTGCCATATCGGCCATGGCTGCCATATGCATAATGGGTCCAGCTGGTATCTGAAGCACAACTGGTGCCTCTGGCACAACTACCTCCTCATCGGGCGCATCCTCATCTACTACTATGTCTGCCTCAATAGCTTCTGGGTCTGGTACTGGATCCTCTGGCTCAAACTCTGGCTCCTCGGGGTCATCCTCAGGCTCATCATCATCTGCATCATCTGCATGCTCATCCTCTACTGGGTCCTCGTCCATGTCCTCATCGGCATGTTCATCCTCAGGCTCCAGGTCCTCATCCTCCTGAATCGGCTCAGGCTCTGGAACTGGTACGTCGGGTACCGGTGATGGTGGTGGTGTTGCTGGCGCTGGTGCAACTACAGGCTCTGGTGGACCGGCTACAATAGCTCTCAACTCAATCTCATCCATCTCGGGCTTACTCTGAACTAACCGTAATATCTCCTGGCAAATGTCTCTACCAATCCTCGCGGTATGGTAAGCATCCATACGCATCTGCGTCGGGTGAGTCCTCTCTGTCACATAAAGTGCTCTCCACATGTCCTCCTCCAAATGTCTACTAGCTATCTGGCACACACGCTCACGATAAAAATCTGGGTCAGCTGGCTCCACGGTATCCCCATGGACCACGTGTCCTCCATAAGCATCGGTAACAAACTGATGGAACTCTGGATCCATGCTATCCTGCAAAGGAAAACTATCTATCGTCAGGAAGACGAACTTATCTTATACTCATATCTCATCTCAAGAAAATCTTAAATACTAGAACCAGCTGGTGTGGAACGAATAGTGAACGACAATATCAGAACCTAAGAAGCTCTGATACCAAAAAAACCTGTCACTCCCCGGAGCAGCATAAATAGAGAAAAATAAATTTCCTTTATGGGTCCATAAGGAATGACAAGTGAAAGTCACCAATATCCACACCACACAGTACTAGTCCAACCAGGAACAGTAAACAACTGAAATATAAACACGGTTCTATCTATTACAAACATCAGAGTACGGTCCACAGGATCGCAACAGGTCTGGAGACAACATATGCCCAAGTACCCGTTAACTACAAAGTACAACAGTAAAAGGAAAAGTAGTAACATAAACTACTATTTATCTTCAGGTCTTCAGCTGGCGTACGGATAGTCATCAGCCTGACCGGCAACAGTGGGGCCATCCTCTGCATAACTCCCTTCAGGATAATAGTTATTGCCAAATGTTCCGTCATCTGCATTGTAAAGGACAGGATAGTCTGGACGGGGAATGTCCAGGCAATAAAGGCCGTCAGCTTGTTGAAAGCTGAGTGAGCACTAACTAACACAGTCTCATAGAAATAACATAATTACCATTATGAATAATATATGACAGTGATACTAAATATATTCCTTACTCGTTTATTCAGACATATCATTAATCGATTCTTATCAACTCCCACTCTAAGACTGATTGTACAATACCCAACTGACTATCTCGAACTGATTATATCAGCACAACATACCAATGCTCTTGTTCACCGCTATACCGCTTTTAAGAACTCTTGCGAGCACCCATACATCGTTCTCATATAACGACTGGTCTATGGATGTACCCATACCCTTGTTCACCGCTTTTAAGAACTCTTACTGTTCACCGCTTTTAAGAACGCTTGCGAGTACGATACATACACAGCTCTGGTAAATATAAATCATGGGCGTGCCACAATTACTCTTGTTCACCGCTTTTAAGAACTCTTACTGTTCACCGCTTTTAAGAACGCTTGCGAGTACTGTGCACCCATAATTCTCACGATCCTGATCAAATCCTTGACATACACTTATCGGATTCAACCTGAGCGAATCATCAGCTCGACTTACACCACTTTGAACATACAAATCCTCTTACTGACTCACTTCTCACTTATCCAATACTACCCAGTATTATCATCTCAAACTTACTATGTTATCGCGTCGTACTATTACTAGCATTCCGAACCTGACTACCTTACTCACCATGTTATCTCAATCTCGTTATCGTATCCCCTTACCCCCGTAATCCATAATATCGCATAATAGGAATATGGGACGACAATTAAACAACTACGCATTATGAAAAATAAACTGAAAAGAATACATTCATGTTCTGCTCGGGTTCGATCGATTGAGGTCCTCTCGATCGATTGAGGAAAAGTGATGTTCGATCGATTGAAGTCTTCTCGATCGATCGAAGTTTAAGTGCTCTCGATCGATTGAACTACGTTCGATCGATTGGGACTTAGTGATGTTCGATCGATTGAACTTAGTTTGATCGATTGAACTTCGTCTCCCACAGATTCTTCCAGTGAACATGCAGAATGTGCTAGGGGGTGTTTGGGTTATAATTAATACGTCCAGAATATGTAAAACATCATAACTAAGTTACCGAGTGAGTTTGGAACTCACCAAAAGTTGCTAAGGGCGCGTTTGGCTAAGTTTTAGCTCTGAAGCTTTAATGGCGGCCTCTCCCTCTTTCTCTTTCTGCCTCTTCTCTTCGTCTCTTCTGTCTCTATTTCTCTGCCTCTTCTTGTTCTTCTTCTTCTCCTTCTTCTTTTCTCCAAGCTGAGTATATATATATATATATATGTGGTGTGTGTATATATATAGATATATAGAGGTATGTGTATATATATGTACCAACACACAAGCACACACCCTCTCAACTCTCAAGGTTCAACAAACTCCCCAACTCACACAAACACATGGCATATATAGGGGAAATGAGGGTGCAGGTGGCCTGTTCTGCGCAGAAACTGGAATTCTGATAATTACATTCTCGATCGATCGAAGGATGCTCGATCGATTGAACTCAGATCGGTCAGGTTTGATCGATCGAAAAAGGTTTGATCGATTGAAGTGGGGACCACGTATTAAATTCAGGTTGGTAGGGTTTCGATCGATTGAACTAGGTTCTATCGCTTGAACTTTGAAGATGATCGATCGCTCGAACGAGCTTCGATCGATCGAAGATTGAATTTCATGAATGGTCAAAGGAAGTATATAGAATCTCTCTGCGTTAAATAAATATTGAAAATACAGGGTATTACAAAAGTCCATCGTGATATGCTCCCACTTCCATTCTGGTATCTCTAAAGGATGTAGTTCTCCCCCGGGTCGTTGATGTTCCATTTTTACCTTTTGGCAAGTCATACATTTAGCAACAAATTCTGCTACTTCTCGCTTCATACCACTCCACCAATAAATCTCCTGTAGGTCTCTGTACATTTTGGTGCTACCCGGATGTACTGAATATCTGCTAAACGGGTGATTCGTGCTAAGAAAAATACGATAGTTTGGGTAAACTATTTTCTAACTATGATGTAGATGGATGGATTGAGTGTCATCTCCACAACTAGGACATTCTTTATAACCATGTGTTATACACCTAGATAAATTCCTATATGCGAAAAAATCATGAATACCCCACATTAGCATAGCTTTTAATGTAAAAGAAAGTTTGTCCCCAAACTTATACCATTTCATCGAGTTACAAGACTTCTCACATGTACTTCCAACGTTGGTCTCATCACAAACCACCCATCTCTACTGAGATATCACAATCTCACGAGAAAAATAAATCTTCAAGCTCTAAAGAAAAATAAATCCTCAGAGACCCCGCCTCAATCCAATTGAAGATTCAAACCGCATTCTAGTAATACATCGAAGCGCCTCGATAAGTAAGGACATCAATACCTGAGTAGACCATACTCAATCGTCAAAACATTCAATCCTATCACGATGTCACAACATCAACTTACATATACTTTCATTGTACTTGTCCGATACCAATAAATGTCACATCTCTTTTTCTAGAAACTCAAAAGTTTATCACAATACCCAAAACACAGGAAATAACTCATCTCACTTTCACCCATCTTTCTTTTTGACTAAAAGTCATTTCCAACACATCTCAACTGGTTAACAACCATACACGATTCTTCATCTCTAAGTGAACCAAAACTGAGTACTAGCATACATACATACTCTGTCGATAAGTCAATGCCTCAACCAATTATTTCATATACCATAGATTTAATCCCGTATACTGCGAATCGCAAAATACTTGTAGAGTGATAGCACGTTTTCAAATGACTCTCATTCTTTATCAAATTCCATTTCGATTTAATACAACCTAGTATTATACTTCCAATCATACATGCGTTGTAAGACACCATTCAGATTCTCAATTGAAAGTTTCACACCATTCTACTCGTTCTCCCGAATCAACCTCAGTGAGCTTAACACACTTGTCATTTATCTCTCGATTTCTGTACCCGAACTATCGTCGATTAGCATAAAAGATTATACCTTACATTTTTAATTTAAAACTTTTAATAAAGTCAAATACATATTCCCCTTTTGTTTTTAAAATAAATTATTTTAAAATTTTGCGTAACGCTTTCACAACATAATTACCCCAATATCCGTCGCAACAAATAACATTGTTAACCAAAATTGATGTAGTCAATCATACACGTGTCTCAGAATTCATCACATCGTGTCCCTATGTTCAACATATACCTCAACCCTATCTGCATACTCTGACCATTCACAGTCCGACCTATTCACATAGTGCATACATACCCTAAGTCAATTGCTTTTTCTATCGGAGATCTCAATTATAATGTAATCCATTCTCATCTCGTATCCCGCTCGTCAACCATCCTTAAGTCTGTCAGTCCAGGAAGATCCACTACCATTTACGCATTTATGTAGCTCCATAAGTCGTGGGTGTTTCACTTTCACCCTTACACAATTCCATACCAATCACACTCCTGTATATCTCAACTCACACCGAGTTCTTAATAACCTTCACTCTAAGTGTATACTCTTCGTTTAATATCTCAAAGCACTATACCTTGTTCCAACATTCAATGGGTCTTAACAGTAGTAGGTTCTGACTCAACTCCAATTCAAAATCCTTTATTTATCCTATTCGGATCCCAATTCATTATTCCTGAATAACCTATTGCTCAAAGCATTCACACAATCCCCACGTACAATCTGAGAATAAGCTGGTAATTAAATCTTCCCATAAAGTACTATAGTCTCACTGTGTTCAATCAATTCCATATCAACTTCCAATTCACATACCTCTCGCAACAATACCCCAAGGTTAATTCTCACTCCAGTCACCAATGCCAACCGATTCCTAACTGTCATCTTTCAAGTGCTTCATACTTTGCGGATTTCATCAAGTTCCTGATTGATCAAAACATTAAATCATTCACAACCTTAGGTTATTCCAATACTTAAATCGAAATCGAGTTCCCTTTGGAACAATATTCACGACCACTCCTTTAAGGTCATTACTTACAATTAATCAAATTCAGGTACACGACATTTCACCAACTCTAGGATTTCTATGTTCACAATCTGCTCTCATAGAGCTCATTCGTTCGACAAACACCAGTGCGCCCCAAGAACTAAACATATCATATCATTTCACAATATCCGACTCCCAAAGTCTACTTAATACATTATCACTAGTATCTATTACTACTTTTCTCATTCAAATGATAGCTATGTTTAAAATATTTTTAAAATTTTCTTGGAATGAAATCCGACATTCTCAAAACTCTTCAACCTCGTTGGAATCCAAGACAACTAAGATAGCATTCCATTGTATCTACCATTGTACTCTAACCGTTTTCATTCCTACTACCATATCCGATAATATAATTAACGTACTACCAAGTATTCATCCCACTTCTACCGTTGTTGTTCACTTATTCATCAAAGCTTCATCTTCCCAATTTACATTTTCATTCCTCTAACTTGACTTTTCCAAAGTCATTTTACTCTATCCATTTCCACAACCGCGCTTGTTTAGTATTGTAATAATTATCGTATTTCCAACTTCCTGTTGACCACAACTCATTTCAAACACTCCATGATGTTTTAAAAGCATTAAAAGATTTGCAATTTAGTTGAAATACACCAATTAGCAAGGAAGACATAGATTAGACACCTTAAAAGAACTTTTCTGTGACAAAACAGTCCAAGGGCAAAATGGTCATTTATAATATATAGTTGTATTTTATCTCAAAAGATAGCTTTTTGAGTCCCGGTTCCACCACAAAAAAATGGCGCGCGAATCCAAATTTTCTAGAAAGAGTTATGTCTGTTTCCGTAAAAGTCAACGAAAAATGTTTTCGAAATCACTGTTTGAGGCAGAGGGGTGTTCAATAAGTCGACCTGCCCCTTTTGACCTGTCCAAGTACCCCTTGGACCAAATTTTCTTCCATTAAACATCCTTAAAAGTCCCCAAACTCACAAGGATTTGGAGCTACTTCTCAACCATTTTAGAACTACCAAAAAGTGCTCGAAAATATCAAAAACTCATCGAACCACACGAGGTTCATGATTATCCGCACTACAATTCACTATAATAAAAACATTCTCTACAATATTCCATACCAAGATCCCCTTATCTTTAGGATATCCAATACCAATTTGATTTCTCCGAATCTCTTATCACATTCAATCACTCACACTTATCTTTTACCTCAAGTCTTATATTCTTACGTCCTTTATTCTACTTCCTTTGGAAACCCACCTCAAAACACCAAAAAAATTCTTATTCCTATTCATTTCCATTTCTTTATTCTCCATAAAAAAAGTTCTACCATTTCTCCTCTGACATATGTCGTCTTTATCATTACATTCATACGCGAATAACCATCAAGTCTAAGAAACTTCTCCAAAAGTCTATACTCGACTGAGCTTCCACCAAATATAGTTTCAACTATCCAAGCATACTCTATCCTTTCCATTCCATCTTAGGTAAATCCTCAAATCCCAACATTACACTAAATGTCATCAATCTAGTAGCATCCGCTACTAATCCTTATAGTGCTTCTAAATCCACTACGGCGCCACAACCACTTGAAACCAGGTTCAGTTGAGAGATTCTTTAACATCCATATTTATAATCCGTTGAGATATTCCTCAACCCCCAATACATACCGTAAGATAGGTTGAGAGATTCCTCAACCATCCAATACATACCGTATGATAGGTTGAGAGATTCCTCAACCATCCAATCATCTCAATATTGTACAATTAGTTGAAAGATTCTTCAACTACCTGATATACACCGTATATACCGTAAGGAAACACCATAAGATAATCTCGTATGATCACACCGTAGGTTAACATCATAGGATGACACCGTAAGATTAGGTGAGAGATTCCTCACCTACCCCATACACGAGCAATACATGCTGTTGGGCTATCTTTCTGTCATGAACCCCAACTGTACATCTCTATTCTCTAGCTTCATGATGTTTAACCCATGTCTGAAATAGACCCTTATCAATCAATCCCAATACTTGACTATGAACAATCATGTCACACCCCGGTTTTTGGACAACCAAATATTTAATCCAGAGCATGTATCCAGACTAATATTTAATTTCCAAAACACCGAGAGTGACACCCACACACAGACTAATAGATAATTATTGAAAATAGTATTTTATACTCATTAAATAAGTACATGTGATTTTGTGTTTAAAAAAAAATCTCTTTATTATTAAACTTGTATTCCCAAATATTCATTTTCATTATAAAAGAAATTAAACTCCATTACATATATTATATCCTTTCGATTTACAAATGAAATATTAGGTTCATTCAATAAAAACCCTCTTTACAGAGTTCAGCGGAAAGAAAATAAATAAGCATAAAATCTATACATCCATTGGTCAGAGCAACTACAACATTCCCAATACCCAATATATAATCCTTATTACAATTATACACTTGTGGCCCACACTGCCAGAAATAAAATAAAGTACAAAAAAAATAAGTACAACTCTAATAATAAACAACACTGCGACAATCTCTTCACCCAAACAGAAGCTCCAAAGAAAATCTCCAAATACTAAACCTGCACATACATTCGACTACGTTTCATATAGAAACGCCCCGAATGCATTACGCACCCGGGTCAGTATATAAAATACTGGTATGAGTCAACAAAAAAAATATAAAACGAGTCTTAGGGAACAACGGTGTCCCATAGACTCCCAAAAGTACTCACAAAGAAAAACATAACCACCTCATATCATACAATATCGTTGCACAGAAAATAAACAATGTCATCACACATAATTCATGTCGGGTTAGAACATTAGTTCCACGCACATTCAGGACAGAACGGTAGTTTCCTTCAATGGGGTGGCAGTGGTTCTCAACCCGAATAATACCAATTGAATACTTACCCATCGAATATCTATGGTGAGCCAGTCCCTGCATAAAAGTTAGTGGGCCCACCATCCTGTAAAATATAATTATCACAGTTCTAATTATACCCAGAATTACTTTCTGAATTAATGTCCATTACAATTCAAGAGTCAGTCATACTACCATCAAACCCATAGTTCAGTAACAGAATAAATTCATAAAATACTTGCATCAAAATCCTCCAAACATAATCCAAAACTTAACACACAGTCTATGGTTATCACATTCACACTCACACACAACGATTACAACACGAAAAATTATTAGAAAAGTCGATTAATAAGCATCCACAATTTTCTACGATACTACTACAGCAAGAGGTAATTAATTATTCAAACTTCTAAACACAAGAATAAAACACCACAAATTATTTTATTTTATTACACCTTATGTTCACCACCTCGGCCACCCATCCATGGTCCAGCCTACACATATATCCCATGTGTCTCCTAACGTAATATTAACTCCCACTCCGGTCCCATCTCCCATGGGGTATCACTGGAATTTGAGTATACATCGAAAGGCTAGTCCTTACGTTCTTGGCGTCAATAAACAATGTCTAAATACACATGAAATAGACCAACAAGCCGGGCATAAGGCTTAAAAATAAAGAGACGGGTCATCCACGTAGTCGCCGTCTAATCACACAAGGACGGGTCATCCACGAAGTCGCCGCCTAAAATCATAAGGAGCAGTGGTGAACTCTAAAGACTTTTCTAACGTTCATACATCCACGTTTTTCACAAAACTCAATTTTGTAAGAGATTCATGTATCTCAAATCAAATATCCGTTAAAATCATATTAACAGCTACATGTTCACTCAGATTCATAACCCACACAAAATCACACAGTCACAATGTCACAAAGCTCAACTATACATGAGAACTCATATCTCTCTAAGTACAAACAAATTAATTCATATTAACGAGCATGAAATCACACAAAAATATGATGTAGCAAATACGCTTATTTTAACTCTCATCAAACTGCTACTGTAATATGCTTTTTCTGCCTAAACGATGCAGAATTGGAAAAAATACCATTAGATAAAAGTTGTCCAGAATTGCGTTTCCTACAGGCCATGGCGAACAGAATCACAAAAACTGTTACGTATGATTTATTATAAATTTTCTACTCAAATCTGATCCGTGAAAACCCCAAACCCGAAAATAGAATAATTGCTCAAATGTATATTCAAGACTCATCTATAAATCTCAAATCACAACTTCAATCATTATAAAAGAAAACCTAAATCTCATAAATTCATAACCATACTAATTCAATATTCTATCCATTTAAATTTTCAATCAAACGAGATTGAAAGAAAATAACAAGTTAACTCACCGATTTAGGGCTTCAATGTTGATGATGATTTCGCAAAACAATATTTGGGGTTCCTCTTCTTCTTCTTATTCTCTCTCTCTCTCTCTCTCTCTCTCTCTCTCTCTCTCTCTTGACTGCTCTATCTCATGTCTCTCTTTTCTTTTCTTTTACTGATTAAACCTAGGGTTTATCAAATGTATATATTTATGTAACACACCCAAATAAATATTGAAATCCCATTTTTTGTCTAAGGGTCTCACAAAAAGGCTTTACATGGGCCCGAAAATGTATTCTAAAGTGACAAATGATTAGCCCAATGGGTATCCATGACCCCGGGCACTAAATTTTTATGTTAAGCACACTACCTGACATACTAACGACCTGTACACTCTACTTCAACATTTTTATTAGATGTCACTAAAAAACATACACAGTTAATATCTAATACTTGAAAATAATAAGATAAATAATTTCTAAAAGCACTTAGAAAATTAGGGTTGTTACAAATCACTTGTTGCCCTCCATGTGAACGCCAATAAAATCTCCTTTATAGTTTACTACTCGGACCTCGTTCTCAGTTAACACCCTCAAAGAGCACTCATTACCATCATTTGCAACATTAACCGATTCGATCAATATTCATTTGGTTTTCGTTTAGAAGTTCAACGGTTCCTCACTCCAAGATATCATCTCTCCCTCGTGTTACCACTCCAGGTCTATCATAACGCTTGGTAACCCTCATCTCATCATACAACTCTACATCCATATGATCCACCAATTCCCGAATGCATAAATACTATGTATGTATGACAATAACATAATCATGTATGTGTAACAACATACCATATGCATCAAACATCTCTATAATATGTGGATGCATTATAGAATATGTGTCAATTCATTCAACATTCCACTCGACGTCAAACGTTCTCGAAGTTTTGTTACCTATTGCTCTGATACCAATAAATATCACGATCCATCCCACTATGTATGGAAATAGGACACGTGGCATGCCACAAAGGCTCATCCAATTATTAAAATAACTATACACAGCAGAAAAGAACTTTAAAACAACCTTGAGTATTTAAAACTTTAGAAAACGATACCTTCCGAGTTGTAAAATCCATATAAAATTGAAAACATTATATATTTCGAGCCGAATGAATTTATATTAAAAGGGGTCCCAAAGGTATCCTAGGAACTAATCAAAACATTTAAATAATTTTCGAAAGGAGTATAAAAAGATTTCATACAGGGAATATTTCGACCGGTAGAAAACCTCCTTCGACCGGTCGAATGACCCTTTAGCAGCATTCTGCCCAAAGTTACAGAATTTGCTCAAAGCATCAAACAACCTTCACCCATTTCCTTTATCTACTCATGTTTGCATTATTCTCAACTTCGCAAGCTATACTAAGCTTTCAAGAACATCATTAAGACATACTAGTCTATGAAAAGAACAATGACGGAAACAAGTTAAGGCTTGTTTGGATTGACTCACAAAAGAATTATTAATTAATTTAAATTCCGAATTTGATAAGTTAAGTCTACGAAACACGAACTTAGGAGTTCGAACGAATTTAAAACTAACTATAAGAAGTTTAAGTACAAATTACAATATTACAAAACCATTCTAAGGTTTAAAAGTGAAGTTTCTAGTCTTAACTTCTCAAGATTACATTTCATCAATGGAATGGAAAACAAAAGTATGTACAAGTGGATGGTCCTCGTCTTCCCCACGACCTCACTTTTCATGCTTCTTTTTCCTTTTATTTCTTTCACCTACAATGAAGTAAGTCTCCACTACTCAGCTATATGTTGAGTGCACAATTTCAAACATATGCATATGTGATAAATCATGCTTTAATATCATAAATTACATCAAATAGTCTCTAGGGAGAAAAACACGCATTCATCCGGTAGTGACAAGTCCAAGTCTTAAACCGCGATGCCCACGGCTAGTCCAAGTCTATAACCGTTGTATCCCCAAGTGCCATGGTAAGTCCAAGTCTATAAACCATACACAGTAGCTGTCGCTACTAAATTCTCAATCATCGAGAAGCTTACTCCGACATGAATTTGTATAAGTCTCCCCTTTGACCCACATAAACAACTCAACGTGCTCGCGTAAATTTAGATATATTTTTCACATTTAAGCACGTACATAATTAACGGGCCTAAGATTAATACATGGATTTTGCCCGGATCTCAATTTCGTCATCAAAAATCAAAACATGAAATTTTCCTATATAACATAGGCGAGAAATTCATACCTCGAGCTATCGTCGTATAACTTGGAGGGAACGACTAGAAACCCAATTAAATGTCGAATCTCCGATCCTATGCAAAACCTACAAGTTTACATGCATTTTCCCAAATTCCTAGATTTAGAAATATATAAACTTAACCAAACGTGGCCTAATGACTATCAAAACGTAACCCTTACCTCGAGGAATCCAAATATGAAATTTGGTGAAAAATAAATGGACAGAAGTCTGTCGATTTGCGTCAAGAAGATCTAAGGAAAATCACCTCTATTGATTTAGGTTTTCAAAAACTTGTTAAATGAAATTATCTTGAGCTTGCTATATATAGACATCACTCTCAAAAATTACATTTACCGTCCCACGAGTTTTGTAAAACTTCTAATTATCCCTCGAAACGTCTTACACGTCTAATTCATTGCTTCATGATTAAAAACTATAAATTATAAAAGTTTCCGACTAAGTTCCGTTTGTTGTCGTAATTATGTTCCGAAAACTATTTTCGTGAAATTTCTAGACAACCTTCCTTTTATGTAACGTATCACATGTGTTAACTCTAATTCGTTCAAAATGATCTTTAACAAGATCCAACTACCAGAAAAGTACACAACACAGGTATACTCACTATTCACTAGACCAGATAATTCAAATCAAATTTAATCCACATATATGCCATTTAATTATGTCAATGCCTCATCGAATGTTAGATTGTCGTATCCTCACTCACATCTTCTGTTGACTATAGTCAACCACTTTCACAATTATCAAATAACATTGATAATTCTAAAAAAAAATAATTTGATTTTGCATTTTAAAATAATTTCATTTTCTGGGACGGGTGTGACAGTTTCTTTGAGTGTGTCCCAAGTATTACCCATTGAAAAATCTTTTATTTGTGAGAAGGAAGCTAGAAACTTCAGTTTAACTCGTAGTGGAATTTTTTGAACTTCAGCGCTCATTTGGAAAAACCTAAAAAGTAGGACCAAGTTCAATCACATTCGCACATTAAACTAGTTTTTATGAAAATCACGTGTCAGTAGACTTGCAAAAGAACTCGATTTTGGATTATTTTTAAGTCAGGCATGGACTCCTATATTACCAAAACTTAGCAAAATAACCACAAAACTATCATTGGAAACTTATCTAAGCATCCATGGCACCATCAACGTCATCAGTAATTAGGTGTGTAACAAAATCGACTGAACCGATCGAACTAATCGATTTGATCAATTTTCAAAAACTCCATGTAGTGTAAAAACCAAACCAATCCGAAAATTATACTAAGCTGAACCGAAATCGACCGATTTCACTAAAAATCACACCGAACCGAACCTTTTTACCCGTATTAGTAATGGATCACCAAAATTTGAAGGTCCTAAAACTACACAACCTAGTTCATTGACAAGTGATTTTGTGAGGTTCTCTTATTGGTTGTTTCCAATGTTTTTGTTAGGGGTGATAAAAAAAAAATCATTGGGCCGAACCAATCGACCGGTCTCAACTTTTGGTCGGAATTAAAATCATACAGTCGGTGGTCGGTCCTTAAAGTTCCATAAACTGGTTTAACAGTTCGGTAATCGATTTTGAAGATTAAAAGCTGCACTTTACCAAACCGACCGATAGTATGTATCAGATTTACATTATAGTATTATATATAGAGAGAGTCAGGCTTCAGTGTGCACTGGGTATGCACATGGGTGAACGCACTGGGTTTTAAGCCTAAAAAAACTGCGGGTTGGTGACACCCTGCAATTTTTTTAGGCTTAAAAACCTAATACGTTCACTCAGTGCGTTCACCCAATACACTTATCTAATGTACACTGGAGCCGAACTATATATATACATATAGGGTTCTCGAACATGTTAAGATTTTCCATGTATATAAGACTACAGGTTTTCATAATATTTACTCACAAGAATTGAGCTCTGATTCTTCTATTTTACTCTTTCTTTAGTTTCTCTCTTATTTCTCCTTCTCTCTCTAATCTCAAAAAAGAATTAAATCCTAACCTCACATCTGTCACCTACCCTAACACAAATCCCATAAGTGATAAGAAATTGAGTAATGTTATGCTTCCCAAATTTCTCTCTTAAAAGTGCTTTCTAAATTAATGATATAGTAGTGGGGCCAAGTTTAATACAATGAGACCAGTTAAATTTTGATTGGAAGTTATTTTTATGAGCTCACTATCACATTATTTGAAAAGCACTTTTAAAAGTATAAATTTGAGAAACATATCCTTACTCTAAGAAATTATATTATTCTACACTAAACACTTACCTCAACAGTTAACACATATCCCAATCCCCAGATCCATCACCTAATCCCAATCCCAGAATATGGCCTACTTTACTCAACACATAGGCCATAAATAAAAAATGAAATTTAAAGACCCTAACAGTCACCAGGCCACCTTAAATTTTTGGGTTAATTTCAAAAACACCCCCTGAACTATGACCCGTTTGGGAGTACACCCCCTGAACTAAAAAACTGAACAACTACACCCCCTCATCTATCCAATCTCATTTTAGGCCAAACGCTGTTAACAAAGAATGTTAAAAGTCATATCTACCCCTGGTGATCAAAACATTGGTGTAAAGGAGGAATAGTGAAATCAAGCCCTCATTCTTACGATGGAGAAGTAAGAGAGATCGAGACCCTAGGGTTCTGCAATCGATGAAGAAGTGAAGACAGGAATCAAAGAAGCAAAATCACAGCAACGAAAGGCATCGAAGAAACAAAAGCAATTGAAATTTGTGAGAGATCAACACCAAATTAGGTAAGATCTTTTCCCTAATTTAGTTCCCTCACTCAAATCACATGACATTGTTTGTTTACACTCCTTTTGATGAACAAATTAGGTATTTCTTTAGGGTTTTCTTGTTTTTTTGTCTGAAAAGGTGCTGAATAGAATGGTATTTGAAATGGGTTTGACAAAAGTAATGTGGTCCCCAATGATTCCTTGTATTTTATACATACACACACACTTATTCCATTAATGCATGTTATATATAGATATTGTACATATTATATGTCTTTTAGTGTATGACTCTTTATGCATGGGTATATAAACCTGATAAAAATTTAATTTTCGTTGGTATCAGTGAGTTATGGATGAAGATATGGTCAACTTAGAGATTCATTATGGTGGTTTCTTTGTATTTGAACCTGAACCACAATATATGGAAGAAAAGGTTTCAACAGTTAGGGTAGACCCAGATAAGATCTCACATATTGAAATGTTAGAATTTATGAAAAATTTGGGTTTGGATCCAAAGACATGTAGGATTTGCTATAACTTCCCAGGTTGTTACTTAAATGGTGGGTTGAGCTATATTAAGGGTGATGGAGAAGTGTTGGATATGTTTGCTTGTGGTGATGGGAGGGACACCATTAGTGTATATGTAGATGAAATTGGGGAAGTTGGGGTAGATAGTGAGAGTGAAATGGAGAGTGATAGTGATTATGACCCAAACTTTGATTACTTTGCTGAGGGTGATAAACTTTTTGATGAACCAGATGATAATTATGATTATGAATATGAATATGAATCAGAACCAGTGGTGGACAATGTACATGGTGAAGGGTCATCAAAGGCACTACTACCTAGGGTTGATCTTAAGGGGAAAACAGTAGTGGACTTTCAGGATGATGATGAACTGGACACTATTGGTGATGATTTGAGGATTCCATACAACTCTTCAGATGATGAACATGCTGATGACTTTCCAGAATTTTATGAGGATAGAGACATGAACAACCCTGAGCTAAAATTGGGAATGAAGTTTGCTTCTGTAAAAGTGTTTAGGGCTGCTCTAAGAGAGCATGCTGTGAGAAATGGGTATGATTTTAAGTTTACTAAAAATGAAGGTAATAGGGTGACAGTTATATGCAAGCAAGAGTGTGGTTGGAGAGTTCATGCCTCACCATTCCAACGAACTAGTACCTTTCAAATCAAGAGTTTGAGAGAAACTCATAGTTGCCCTAGGACATACTACAATAAGCAAGCTTCATCTGGGTGGATTTCTAAGAAGTATTTGGAAAAATTACAAGATGATTCTGATTGGAAAGTTACTGCAATGAGAAAAGCTGTTAGAAGGGATTGGATGGTCAATGTTTCTGACACCCAAGTGTATAGAGCAAAGAAAAGAGCTCTGGAAGTTATTGAAGGAAACCATAGAGAACAATATTTAAGACTTTGGGATTATTGTGAGATGATTAGAAAGCAAAATCCAGGTAGTACAGCAAAGCTCAATTTAGAAAGGTTATCTCTTAATGTTTCACCCACATTTCAGAGGCTATTTGTAATGTATGAGGGTCAGAGAAGAGGTTTTATTGCTGGTTGTAGACCCATCATAGGGCTTGATGCATGTCACTTGAAAGGCCCATTTGGAGGACAACTTATGGCTGCTGTTGGGAGAGATCCTAATAATCAGATGTATCCATTGGCAATTGCTGTTGTGGAGGCTGAATGTAAGAGTAGCTGGACCTGGTTTTTAGATAATTTGCTTGATGTGATTGGGAGGCCTGAGGAGATGGGCTGGACATTCATTTCTGATAGACAAAAGGTAATATTTTGACATTTAAAGAATTTTATAGTGTTTTGATTTGTCATTCTGTAATTACTAGTTTCATTTTTTTTGTACTTCTAACTGCAGGGGTTAGTGGAGACTTTCAAAGTATTGATGCCAGAGACTGACCATAGGTATTGTGTGAGGCATATGTATGCCAACTTTATGAAAAAATACAAAGGAAAAGAACTTCAAGATCTCATGTGGGCTGCTGCAAGTGCATACACTACACAAGAGTTTGAGATGAAAATGAGCAATTTAAAGGACATTAATTCTGGTGCACATGCTTGGCTGATGACAGAATCTCCAAAACTCTGGGCAAGGTGCATGTATAGTCCTAAAAGTAAGTGTGGAGTGACTAGTAATAATATGTGTGAGTCATTTAACCACATGATCAAGGATGCTAGAGACAAGCCTATAATTACCATGATGGAGATGATCAGGAGGCAATTGATGAGTAGGTATGAGGAGAGGAGGAAATGGATTGCTAAGAACAAAGGACCATTATGTCCAGCAATACACAAATTGGTGGAGACCTCCAAGGTTGATGCTAGGCAGTGTGATGTCACATATGCAGGTGATGGTATTTATGAGGTACGAAATGTTAGTAGGATAGACATTGTCAACCTACCTGATCGCAAATGCACATGCAATGTTTGGGATATTACAGGGATTCCTTGTATTCACGCAATTGTTGCTATCATCACTGATAAAAGAGAACCTGAGGATTTTGTGCATGAATGCTATAGGAGAGAAACTTATGTAAAAGCATATGAGCCAATTATCATACCAATGCCTGATATGACTATGTGGGTTCGAACAGAATATGATCCTATTATGCCCCCAGAGTGGCGTAGACCTCCTGGTAGACCCAAGAAGTTAAGGAAGAAAGGACCTGATGAGATTCAAAATCCATACCGTGTGAGGAAGTACCATGCATCCTTAACATGCACCAAATGTGGCACTCATGGTCATAATTCCAGAACTTGCAAGGGACCTGTAAATTCATCTACTCAAGACGAGGTTCATTCATTCTTTCCATATTATTGTCATTTCCTATTTTTTGTAATTTGTTCAATATAAGGTAGCTAACATGGATTAATTTCATTAGCGTGGCAATCCAAATGGTGGAAGAGGCAAAAGAAGAGGAACACCAATGGCTGGAAGGGGCACACCAATGGCTGGAAGAGGAAGAGGAACACCAATGGCTGGAAGGGGCACACCAATGGCTGGAAGAGGAAGAGGCACACCCATAGCTGGAAGAGACACACCAATGGCTGGTAGGGGCACACCAATGGCTGGAAGAAGCACACTCATGGCTGGTAGGGGCACATCAAAGGCTAGAAGGGGCACAACAATGGCTAGAAGGGGCACACCAATGGGTGGAAGTGGCACACCCAAAATCCCTCTATTGATTCCATCCATGCCAAATTTGGTGCGCAAAAAGTCTACTAGATTGGGTGATGCCACAGCTTCTATCATCAACTCATCTCAAGGTGCACCAAGTACACAATCCTCACAAGGTCAGGAGTAGGAAATGACACTAGCTTTCTTTTTTGTCCACATGGAATGTGGTGGCTGTTTATCCAAATTAATGACATGACATTATCTTTTGTAATGCCATGACATTACATTTTGGTGGCTGTTTTGATGTTAATATGGTGGTTTATTTTGTGTTAATATGGTGGGTTGTTAATATGGTGGCTGATGTTAATATGGTGGCTTATTTTGATGTTAATATGGTGGCTGATTGTGTTTGATACTTGAAATTGTGGCTATTTTTGTGTAATCTGATGGCTGTGTTTAGTGGCTAATTTTGTGGCAATACAAGTCCATTCGGATTTCATTGAAACATAAACTTCATTTCATTCAAATATCAAGGTAAACACATCATTTTGCTTTCTCCATTGTTGTGTCCTATAAACCATAAAATCACAATTGCTACAATTACATCTACTACAAACAGAAACTTTAGATTTTTCTCCTTCGCTTTAATGAAGTCATTTTCTTTTCTCAGCTTTTCATTCATGCTCACTAGCTTTTCATTTTTCCTCTGAAGCTTCTCATTCTTTCTCTCCAACTCTTCACTCTTTGACTTCATTTCATTAAGCTTCCTTACCATTTTACGTCCAAATTGCTCTCCCCTTGGACATACAGGAGGATCAACCCAGCTAAAAAACCCACAATTCATGTTGGTTGTGTATTGTTGGCACCCAAAAAACCTTCTTCCTGGATTTTCTTCAGTATAAGATGTCCTCATTGGAGCTTGTGTGCCACAGAAGCACAAGACACGGTTTCCAGTTGATGAATGTATGCTTGATGTTGAACCACTTCCTTCCATCTTAGATCTGGGGAGAGAGAGAGTGTGTGTGTGTGTGTGTGTGTGTGTGAGAGAGAGAGAGAGAGAGAGAGAGAGAGAGAGAGAGAGAGAGAGATTGGATCTGTAGAGGGATGGAGAGAAAGAGACGATAGAGAGGGAAAATGTTAAAAGAGGTAGGTCATTTTATAAGCAAATGGAGGGGTATTATCGTCACAATGGCCCAATTTTGTTTGGATCTGTTAGTATTATAGACGGCAGCCTAACGGAAGGGGGCAATGTGTCAAGTACAAATACTTAAGGGGGTCAACCCGTCGGGTAAAATAGTTTAGGGGGGCGAGTTGAAAACGGGTCATAGTTCAGGGGGTGTTTTTGATCGCAGCCGCCACTTTGGCAGCACCACCTCAACATCCTTCGCGAGAGCATATACTCCATAATCCATTACTCATCCTTCCTCTTCGAAGCTCTCTCTCTCTCTCTCTCTCTCTCTCTCTCTCGTCTAGAAAATAGAATCCCCCATTTTATGTTGAATTTGTATTGTTTGTGTAAGATTTGAGAATCCATTGTGAAAATGCTTAAAACCACCGTTCTGACCAAAACTGACTGTGGAAGTTTTGGTCCGTCAGTTACTGTAAACCGAAATCAGTAAATCACCCGTTGAAATCAGTTAACAAAGTAGGCAAACTGAAGACCTCAGTTCGGGTAGGAATTATGGTTATAAAAACGGACCATAACTGATCGATATCACCCTAGTTTTTACGTCATAATCAGTTACGTACCTTGTTTGGAATCACTTCTTAAATATTTGTTTGAGCCAAAAAGCGATTCTAGGACTCAGAATGCATTAAATAGGAGTATGTTTGAAAAAAATTTAAATAACACTTTAAAGTTTGGGCAAGTCTATAGTGAACAGTTTCTCATATGAGAAGAAGAATTTTAACCGTTGGATGATAATTTAGCAATAAAAACATCTCCAAATTCTTAAAAATCTTATGACTAAATTAAAACATGTCTTCTCATATTAAAAGCTTCTCATAATATATTTACTCTTAAAATTTTAAAAACATGCACTGTTTAACGGAAGCAGTAAATAAGATGCATGAACATTAAATAAAGGGCAATGCTAGGGGCACTAACAAAATCTACTAATACTTACTAACACACTCTATCTCTCTCCTAGTGGTACTGCGGGGTCCACTGCGGACCCCACAATGCCACTAGGAGAGAGATAGAGTGTGTTAATAAATGTTAGTGGATATTGTTACTGCCCCAAATATAACTCTTAAATAAATCATCAAGTACACTCATTTAAAAAATTAAATAAATCAACTCGAACTACGTACTCTTTTTTGCTCAGATCTCGAACTACGTACTCACATGAACATTAAATGAATCAACAATTCAACACTAAAATCGGAAAAAGATAATTTTTAGAAAATATTTGACACACATATTGATGCTTGATGCTTTTTTTTTTTTTGGTCAAAGATGCATGATGTATTAATTAGGCCACGTCACTTTTTCTTGGGATTCATTTTCTTGTCACCAAAGGCTAAGATATTATCCAGTCAGAAGATAAATGTAAGCATGTGCTCTAAAAGTATATGTTAAAGAGTTTAAAGTAATAAAAAATGAGCACCACTAGATTTATATAATAAATTATACTTTTTTTTTTCATACACAGTTTTAAATGTATGTACTCTGTATTGTATAAGTGGAGCACAAAAAAGTGTAAGAAATTCAAAAAGTACAAAGTACAAGCATTTAAAGCTGTGTGTAAAAAAAGTGTGTGATTCACTGTGTGGATCTAGCATTTTCCATAAAAAAAAAATACATGGAAAATCGACATTGATAAAAAGGTAAGTGTGAATTTCACATATTAATTTTTATTTTTGACTATTTTTAACTCTTTAACATGTGCCCAGTATATAGAACTCTATCCAGAATAATAGACACACTTCTTTATCATGCTGATATTTTGTTAATGTACTTATCGTTACTTTGACATGTTTATTAAAAATTGAAAACTATGTTTTCCCCAAAATTATGAGTCACGTGACTGCGTGAGATCGATTGAAGCGACACAATATCCAAAGACATGAGTTAACCCTAAGTATAGCCTCTCATGGCCTGAATTTTCCCACATATTGAGCCTTTAACTCATGATTTTAATCACAAATGGATGATTCTAAATCTCTTAATATTCCATAGTTGCATTTTTATTATTCAGACATTTGTATCTAATCCAAAATAAAAAATAAAAAATTTGCCTTGTTGTACAGCCAACATGATACTCGTCTTTATAAAAATCAGAGAGAGCATTCTCAAATTGACCATTAGACTATTGTGGAGGATCGGAAGCCAAATGAATAATAACTCCACACACATATGTTAGCTAGATTGCGGCAATTAAAGAACCTGGCCTCAACAGTTTAAGTTTTTACAAGTCGCGCGGCTATATGCATACACACACACACACACAAAACCATATATATATATATATATATATATATGAGTAAACACATATAAACTAAGCACAAGCTCATAGCCTTTATATAGGAGTACTCAATTCAACAACATTATTGTAGTGCAGAGCATATATGGCACCACCAACATTATTGTCTTGTCTACTTCTTTTATTGGTTCTTTTCCACGCCGGTGATTCACAGTCAGTCATCAAATCTTTGCCGGGCTTTCCCGGTTACCTCCCCTTCAAGCTTGAAACTGGGTGAGTTTTTTTTTTTTTCAACCATAATTTTGAGTAGGTAAAAAAAGAAAGAAAAATAAGAAAAGAAAAGGGTTTAATATCTTTCAAATTAACTAGAGGCTGTGCTAATTATTAGTACTAACTAATTTTTGATGGGTTGTTTTGTAATTAAGTTATGTGGGCATAGGGAAGTCGGAAGATGTGCAGATATTCTACTACTTCATTGAATCCGAGAGGAATCCAGAAGATGACCCTTTATTGGTTTGGCTCAGTGGCGGCCCTGGTTGTTCTTCCTTGGTTGGCCTTGTCTACGAAATCGGTATTCATTTCTCACCTTCTATTGCTAAGAATTGAGAAGACAGAAAATTCAGTCTTTTTTTTTTTTTTTTGTTGATTCACTTAGAGTGCATTTGATAAAATTGAAAATTAAGTGCTGAAAATTAAGTTATGGATTTTAAGTACTAAAAATTTTAAGTGATTGAATTTATAATGCCGAAAACAGTGCTTCAACTATTAAAATAGAATACATTCAGTGATTATTTTCATTAGAAATTTATCACTTAAAGTTTTTAGTGATTTTTTTGCTACTTTTCCAATAAAGCGGTACGTTATCAAACGCACTGAAAAAGAATAAGTGCTGAATCTTTTCATTTTCAGGGCTTAATTGGGTTATCAAACATACCCTTAGTTAAAATGTTGGGAATGAGGAGGTTATAGTTAATCTTTGATTCTCTAAAAATACCAAGAAAAGTAGGACAAAAAACAAAAAAACACTTAAAACCAAACATTAGGAAATAGCTGCTGTTGTTCCAAGGTAGTTTACAATACTTGTATAGACTCCTCAAAACTCTAATACAACTGCTAAAGGGGAAAAACTAAAAATTATTGAAAGCGGATAATTCGAAAAATTCAAAATCACCCTCCTATTGATCCTAACAATTACACATTTTTTTTTTGGTTTTAAAAAAAATAAAATAAAAAAGGGCATAACATAGATCAAGAAAGAACTGTTACAGATCATGAATAACATCATTCTGGACCTTACGAAGCACCGAAGAAGGAAAACTAGACTTCCAAGTTCCAACTAATAGAACCTCTAAGATATTAGAGAGCAAATTGAGAAACTTCATGAGCTAAGCCATTTCTTTCACGCCTAACATGCAATAGCATCCAATCCTCAATACCAGAAAGTGGATCCTACTTCTTTGAAGTAGAATAAGAGCATCATTGTGAACATTTGAGCCTTGATTAAAGGAATTAACGAACACCAGAGCATCCGAATCGGATTCTTGTTGAAAGGGAATTAAATGGCCAAATGTTTTCTTTGAAATTAATCTGAACAGAAGTGGCTTAAAAAAAAATATTGTATATTTTGGGTAGAGCTCGGAAAGACGATCATTTTTCAAGTGATTTGTCCAAATGGATGCCCCAAATGAAAGTAAGATTTTGCTAAAATTACTGAACTTTGTAAATACAATGTTGCTAACATACACTAATAGCCATCTATCCTGCATACTCAAGGGCGGACGTATGAAGGCTAGGGTGGGCTCTAACCTGAGATTTTGGGAATTTTTTCTCTTCTACGTGCATGTAATATATATATATATATGTGTGTGTGTGTGTGTGTGTGTGTGTGTTTGTGTGTAATTTTAATTCACCCCATACTTTTTCTTCTTTAGCCCTTTCTAGTACATTGTCAATTTTAATCCAGTTAACATAGTTCTTTATTTAAGTTTGGGCCGCCCATATATGTACATTCTGCATCAAGACTCTTTTCTTTTAATTTTATGCGAGCAAGTATACATCTGTTATACATCACTCATACACATTCACAAGAAAAGATGTCTAGAAAAATAGAAAAATGGTTTGATATTCTTATATTTTTTATATGAAGGTCCATTTACTTTCGACTACGCAAATAGCGAACCGGAATTACCAACAATTGTGTTGAACCCATACTCATGGACCAAGGTGCGATCGATTTTATTATGCTTTTATCCGAGTTTCATTTTTTCCTATCATTCGCTGATGAAAATTAATGGTAACTCCGTGTTTATTTTTTAAAAAAAGATTGCAAACATAATATTTGTAGACGCACCGGTTGGGGCTGGATTTTCTTATTCAAGAAGTTGGGAAGGTTACTTCACTAATGATGTACTATCAGCAGTCCAGACTTATAGTTTTCTAAGGAAGGTGAGAGATGATTCTTGAACTAAACTCCAAATTGCATATATATATATATATAGTTTATAAATATATATAGTCAGTCTCTTGAGCGGACCACCCGCTATTTAACTTTTACGACCCTGCCTTTGACTACTCTATACATATATGCTATGAATGATGAGAATAGGATAACCTACAACATTGTGCTAAAATGTGCAATAAACGTTAATTGCCTCCTCACTTGAAGTTATTATAAAGTAATTTTACAATGATAGTACTAAATTAATTTACTTTTCGTCATTTTGTTAAAAACATTAAGAGTTACTAACTATATAATATATACCAAAATTGCACTTTACATCCACATGTACAACAAAAATAAAATGCATGTAATTGTCCATACTGGATAATTAATGCGGGACGTGATAGAGAAATTGAAAGGTTTAGATTTCTTTTCTGTAGTGCCTCTTTTTTAGTAGGTGACATTACTCAGTTCATTTAAGATAAGCATGTGTGCTTTCAAACATACATATATATATATATATATAAACAAGCTCGTGAGCCGAGTTGGTCAGGTCCATCCCTCCGATGGGGAGGTTGTGGCCCACTTTTTCTTGGAGAGAAAACAAGGGAGACAATTTCTTTAAAGTGGGGCTATGAAGCCCGGACACACCGACATCGATGCGACACGACATGGGCACGTCAGCACGACAAAATTCTGAAAAATTACACGTCGACATTCAAGAAAAGTGTCCATGCATGAAGTGTCGTGTCCGTGTGTTGGACACGATACAACACGTGATGGTATGACACATTACCTTCTTAGATGTGTCAGTGCTTCCTAGAAGTGGGGTATGCGCCCCCCCCCCCCCCCCCCCCCCCCCCCCCCCTTGTGTGTGCGTATATTACTAACTCTAACCTAATTAATAACATCACTCATGTCAGAGGTAGTTTGTTTCTTAGACACTAGCCCGAAAAAATATATATATATATATATATATAGGGGAATGCTAACTTAGCGCTCTTTTATCGACGAAAAAAATGTTTTTAGTGACGAAATTTTTCATCGCTTCGCTAAAAATTGATGTGCGCGCTGTTAATCTACAACCACCGTGTTGTAGGTTAGCAATCCCTATATATATATATATATATATTGTAACGTCCCGCCCCACCCCGACACGGGTCCCGCAGGCGAGGGGGTGCTAACTAAAATAAAATAATAATATAATAACCAAGAGCGGAAGGACTAAACATACATGTAATGCTCCGAGTCCTAGACCCGAAGCTTTACTTGAAAAAAATTCTCTTTTAGAAAAACCAACGTTTAAACTTTAAAATCATTTAAAGTCCAAAACTCTGAAACATTTAAATTTTTAAACCTCAAAACTTTGATACCATTTTACAACGCCTCGAGTCCTAGACTCCGAGGGTTACTGCGGAAGCATAGAATAGCCTTTTTGAAAATCCTTGATAGGAAATCAAAATCTTTAAAGACTCACAGATATGATTAAAACAATCGCGGAAGTATTAAACTAGTCTTTTGAAAAGCTTTGCTTGTTAATTTAAAAGATATTAGCAGAAACTCTTTATCCGTTCATCAAATGAATAATAGTGCAGCGGAAAATATATAGGTTTGATAAACATTTATCAATCTCCTTCTCAAACTTTAGAACACAATTTTTAACTAGACACTCAAACTTGATTTCACATATCAGAAAGTAATACAATGATCTACTCTATTTTTTTTCTCAAACTTTAGAAACTCTTAAAATAAAAACCCAAGGTTTTTATTAATACAAAGTATCATGATATCACAATTTCTTCCCTAAACGGGATCTTCACGAGTAAACTCTACTCCGGGCATGAAAAATATATTCATCATTTGGAAAACATTAATAACACAGAAATCGGGTTTTCATTTGAAAACTATCCTTTCTTGAAACAAATCATTTTCAAGATAAGCAACAAAAAATCAGAGTTAAGCTATCATGCTATTTAAAAGCGGGTGGACTAACACTTGTCCAATAACATGCTCTTTGAACCATCATTAAATTAAAATCCCATAAACTCGACCTTCAAATAAAGCGGAAGTTCATCAAATCTCGGGAGCCTTACCCTTATCTATATTACCTGAAAAGGAAAGGTTTGATAGTCCATAAGCCAAAAAGGCTCGTATAGTTATATAACCGCACAATAACATCTGTTATGTAACATGCGTGAGTGCAATGAATGCTAATGTCATGTATGAAAATCACTTTTCGTGCATTTTCAAACACTCACCCTCGATCGTCAATATCATTACCCGGACCATGGGCTTCCCGTCCACGTAGGCCTAGCCTCAAACGTGCGGGACTTTGGGCCTTACGAATTACACGGAGGCCTAGCCTTTACCGTTATGGGGGTTTCTTGCAGCACATCCTGCAATTCGAGTTCCTAGTGGTACCCATCTCACACGCCTACCCACAAATCCGGGATTTCTATCTTTCAAAACAAAATCCCTCCTAGAGGTTATTATGCATGGAAGCCTCTAAGGTCTTCCCTTTTCAAAACCTAGAAGTCTTTATGATCTTCCTTTTTCAAAATCGAAAGCCTTTAAGGTCTTTCATCCCAAAATCATTTTCGTGATTTTCGTGATCATGCTCATGCTTATAAAATGTTATGACATATGCGAGCTCTAAGCATCCAGACATATTCAATATTTTATAAGACAAATTATCAAGGCATGCTATTATTTAAAGCAACACAATAGACATGCTGAATATCACTCAAGTAAACACTTAAGGCATAGCAACTCAAGTAAACACTTAAGGCATAACAACTCAAGTAAACATGTAAGTACACTGTTAACATGTTATACAACTTTATTGAGGGTTATACGGAACTACCGTTCACCGAGGATAGTCTGAATAATTTAATCAGAACAAAAACTGGAACTGCTCAATCTGTTACAAATCTCGATATACAATAATGCGCGTATATCAGTGAGGTACAACACCTTTAATTAAGCACAAGTACAACTACTATTAAAGTAAAGTACAACTCTTCAAGCATAGGATACAAGGTCCCTTAGCTCAAAATTGGCTTAAATACAACAAAACAGAAGATTTTACTAAACTGCCCGAGGTCGCGCCCGCGGGCCGCTCGCACGGATCGCGCGAGCGAATTGTCACAGAAAGGTCACAGTTTCAAATTTAAAACAGTTTTCAAAATTTTGCCTGGTCGCGCGCGCGCGCGCAGCTCGCGCGAGTCACGCGCGCGAGATTTCACAGAGTCGTCTTCTTCCTCTTTTCTTCCCGTGTTTTGAAATTAAAGGGTAAATTTTACCCAGTTTAAAAACTTAATCAAAATAGACTTTCCAATATATGAAATTCTTCGTTTTTCCGCGTAGATTCCAAATATAAAATCAGATTTTATTGAAATCAAACGCAGCTCTCGATTTTATTGAAAAACCAAACGGTGACAAAACTTTAATTCGACCGTTCGTCGCAACCGCTGCGAATTAGCTTCTAAAATTCGAAACGGAGCCTCGTGGGATCGAGACCTAGCTTTCAATTGATGTAAAGAAATCAAATTTCTGTGACTGTTTTTCTGCTCGCTATTTTTGGACCCTTAACGATATATAATTCTATATATATCTATATACATATATTTATATCTATATCATCAGTTTATAAAAATTGAATTACAAACTGAATTATCAACAAGATTACAAAAGAAAGTTTTACCAAATTGATTTTACAGAGAATTACAGAGAATTCCCAAATATGAAATCAAGTTTGATTTCAATTACTCACTGAATATATATTTATATGTGTGTGAGTATATATGAACTGAAATCCAACTAAAAAAAATGGTGTAGGAACCTTACCCATTTCAATTATAGAAAGGTATGAAAAGAAATCCAATACCCAAAGCTTTGATATCAACCTCCATGAATATGTACATGTTTGTGAGTGTATATATGTGTAACTATCTATATATATATATATATATATCTACATATATATAATCCGAATGAGAGACAGACAGTAGAGAAAAGAGAGAGACAGCGAGTTGCTTGAATTTTTTATGGGAGGTTGGGTGATCATTTATAGAAGTTACTATGCTTTGCCTCCAAGCATTGTAAAGCACAAGCTTTACTCACACAAGCAGCATACACACGCACACACAGTGCACAAGTTTTTCTTTGGCTCCAAGTTCAACAAGGGAAATATTTGTGTGTGCTGAGCTCACGCGATGACGCACACACACAGGTAAAAGTTACACTGTTAATATTCCAAATCTGGTATTTTTCTTTGACGAAAAAGAAATAATAAATCTTAATATTTATTTTAAAATTCCGGGTCACTACATATATATAGCCATATAGGCTAGCATTTCTAAAAGGAAATTTAATTAAGAAGGATCTAAAGTTAATTAGTTTTGCGCTGGCGTTGTAAACTCAAGTTCCGTCAATTTAATGAGCAAAGCCTTTTCTTTCACGCCTATTATATCTACCCCTAGTTTTGATGAGGTGACGAGAACTTTTTTCGTCAATTTAAAATTGAACAAAATTTTATGTGATAATTAGAGGCAGTAGGATAGCGAGCGCTATACATTTATAAGTTGAAACAGACCAAATACTTGTATAAAAGCATCCACATTACTAAAAATTAAATTTGTCTTTTTCTTTCTTTTTGGCGTTTGTGAAATAGTGGTTGACTGATCATCCCAAATTTCTCAAGAATCCACTCTACATCGGTGGTGATTCTTATTCTGGTGCAGTTGTTCCAATCATAGTTCAAGAAATAGTAAAAGGTATGTAAACTCATGGAGACCAAAATAACTTATTTACTCTTGTCTTTTGGCCTTCCCTGTTTATTAGTTCGATCTAGAGCTTTGGCCCCTGAAACAGATCATATGCTCATTCTAATTGTTTTCTTGCAGGTTTGGAAATGGGACATATGCCACGAATGAACCTTAAAGTAATTAGTTATATATGACTTCAAACTATTTCTAGTTTAACATCTATTTGTTTGGTTTTCGAATTTATGAGAGGGAAAAGGAGAAAGAAAGAAGCGCGATTCGGGAAAGCCTTCCTTAGGCTTTGTGTATTTGGATTTAGCGAGGAAAAATAAAAAAGAGGGGAAAATATAGAGAAAAATATTTTCCTTTAGTTGGTTAATAAGGAAAACGTTGAGGAAAATAGGAAAGAAAAGAGAGTAAGTTGAGTACAACTAAAAAAATTTAAGTGTTGTAATTCATTTTCTTTCCTTCATCTATAAATTACACTTATGTTGTAGAATAATTTTTTTTTTTTTTTTTTATGTTATTAAATCATTAAAGAAAATAAAAGGGAACTAGTT
This sequence comes from Hydrangea macrophylla, assembly GCA_033977485.1. Taxonomy (NCBI): domain Eukaryota; kingdom Viridiplantae; phylum Streptophyta; class Magnoliopsida; order Cornales; family Hydrangeaceae; genus Hydrangea; species Hydrangea macrophylla. The sequence continues at coordinate 92,579,092 of CM066992.1, forward strand.
TTTCTTTTCCAATATAAGATCCATGAACCAAACAGATCTTTAATATTTTCCCTCATGCTTAAATAAAGTTAGAAACTAAATATTAAGATTACCAAAGGAATCCAAGAAAAATGGAAGGGAATTGACTCATGAAATTTGAAATCTTTCATTTATTTTCATCATATTTTCTTATCCATTATTTTTTTCCATCATTTTTTATTAACCAACAAAGAAAAATATTTTTTAATTTTTTTAAATTTTTTTTCCCCTCAAAAGACCTCTGAACCAAGCAGAGCCTAAATGTTTTCAGTATCATTTGACCACAATTTTATATATATATATATATATATATATATATTTTTTTTTTTTCTGGCCACAGGGATACTCGCTGGGCAATCCGTTGACTAACAAAGATCTTGAAACAAATTCAAGAGTATCATATGCCCACCGTATGTCACTTATATCAGATGAAATCTATGAGGTGATCTACTTGTTTCCTTAATCAAAACTTGGGTTCTGAGACTTCTGACTATCACTTTCATACATGGTTACCATAATACCATTGATAGAAATTTAGTAAAAAATCCCTAAAACAACTACTTAAATTTTAAAGCCCTATTTGATTGTTAGTTTGTTAAAAAGTCTTTTGAAATTAAATGATACTACTATAATATTAATTGAAATTCAAACAAGGTGAAATTTCACTTAAAATACTAAGTGAAACTTTGCAATTTAATTGAAGTTTCACTTAGATTGTTTAAAATATAGTGAAATTTAATTTAAATTATAAACTAAAATTCAAATTTGGGTAAATTGTAAATTAGTTAAGTGATATATCACAGATTTCATTTATTTTGTTCCCCTGATTTTTCTATCGACAACGGTATTCACGAGATAGATCTTGTCTTGTAGATTGTAACAATATAATTTTGATAGAAAAATGTATTGTTGATTGAAAGTTATGGATTTTTCAAGTTTGCAAAAGTTTTACAAAGCTATAAAAGTAATGTGATGATTGATGAGAATACAAGGAGGGGATTTTTGTCCCATATTTTTATTTAGGGAGGTTTTTATCAAAGTCACAAACAGATTGTCCGCAAATCAAATTAAGTCCACTGCTTTGTCCTTATCACTAGTAAATCGGGCGATGCAAGTATTTTTCCCATTGTATTCCTAGATTAATATTTATTCAACAATGATAGGGATATACACCAAACGACACACTAAATGACACACTGTGCTTTACATGCATGTACCCTGTGCTCTTTGAATTTTTTACACTTTTATGTGCATCACTTACACAGCACAAGGTACATACATTTAAAGCTGGTGTGTCGTTTGATGTGTCGTTTGGTGTGTATCCCTATCATTTTTTATATTTATTTTGAAGTACCACATAATTAAAATCTTGTGTATGGCGATTAGTTAATATTGCACACAAATTTTTGTGGGTTTGCACCATGCTCTTTCGAATCAAATTTATTTGGTTAAATTACAAATAAGGCCTATTTGACAAAAGTTGTTGGAGCACATAAGTGTTTATAGAATTTCAAAAGCTAAAATAACTATGTTTGACAAGTTAATTTCTGTATTTTAATCTTAGAAGTTTTCAATTGGCCAAAACCTACCATTGGTAGCTTTTGCCCTAAGTATATTTTTTAGATTGAATTACAAAAACTGAAGTTGTTGCCAATAGACCCCAACTTACTTTGAGGTTTGGCTGAATGATAATCTGGTCCCTTAAGTTTGACAAATTTGAGTGTCATCCTAATATAAAAATGAGGAGGGAAATTGTATCTAAAACCATCTACTTTACTCTCCTACCATTAAATAGTTGTACAAGAGTTGAATATAATGCAACAAGTTGGTATAGAGAACAATTTAGTGGGTGCAATTAGAATTTTTCAAATGAAAAATATGGAACTTGTTGAAATTGACAATTATGTCCCTTGCTTATACGTATATTTATGTCGTTCTATTTTCCTCAGTTTTTCAAAGTTTCAAACCGACCGAAGTTCGGTCGGTTTTTAAACTGTGTAATTTCTGGAAAACCATATTGATTCGTTCACTAAACATACTCAAAAGGGCTTTCTTTTTGGCTTTGATCAAACAATTTTTCTCGCTGGTCAAGCTTCCTACCAAAAAAAAAAAAGGCGATGCGAGAGCGTATTCTCTTATCTAAGCTTCTCCTCTGTGCAATAGCTCCCCCCATCGTAGACAGTCCAGCCACGCCGGGTGCCACGAAATGCTTGAGAACTATGACGGGTCAAAATGAATTTTGTTCTTTGTATACGACTGAACCGATCGATTTTTTCAGTTCGATGGCCGATGGGTTAGATCTATTTTGGTAACGCCTCAAGTCCTCCTTATAGTTGCGTTGCTTGTTAGTTGTTAGAAGGTTTTTTTTTTTTTTTGGAAGGTAGTTGCTTGTTAGAATTAAGGCCTTGTTTGGTACTACTACTTTAATTTGCAAGCAGTTAATGTCATACAAGTCCAAATCTTGTAAGCAATTTTATTCTTATCCAATGTCCAGTCAGCTAAAAGAAGTTGCAATGGCGAGTACGCAAATGTAGACCCTGGAAATGAACAATGTTTAAATGATCTCCAAGTTATCTCTAAGGTAGTTGTCTATTTAAAACTTCTTGTCATTTCTGAGGTTTTAGGTACTGATATATATATATATACACACTGTTTAACTTGCAGTGTGTTGAGAATATAAACCAGCCATATATATTGGAGGCTAATTGTCCCGAATTTAAGCCAAATGTAAGTGTTCTGAAATTGAATCGACGATCAATCCTGGATAATCCCACACAATTCTTCCCTTCAGTACCTGAATTTCCTGACAAAGGGTGCAGGGTAAAACTCTCTCTCTCTCTCTCTCTCTCTCTCTCTCTCGAATGTGCATTTATACACAATTTTAGGGGCTGTTTGGGAAGTGTCAATAGTTACTTTGTTTGGTTCACGATGTAGAGAAGGAAAATAATAATAATGATACGGAGTAATAAAGAAGAAGGGGCACAATTTCTCTTATGTATTTTGTGGTATTTTCTTCCATGTGTTTAAATGGCTTTAGAAATCAAAATTTTGAAAACATAAAAAACTAAAAGTACTTGAGGAAAGAGAGAGTAACTAAGAAAAACGTTATCTTTAGTGCTTTCTTTTCTTTACTTTTTTTTTTCATTAAAGCTATGAACCAAACAGAGTCTAACTACAACAATTAAGAGTTTGTTTTTGGTCAAATCAATGCGATAATGTTACTTAAATATTATATAGAAAATAAGAGTGTGACCGAACATGATTCCTTATTTTGCATTTCCAAACAGAACATTAACAAGATATTTTGAATCATTTTGGTTTTATTTTGCACATGATGACATGGATTACTTTTGCGGAATTGTTATTATTTTTACACCTCGTGACAATTTTTTAAAGAATTGTCATGACTTCTTTTGTAGACTTACCATTCTGTGTACACCCATTTTTGGACTAACAATAGAACTGTCCGAGCTGCTCTTCATGTTCGAGAGGTAATGTTAATTCCAAAAAATAAAAATAAAAAAATAAATTGTCGTATTGCTATGATTCCCAAATTATGTATTTCAAATGTGGTTCTAAATACATAAGGCAATGAAATCACCTTCAATATTTGTGAGACTACTTCAGTATTCCCCGACGAAAATCAAGGTGCCCACTACCACGTGTTTTAAGAACCACATTTTTTATACAAAGTTGGGCGGTGGGTCATCCAAAACAACTTTCAATGAAATTTCAGATGGTCCCGCTATATATGGAGTCTACTGGAATCAAAAATCAGGATTGTTGGGTGTGGAATTTGGTGTGGGTGTAGCATTACCCATGTAGAGAAGCAAATTTAGGATACATGACTCATGCCACACAAACACACGCACACACACACCCAAACACACACACGATCCAAGTAGTAGAACCCAAGAAATAGACCCGACACGAGCACAAGGGGCATTCTACAATGAAGGAGGGGAAAAACCCCTCCCACTTCCCCTTGGGGAGATTTGAACCTATCCCCTTCCACTTGGGGGAGAGGAGGTGATGTCATGACCACAAGGGTCTTGGCACTTTGATGCCTTTCAAGATAAGGTAATGGTATGATTCACAAATTTTATAACGCTAAAGCAGTTGGATCATCAATAATGGTGAGACTATTTCAACATTATTCAATCAAAATACAGTGGATCCACTTTGTGTTTGGAAAGTATTTGGGTTAAAAAATTTGAAAAAAAATAGCATCACTTTTTGTAGATATGTGACATTATTTATTAATCTAATGATTATAACCGTCAGGGAACCAAAGATGTGTGGTTGAATTGCAACAGGAGCATGTCTGCTTATACAACGTTTATGTTTAGTGCCGTTGATTATCATAGACATCTCACAAAGAAAGGTCTTCGAGTGCTGATATACAGGTCATATCTTTATCCTTCATCTAATCACCTCTTTTTCTTTTTCTTTTTTTATTATTGGTATTTTTTTTTTTTTTTTGTGAAACAAATACATAGCTATACTCTCTATTTTTTTTCCCCATAATCTTATGTTATATCTCTGTATCATACGTGTCACTTAAAATACTGGATATTCAAATCAATTTCAATCTAGGACAGACGATTGGAGGCCTTAAACAACTGTCATCATTTGAAATGATTATCCTTAATTATTTCTCAGGGGCAACCAATGTGGAAATCAAGTGCCTTAAGTGATTCAATTTATAATTGAGAGTCAAAAATTAAAATTTGAGAAATTATACATATGAATGTGAGAATTATTTGTGAAGAATGACGCCAACTTTCAATAGTTTATTTGGTTTTCACTTGATTTGAATTGTTTCATTCATAATCTAAACAGAATTTTCAAGTAAAATCTATCGTCATAGATTAGTACATGTAGATAAATAGGGAGAGTTCATCAAATTTCTTTTTATGTTCATTTCAATATTTTCTCATAATGTCAATATTCATAATTTTAAACGTATATCATTATGAAGTGGCACTGTTTTTCTAAGGCTCATAATAACTTTAGCTAAATATGTATGAGTATGAATGCAATAATTACATTCAAAGACGACCAAAGAAGCATAAATTTCTCGTTTTAAAGCTTTTCTAAGCTAATAACTTATCTAACAGTTTTTTTTCCCACTTTCCACAGTGGTGATCATGACTATAGTGTTCCAACCATAAGTACAGAAGCATGGATAAAATCACTGAATTTGGCTATTCGTACTGATTGGCATCCATGGTCTGTCAATGGCCAATTAGGAGGGTTTGTTTTTAACTTCTTCAACTTGTATATTTTTTTCTCTCAGAAATTTTCCTTGTCAAATTAAAGTTTTTTTTTTTTTTTTTTTTTGGCGCAGATACACAATGACGTATGCGAGCAGCAACAGCTCATACTCGTTAACATTTGCAACTGTCATGGCAAGTTTCTCCTCAATACTTTTATTCTTCTCTCTCAAAAAAGAGTCGGAGATTGAAAAAAAAAAATTCATTATAAAAGCACATTAAAAAAAAAAATTGTGAAATAAACACCGAGAAGAATACTTTCACTTTTTTTGTAACAAGAAAAATTATACAGAAACACAGAGAGGCAAAGAAAAGTAAATGAAACAAAATTATAAGTTTTGAATATCGCAAGTCGATCACTTTATCTGTGTGTGTCTTACACAGGGAGGAGGTCACACAGCTCCAGAGTACAGACCTAAAGAATGTTACGCCATGGCCGATAGGTGGTTTGCTGATCAACCTCTCTAATCAACTAATTTATTACTCTCAATTTGAAATATTAGTCCACTCCAACAAGAATATGTTCAGTATTGATCTTCATGAACTAAATAATTTCGTTTATTTATTTTTATTTATGATTGTTATGGCATAGTAAAAATTAAACATGAGATGTACCTCAATGTTGACGTCCAAATATCCCTAGGTTATGGCCTTTGAGTGAGAATTTTAATGCAATATCACTTCAGATTTAATATTGAACTTTTGAGTCGACAGAGTAGAAGAAAATGAATATGTTACTAAATAGTGATACTAGATTGGGCACGTAATTCTATGCCCAAAAAAATGAACGTTCTCAAAATACTTAGATTTATAAAATTGGTTCACTTAATACATCACAAAATTGGTTTTTTGGCATCCTAATTAGCTCTGGAGAATAATGAATCATGTGTTCAAGCTTCAAGCACTAGCACACAGGAACTAGAATTAGCCTCCAATCCAGCAATCAAAATATAAAAGAATCTTTTTAAAAAAAAGGCTTAATTACAAAATCTATCCCTAAAGTTTATTCCAAGTCTCATTTTAGTCATTGCAATATAGTTGCATCAATTTGGTTCCTGTAATGTTAAATTAAAAGCAATGTGATCCAGACATCCCTTTCTATAAGAAAAATTAACGCATGAAAAATATATTTAGAGGTCTGAGCGACTAGTAGATTATTAGTGTTCTATTTTTGCCCCTAAAGGAGTAAAAAGCATCGACTTCTATCAATTTTTTCTTACAGAATGGTATTCCTGGACCACATTGCTTCCAATATAAGATTCCTCAGGAAAGTGTTACAACTGAAATTATAGGGACTAAAATGAGATAGGAAACAAAATTCAGAGCTATATTCATAATTATAAAACAAGGGAGAAAAGTATAATTATATGTATAAAGCTCCCGACTTCATGGGGAAGTGCAAAAATCACAATTTTGAGAAGTCAGGATTTTTGACTTCTCTAAATGAGTATTCTGGAAATGCAGTTCTTGTTTCTCAAACCTCACCAAACGAATTTTTCAATTCTATAAATGGAAAAGGTTTCCAATCACCTAGGGATTACCATAAGGAAGAACGCAAGAAAACAACAAGAAAGCCTAGTTCATTTTTAGATTCCACGAATCGTGTGGAGAGAGAGTGGAATTGGAATTTTACTTTTTTGTGTTTTGGTATAGGCTAGTGCTAATATTAAAGTAGAAAGTATCGCTAAAATAAAGCAAAAAGTATTAATGTCAAAACAGAAAGTGTCGCTAATTTAGCGACACTTTCTAATTTGGCATTAACATCACCCTTGGTATATTGAAATAGAGTTGCTATACAAAATAGAGTGGATTCCACAATTTTATTTTATTTTTGCTAACATGCATTTGTTGCGGTTCACCGTAGCATTATTAGTGAAACAAATCTTCTTTTCCGTGTGGGGGGCGTATTGCCCATCCATAGGTCCTCATGTAATAAAGATATTGTGCAAATGGGGGCCGGAAGAATACTAGTCTTAGTAGACCCATTATTATGAATAGTGGGTAGGTGAAGCTATCACTCGACAATTCTCTCTCTCTCTCTGATATTAATTTTCCGATAGCAGAGGTGCTGCTTCATCTCCATTTTCCTATCATGTTTTTTCTTCTATATATACTTTCAGCTCTCATTTTCAGTTTGGAAGGTTTGTTTGCCTTTGCTCTAGAAATAACGTTTTGTTCATCTCTTGAAGAGCTACATTTTGTTATACTTGGAATCTTTCGTAAGGGTTGTTTGGGTAGTGTGATTTCCTCAAATCCACTCTGGTAGAGTTTCTTCCCCCTAGTCTTTAAATCTTTGTGATTGTTAATTTTTTTTTTACTTCCATTAAATAAATTAATGGATAATAAATTGTGATATACATATAAGTGGGGGAAATGGCTATGATACATCCACATAAAAAAGGGTGGTTTGGGATGCATGGTGCGGCTCATCCAAGGGCTATTAGATGTGTATTGATGCACATCCAACGGCTGAGATTAATCCATAAAGGTAAAGTTGACTTCTGGACAGTACAGTTGGCGCATTAAATGCGCAGTAAATGAGCTATTGACTGGTAGAGCCGGTCATGTTCACCCCTTGTGTTGTAAATGTTGTTCCTGTGTAATAACACTTGTTCCTGTATTAGTAAGACTTGTTTCTGTATAAAGAAAAGTTGTTTCTGAGGACAATTTTTGGACATAATTGTACGTAATGTAACTAATGTGGTACCATATCAGTGTTCCTTTGTAGAATTTAAGTGACACACTTGCACACACTTGTACCTAATGTAACCAATGTGGTACCATACCAACATTCCTTTGTAGAATTTAAGGTTGTTATTAAATAACAACACACCAACCACACAAATTCTAGGATAACACACCAACCACTATAATCCTAGGATTATTTAGAAAAACTTCACTCTTCCAAACCAATTTAACTGTAGCCATTTTTTTGGAGAAAGAAGATTTATTTTTGGAGCACAAGAGAGAAGACATTGGTTAGTTGAAAAAAAAACATAGAAGGTGAAGGTTTTTTTTTTTAGCACAAGAGAGAGGACAATAGTTTGTTGTTCAAAAAAAAAAAGAGGTGAAGATTTTTTTTGGAGCACAAGAGAGAAGACAATAGGTTGTTGTAAAAAACAAAAAAAGAGGTAAACATTTGTATGTTCTTACTTTGTATTTATTTATTTTTATTGTAAGATTTGTAGAAATATGAGTGTTTCTTACTTTATTTGTGACAAAAATAAATATTAGTGAAGTAAAAATAAATAAGAGTTGTCTTACTTAATTTGTGAAAAAAATTAATATTAGCGACTAAGAGTGTTCTTTATTAGTATAACAAAATTAGTCAAGTGAAAATAAATAAGATACACCATTGAAATACATTTTGAAATGTATTTTCTTACAAACATTTATAATGTAACAATATAAGAGTGTAAATTTATACTAGGATACAAAAAGGGTACATAAAATCTTAATCATGAAACAATAATGGAACAATATATGTTTAATGTATCTACAAACATTTTTAGGAATAAGAGTGTTCTTATTATATTAGTACCAAAAAAAAAAAAGTGAAGAAAATTAGTGAATTAAAAATACGAAAACAGTAAGGGAACAAGAGGGAAACAAAATTTCTTCATCGGGGAACAAGTAGGGTACATAATTTACTAATCATGAAACAGTTAGAATACAATATTTCTTAATCATGAAACAGCTAGGGTACAAGATTTTTATCATGGAACATTAAGGGTACAGAATTCCTTAATCAAGAAACAACAAGGGTACAGAGTTTCTTATAAGGGTACAAAGTTTCTTAATCAAGAAACAACAAGGGTACAGATTTTCTTAATCAAGAAACAATAAGGGTACATAATTTCTTAATCAAGACACAACAAGGGCACAGATTTTCTTAATCAAGAAACAATAAGGGTACAGAATTCCTTAATTCAGAAACAATTACGGTATATAATTTCTTAACAAGAAACAACAAGGGTACATAGTTTCCTAATCATGAAATTCATATCATCATTCAGAAAGGATGTCCAAACCAGATAGATCACCAAAGTATTCATAGCAACAGAAAGGCTGGCCATCATCTCTGATTAGACACTCAGGAAGAAAACGTTGAAAATCCCCATTAACATCATCTTAACTATAACCCGGTAGATTGGGTACATAATCTTTTAATGATGATATACAAGCGTATATCATGAATAAGATATGATGGACAGTTCCAGTGAGTTGTCTCATCCTTTAAAAAATATTTGAGTTGTTATTTCACGGACAGTTCTAGTTAGTTGTCGACATCTCTCAATCAATTAGAAAGTTGAAAATTTAGTCAGATCACTGAAAAAGCTGCATTTTACGAAACGCTACAGTAGGATCTGGACAGTTCCTGTGAGTTGTCCCATCACTTAAAAAATCTCACTTTTTATAGCTTTGGAACAATTAGTGGCAATAATATTGTGGAACAATATTAGAACAAGAAATACTTATTGTTAATCAAGAAACAACAAGGGTACATACTTTTTTAATCCAGGTTTAACAAAGGTACAGACTTTCTTAATCAAGAAACAACAAGGGTACAGATTTTCTTAATTAAGAAACAATAAGGGTACAGAGTTCCTTAATCAAGAAACAACAAGGGTACAGATTTTCTTAATCAAGAAACAATAAGGGTACAGAGTTTCTTAATCAAGAAACAACAAGGGCACAGATTTTCTTAATCAAGAAACAATAAGGGTACAGAGTTTCTTAATCAAGAAACAACAATGGTACAGATTTTCTTAATCAAGAAACAATAAGGGTACAGAATTTCTTAATCAAGAAAAAACAAGGGTACAGAATCCTTAATTAAGAAACAATTAGGGTACATGATTTCTTAACAAGAAACAACAAGGGACATAGTTTCCTAATCATGAAATTCATATCATCATTCAGAAAGGATGTCCAAACCAGATAGATCACCATAGTATTCATAGCAACAGAAAGGCTGGCCATCATCTCTGATTAGACACTCAGGAAGAAAACGTTGAAAATCCCCATCAACATCATCTTCGCTATAATCCGGTAGATTGGGATATACATCAGCGTAACATGGATCATCTTCAATATCTTGTATGGCAAAGACTGGTGGGTCGTAATACTTTTTTACATCTTCGATTACATGAAAACGATGCAATCGTCGTTTCATCTGTCGAATTTCTTGCTTCAACAAACGTATGACTCGATCGTCATCCCTATTCGGATTTTCCATCAAATCAGCAGCTCGAGAAATTGGTACTGGCAACCCATGCCAACGACAATATACTTCGCATTCACACCTTATGCTAAACAATTTTGTCCAGTGTAGATCATCTCCAATAAGGACTGCATTGTTTGGCAGTCGAGTGTGAGCGTCACCAATGATTATGTGGCCAACATTGGAGAAAGAGAAATTATAAGGTATTGGGGTGTTGACAAAAGGACGTCTTTTGCCATACCAAGTTTGCCCTTTAGGATCTGTGTAAGAGCAATATATATGCCATACATCGGTAATTGAAGGAGCATTACTAGCCCTTCTTCCCCTTCCTCGACTTCTCCCTCTACCTCTACCTCTTCTCATCCTAGGGAGATTTGAGTACACAGTATAGAGTATGAATTGTGTTGTTGCTAGCAACTCCTATTGATTTTTATAGAATATGAATTGTGATGTTGCTTGAAACTGAAAATGACTACACCTACTATCACTAAGGATTTCATAGAAGGGACAGTACTATAAATAAGATATAATGGACACTTCCTGTGAGTTGTCCCATTTTTAAAAAAATCTTTGAGTTGTTATTTCACGGACAGTTCTACTGAGTTGTCTACATCTCTCAATCACTTAGAAAGTTGAAAGTTTGGTCAGATCACTGAAAAAAAAGCTGTCATTTTACGAAACGCTACAGTAGGATCTGGACAGTTCTAGTGTGTTGTCCCATCACTTAAAAAATTCTCACTTTTTATAGCTTTGGAACAATAAGTGGCAATAATATTGTGGAACAATATTAGAACAACAAATACTTATTGTTAATTAAGAAACAATTAGGGTACATAACCTTTTAATGATGATATACAAGCGTATATCATGAATAAGATATGATGGACAGTTCCAGTGAGTTGTCTCATCCTTTAAAAAATATTTGAGTTGTTATTTCACGGACAGTTCTAGTTAGTTGTCGACATCTCTCAATCAATTAGAAAGTTGAAAATTTAGTCAGATCACTGAAAAAGCTGCATTTTACGAAACGCTACAATAGGATCTGGACAGTTCCTGTGAGTTGTCCCATCACTTAAAAAATCTCACTTTTTATAGCTTTGGAACAATTAGTGGCAATAATATTGTGGAACAATATTAGAACAAGAAATACTTATTGTTAATCAAGAAACAACAAGGGTACATACTTTTTTAATCCAGGTTTAACAAAGGTACAGACTTTCTTAATCAAGAAACAACAAGGGTACAGATTTTCTTAATTAAGAAACAATAAGGGTACAGAGTTCCTTAATCAAGAAACAACAAGGGTACAGATTTTCTTAATCAAGAAACAATAAGGGTACAGAGTTTCTTAATCAAGAAACAACAAGGGCACAGATTTTATTAATCAAGAAACAATAAGGGTATAGAGTTTCTTAATCAAGAAACAACAATGGTACAGATTTTCTTAATCAAGAAACAATAAGGGCACAGTATTTCTTAATCTTGGAACAATAAGGGTACAGAATTTCTTAATCAAGAAACAACAATGACACAGTATTTCTTAATCTTGGAACAATAAGGGTACAGAATTTCTTAATCAAGAAACAACAATGACACAGTATTTCTTAATCATGGAACAATAAGGGTACAGACAATAATTTGTTATACGCTTACATTACATTTATTAATTGTTGTTTGTTTTGTATCAGGGTAAATTTCAATGGATGGAATGCGGAGATCTAAGGGAAAGTCAGTATGCATAGAGGTCGATGAAGAAACATGTTTGGGAAATGATTTAGATGATGAAAGCGAATTGGAATACACATATAATATTCATACCGGGGTTGGCAGTAATGATCCTCAAGCTGAACAAAGTAATGTCGTTCAGCAAACCTTCGAATGTGCTCCGGACCAAGCGCTGAATGAATTGACCGTAGATGAAGTCATGTGCATGACATTCAAATCCGTGGAAAAAGCTGAAAAATTTTACAATAGTTACGCGAAGGTGGTGGGTTTTAGTGTACGGAAGGATTCAATGAAATACGGAAGGGACAAATTAGTGTTATCGAGACGTTGGGTGTGTTCTAAAGAAGGGGAAAGGTCCCAAAAATATTTAGATCGTGAAGACAGATCGAGGGAGCCCAAGCCCCTAACTAGAGTTGGATGCGGTGCACTCCTCCGTATCAAATTGCATAGAGCTTCTCAGTATTATGTTGTGACAAATTTTGTTAAAGACCACAACCATCCGCTATGCACTCCTCAATGTGTGCCTTTCCTCCGGTCGCACAGGGAAGTCCAGACAAAAGACAAAGCTCAAATTAGTTCAATGCGCAGTGTCGGTATCAGACCTAGTAAGATAATGGACTACATGGTACATCAAGCGGGTTCGTACGAGAAGGTTGGGTTCATTCAGAAGGACTTGTACAACTATATTGAAGCTGAACGTACATCGGAACTCGTAGATGGTGATGCCGAGGGAGCACTAGCGTATTTGTGTTCTAAAGGCGAGAGCGATCCAGATTTTTATTACAAGTTCGAGGTGGATGAGGAGCACCGATTGTCTAGGTTGTTTTGGACAGATGCAAGATCCCGTATCGACTACGACAGATTTGGCGATGTCCTAGCATTTGATACAACTTACCGAACAAATGCCTATAGGAAACCATTTGTCATACTTGCAGGCGTCAATAATCATTTTCAAACTACAATTTTTGGTTGTGCATTATTGGTCGATGAAACCATAGACACCTACATTTGGGTTTTGGAGACCTTACTTGATGCAATGAAGGGTAAGGCTCCGACTTCTGTACTAACTGATGGAGATAAGGCGATGCGGCAGGCAATTGTTCGCATTCTTCCTAACTCATCACATCGGTTGTGTCAATGGCACATACAACGGAATGCCGTTACAAACATTCGTATCGCAGGGTTTGGTAAAGATTTTGACAAATGCATGAAGAGAAATTGTACGGGCGAAGAGTTTGAAGCATCATGGCAAGAGTTACTTGACAAGTTTGGGCTACACCGTAACAAATGGATGACAGAGATGTATGAAAAGCGTTCGATTTGGGCCGAGGCATACTTGAGGGGCCAATTTTTTGCCGGTATGAAGAGCACGCAAAGGTGCGAAGGGATTAATTCTTTTTTAAAAGGGTTTCTTAAAATCCGAATGCGCCTTTACGAGTTTGTTAAAAATTATGATAGAGCACTTAGACGGCTTCGCCACAATGAAGCAAAGGCGCACAATGATACGGAGCAAACACATCCAGTATTCGCCACAAACTTGAGACCCATTGAAGAGCATGCTGCCAACATATTCACTAGATCCATTTTTATCATGTTTAGTGGTGAAATTAAGCATGAGACTAAGTACTTTGTGGTGGAAAGGGTGAATGGGCCGACGTACGTTAATTTTTACCTGTCCAAATATCCACAGCCCACTTCGCGATGGAATGTTATTTCAGATCACTATGAGGGGACAATTAAGTGTTCTTGCATGCGGTTTGAATCTGTTGGAATACCTTGCTGCCATATGATATGTGTAATGAAAAATGAATACATGCAGAAAATCCCTCTTAGTTGTATTACACCAAGATGGTTGAAAAGTGGCCCAGAATGGGCGGAAACGGCAAAATGCACGTCTCTGAATTGGAATAATTTTCAGCACACGCATTCACAAATTGCACGTCTTGATTTGCTCAATTCGAGGTGCGAAGACATGGGGCACTATGCTGTCTTAACGGAGGAAGGATGGGCCGATGCAAATGATACAGTCACAGAACTAACTTGACGTTTGAAAGACCTATGGAAGAAGAAGAATGGGACCGTAGAGTTTAGTACCAGTTTCGGTGTAAAAGACCCAGCCCCAGTCGAAACAAAGGGAAGTAAAGGGGCAGGCAGAAGCAAACAAAATTTAAAGCGTTGTGGTTATTGCAGGTAGTTTCTTAAACACAACATTTATTTACCTAAAATTCACATGCATATCAGAGGCTCAATACTTCTTACTATTGGCACAACAAAGGTACAAACATACTTATCACAGAAACATAATGGGTACAAAAACCTGATCACAGAAACATAACAGGTACAAAAAACCTGATCACAGAAACATAACAGGTACAAAAACCTGATCACAGAAACATAATGGGTACAAAAAACCTGATCACAGAAACATAACAGGTACAAAAACCTGATCACAGAAACATAACAGGTACAAAAAACCTGATCACAGAAACATAATGGGTACGAAAATATTGATCATAGAAACATAACTGGAACAAAAAGTCTTATCACAGAAACATAATTGGTACGAAAAAGCTTATCACAGAAGCATAATGGGTACGAAAATACTGATCATAGAAATATAATTGGTACAAAAAATCTTATCACAGAAACATAACTGGTACAAAAAATCTTATCACAGAAACATAATTGGGGGTACAAAAATGCTGATCACAAAAATGCTGATCACTGTACTATTATCACTATACTATTACACAACCCCAAACCAATTTGACTAAACTAGATGACCAGTTCCAAAACCAAATAAATCCTGCACACACAAAAAAAAAACAAATAAGCATGTCAAATAAAAGAACAACCCAATTTTATAAGTAGTAAGAAAATGAAACAGTCAATATATTATCATTTATATCTTCTATGTGTTGTACTAATAAACATTGATGTTTACAGATGCGTTGGACACACAAGAACAACATGCCCAAAAAATCAACCAAACCGGTCCTCTGTACAAGATGATACTGAACTTGAAGGTGGTGGACGGGCTACTACTAGCCGAAGAAAGAACTTATTTAGTAGCCCAAATACTACATCCACAGACCGTGGGATGCATACTCCTTCCAAAACTGATACACGCACAACAAATGTGAACAATATGTTTGACGACACTCCAAACTCTAAGACTTCAGGATACTTATACAGCGGTGTCGTTGACGGATCAACTACAATGAACACATCCACTTCAAGATTCGACTTAAATAGTATCGATGAGGTACGAAATATCATTAGTCATATTATTTGGAAATGTACACTTTTGTCTTAGTTTTTCCTTTATAAACCTTGTAAATGATTCCTTGCAGCCCAACAGTAATTGCACATGGGGTTTTGAGTTCAATGGTGGAGCATCTACAACGACCAATCCATCGACTACAATGAACACTCCATCCACTACAATATTCGACTTAAATAGTATCGATGAGGTAGGCAACAGTAATTGTACATGGGGTTTTGAGTGCGATGAAAACTGATTACTCTCATGAAAAAGTGAGGAAGGAAGTAACTCACTTTGGGCTATACTGTACGTGCTGCAAATTTTTTGAGTAGCTCTACCCGTTTACTGTTATGCTCAGATTGGACTAGGTCCACAATTGTTCTTGCACGGGCTTCAGCGGATCCAAACTACAAAGTTGTTATAAGTTATAAATATTTTATCCCAATTACTATGGTAGTTAAACAATAATCTAATGAGTGATATTTACCTTGAATTGAATTCCTGGCCCAAGATCATGAATTTGCATGTACAGAATTACATATAGGCCGCAGTCATCACTATTACAAAATTCTAGAATTAATTAGTATATGGCTGGTTGTGAAAAATGGACGGATGTCAATAAATTTTGAAATGATTACTTACCCATTTGGTTGTTTTGGGAGCCATTCCAATCTCTTGATTGGAAATTTAACGATATTTGTATTATAATCATAACCATAGTACTGCTCCAAGCACTTATCCAAATATTCTACCTGGACAAACCATATGATATAAAAATCCTTAAACACCCATGTACAAGAATTTATAGGCATTCAATATTAATGTCTGAGCTTATTGATAACTAAGACGTGTATTAAAAGTGCTGAAACCTTGTTTTGCCGGTTTAAATATTGACTTACAAGTGTTGAAACCTTGTTCCGCCGGTTTAAATTGAACTCAGGGCTCGGCAATGGATCTACAATGAAAGTCCACCCAGCCACCATGTCAATGACACAGAGAAACCAATGCGCACCATTGTCATTGATAGGTAAAAAAATCTGCATAGCAAATAAAGCAATTAATGTCATCCTAATGATATATCTTAGATAAACCCACACACTCCTTAATATTAACATACCTTACTAACAGTCCGAAAACTGTTAGTATATCGGGTGGGGCCAAAGTATCCCCTGGTAAGCATGCTAACCGATGCCGATTTCGTTCCCATAATAAGTGTCTGTAATGGAAACATGTATGTCAACCCACTGAATATATACTAAATGAAATAGGAAAATAGAGGGACTTACCGAGAAGTAGGTAGGAAAATACCATCGACCAGTTTGTTCTTTTGAAGGCCTACTTCTCTCCTCAAGTGTCAGCTTTGCCACCATGACATTTATGGCCTACACAATTTATAGCATGTTACAATTTGTGATTATATGTGGAATGGTGAGGTTTTTACCCAAAATTATCAAATATCTAAAATACTTACGAGGTCAGCAATCCATTGGCCCGGTGCTAATGATCGCAATGTCTCACGGTCGCAATGCTCGAGAGAGCTTTTTACGATCGTATCCCTAAATGGTAAAAAAACCAATTAGTTGATTATGGACTGCTTTATACTTTACTTAAAAACAGCCCCACAAAATAAAACAAACAAAAGCATAAAATCAAAAAACAATCATAATCTATACAACATACTTTTGGGGCAATTGCTTGTCGAGAACGAAGTCGACAAGATTTGTTTCGTCCTTGGTAAGAGGTTGAAGTCTGTGTTCCCAAGTAGGAATATCCTTCAATGGTTCGCGCTCCCAAGCAACCAACTTTTGGGTCTTTGCCTTTACGCCTGTGTAAGGAGAGCGCTTATACTTGCTAGGCGCTCTTTCTGACGTTAATCTTGTCTTGGCCTTAGACGTTCTAGAATGTCCCTCATCTGTTACACGCCCTGTTTTACGTGGGGATCTTCTAAGTGTTGTGGGTTCATTTCGGCTACGGTATTTTCTTTTCCGAACCTCTTTTTTGTCTTCTTTGGGTGGGAGGATCTTTCTACTCTTCACTTCTTCTGGGGAAATGAGAGGAGATTTATGTAAAAACTTGGGGGGAGGGTACAACTTCCTTCTCATTTCTGGACTAAGAGTAGAAGGGGAGGCGTAGACTTTTCTTCTTTCTGGTGGAGTCGTAGGAGAGGAGGAAACCTTCACAATATTGGTGGGTGGAGACGATCCATGGTCTGACAATCTTGGACTCTGGAAAATGGGAGTTTCTCTTTTTTGCTCCATTGACTTGAATGCCGAGAGGTCGACGACATTATCGGGTAGGAATCGGTCATCATCTCCTTTATCAGGACGATCCATGGTCTCTTTTTTCTCTTTTTCAGGACGACGCTCACCCCAATCATGGTGTTGCTGCTGCTGCTATTGTGGTTGTTGTTGTTGTCCTCTACTCGACATAAACTCTTTTAATATCTTCACACTACCAACAACCTCATCCTTCAATGAGAGCACCAAGCCTTTCAGCTCTGTAATTTCCTTTCTCATCTTCTTAACTTCAACCTCAAACTCATCCTGTCGAGTTGCTTCTCCTTTTGGTTGAAGGGGCTGGGTTTCATTTCGTGGTTCAGCATCGGCGGTAATGTCTTCCTTGGCCGGCTCCATATCAATCTGCATTTAAAAAGAATAGTTTAATAAAAAGTTTCGGTCGGATCACATAGATTACCCATATATGAGTTCATTTATATACCTTTTGGTTCGTGTACAAACCCTTCTTTACAAGGAATCTCACTCGCGCGCTAATGTCCTCGTTCCCCCACCTAACAATCGAGGGGTACGTACCGCTTTTAGTAGATGACATGGGCAGCCCATATGGAATATATCTGTCAATGTAGAACAACTAAAAAAAAACTTTGTCAACAATCTTACTTGTAGTTGGTTGATTTCCAATTAAATCACAAAGAATAGAATTACATATATACAATCTTACCACCAAAAAGAGCAAGCAACCGCTAACTCCAACTTGCTTTTTTTCCTTATAATTGTGAATACTATTTGCTAGGTAGCCCAACACTAACTTGGCCCAATTCGTCTTCGAAAGAATAGATACATCCTTCAATCCGTGGAGAAAGTAACGATTGATGCCTGGCTTCATGCTGGGGCAATAGATGCATCCCAAGGCAAGCAAGGCAAATCTTACCTTGAACTCCTCTCCTGCGTCTTCCATCGCTTGTATATCTTCTTTCAAGTCTTTTATTTGAAGCAGTCCACCTTTAAACCCATACTTATCACACATTTCTTGAATATCGCTGGATGGCCCTTCTCGACTGAAATGAAGGCCGCGGGAACTAATGCCCATAATTCTCTTTACATCCTCTAGGGTCACCTTACATTTCCTGCCATGTGCAGTAAATGAATAATCTGTGGGATCGAACCTTTTTACAAGCCAACCACAAAGGTTGTGATCAATTCTTGTGCAACGTAAGTCTATGAGGGCTCCGATACCAATAGATTTGACTGCTTCTATTTGATCTTGCGAAAATTTGGATATGCACTCAACTAAAGTGGGCAGTGCCATTCTTGTTTGAACGAATGGTTTTCCCTATTAAACAAGTAAAGATGTCTCACGATCACATAAATGCAATGTCCAAATTATGTGAAAATAAAATGGTTACCTTTTCAGTAGGCATCTTCTCAGTAGGCATCTTCTCTTTATACATCGTTGACGCCTTTTTTGCCTTTTCAACATAAGGTTGCCTCTCCTCTTCTGCCATTTTTTTCCACATTTGTCCACATTCCCTTTGTATCTGCACATATACAATGAAGTTTTAACAATTGATGCCTAATCATGTTACATATAATTAAATTAAATTGTTATATTTTGCAGATACCTCATTTTGTTGCTTCTTCTCTCCACCTTCAACTTTCAATTGTTTACATCTTTCATGACTGCATTAACCAACATATGTATGATACATCGATGTTTGGATTTGCAAAGCAAACACTTTGATTACTTTAATTTGCATTTTAAAACTACTTTTACTTACTAAAAATGCATGTATGCTGAGGGAGGCTTATTTGGTGTAGGAGGTTTCTTTGGTATTACATGCCTTTGTACAGCTTTCTTCTTTATCGCCCTTTGCTTCCTCATACTAAGCAATTTGTGAAGACAGCATCTAACATTTTACAAAAGGAACATAACTTTTTACAGATGGAAAATAAACAAAACTTTACACAGAAGGAACACAACATTTTACACAAGGAACATAAACTCTTACAATAGAAACATAATATTTTACACTTGGAACATAAATTGTTACACTTGCATATGAACTTATTACCACAGAAACAGAAACAGAACTTTACACATAAGGAACACAACATTTTATGTTTAAAATAGATACATAACATTTTACAGATGGATACAACATTTTTTACACTTGTACATGAACATTGACCAAAGGAACAAAACTTTACAAAGAAGGAAACAACATTTTACACCAGAAATAGAACTTTACAAAAAAGGAACACAACATTTTACACAAGGAACATAAACTCTTACATTAGAAACATAATATTTTACACTTGGAACATAAATTGATACACTTGCACAAGGAACACAACATTTTAAGTTTATAATAGATACATAGCATTTTACAGATGGAAACATAAACTTTAAGTTTATAATAGATACATAGCATTTTACAAATGGAAACATAAACTTCACACAGAAGTAACACAACATTTTACACAAGGAACATAAACTCTTACATTAGAAACATAATACTTTACACTTGGAACATATATTTTTACACTTGCATATGAACTTATTACCAAAGAAACAGAAGGAACACAACATTTTACACCAGAAACAGAACTTTACACAGAAGGAACACAACGTTTTACACAAGGAACATAAACTCTTACATTAGAAACATAATTCATTACACTTGGAACATAAATTTTTACACTTGCATATGAACTTATTACCAAAGAAACAGAAATAGAACTTTACACATAAGGAACACAACATTTTAAGTTTACAATAGATACATAGCATTTTACAGATGGAAACAACATATATGACCAAAGGTACAAAACTTTACATAGAAGGAAACAACATTTTACACCAGAAACAGAACTTTAGATAGAAGGAACATTTTACACACGGAACATAAACTCTTACATTAGAAATATAATATTTTACACATGGAACATAAAGTTTTACACTTGCATATGAACATATTACAAAAGAAACAGAACTTTACATAGAAGGAAACAACATTTTACCCCAGAAACAGAACTTTACACAGAAGGAACAAAATATTTTACACAAGGAACATAAACTCTTACATTGGAAACATAATATTTTACACTTGGAACATAAAATTTTACACTTGCATTATGAACTTATTACCAAAGAAACATTTTACATAGAAGGAACATTTTACCAAAGGTACAATTACCAAAGGTACAAAACTTTACACAGAAGGAAACAACATTTTACACCAGAAACAGAACTTTACATAGAAGGAACATTTTACACAAGGAACATAAACTCTTACATTAGAAATATAATATTTTACACATGGAACATAAAGTTTTACACTTGCATATGAACATATTACAAAAGAAACAGAACTTTACATAGAAGGAAACAACATTTTACCCCAGAAACAGAACTTTACACAGAAGGAACAAAACATTTTACACAAGGAACATAAACTCTTACATTGGAAACATAATATTTTACACTTGGAACATAAAATTTTACACTTGCATATGAACATATTACCAAAGAAACAGAACTTTACATAGAAGGAACACAACATTTTACACAATAACACAAACTTTTACATTAGAAACACAACTATTTTAAGTTTACACTAGATACATAGCATTTTACAGATGGAAACATAAACTTTACACGGAAGGAACACAACATTTTACACAAGGAACATAAACTCTTACATTTGAAACATATTAATTTACACTTGGAACATAAATTTTTACATTTGCATATGAACTTATAACCAAAGAAACAGAAACAGAACTTTACACACAAGGAACACAACATTTTAAGTTTACAATAGATACATAACATTTTACAGATGGATACAACATTTTTTACACTTGTACATGAACATTGACCAAAGGAACAAAATTTTACACAGAAGGAAACAACACTTTACCCCAGAAACAGAACTTTACACAGAAGGAACAAAACATTTTACACAAGAAACATAAACTCTTACATTGGAAACATAATATTTTACACTTGGAACATAAAGTTTTACACTTGCATATGAACATATTACCAAAGAAACAGAACTTTACATAGAAGGAACACAACATTTTACACAATAACACAAACTTTTACATTAGAAACACAACTATTTTGGTGGATTGAAAATTATTGGAGTTTGCAATTTACTGTATTAAAAAAAATGGAAAACCTTATCTAGTACAATATTCAAGATTTCCGTCAAACAAACACTAAGGAAGAAGAACAATAGAGGCAGAGAGGCATAGATATGTGTGTGTGTGCACGATCTGCGCAGTGAGTGTGTGCGTGACTATGCATGTCTATGTGTTCAATGAGTGAGAGAGAGACTACCGAGAGAAGAGATAGCGACGGCGACGGCGAACGAAGGGGGGATGGTGGTCGGACGGTGGTGGATGGTCCGGTCCTTCTTCCTTGTTGTCAGTTTCAGAGAAATAAAGAGAAAGAGATAGGGTTTGGGCGGTGGAGGGTTTGCGAGGTGGAGGGTTTGGGCGGTGGAGGGTTTGGTTGGTGGATGGGTCTTCTTCCTTTCTTACCGTAGTCTGGTTGTGAGAGAGAGAGAGAGAGGGAGAGCTTACTTCCTTTCTTTGGTTGTGAGAGAGAGAGAGAGCTTTACCTCTGTCTGTGAGAGAGAGAGAGACAGAGAGTGAGAGTGAGAGAGGGGAAAGGGTTTGGGCGGGATTTTGGTGGGTAACCGGTGACTGGTTGGGTAGGTTAGAGTTGTTTTTTAAACACATACCAGTGGTTTTGAATAAATGGTTGTAGATTGAAAGGGGCATTAATCTAACGGCCAGAAAATGGCCGTATGGTGCGGCCCAAACTGCTATGTTTTTTTTTGGCCGTATCACAGCCTTCCCCATAAGTGGGTTGTCACACTATGTTTGGTTGATTTTTAAAGAGAGCCTCTATTTTGGCTGTCAGATCTGTTTTGACCGTCAGATCGTGTTTAAAAATTGGATCTGACGTCAAAATAGAGACCATTTTTAGAGACTGGGTGCGTTTGATAAAACTGAAAAT
Organism: Hydrangea macrophylla; assembly: GCA_033977485.1. Lineage (NCBI taxonomy): Eukaryota > Viridiplantae > Streptophyta > Magnoliopsida > Cornales > Hydrangeaceae > Hydrangea > Hydrangea macrophylla. The sequence goes on from CM066992.1 coordinate 92,601,869, forward strand.
TAAATACTGAAAATTAAGTGTTGAATTTAATAACTGAAAATTTTAAGTGATTTGTATTAGCAAAACTAAAAATAGTGTTCAAGAACTAAAATAGACTGCATTCAGTGATTATTTTCAACAGAAAATTTTCACTTAACGTTTTCAGTGGATTTTTGACTGCTTTCAATTAAGTGGTATATTATCAAATGCACTGAAAAAAATTAAGTGTTGAAAATTTTTATTTCACCAGGTTATCAAACACACCCTATTATATATATATATATTGTTTGTTTGCTGACGATATGACGGTTTTTTAATTTTGTTAAGACTTAGTATTTATTTATTTATTTTGGATAATCTCTTTGTTTTAGTTATGGGCTGTATTTGATGGTTTATAATAAACTTGTGCTGTAAATACGTGCTAGCATTGATAATATGCTTACTTAAAGTTACTTTAGCGAAATTATGGGAAAGTCACTGAGATTTAGGCTTAGTTTGGCCCGCATTTTGTGTTTCTCCTTAATTTTTTAAAGCACAAATTCATGTTGATTTATTTGGTAATTAGTGTATGAGTTAGAATAGAGTTTTTAAAAGCTCAATATTGCTTTTTTATTTCATAATATTTTTTTGAAGTGTAATATGTCACTTATACAAAATTATCAAACAACTCAATAATAAATGTCATAAGCCACTTTTAAAAGCCACACAGAGACCAAACTAAGCCTTGATGCGTTGAAGTTCAAGTCCCCCCTCTCCAAAAAAAAAAAAAAAATATCAAGTCCTACGCGTTTTGGTTGTGGTCTCTCATTTTTTAAAAATATTTTTTTAATTATAATTTAACGAGAAAGTACCCCAATTAAATCTAAAAGTTAGTTGTATACCCGGCATCATCTGTTATCTCTAAATTTTAAAATTTCATAACTTCCATTCAAATTTGGTTTTTTTTTTTTTTCTAAAAATTTAGATTTTAGAAACATAAAATCAAGATATTTGCAACAAGAACCATATGGTGATATGAACTTGTGAAGAAGAAAAACCGAATTTCTGTAGGGTTGTCTATCAATTTTATCTAGAATACATTTTTACACACCTCGAAATTGCTCACCCTCCTCTTTAATTGGCTAATGCAGTGGGGTCTATTATTAATTATTAAATAAGAATTAATTAATAGTGTAAAGTACTAAGTTCCACTGCATTAGCCATTAGGAGAGGAGGGAGAACAATTTTGGGGTGAGCAAAATTACACTCTTTATCTATTACAAAATGTCTATTTGAAACAGTCATAACTCTTGCACTTTATAGCCTTTTTGGTTGTTTTTTTTTTCCCCTTGATGTATTGGAATTGTCAATTTTGCAAACATATTTTTTTTGAGTCTCAATTTGAGCCTTTTTGATTAAGGGATATTATCTATCAAAATTTGTTGATAGACAATATTATTTGTTTGAAAAACATCCATTTGAAATGAACATAACTTTATCCTTTTTTAGTCTTTTTTTTTCGAGAACTGTACATTGCAAAATTTTCAAAAATATCTAAATTTGAGCTGTTTGGTCCATGGATTGTATATGTCAAACGTGTTAACAGATAATATATCTAGTTTGAAAAATGTACCCCTTGAAATGACCATAATCTATCATTTTTGCCCTTTTTGGGTGATTTGTTTTTTGATTTCATGTATTTTGTCGAGATATATTCATTTCACTTGTCAATTTTGCAAAAAATTTCATTCAAGTCCTCGATTTGAGCTTTTTTGGCTCAGAATATAGGATCTCATTTTCCTGATTCCAGAGAATTAAATTTTAGAGTTAATTATGTTTCAACCCTTATGGTTTGACTCATTTTCACTTTACCCAATGTGGTTCAAAAGTGAACACTTAACCCCCTTGTAGTTTCGGACTAAAGTGAAATTGTTAAAATTTCGCTCAAATCTGAGATGAAACTTCTAAAATTGGCAGAAAATATTAACACTTAACCCCATTGTGAGGTTAATTTTGTGTTTAACTCCCTATATGGGAATAATTCTGCCATTTAACCAACCATGTGGGGCTAATTTTTAAAAATTAACCCCTTTGTGAGGCTAATTTTGAGATTAACTGCTTATGTGGGGTTAATTTTGATATTTAAACTCTCCTGCGTGAGGCAAATTTTAATATTTAATCACCATGTGGACAATTTTGAAAGAAATCTTAGCAATTCTCACTTTAATCCAAAATTACAGGGGATTAAGTGTCGATGTTTGAACTAAGTAAAAAATGAGCATAACCACAGGGTGTTCAAATGTAATTAACCCTAAATTTTAAGAGAGACTTGTAGAACTAAAGTTATTTTCATTTTGAAATTTTTAGTCATGAAAGGATATTGTTGGTCGTGAGCAAATGACCTATTTGGTTATTATTTAAAGGGGCATATGTGAAAAGGACATTATAATAAGATTTTTTAGAGTTTAGGACAATTAATATTCTTGATTAGGAAAAGTTCCTTCATGCAAAAATATTAAGTAAAATTCCCTTGGAACCCATACATGAGTACGTATTAAATAAAATTTTACTTAACTCGACATTTGATAGACATTTTTAACAATTTAAGAGTCAAATTGAACTTTAAACTCTTCAAAGTTATTTTTAAAAACTTTTGACTAAATTTACATATTACCTATAAATGTGGACTAAAGTTGCTATTGAGGGTCCTAGGACTATATGGCCCTTTACTTTATAGTGGCATTTGCCTATAGTTCCCAACTATGAACAATTTTCAATGATGGATCCCTTCTTCTTCTTCTTTTTTTTTTTTTTTTGACCAAAATGACCTCTTTTTATGTGAGACATGTTTAATTTCGTCTTTCTAAATGCAAAGTGTCACGCCCCGACGTAGCATAAATAAGGAAAGCGTTTAATTTCCTTTATGGACCCGAAGGTCGTGACAGTTTGAAGGATCGATTCCGTCCCAAACGTCATCAACAAAAACATAATAATCAGAGCAGAGCAATCAAAGCTTTATAATATATTTCTAACTTAATAGTTCTTACAGCACGAGGTCTCTAAAGGCACAAACCGCCTTAAATTAAAATAATCACTTAACATCTATTACAGTCATCCTTATTACAAAACAGTTCATAAATTAAAGCATAGAATATTGATAACAGTTTTATCTTCCAAAAGCAGCCGTTCTCAGTTAGCGTAGTCATAATGTTCCGCTTGATCAAAACCTGAAAAGCCTAGACACGAATGTCCAGGACGCATCAACATCGTCAGCTTCAAGAAGCTGGTGAGTATTAAAAACATAACTTCGAATGTAATACATACTCATTACCATTTTCCAATTCTCATTTAATTCAACAAGTTTACATTAAAGTAAAGAGTTCATTTTAGAAGACAACCACAATATCATTTGAAAGCTATAATTCACATATATGTGACCGTGTATGAAAACAATGCACCATCTCATCTTACCGACTCTTTTCTCTCGACAAACACAATAACCCACCATCTCACACCAGTATCTTTGAAATACTCCGATAGCCACACTTTAGCACAGGGGTGCCACGGAATGTCCAGTTTGCCTCACACAGGAATGTCCAATGCCTCACACTATAGTACCTAATCCGCCTCGCAAATACATCACACAATATCCAGACTCGGGTATCAGGGAGTGTCCGTAGGCCACACTTTAGCACTACCATGGGTGCTAGGGAATGTCCAAGTTCGGCGTCACACACTTTAACTCTACCATGGGCGTCAGGAAGTGTCCAGTTTTGCCACCGTCGCATTTCAAAGACACTCTACCCGCAATCTCAACCACAACACACTTTGGTACTCACTTACCAGGGAGTGTCCACAACACAATCTCAACCACACACTCTATACAACACTGACCATTACTATTTTCCACACTGACCGACACTCACACTCACCATGCATGTACAACTGACACCATATGAATGTCGTGCAACAAAATATATGAAATGTCGGGATCGATAACCATGTATATTTGAAAAGAATCGAAATCATAATCGTCCTTTAATAACCAAAATGTAATCTGTTTTAACATAACTTCCAAACAGAGCCTTAAAACTCATAAAATATCATCCAAACAGTCCCTTAGCAGAAAACAGACAAAAATCAGAAACTGTCAGAAGTCGCGAGCGCGGGCCGCTCGCGCGATATGCCCCTTTTTCCTTTTTATTATAAAAATTTTCTATCTGCCAGAATACACGAAGCTCGCGTGCGGGCCACTCGCGCGATATGCCCATTTTCCCGTTTTATTATAAAAACTTTTCCTTCTACCTGGAATCTCCAACCTCGCGCGCGCAGGCCACTTGGGCGACCCTCGCTTGCGCGATCGCGCGCGCGAGTTTCAGCAGAAGCTTCGTCTTCTTCACTGGAATTCCCCTGTTTCAGAATTTCAGGGTCTTTTTGACCCATTTTACAATCTGTGACTATATATATCATACAATATATGAATCTCTTCGATTTTCGACGAGGATTAAGAATCTACAACCAATTTTATGTGAATCAATCCATATCTCTCGGATTTTATGAAAAACTAAAAGTTGACAAAACTTAATTCTTATATACTTTCACATATGGATGAATTAGGCTTAAATACTTTAACCATAATCTATATATACTATAGTGTTCCTAAATCATCTCTAAAAACTGATTTTGATTAAGGTTGAAAAATCCGTATTTTCAAGCCATGGAGTTCATACGCAAATTCATCAATGGTGATTACAAATAAAGCTACTCAAAATAGTAAATACAATTTGAATTACATTCTAGGTGAGTTAGAAATACTCACTGAGATTAAAAGCAGAGAGATTGTTGAGAAAGAATAGCAAGCTAAGAATTTCAAACCCAAGCTTTGGCTATGGGGATTACGAGCTTCTCTCTCTACAAATTTTCTGAAATTAAACTCTCCAGCTCTCTCTTTTCTCTCTGTATCAGTTTGTAATGGACTCCATGTGTGTGTGTGTGAGTGTAGTATATATATAAGAGAACAATTTGGAAATCTTGGGGACCAAGTCCCTTCACTCTCACACTACAATTGAAATAGATTTTCAATTTTCTGAAAATACAAAAAATACATATACGTATATAAGTTCTACAGATTTTGAAGGGGTAAGTTAGAGTAGTAGAGGTCAAAGTGGGGGTGTTTGGCAATTAAGCTTATGGACACAACAATAACACACACAAGATAGATAGATCCAAACAAGGCACAAGCCAATGAATATCACTTGCCATAAATGAAAAGTAAAGCATAAGTCATGTCCAACTTTACGTCACTTCCAAAATCTATGGAAGTTTAACGCGGCGCAAACAGTTTTGAACATAAACTGGTATTTTCTCAGTGCGGTGTTCGCCACAAAATACAGAAAATTCATTTTAACGTAAGAAATGATTTCCCGGTTTTATAAAAATACTTCTTGAGTTAAAAGAAAATATTTTCACCGTTTTGAAATACAGTTTTAAAATTCAACACATGTATGACTAATTTTGTAAAATTGCAGTTTGACCCCAAAAGAATTTCAATATGAAATAATACAAGTAACAAGGTTCTAGAACATGAAGATTATAAATTAAAATAGCTCTATGAACACAGATTAAATATGGAATTTCAATTTGAATTTAAATATGTCAAATGCAAATACAAATAATTAAATGGAAATGCAGGTTGTTACACAAAGACCTCAGGTCCAGTGGTATGATCCCCACTTTCTCTTTGGAGAGGTGGAGGTTAAACTCTGCCTATGGAGAGAGATATTGCATGAAGGTTTATGTAATGTGAGTCTTATCCCCATAGTCATGCCTCAATATGTGTGTGTGTGTGTGTGCTTTTTTTATGGACATGCCTCAATATGTGTGTTAGTGTGTGTACAATTGCCAATTAGCAAAAAATAAAAAAATAATAAATAAAAAATAATAAATTAAATAGCCTTGGAGAGCATTAGTAGGATTACCTCGGAATTGGATTCTTCCAAAGCAATATTCGCAAAAACAAATCCAATGAAAATGTGCAATTATTAGTTACAAATGGCTACTTAAAACATATATTTTTTTTAATCCTTTCTTGAACTAAATTTTTTTTTCCAAAAATTGTAATTAATTTTTTTAAAATCTTTTGATTTCCTAAGTGTTGGCCGAAAAGTTAGACTTTGAGGAGGTGAATAAGATTGTAGAAGCTAAATACTAATTTGGAAAGGCTAATGCTAATGTCAAAGCAGAAAGTATAGCTAAAAGATTTAGCGACAGTTATTTTTTGTCGCTCAAACTCTTAGCAACACTTTCTATAAACTGCAAATATTTGGAGCTGTTATGAACTTGGGAATCTAATGCTTGCAAAGTCTGTATTGGTATTGGCTTTTGTACTTATTAAGTCCACCTACCTTAACTCTATCAACTTTGCATAGCTAAACTGATCAACTCAACAAAAGTAAGCCTTGTCCCATAGCATAGGTTCAAATGTCACTGCAGATGGAAATGAGTTAATTGATCTATTGATATCACCAATCACGATCACGGCTTTGTCATTTGTTCAAGAGTTGTTTTTGCTTTTGTTATGGTGAGGGAGCCGGGAGTTGTGAGGTTCATGTATTGTTAAGCAGTTTTCTTTTTCAAACTTTTTTTTTTCTTTTCTATCAATTGTGAGAGCTTCGTAAGAAGTTATCTTCATGGTTGCCTTTTATTCCAATCTTAGGTACCTTCAGTGTGTGAAGGAAGCGGCCATACCATGCAAGAAGCTGTAGTAGGTCCAATCTTTGAAATTGGGAAGAACATATTGGGTGGTACCAGGACATGGTTGAGGTATATCAGAAGGCTTGATGAAAACATTCAAATTCTTAGAAGAAAGATAGATGACTTAAGTGGTCAAGAGGATGACATAGAGGCTGAATTAGCCAGTGCAGAGCTTCACTCAGAAAAAAGGCGAAAGACCGATGTTGATAATTGGCTAAGAAATGTAGAAAAGATAAAGGTTGATGTCCAAAGACTTGAGGAAAAGCTAGTTGGAGAGGTGTCGGGCAAACTTTTCCCCTTTTTTCCACGGGCAAAGCTTGGAAAGCTTGTGTTGGAGAAGATTGGAGAAATAGAACAACTTCAGGAAAAAGGTCGGTTTTCTAACTCATTAGTTGTTGAGGCAGTTCTAAGAATTGGACAGGCTAAACCCACAACAAGATCTGTTACTTCAACTACATTTGAAAGGAATGTGGGGGAAGTTTTGGTACACTTGATGAATGATGATGTGAAAAGGATTGGCATTTATGGTATGGGGGGTGTTGGCAAAACGACCATCATGAAGCATATCAACAATCGACTCTTGAATGAACCAAAGTTTGAAGATGTCATTTGGGTCACTGTATCAAAAGCATTTAATGTTCAGAAATTGCAAAGTGAGATTGCTAAGGCAATAAAACTTGATCTGTCAGATTGTAGTGATGAGACAGCAAGAGCATCAAACTTATTTGCAAAGCTTTCTAAAATGAAGAGGTATGTACTCATCTTAGATGATCTGTGGGAACCATTTCCTTTGGAGAAGGTTGGACTTGCAGAGCCCATTGGGTTGAATGGGTGCAAATTAGTCATAACTACACGATCAAGGGAAGTGTGTCGAAAGATGGAGTGCAGATCTATCATGGTGGAGCTTCTTACAGAGGAAGAAGCGCTCAATCTATTTATGGGCACATTAAGTTGTTCAACACTAGTGCTTGCTCCAGAAGTGGAATCTATAGCAAAAAAAGTTGCCAAGGAATGTGCACGTTTGCCACATGCAATCATAACAATAGCTGCAAGTATGAGGGGAGTGGATGACATTCATGAGTGGAGAAATGCATTGAATGAACTAACCAGCACTACAAAAGATATAGGAGACATGGAAACAGAGGTATTTGAGCGACTTAAATTTAGTTATACTCGCCTAAAAGATAAAAACCTCCAAAAGTGTTTCTTGTATGCTGCGTTGTATCCCGAAGACCGTAAAATCTCTAGAAAGAAGTTGATAAAGTACTGGATTACTGAGGGATTTATAGCAGAGATGGACAGTAGGCAAGCAATGATTGACAAGGGCTGCACAATTCTAAATAAACTCATAAACGTCTGCTTACTGGAAGATGTTGTTAAAGATGGAGTTAAAATGCATGATTTGATCAGAGACATGGCAATCAAGATTGCAGGTCCTCGGGTCCTGGTGCGAGCTGGTGAAGGATTAACAGAAATACCTGATGAAAATTGGTCTGAGGATCTTGAGAAGGCTTCCTTCCGTGATAACGAAATAAAAGTTCTTTATTGTATATCACCAAATTGCCCAAGACTTGGCACCTTACTGTTGGCAATAAACCCACTTGAACAGATTCCAGATACATTTTTTATACATATGCGTAGTCTTAAGGTTTTAGATTTGTCACACACTGGAATAGAGTCTCTGCCAACATCCATAAGTGAATTGGAGAGTTTACACTCACTCTTACTCGCACATTGCATGCACCTTAAGGAGGTGGCTTCTTTGGAAAAACTGAAGGCACTGAGAGAGTTAAATCTTTGCGCAACTAGAATCTTAGAAGTTCCCCAAGGTATTGAAGAATTGGTTAACCTCCAAACTCTTGACCTTTATTGCACCAAAGAATTAGAATTTTTCCCTTACGGCAAACTCTCAAAACTCTCCCAACTCCAACGCCTTAGAATTGACAGGTCAAAAGCAGTAATATCAGTGGATGAGCTCATGAGTTTGTGGAAATTAAGAACTCTTGCCGTCCAATTCCAGGATTTGCAGGAACTTAGCATTTATCTACGATCTCAACAGTTCCAAAGGTTGGAAAACTATCGTCTTCTTGTTGATGTTAACGAATACAATGGGAAGAATATTGAGAAAGAAGTTTGGATAAACAATAGTAGTGTAGTAGGCGGATGCGGGGTAAATACCTTAATGCTTCCCAGCAACATAGAAACTTTATGGATTGAAGGATGCCATGATCTAAACAGCTTATCAGATATTTTGTCATTAAGGAATGCCAGAGATTTGAGAATATGTTTTGTTGTAGAGTGCAATCAGATTGAATCCATCGTTTCATCATTGTCCTCATTACGACACTTCCACATACCTGAGACATTAGAGCTTCGGAATTTACCCAATTTAAGGATCCTTTTCGAGGGAGTTGCTCCACCATATGGCGTCTATTGTAGTCTTCAGTTTCTGGCGATAAGCGATTGCCCCAATCTGAAGAATATCTTTTCTGCTCGGTTGTTGCAGAACTTTTCAAACCTCATATATATTGTGGTGATGGAATGTGAATATTTGGAGAACATAATAGAAGGTGAGACAAGTGAAGGGGATGCCGTAGTGACCCTCCCAAAGTTTGGGGGGTTGTCTTTGTTTAATCTACCAAGACTGAAGACCATATATAAAGGAACAATTATCTGTGGATCTCTGGAAGATATTTCTGTAAGCAAATGTCCCATGCTAAGGGGGTTACCTTGTTTGCATGGGGATGAAAGCCAAGCATCACCACCACCTGCTCTCAAACGAATTGACGGAGAGGAAGAATGGTGGGAATCTCTCGAGTGGGATGAACCCCAAGCCAAAATCTGTCTTCAGCCATTCTTCGACAAGGCAAGGGTATGGTTTCCAAAAACTTTATTATGCGTGTATTAAGATGATGACATTATGTCAATATACTCATGAGGTACAATTACTTACTGATATACAATAATTTCCCACTTGACATAATTGGTCCATGTAGACAATACTTGCACACATGCATGGACCGATTGCATTACTTGAATTGTTACTTTGGATCTAAGTATTTTTCTTACGGTCATATGATGTTGTTGGGTTCATGGCCCAGTAATTATACCATTCTTTGGCAGGCTAATTGGAGAGAATGTGATTTTTTCACAAAAAGTACCCTGCCCTTCCTATAAAATGCCCATAAGATCATGCAGTTATTAGCTAGTTTAAAGATTAGTTTTACAAGAAAATTTTGTTTGAATACTTTTGCAGTTTTTTTTTTTTAAGACTTTAGGATTTGGATGGGTTTTGTTTTAGAATTTTTCTTCCATTAGGTGGTTTTATTTGGCTATGAGTAGTTTTGGACAAAGCTTATCAGTGGCTATGAGTAGTTTTGGATAAAGCTTATCAGTTTTTTGGTTCTTTTAGCATTTAAATGGGCTGCTTCACTTGTTAATAAAAAGGCAGAACTGTATGAAAAAACTGTATATACTGGTGTAGTATTCACTGAAAAAGAATTGGCAAATAACATGTTTTTCTTCAATTGGCAGTACAAGTGTCTGCTGGATATTCTTATTTGAACATATGTACCCTCTTGAATTCATTAAGTTTGTGTTTGGATGCAGTGGTAATTTGTTTATCTATTCACTCATGGAAGGCCAGACCAGACCAGCTGTACTTTGCAGTTACTTTGGGACAGGACCAGAGCATGAACTTGCTTATGAAGGTGAAACAGTTACAGCCATTAACATCAGTACTGATACACACTCCAAATTATACTATATTGACTTAGTGATGTTGCATATACAGTAATACAGGTGCTTTATTTGGAGTTGATTTTGATTCCTACTTTTACAGCTTCATTTATATGTTTTATGTCTATTTGAAAATGATGGTTTTGCTAATGTAGTCGTGGTTTGTTATATTTACTATTTACAATATTTCGAACCAGTTGTTGGTGGTTTGGTAAGGGCCTATTTTGGAACTTTGCGGTTTTCAGTTTTGTTTTCATTTTTTGAAAATAAGAACTCAAAATGTCCTTGGTAATCATTTGCGCTTTTCTTTTACCGAAAAAGAAAACCGCAAAAACACATTTGGTAATCGTTGCTGATTTTCTGTTTCTGAAAACTGTGACGAAATCGTAAAAAATGGGCAAAAATAAGTGGTTTTCAATTTTCCGTTTTTGCTTTTGTAAAAAAAAAGAAAACAATAACTAATGTCCGTATTCAGAATGTAGAAGACTGAAAACTGATAATGTTACTATGTGGGCCCTGATTTTGCTGTTGATATGATTGGTTTTGTAATGACTAAATGACCACGGGTGGGCTCGAGTGTTTATAGTTGGTGGATAAAATGATCAACTAGTATGAGTGAATGGATGGCTTGATTCTGTGAAGTTGCGGGAATATGTGATCAGGTATTTGGTAGATAGGTAATTTTGTTTTTTATCCAATACTACCCTGTTTGTTATAATTGCTGGAATAACAGTAAAGATGTAAGTCATGAATATTTATACTAACAGTCTTGGTATATAGTAAACTGTAAAACAGTTTATATCAATACTTACTACCAACTTTAAATCTGATCGTTGCATTAATGAGATCTTGTTTTAAATTTAGAATTAAATCTTGCTGTTGGAACGTCCATATCGTATTGAAATATTGTGTGACACCATCAGATTATCCTTGATCTTGATCAATGACTCCTAATCATGCACCATAGCACACCTTACCTTTTAGTTCCCTATTCAAGAGAATATTCTACTTGAACCTTTATTAACTCTTTAACTACTTTTCTTTTCTTTTCTTCCCAATTAATGTGGGACAAAGCCAAAAGCAAAACAAAGGAAACAAACAAGTAGTAAAATCCCAACTTCTGAAAGCTTTCTAATTGCATGTACTTATTTGTATAAATGATCATCTAAAAAGTACATGTGCATGCATACAGTTACGCTATCCACAACTAGTCGGGCTGGGGTGGATTCTTTGTGCCATGTTTTTTTTTTTTTTTTTTTTGTCATCAGTAAGTCCTTTAGGAGCTGGAACTAAAATGGGTTGGTTTGCTTAGGGGAATTCTCCTCTGGCTTTTTTTTCCCTTCTGTACTGTAATCCTTCAATTATTAATGAATCAATCCCTTAGTTGTTTTTTTTTTTTTTTTTTAAAAGAACTAATTTGTTTTTTTTTTTTTAATTTTTAAAAGAACTAATTCTGTCAAACACTTCAACACACCGCTAAGCACTACATAATGGATGAGAGATCAGCACATTTGGGTTTCAGGCCTATATTCACATATATCATAATCTAATAACTCAGCTTAACAAGAGTTTAAAGCAAGATCCAAAGCTATCTGCGAGAATGTCTTGTTCTCTTACGTGAAGCATTTACGCGTGAATAGAATTCTTTCCGATGAAAATGAGATCATTAAATCTTATAAAAAAAAACTGACAAGAATTATATAGGAGACAGAGAACATATTTCATATATAAGAGTAAATGCAAGTCCTTAATAACGTGGTAAATAAACATTGTAATCCTAAAGCTCAGCCAAAGAAGCTTTCTAAGCACGACATCATGAGAACTAGAGCCTCAGATATGGAAGCATAACCCGCTTCAGCAATTTGGATAAATTAAGCAGACTTCTAAAAGGACTGGCTTTGCACAATTGCCTCTTATCACCGAGAAAATAAAACTTCATGTTTAATCTCAACACATTCAAAAGATTTGTTTATTTAGCTTTAGGAATGACAAAGTAAGGCCAGTAAACGAACTGAGAACATTGAGGACCCCAAAGTCATTGTGGTGGAGTATATTACGGTGCCTCGAACCCTTCAAGACTTGAGTCTATTGTTGCAATCACTGTTACTTGTTTAAACAATAAACAAGAAGTTGGCTTTTTTGGTGATTTTTTGTGGATGATCATTCCCACAGCCTCACCCTCTATTGGTGGATGGTGTTTCCCACTCTTGTCAACTTTCATGAACAGTCTTGTTGTTACCTTATCATTTCAAACTTCTGTAGTTTATTCCCACCTTCAGTTTGCGGGGACTTGTAAGGCCCAGCCCATTCAACTCCTTAAAACCCAGGTGTTAAGGAGAGGGGAGCTAAAGCCTTATAAACCATACAGAGGGGCCATAAATGGGCGATGTTGGACATTCCAACACACCCCCTGAACCACAGGAGCCGGACACTCGGCATATCCTGGACCACAACAGCCGGACACTCGGCACGCCGGAAGACAAGACTAACCAAGCTCTGATACCACTTGTAAGGCCCAGCCTATTCAACTCCTTAAAACCCAGGTGTTGAGGAGAGGGGAGCTAAAGCCTTATAAACCGTACAGAGGGGCCATAAATGGGCGATGTGGGACATTCCAACACGGGGGAGTGTTGGAATTAGAAAATAATTCCAACACTCCCTCGAACATCTCGGTTCGGTTAAGAAAAATGACATAACACTGATTTAAACCGACCGATATCGCCCTTAATTTGAAGTACAATCTTATGGATAAGCTTAGAAAGCTTGATCCAAAGATTCGTAGTCGTCTTGTGTACAAGATGATGGAGTGTGCATATGCTCTCGACTACGATTTGTATATTGAAAAGTTGGGTTCTTTGGTGAAAGTGGGTGGTCGGAGGGTGAGAGACTTGTTGAGTGACATACCTGTTCAACACTGGTGTAATGCTTTCTTCAATGGACAAAATATGGGCCATTATCTCACAAAATATGACCCCACAATCCAAAGTACCTGGAGCTTGTTGCGGGGAGTCAAGAACATTGTGCAAGGTAGTCTCGAGGCTCTGGGTATCTACATCAACTCGGTCCTCTTCGCGTGAATGTTGAAACTTTTCAAAGACATTGTTTTTTCTGAAAAATTTGAAAAAAATGTAGTTATTTGTCAGTTATAAATATGTGATATTAAAGTAATGACTAGTTGTGTATGATTACCATTTCATGCATGTCTGGGAGATATGGATCAGATATCGCTCGAGATCTTGGACGCAAAAGGTTGTAGAAGCTCCAGGTACCTGTTTCTGTTGTTGCAGAAACTGTAAAAGAACAATATTACTAAATAATAGTAGCCTTTGACGGTTTTATTGGGATGAGTCGTGGACTAAGTCACTCTCTTTAAGACGCTTCGCGGCCCTGCCCAAGTTGTGCAAGCAGTTCAGATGAAGGCCACGACGTCCCCAGGATAAAGCAGCCCAGAAAACACCTCTGTCTCAAAAATCTTTGCACGGAGGAAGATCGGAAAACCCACACCCTTTAGAACTAGTTGCTCAGAAACTGTGAAGAAAACTGTGTTTTGAAAACTTTCTGTAACTCTTTTTGCTCTCTGTGAATTGTATATCTTTTATGAAAGCAGTTTTTCTGTATATATAAAAAATATTCTGAACGTTGGGGAAACGTAACATTGCAGAACGTGGAGAGAAAAACTGGAGTAAAAAACGTGGAAGAGTTTTAGGAAGACTAGGTCTCCAACTGATTCAATCCAAATAACACTCTTTCAGCTTAGAAAATATTTATTTTTCAAATAAATTTTGTATAAAAAGATATATAGGAGTAGGCCCACGCCCACGCCCACGCCCACACCCAAGCTCGGCCCAGAACGGAACAGAGCGGAGTGGGGAGGTGGCGCGCGCGCGCGTGTGTGTTTTGTGGTAAACCCAATTGGGCCTAGGGCCTCCCCCTTCACAAAACTTGGTACCCCCAAGGGGCCCAACCCTTACTCCAATCTCTACTTATGTATGTCCTTCTCACTTCCTCTAATTTTCCTATGTGGGATAAGTAAAATAACATTTGGGCTGGTTTGTGAATAAGACACAACTCAAAACCAATTTTCAAAAGTTTTCCCTCAAACTTTCCCTCCCCCACTTATATTTTAAAAATTGATTTAAGATCATCGAGTAACGTTTCATAAGACTGTGCATAAGTAAATGTGTTTTTCAACTGGAACCTTTACGTAGTGATAGTGCTTCTGATTATACTAGAGTAACTGTAGATTTGAACTCTATCTCAGACAACACCACACACACAGTCCTACTAGGGTGAAGTTCAAAAACTAGTACTTTACGACCGTGTGCTTATATCCCAGTATAGCAAATGATCTAGAGAATTTGCCCAAAATTTCAAAGGAAGCGACCTCACTTCCACATTCGCCTAGGTGAGTCTAACAAGGATACTCCTGTAGCTAGGTATCCTACTCCAAATGGAGTTTAGATCTCATTAAGAGTTATAAAGAACTCAACCTTCTGTCCTTCAGGATGTCATGCTTCGTAGGGATGGACTTGGAGTATTACCCCCATATATAGATATTAGCATGATTCCACTCATATCACTTTATGACTTGTTATTACCCTTTGAACCTATTTCTTGGAATCTCCAGTCTATAGGTTGGGTTACTATCACAAGTGACTCAACTATCTAAGGGCTTTAGTCCCATCCCTTTCGAGGTTTTACAAACCTTCTCTCGTGCTAGTCCTTTCATCAAAGGATCGACCAAGTTTCCCTTAGACCGTACATAATCCACTCTTACAGCTCTAGAAGACAGAAACTCTCTAATAGTGTTGTGCTTGCGACGTATTTGTCGCTTCTTGTCGTTATAGTAACGGTTCTCAACTTTTGCAATAGCCGCGGTACTATCACAGTGGATTAGGACAGCTGGTATCGGTCTCTCCCATAAAGGGGTATCTGGTAGCAGATTTCTCAGCCAACCTGCCTCCTCACTAGCTGTAGCTAGTGCTATCATCTCTGACTCCATCATGGGCTGAGCCAAAATAGTCTGTTTCTTAGACTTCCATGAAACTGCGCCTCCAGCAATACAAGAAATGTATCCACTAGTGGCTTTGGAGTCATCTGATAGGGTATTCCAATAAGCATCGCTACATCCTTCAAGGACAGCGGAAAACTTCTGATAGTGTAATTTTAGGTTCATCGTTCTTTTCAGGTAACGCATGACTCTTTCAATAACATGTCAATGCTCCATACTAGCTCTACTAGTAAACCTATATAGTACTCCAACAGCATAAGCTATATCTGGCCTAGTGTAATCAGTAGCATAACGGAGGCTACCAATGATGCTCGTATACTCAGTTTGTCTAACACTATCACCAGTGTTCTTGAACAATTTTACACTAGGGTCATATGGAGTACATGCTGGTTTACAGTTAAAATAATTGTATTTCTTTAGAATCTTCTCAATGTAATGAGATTGATCTAAAGAAAGTCCCTTTTCGGACCTAGTAATATTCATTCCAAGAATTACACTAGCTTCTCCTAAATCTTTCATATTAAAGTTGGCACATAAGAGAGATTTAACTTCATTAAGGACATGAATATTTGATCCAAAAATAAGTAAGTCATCCACATATAAGCAAATAATAGTGCAAGTGTTGTTTTCAAATTTATAATAAATACATTTATTTTAAAACCATTTGAGATGACTAAACTATCAAATTTATCATGCCATTGTTTAGGTACTTGTTTCAAACCATAAAGAGATTTATTTAATTTGCAAACTTTATTTTCTTGACCAAAAATAATAAAACTTCAGGTTGGTCCATATAAATCTCTTCTTCTAATTCACCATTTAAAAAAGCTATTTTAACATCCATTTGGTGTACAACTAAATCATGAATAGCAGCAAAAGCAAATAGTACACAAATAGAAGTAATTCTAGTGACAGGTGAATAAGTATCAAAGAAATCAATATTTTCTCTTTGTCTATAACCCTTAGCTACATGCAAGACGTGCCTTATATTTTTCTATCGTGCCATCGGGTTTCAATTTCTTTTTAAGAATCCATTTGCAACCTATTGTCTTACAACCAAGTAAAAGATCTACTAAGTGCCAAGTCTTATTTGATTCCAATGATTTCATATCATCATTTATAGCTTCTTGCCATAAATCAGCATCTATAGAAGTCAAGGCTTCTTGGAGGGTGTTAGGATCCTCCTCTAAGTTGTAAGTATAAAAGTCGGTCCCAAAATCTTTCGCGATTCGGACTCTCTTACTTTTTCTAAGTTCTAGTTCATATTCATTTGGTTATACTAATCTAGGCACTTAGGTGCGCTATATTGCAAGTTCTAGTTCATATTCATTTGGTTATACTAAGATTAATGGGAATTTGATCACAAATTTTGAAAAAAACGCTATATTGTAGAGATGCATACTGTAGGTGCGCAAAAAATGAATGGGGGTATTTATGTCTTTAGCAACACTAAGTGACTAATTTCTAGATTCAAATATAAGAAGGACCTATTTCGAGAAAAATCTAGGATTAAGGACTAAATCCTACTTTACCCTATATTTAAATGGAATTCATGTTTAGAAATGAACCAAACCCATTCCCAATGTTTTGGCTCAATGTTAGGCCCTCCCGTGCAAGCATTAATTATTTGTAACCAGGGACGGATGCAAGAATTTGAAATTGGGGGCTTTGCTAGGGTCAAACCAAGAAGTTGCGGTAGTCGATTTACGGGGGTTCTGCCCTCGATACATTTTTTTTTTGGGTCTATTTATATATGCTTTCGTGTAGATGATGTACTTAAGCTAATGCTATAAAAATTAAGGAAAAATTGGGCTAAGGTCTTTCAGGTTGGGTCAATAAGGCCAAAAGGACATCCCAAAATTCCTAAGCCCTAAAAGGACACCTATTTTTCTTTTTTTGCTAAAGTCGCTCATTTTTAATTTTTCATTTTTGTAGACAAAAGTACCCCTTCTCCATTGTACATGTCGCACTAATGTCAGCATCGAATTTTTTTTTTATTAATTTTCTTTTTAAAAAAAAATCGATTTTTTTTTCTTTTGACGTCAAGTTTAGAAATGTCTCTAAAATTTCTTAGAGACATTTCAAATCAGAGACATTTCGGGACAAAATGTCTCTGAATTTTCTTCTTCTTCTTCTTCCTTTTTTAATATGAAAATTTTAGATATATTTCTACGAAAATGTCTTAATCTTTCAAAAATATTTTTAAAAAGGATAGTAGATCATAGACCTCTTAAAATTAAGTGCATTAATAAAAAATCTACAAAATTTAGCCATTTTTTTAAAAAGCCCTTTGCTATTTTTTGAATTTGGTTAAAAGCCCCTTGCTGGATAAGAAAAATGGCTAAGACAATATTTTTTTGTCAACTTTAAACGACCATAACTAACTCATTTTTTAGCATTTTTGAGTGAATATTTTTAAAATTTTTTATTTCATGTATTTCTTCGAGATCTATGCAATGGAGTTAGAAATTGTACAAAAGAAAGTAATTTGGAACCTCATTTTTTAATTTTATCTATAAAAAAATATGATATTATCTGTTTTGAAAGATAATATTAATATTTTCTGTCAATTTTAAACCACCATAACTCACTCGTGGGTTTTTTTTTTTAATTTTTTTATTTGAGATCTACGCAATGGAGTTGAAAATTGTACAATAGAAAGTAATTTGGAACCTCATTTTTGATTTTATCTGTATCTGTTTTGATAGATAATATTAATATTATCTCTTAACTTTAAACTACTATAACTCACTCATTTTTTTTTAGCCTTTTTGTGAGATCCCGTCCCACATCGAAAAATTATAGAAAGTTAGTGTGGTACTTATAACACCAAGTGGACTATTACTAACAACTTGGGCTTAAGCATTTTAAGGGCCGATGTGGTGAGCCCATCACGTTGTTGGGTTAGTGGTTCATTTGGTGGGTCGTTTCAAAGTGTTATTTGAGCGGACCTCAGCCAAAAGTGTGTGGAATTGAGCTGTGCCCTGGAGGATGGTGTATGGATCCTACACTGCCTGAGGGAAGTTATAGATCCTACACCGCCATGCGACGAGGATGTCACAGGGAGACTGTGAGATCCCGTCCCACATCGAAAAATTATAGAAAGTTAGTGTGGTACTTATAGAACTAAGTGGGCTACTACTAACAATTTGGGCTTAAGCATTTTAAGGGCCGATGTGGCGAGCTTGTCAAGTTATTGGGTTAGTGGTTCATTTGGTGGATTGTTACACAGCCGATGTGGTGAGCCTGTCAAGTTGTTGGATTAGTGGTTCATTTGGTGGATTGTTACACTTTTTGAGTGAATTTTTATTTGTATTTTCATTTTTTTTTTTAATTTCATGTATTTCTTCGAGATCTACGGGGTTGAAAATTATACAAAAGAAAGTAATTTGGTACCTCATTTTTAATTGGGAATTGTTATTGCCACTCCATCATTGAACTAATGCATTCCATGGTACCACTCTCAGAGCATGTGATATCATGTATGCAATGCATGACATGTATGGTACCACATGTTTTAAGAGTGGTACTATGGAGTGTACTAGTTCAATGATGGAGTGACAATAGCATCACCCATTTTTATTTTATCTGTATCTGTAATGACAGATAATATTAATTTTATCTGTCAATTTTAAACCATCATAACTCACTCGTCTTTTTAGCCTTTTAATTTGAGTGATTTTTTTTAAAAAAAAAAATTTATTTCATATATTTCTTTGAGATCTACCCAATGAAATTGAAAATTGTACAAATTAAAGTAATTTGGAACCTCAATTTTTTTTTAATCTATATCTACAATGACAAATAACATTATTTGTTTTGATAGATAATATTAATATTAATATTATCCGGCTTTTTGCTGCTTTGGGGTTATTCTCTTCACTTATTAAGTTATTAGAGCCTTGGTTAGTTGAGTTTATGATTCTTCTTTTGTTAGGTAAATTCAAACAGTTGTATTGCTTGTTTTGGAACCTTGCTTTTGGGTGTGTTTTGTGCCCGTGGGTTCTTTTGGTTTTCTTTTGCTTGTTCAGGGCGGTCCATGTTTTAGCTTCAGCTGGTTTGTATTTGGGTGCTTTGGCACCTCATCTTTTTTATCAATAAAATTTGTGGTTAAAACAAAAAAACTTTAAACCATCATAATTCATTCGTTTTTAGCCCTTTTGAGTAATTTTTTTTTAATTTTTAAATTTCATGTATTTCTTCGAGATCTACGCAATAGAGTTAAAAATTGTATAGAGAAAGTAATTTGAAACCTCTTTTTTTTTATTTGTCAAAACATATGATATTATTTGTTTCTGTTTTGACAGATAACATTCATATTATCTGTTAACTTTAAACTATCATAAATCACTTGCTTTTTTTAGCCTTTTTGAGTGATTTTTTTTTATTCCTTGTATTTTTTCTAGATCTATGGACATATGGTGCAAACTTTAAGAAAGGAATATGTTTCTTGCTATATTCATGCAAAAAAAAACATAGTTTTTTCATACTTGTTTAGTTTTTAGATTTTTTTGTCCCCATTAGTTCATGGTAATAATGCCGATCTCGGTTGATAGATCTCATTTTGTTGATTCTAAAATATTAAAATTTTCAAAAAAAGGGACTTGTAAAACAAAAGTTATAGCAATCTGAAGTTGTTTAGGCATAAAAAAACCTAATGAGTTAAAGAAAAGTAACATGAGTTTTAGCTTGGAAGAGTTTTATTTATGGGGGCTATGGCCGAAGCCCCTTTTTAAAATACAGAGGGGGTAGAGGTGTCAAATGGGCCGGGCCGGGCCGGGCTCGGTCAGAGCGGGCCCAACCGGGCTAGAGGGCTAGGCCGGGCCAGGCTTGGGAGGGTAGGGGAGGTTTCCACCCCGGATCGAAGGCTCGAGTCTACGCCGGGCCGGGCTACATCAACTTCCTTCATGTTTTCAATGAAGCATTGACGGGCTCGGGCCGGGTGGGGGGCATTGGCGGGCTTCGGGCCGGGCCAACCCGACCCAATTGACACCTCTAGGGGGAGGGGGTTAACATTTCATCGGGTCAAACAATAAGTGGGTAAAGTATAATTAACCCTTTTTATCATTCAGAAATCTGTATCGAATCCAAAAAAAAGGTGATATTCAGGGGTTAATTTTGTATTTAAGCCTCCTTAAAATGCTAAAATCTGAACAATATGAGGTAAAAAAATATTTGAATGACAATTTTATACATAAAGGAACTATATATTATAACTTTTTCAGTGCAAGAAAGTAGCTTTCTGCATAGTGTAGGTCTAGAGTGAAATTGTGTGGGTTTAGCTTTCTTTTGTTTATTGCCATCTAAGCAGTAAGGTTTAATTTAATTAGAGTAATACTTGGTGCACAACCAAAGTCAGTTCACAATTTTCATTTTTGTGTCTATCTCTCTTCTAATGGGCACTGTGGGGTCACTGGCACTGTGAGACCCATTAAGAAAGAGATAGACACAAAATAGAAGTTGTGAGCAAAAGATTGTGGCTTTGATTGTGCCCCAAATATTACCCATTTAATTATTAGCTTTGGTTCATTTAAAACAAACAAGTGGCCAGACTTCACAATTTCCATGAACTATATGTAATATATATATATATATATATATCTGAAATATGTGAGAGATGGTGTGAGTGACCACTGACCAACACCCACCAGCTTTCACCTTTGTTTGGTCCGACAAGATAATAAAATGATAAGGTTTATGCACCTCACCGGTCCCCACGTTTTCTTTCTCTCTCCAAACTCCAAAGACACACACGGTAACAATCTCTCTCTGTTATATAGCCAGGACGAATCCAAGAATCAAACTAAAGGGGCGAACAAGATTGGGGGCAAGCTTAATAATTTTTTTAAAAAAAGTAGGGACACAAGTACATATAATTAAAATATATTTATGCATAATATTAATATAAATATAAGCCTTTTTCAAATGTATCGTGTGTCAATTAAGGGAAGAAATGTTCCATCAAAAATATAATAATAATAATAAGGTAAGAAATGTTGTACTATTTTTAGAAATATTTGTATCAAAAGGTAATAAACGTTGTACCATTATAACAAATATTTGTACCAAATCATACTTATTTTGTTTTACTCGTGATAAGAAAGTATATTTGTACCTATGGTAAGAAAACTTTATACTTATGATAAGGAACCTTTGTACATGTAACCTATGTAAGAAATAATTGTACTTATAGTAAGAAACCTTTGTATCTATTATTAAAAACATTTCTTACTAAAGTACAAACATTACTACCAGTGCATGTATCAAAGTGATTTGATAGTATTGTACAACCAAATCACTTAGGTTGATGAAAAACTGTGCCCAAAAAGGAACCGGACCAAGAGTAAGAATAAAAGTGAAAAAAAAAGGTATTCGTGGCAGTAGTAGGTTGGAAGTGTATAGGGCGGTTCTACTTGATTCCACGTGACAAAGATCTGGTCGATTTTCAATATGTTGGACTATATAAGAAGAAAGAATAAAGATTGGGCACTAATAAAATTCACAACACAATTCACAGACAGATAAATTTGTCTCTCTTTTTTGTGATTTTACAGGAGTAATATTTGGGGCACAATCAAATACACAACTTTTGGGACATAACCTAACGAATGTGTCTATCTCTCTCCTGTTTCATTGTGGGGTCCAGTGACATCACAGGAAAGAGATAGACACATTAATTAGGTTGTGTCCCAAAAGTTGTGTATTTAGTTGTGTCCCAAGTTTTACTCATTTTACAGTGTTAGTGGACCCTATCAGAAAAGAGAGAAGATGCATTTATGTATTTATAAATTTTGCTTGTGTCCGTAGAACTACCCAAGAGGAAACCGCATAGTATTGGATTAAAAAATATATACTCCCTCCGTCCCATAATAAGTGTCCACATTTCCTTTTTTGGATGTCCCACAATAAGTGTCCACTTTCCTAAATTGACATATATATTTTACTTACTTTCCAAAACTACCCTTATAATAAAGACAAAGAAGCATTTATTTGTGGTCCTAAAACAAGCAAAAAGTCAAACACCCATCACATCTAAGGGTAAAATTGGAAAGACACTCTTTAATGAACCAAATAAATTAATATAATACAACTTTCTTAAACATTGTGCAAAAAGGAAGTGGACACTTATTATGGGACGGAGGGAGTATTTAAATTTATAGGCATGAATATGTGTAAAGTAAATTTATAGGCATGTGTAATAAAATTAAATTTATAAGTATGTGTGTAATATCAAAGTATAAAATTAAAAAGGCAAGTGTGTGTAATATCAAAACATGTGTGTGCTTAATATGAAAACATAAAATTAAATTTATAGGCACGTGTGTAAATTAAATTTATACAAATCAATTTGAAAAAAAAAGGGTTAATCACATTTTGCCCCCCTGTGGTTAGGTCTATTTTCTCTTTACCCTTGTACTTCAAAATGGATATTTACCCCCAACTGGTACACCAGGAGCTCCTTAAATTCTTTTACAACATCCCCTTATATAGATCAGTTTGCAACCCATTATTTATTGGACAAGTAATAGAATTCTATCACAAAAGAAACTAAATCACAATAGGAATCTAGCTAAATCACAATCCCTAAATTAATGGGATTATTCCACGTGTGATATAATCCCAACACATTTATGGCAGTTCATATGTTATTATGTTGGTACATTTTAAGAATTGAAATAGTTGAATTCAATATGGAAGTGGAACCCATAGGGTCTAAATAGTATTCTCGACATTTACTTGCATTTAATGGCTATTTGGTTAATCATTTAATTCCCATTTAATATTTTATATTATCAGTGATTAATACTGTGACTTTACCATTTTGAGAGCGTGATTAGACACGTGACATAATTTATAGATTAATTTTATCTTTACGAATATTTAAAATCACGTTTAGAACCTATAAGGGAAATGCTATAGTGAGGAGCTTCTCATATGACAAAGCGGGTTTTAACCGTTGGATGAGCATCTAGACATAAGATTCACAAGAAACTGGAGATACATTTATTGCTAGATGTTTATCCAATGGTTAAAACTTGCCTTCTTATATAAGAAACTTCTAATAATAGACTAGTCAAACATATAATAAGACCTACATATATGCCACCTAGCTAGAGGTAACACGTGGTAAGGCTGAAAGTTGCCACAGCACCGGACCCATGCACATGTGCTTTGACTTGTGTCCTATGACACATAAATATATACATATGCAAATTTGGGATCTTCTAGAAAAATAGAACAACAAAGCATAAAATGTGTGTGTGTCCGAGATATACGCGTCAGTTATATATATATATATATATATATATATATATCTACTATCTACTATTAATCAAGCTGTTCGAATTTTTCAAAATTTTTAAAGGGTGATGCTATTTTCACTCTATCATTGAACTAAGGCACTCCATGGTACCACTCTTAGAGCATGTGGTACCATGTATATCATGCATTGCATACATGGTACCACATGCTCTAAGAATGGTACCATAGAGTGCCTTAGTTCAACGATGGAGTGGCAATAACATTTCCCTTTTTAAATTGTCCTTTAAAATTATAATTATAATTGACTTTGAAAAGAGTTAACAAAAATAACATTTTATGTGCACGTAGCATTACCCTTATATAATATTTATAGGGAATTGCTAAGTACACTCGCGTTTTTGTTATGTACACTCAAATTCTTTTATTCTAATCATTTTTCTTTTAAAAAATTTCACTTTTGTAAAAATGAGCGATGTATATAGCAAAATTAGTGATGTACATAGCAATTTCCTATTTATATATAGATTAATTATATATATATATACATGCATTTATATTAGTTGATCTTTGATCAATAAAAAGATCGAACAAAGAGCTCACATAAAGAGTCTGCGAAGAAGAGAAAGAAACGACGGGTTTCAATCTTTCCGATACCATATATAGTTTTGTCGTATATTGCTCAAATCGTGATACGAGATCATATTTAGACTCGTGGAAGTAAGAGGGATCTTTTAGTATAACTTTGGTTACGTTTAATCACAATATTTTTTGACCCAATTTGGAGTGATTATTTTATTTATACGGGATCAAGGTGTGCATGACACCAATAATCTTGTGTGGCGCTATTTCATTGCATGTGGGACACCAAATAAGCACTACCTTAAAACTACACAAAAACTTCTCCATTTGGAGAGCCCTATAACTATATTTTATAGCTTGAGCCTTTTTCTAGCGCAACTTTTTGGAGGTACAAATCTTCAAATGCAAGTTTTTTTTTTTCTTCCAAATATTGTATTTAGGAGTGGACACGAGTCGAGCCAATTTTGCTCGCGAGCTTTTTCACGAGTTCACGAGCTCAAGTGAGCCGAGCTTTCAAGTGATCGCGAGCTTTCTCGCGAGCTTTTTAACAAGCTTTTTCGCGCTCTTTTAAAACTTTTATAGTTTAATGCATGGCCGGCCCAAAATGGGGGCAAAAGAGGCAATTGCTCCGGACCACCAAAGTTCGCAAAATTTTGAGAGCCTCCATAAAATTTTTATAATTATTTTATCTTGAGATTTTTAGTATTTTACATTTAGGCCTCCCCTAAGGCCCAATTTAGTGTCATCAACTACATATATATTGAAATACATGTATATAAAACTCAAAAGCAAAGGTCTTAGAGTTGAAAATTGCACTTTTAGTGTAAGAATTTTTTGAGTTTTAGAAATAAGCCCTCCTAGAATTTTTTTTTTTTTGAACATCAGGGCATTTTATTAGATAAGCCAAAAGGCCAAGAAGGATACAATCACCCCAAGCAAAAACATACAATCAGCCATTTAAATTCCCAATGGAATCCAATAAAAAAACCCCTAAGAGCTTGGGAAAGATTCCTAAATCTCTATATCAGCACTTCTAACAACACTACAGGTGGTGAAAAAAAAACTGTATTAGCACTAAGAGATGAGAAACTTTGCACTCAAACTAACTCAGCATTGCTCTAATAAAAATGGCAGCACTCCATAATTTCACATTTCAACCCAGTAACTCAGATTTCAACAGAATTTCATGAACTTCTCCCAGAATTTCAGATTTCAGTAGCATTTTCCTCTTCTTTGAAGTCATATTTTAATCTCTCGAGATGCTCAAAGCATCCACCCGTCCCAATAGATAGACAGATATTTGTTAGAAGGCATAGCATCCCTATCCATCTCAATAAAACTGATTGAAATGGTACTCTCTTGATCATCCCAATATAAGTTGGATAGTCCTTAAACAGTGGATATGCTTCCATGGCTCTTTATCCATCTGTAAGTAAGCTTCTTTCCACACTCCACCTCTCATCTCCAACCAAATTGAAGTGGCCAGTCACACACCACATTGACATCAGCAGCAGCAGGTTTTTGACAGCCCCAGCACATTTTTGACAGCAAATTGAAAAGCCACAAAAACAGCTACATAGCCCCAGTCCATACGGAATCTGCATGATTTCTTGACCAACCATCATCGCCTAGAATCATACCAATTACGAGTAAAATTTTGTAGATCCATCCTTCTAAGAGCAATCAGCACACACTCACACTCCATGATCGAGGACACCTTCGAACAACAGACACCAAGTACTCCATGCACTTTTTGTTTCCTGTAACCATGAAGGCACGTGCTGTGGCAGGTGGAAATTGGAATTATGAGGACGCAGCCATGAAACAAGATTAGCACCCACAAATACTGTCACAGCAGCCCACAACCTAGATGAAGAGTTCAACAGTAGCACTCCGGATGAGGGTAGCATTTTTGTGAGGATGAGTTCAACAGTAGCAAAAACAAGAAATAGCCCACAAACACAGTGACAGCAGCCCACAGTCTTGATTATAAGTTCAACATGTAGCACTCCGGATGAGATTAGCATTCTTGTGAACATCAGCAGGTCTCGATGTGCATGGCTTTCCCTATTTTCCAGAACTCAATGCAGCAGCCAATCCCAGAACTTGCAAGTATCATTATCAAGTAAGTAGAGGAAGACAATGAGTTGACTAAAAAAGCTCACAACAACCGACTTTGCAGATAGCCCTTCCATATACTTGTTCTTGTTCCAAAATTGGATATCTTCAAAGGGGAAAACCATCATAGGACAAACTTAGAGAGCCGCCATTACCATTCTTGAATGCCAAGAAGTCGAACACAGAATGAAGTAATGAGACAACCATGGTAATCCCCAAAAAGGATAGGATTTCCTTCCAAGAACACTCTCTCACTCTGCCACCTGCATTTCTTACAAACCATCACAGCAGCAACAGAGCATCCATCAAGCCAATTTTTTCTTCTTTTCTCTTTTTCTCTATTACTTCTTTTTTTTTTTCTTCTTCTTTTTTATTTTTTATTATTATTATTATTATTTTTTTTTATCCTTTCTTTCCCCTTCTTTTCTTCTTCTTCTTTTTTTTACCATAGAAATCCACCAACCATAACTCGGACCTCGTTGCACACAAAAGCATCATGCACATAGAACAGGAACCAAATAGCACTTGACAAGAGCAACTATCCTGCCAAAACACGTTGACAAACCCCTCCTGCATCACTCATCTTAACCCTCCTGCATAAAATCAGGAATCCCCCTTGACAAAACTCGATACCCCTTACTTAATTCCAGGCCCAAAAGGCAATCTCTACTCCAGATGAAGAAGTAGCCAAGGTTTTAAACCTCCCATCCAACATAAAGAGTTATCACAAGCAATCCCTAATGTCATTATAGACGAAAACTGATCCTGACTAAGCCCATAGGAACTGAAACTCAGTAAAATGCCTCCAGCCCGTTCAGAACCAACATAACCAACCCAGCGAACCTCCACCTCATACAAGCCATTTGCAACACCGAAAAAACCAAAAAACTCTGACACACAACAGCACTCTATACAACACCCCGCTAGACACAAAACAGACCAGTACAAGAGAAGCACAAAAAACATCAAAACACTTGCACAAAGACCAACCAAAACCACTGAAAAAACTACTCCCCAGATCCAAAGAGAAAACAAACAAAGAACCCACCAAACTGAGACAGACTATATTTCACACCATAGCCCGACACTTTAACAAACACCGCCCGAGAGGACACAACCCACACTACCCAAAAAAGACAATAACCACATGAGAGAAAACCCCTGAAACACCCCACCTACCTACCCGCTTTGCACCCTGAAATTAAAATGCACCCATACTCACCCACACGATCAAACAGTATTGGATTACCACCATTGAATCAAGGGAACTGCCCTTCCCACCCCCATTTTTGCAAGAGAATCGGCAAACCCATTCGCACTCCTTGGAGTATGAACAATTTTCCATGACCGAAGACGAGCCAACCGATTCCATACATCATTAAAAATGGCATTGTACTTCCACAAACTCTGACCTTTCTCACAAATCCAAGAAATTGCATTCTTGGAATCACTTTCAATAATTAACTCAACCCTTGATGCCCAATAAGAATCCGAGAAAAGAACGATTGCCGAATGGATGGCGAGTAATTCAGCAATATTTGAATCAAGGATACCCACACTCTTTGAGAAAAAACCCCTCACATTCCCCATATGATCCCTTACCACTCCTCCCACACCAGCCGGCCCTGGTTTCCCAAGAGAAGATCCATCAACATTAAATTTGAAGGACCCTGCCGGGGGTGGAATCCATGATGTACAAACAGCCCTCTTACCTTCATTACTTACAGATAACCAATCGGAAATGTTCCACAGTGAATCACTAATTGATAACCCATGCTCATCTGACTGAGATTTGAACCACCAAGCAATTCTAAGTTTGACAATTTCCCCCAACTCTCTAACTGATATTTCTTTATTATTGAAAACTCGGTCATTCCTGCACATCCATAATGACCATGCTGTAGCGAAAAAAGCAATACGCCAAGCCTTCTTAACCCGTGATCCCGGACACAACCCCTGCCACATCTCCCACCATTCCAAAATGGACCTCGAAACACCTCCATTTACACCCCACCAGCTCATTACTTCGCACCAGACTTTCCAAGAGAACTCACATAACAAAAAAAGATGATCAACACACTCCTCCTGCTTATTACAAAAACTGCACCCCAAACTACCATTAGGTAGAAGCCCCAACCTATGTAAATTTAATTTAACTGGTACCCTCTTTTTTAACAAGCGCCATACAAAAACCTGAACCCTTGAGGGGACCCTTGCCTTCCAAATTCCTTTCAGCTCATCATTTGAGACATGCATCATATTTTCCACTTCCCTGCAGAACGACTTGATAGAAAATACCCCTTTACAATCAAATTTCCATACCACTCTATCTTCCACTTCCTTACATGGACAATTATTACTTAATTCTGTACACAAATTTTCCCACTGTTGTGTTTCCCATCCAAAAAGTTGTCTTCTAAGTGGAATATCCCAATTCCATTTATTATTTATCCACTGACCGAAGTTTGCTATGACACCTTGCTTAACCGAGGCCAATGCAAACACCCGTCCAAATCTTGATCTCAAGCTTGTTTCTCCAATCCATACATCCTTCCAAAAATCCACATACCTACCATTCCCAATAGCAAGACCCATCCCTATTTTAGTTACTTCAGAGCATGTATCATTCCCTATCATTAACTTTCCCCACCCCTTTAAAATGTAAGAAGGTCGTCTAACGCCACATAAATCCAGTTGCAAAACATTTTGATCCAGATTATACTTATAACACAGCACCTTTCTCCATAGAACATTCTTTTCGTTGCCAAACCTCCATATCCATTTTGCGATAAACGCTCTATTTTTAGCCAATAAACTTCCAATTCCAAGACCACCGTTAGCTTTATGCAAGCATACTGTACTCCAGTCCACCCAATGAATCTTTTTCTTTGAGCAATCTCCACCCCATAAAAAACGTCTTTGAATTTGCTCAATTTTATTAATCACCTTTAGGGGGGCACGAAACAATGAAAAGAAATACATCGGCAAACAACTCAAAACTGATTTAATGAGCGTTACCCGACCTCCCATAGAGAGAAATCTCCTCTTCCACATTGCTAACTTAGATTCCACCTTTGTAATAACTGTTTTCCAAGTGTCAAACCTCCCTGGGTTCTTTCCCAATGGAATACCAAGATACTTAAAAGGCCCCACCCCCACCTTCGCATTAATTGACGTAGCCCATTCTTGCAGTACTACTGGATTCACCCCGAAACCCACTACACAACTTTTATGAAAATTAACTTTCAGCCCAGATGCACACTCAAAACACCTCAGTACCCTTTTAAAGTTCAGAATACTCCTACGATCTGCTTTACAAAACAGCAGGGTATCGTCAGCAAATTGAAGGTGGGATAAAGAAAATTCGCTAGATCCCAATCTAAAGCCTTCCAACAACTTAAGCTCTTCCGCCTTTTGAACCATTTGACTCAACCCTTCTGCCACTATATTAAACAAGAATGGAGAAAGGGGATCGCCTTGCCTCACCCCCCTTTCCATAACAAATTGCTCTGTAGGAGATCCATTGACTAGAATTGAGACTTGGACTGATGAAATACACTCGAATATCCACCTTCTCCATTTGCAACCAAAACCCATTTTAGACATGACCAGATCCAGAAATCCCCAGTCAATACTGTCGTACGCTTTTTCGAAGTCCACTTTAAGAATAGCTCCCCCCTCTCTACTCTTCTTCATCCCATCCATCACCTCTGCAGCAATAAGCAAACAATCGACAATCTGCCTCCCACTCACGAAAGCCATTTGATTGTCGCTAATGATAAACCTCAGAACTCTTTTTAACCTGTTAGATAACACCTTTGCAAGAATTTTATAGAGACATCCCACCAAACTTATCGGTCTAAATCGATTAATACCACTAGCATCCTTATCCTTTGGAATTAGAGTAATGAAAGAACAGTTGCTCCCATTGGGTAATTTGCCTTCCCTGTAGAAATTATTCATAAATTGACACACATCCTCTTTAATATAGTTCCAATATTTCTTTACAAAATTTAGATTAAATCCATCAGGACCAGGCGCTTTACCCCCTTCACAATTCTCAATGACTTCAGTAATTTCTTCCTCTGAGAAAGGTACTTCAAGACCCCTAGATTGCTCATCTGATAATACGTTGAAGTCTAATCCTTCTAGACCCAACCTCACATTCCCACTATACCGGAAGTGATTTCGAAAATGAGTGAAAATAAAAGATTTAACCTCAGCTGGCTCAGAAACCACTCTGTCTCCTACCTGCATATCCTGAAACCAATTCTTTTTTTCTCGAAACGAAACTGAGTTATGAAAAAAGGCCGTATTACGATCTCCATCTCTTAGCCACCTAATCCTGGACTTCTGTCTCCAAGCACTTTCTTCTAATCTGTACAATTTCCACAGCTTCTTGAAGCTCTCCATTTTGATCTGCATCTCTTCATCAGTCAACGTCCACCCACTTTCCTGGACAGCTTCGAAAGCAAAAATTTTTCCCTCCAAATCTGCAATTTCCACCGATACGTCCACCCCCTTTGATTTCCTCCATCCTTTTACGGCTTCCTTCGTCGATTTTAGCTTTTTCACAACCATATTATCGCCAGAGTACACCCTCCCTTCACCTTTCCAGATCTTGCTCATAATCTCCTCCATCTCTTTCTCCCCAGCCCAATGATCAAAAAATTTGAAAGGAATTGGACCCCAATCTGATTTTTCCTCCCCAAGAACCACTGGGTTGTGGTCCGAAAGGCCTTTCGGTAAACACCATTGCTTCATATTAACAAACCCACTTGCCCACTCAGGAGCTAGAAGAAAGCGATCCAACCTGCTCATACAAGTGCCTGCCCTATTCCTGGACCAAGTAAAGGCTCTTCCCGATAATGGTAGATCCAACAGTCCATTTCTCTGGATAAAATTGACAAAATCAGCTGTAGCACTCAAATTAAAATGTCCCCCCAATCTTTCATTTTCTGACTTGACAACATTCAGATCTCCTCCCAAACACCATGGTACATTTGACTTATCCATTTCCTCTGATAATTCTAGCCACAACCTTCTTTTCCCTATATCACAATTAGGCGCATAAACATTAGCAAGAATGCAATCCTTACCAGACTGGACATGAATACCTCTCAGAAGAATATATCTGAATCGCACAGTAACTTCTTCAACCACTATAAAATTAGGGTTCCATAGACTAATAAGGCCTCCAGATGCTCCCTCGGCGTCCGCAACCGCAATACGAGATAATGAAGCGCCCCCCATGTGATTCAACCACTTCTGGCCTTCGTTCTTTATCTTTGACTCCTGAATGAAAACTGCATCAGGATTATTTTTATCAATTACCCTTCTAATCGCCCTTCGCTTCTCTGCTCTCCCCAAACCCCTGATATTCCATGAGATTAACTTCATTATAAAACAAACAAATACCCAAAACTTCACCAGCCTCGCCACTACAATCATTTACATGATTGCAGTAACTCCCAATCTCTCATCTCCATTGCTATTAGTTTATCAATAATCCCATTCTCCTCTCCATCCACCTTTAGACCTAAGCACTTTCCCACTGCCCAAGTTGACTTAGCCTCTTTTAGAAAAGACTTATTTCTGCTTGCTATATCTTGATCTGAAATAGACACATCTGATATCTCCTCCATATCTCCCGATCTGCTGATAGGATTGTCTTGCTCTTCAATCGCTTGAAGAGACACCTGATCCAATTTGGTGTACCGCATACAGCGATGTGTCTTGGAGATCCCACCCTTTCTTTTTGCTCTATAAGATTTCCTTAATTTTTCCTCTCTCTTGATTACATCCGTCAGAGGTTTCTTCTTCCTTATCCTTTTTGACGATTTCTCCTTTAGCACCGAATGTTCCAATTGCACCCTCTCAGGCGCATCAGAATCTTCATGATCTTCCCCAATACAATCGTCAGATAAGCCCAGATTATGATCCTGATTCTCCATTCGTTCTCTTCGGCCCATGCTTCCATTCAATGTACCCATCCTATCACCACATTTTGGGCTCCCAACATTTGAAATACAAATTGGGCCCAGGCCCAAATCACGCTCCCCCTCAGCTCTACCTATCAACTTTGCAGGGCCCAAATTCTCTTTGATAACCTTAAACACATCCTCCACCCTCACGATACCCAACTCATTTAAGTTATTAACCCCTTTTTTTTGGGTCCCCACCAAAGGTAATAACTCTTGGTTATTCAAACTAAACTCTCCGCATTCAAAGTTTTTACTATTTCCCAACCCCAGGTTGGGAACCGACCCCTCAATCATACCGACTGCCTCTTGATGTGACTCAACCAACTCAATGGACACACCAACTATCGATTGGTCCACATCATCACCATCATAATTATCTTGTTCCCTACTGACTTCCACCCTACCCTTTTCCAACTGAGATATACCGTCACCCTCAGCACCATCATCTCCGGCGCCGGTGACCTCCTTAACCAGCTCACACTTGCTCTCATCTCTAATCTTTTTAGAACCTTCATAGTCAGAAGCTTCCTCACCTGTCTGATTCCCCATTTCCTCAGAACCACCTTCCAGTTCTTCAACAATCGAAATAATGAAAACTTCCCCATTGATCTTCACCTTTAAGGATTCCTCAACCCAAACATTGTCATCAACCCCACACAACACTCTTGCTATTTCCAAACATTCTCTCTTATCCGTATTATCGTCCACTGATATATAGGTTCCCACCAGATCGCCAATCTTTTTAAAGAATTTGGTGTTCCACGCCTGCAAAGGTATCCCTCTACAAGATACCCACACTAGCCTCCTATTCCCAATCCCATATATTGACCACGGAGCCATGTTCTCGAACCAAGTTCCCAACCATGAGAAGAAATCCCTGCACCCCTTTTCCATTTCTTCCCTCTTCGTAAATTCCAATAAAATTTTGCTTCCTCCCAATTTTTTGAACAAGCAGTTGACTAATCCAACATTCTTTGCCCACACACACAATTCCTCGAACTTAATGGATTCTTTCAGATGGCCAACAACACAGCGATCAAGCCACACTAAGTCTTCTTTTTCAACTTCATGCTTTATATGACAGCTTAGGGTTGTATCCTCCCTTATATGAGTCGACGGTATCGCTGCTACAACCCCTCTTTTACATTCGACACCGGTTACCTCAGCATACGATCGACTGTCCCTTAACCCCCCATTTTTCCCCTCCATCCTCAGAGAATAAACTCGATGACTTACATGCTTATCTGCCTGACTTCTTGTAACCTTTACACTGGATTTAGATTTACTTCTCCTATCCCACCCAAAGGAGGCAATCTTAACCCTCAAAATTCTACCCCATAACTTCCGGCCGTTACACTGGGCTACCACCCTTCTTGCCTCTACAACATTCTCAAAACGAACAAAACCAAACTTATCATTTCTCCCCTTCCGATCTTTCCACGGTATGAAAACCTCTTTTACTTTCCCATGATCCCCAAAGAAAAACTCCAGGCTTTTCCTATCTATGTTCTTGTGGAGATTATCCACAAAGACCGTCACCATTGAACCCCTTTCCATGAAAGAAAGAAATCTTCCAAAGAAAGAAGAATGATCCTAACAGCACCCTTTGAGTTCTGGGTACTATTCCTTTAACAGCACCTATATAAGTAATTCAATTTTGAAAGTACATTTTGCGATATAATTAAGTTTTTATTCAAATAGCTCAAACAATACATAATACAAACTTAAGTTACATTGAGCCCTCCTAGAATTTTGAAAGATGTCATACAATGTTTAAGTGTTACGAATAGACTCATATTATAAGTGGACCTCGAAAAAATCGCCAATTATGTATAAGTAAACCATGAAAAAATTGCCAATTATGTATAAATGAAACCTAAAAAAATTGTTAATTATGTATATGAAGACCCCAAAAAATTGCCTAGGGGCGCTGCCCCCAAATCCCCGTATAAGGGCCTCCTTTTTAGTTGTTCGTCCCGGGCCACCAAATACTCGGGACCGGCCCTGGTTTAATGGTAAATTAGACATTTATCAAGCCTATTTACGAGGTTTGTCATATTTTCTGTAAAATTACATAGTTTTATAATACATATATATATATATATATATATAAGTCACTATACAAGCTCTTTAACAAACCTGTTAACGAGCTTTTTCACGAGTTTGTTCGCGAGCCTTAATCGATTGTGTTCACGAGCTCAAATGAGCGAGCCAAGCCTAACTTTTATCAAGTCGAGTGTCCACCCCGGAATTGCATCCTAGTCTCCTAGATTATTAATTATCTTTGGAATACCCCATAATTAAAAATATTGCACGCAAGAGACTTTGTGGGTTTGGAAGAGATTAATTTTCATATAGTTCATCCGTCAATTACATGAGAAATTTTTTTGGGAGCTTGAAATAACTTGAAGAAATTATTCGGTGAATCTGTTATATTACGTTATTATGTTGATGTGATATGATCACTCAATCTTAAGCATACACATATCTCCTATTTTCAGGAGATAATGACAAGTAATTGGTGATTTATTAGTTTGATGTTGTCAACCACTAATCATGATCCCCTGAAAATAGGAGGAAAATAGGGTGTATGTGTATGGATCGTATGGTTAAGACTGAGAGGTGACATAGTGTTACAATTTCACTGAATGATTTCTCTAAGTCAAACATAACTAGTTAGTACAACTGCTTTCAAAAAATTGTCCAAAATCTTCTGATGTGGCAGTGACATATTTGATGCCGTAAAACATGTATTTTACGGATGTCCCGTATGAAATTTAAGAATAATGCTAGCTTTACAAATAAAATGCACAACTAAATGCACAATCTGTTTAAAATTATTGGATCTAGTGCTGAAAAGTCTATATACATAAAAAGACAAAAAATGAGGTGTACAATTTTTTTAGTACGAGGTCCAATAATTTTTAAGTAAGTTGTGCATTTAGTTGTGCTTCTAGCATTATTCGAAATTTAATCCCTTGCAGCACCCAATATATAACTGCCATAAGTGATTATAACAGCCATAAGTAAATACCAATAATGTTTGTTTGATAGCAGTCGTACTTGGAGCCCATAAGTGATTACAGAACTCAAACGAGTAAAATGAATATGTTTGGAAGTCGGTTTCGGCTTTTTAATCACTTAATTTATGCTAAAATACAAATATGCCTAAAAATAAAATAGTTTAATATTTTAATGTTGTTCTTTTTAGCAATTTCATGGAAAATAATCATTTACTTTTTTTTTTCTTTTTTTTTTTTCATTTTTTTTTTTTCATTTTGTTTGTCTAACACTCCTGCTTTTTAAAGTTATAGATATTTTAGCTAACCCAACCAACCGTACACCGAAACAACTTAGGCTTAGTTTGGTTTCCACGTGGTGTTTCTTCTTTTTTAAAGCTCAATTTCATGTTAATTAATTTAGTAACTAGTTTCTAAGCTTTGCAAAAATTGAACTTAGGGTTTTTTTGGAGGGAGCTTTTAAAAGCTTTAGAATTGAGCTTTTAAAAGCTCACGATTGCTTTTTGGTTTCATGATGTCATTTTTGAAGAGTAGTGTGTCACTTGTATAAAATTATTAAAGAACTTAATAATAAATTTCATAAGCTCCTTTTAAAAAACCACATGGGGCCAAACTAAGCCTTAATATCTAATATTTCACCCAGCTACTCCGAGCGGATTCGAAGACCAAGCTCAACCAAGAAAACAAGAATCGATCAAAGATATATATGTGCCGGTCGTCATGGTTGGCGGAATTAAGCATGGTTATGGTTGCCGACAACTGATCCACGTGAAAAAATAGTCCACAACCCTTATCCTTGGAATGGATGGATGAGATCATGAATATTATATATTACTGAATGAACACCCTACCCTTTTAATTGATTTTGATTGAGCCCTATAAATATAGCCCTCTCTCATCAGTATTCTCACCACAAACCAATCCATCTCTCTCTCTCCTACTATATAGTATAACTTAAAACCCCAAAACCACTGTCAAACATGGCCAAGTCTGCAACCTTCTTCTTTACTCTCCTCTTTGCTGCTGCTCTACTTCTCGCTGCATTTGGTAATTAATACGTACTCATATATATAACATCTCTAGCTATCTGATCATGAGTACTTTAGTTTTTGAGATATATATTACTTAACTGATTAATTATGTGTAAATATGAATTAATGCAGAGACACCCATGGTAGAAGGGAAATTGTGTGACGTGCCAAGTGGGACCTGGTCAGGCCATTGTGGCAGCTCAGACAAATGCAACCAACAATGCAGGGACAGGGAAGGTTTCGCCGCCGGAGGTGCTTGCCACTACGTATTTCCAAGTGTTCAGTGCTTGTGCAAGAAAGAATGTTAAAGCAAGCAAGCAATTAGCATGCAAGCTACTAAATAAATAAATAAACTATATAGCTATATAGTACTGGTCACTTCGATGATCATAGAATAATAAGTACCGGCCCATACATGCATGTAGACGTAGCAATCTGCATGGCTTGGCTAGCTGGTGTCCTTTCTGTTTTGTAATTGTAGGGGTAAGGTTTATTGTCCTCCCCCATTTTCGTTTTTTTATCAATAAAATAAGTATCGTAGTACTCCCTCTTTGTAAGCTAATTAATTCTTTCTTCATTTTTCTGATCTTTTTTTTTTTTTCGCTAAGTGCAAACAATTTTATTAATCGAAGGCATACATAATGCCAAAGCCAGTACACGTACCCATATCCAACATCCTTATTTTGCAATAACCAAAATAAGCTTAAGCAAAAGGGATCGAAAAACATGAGTCTTAACCCAAAACAAAGATACAGAAAAGCAAACCCATCTTAACAACACCAAAATCCTCCGTATAACCTACCGAATGGAGCAAAGAAAAACAAACCGAAAATGCAATATTAATCCATATATGGAAATTAAAACAAGCACAACCCCGATAATCAGAAGGACAAACCGAACCGAACCGAGGAGATCCCATCTTTATACATCGAAATAAACACTTGAAACTAAGTAGGATTATAATCGGTGGCAGCCCCAAGAATCATCCACTGTGGCCGAGGGTGATGATCACTAAAAATAAAAAAATAAAATTCAAGCATTAAAACATAAAATAAGAAAAATAAAATTAAAATTTTTTTTGGAATCTTTCGGCCATAACCTACTCAAATCAAACTCTTCCAAGCTAAAACTCATACTACTTTTCTTTAACTCATTAGGTCCCTTTTATGCTCAAATTTCTAGAACTTTTTGTTCTACGAGTCTGTTTTTCGAAAAATTTAATATTTTAGAATCAGCAAAATGAGATCTTTAAAACGAGATCAATATTGATCATGAAATATTGGGGACAAAAACTAAAAATTAAACAAATATGGAAAACTGCATTTTTTTTTTTTGCATAAATATAATAAAAACATGTTCCTTTCGTAAAACTGGTACCATAGATGCATAAATCTCAAAAAAAAATGCAGGAAATTAAAAAAAAAAATCACCCAAAAAGTCCAAGAATTGAGAAAGTTGTGGTAGTGTACAGTTGACCGATAATTTTTTTGTTTACAAATAGATAAACAAATTATTTTATCTGTTAGACAGATAAAATATCAAAATTAGGCTGCAATTTATCTTCTTCTTTTTTCTGTAAATTTTCCAAGCCCATTACATAGATCTCGAAGAAATGCATATGAAATACAAAATAAATAAATAAAATCAAACCAAAAAGCCAAAAAAATATAAAAATTATGGTTGTCTAAAGTTAACAAATAACATTATCTGTCTGACAGATAAAAACGAAAAATAAGGTTTCAATTTACTTTTTTTAATACAATTTTCAAGTCCAATGGATATATCTCAAAAAAATACTTGATAAAAAAAAAACATAAAAACAAACAAACAAACAAAAAAATCACTCAAAAAGACCAAAAAACAAGCAAGTTATGATGATTTAAAGTTGACAGATCATATTATTTGTCTAATATTATTTGTCAGATGGACTTTTCACCAAATTCGAAAAGTAGCAAGGGCCTTTTACAAAACTGCCAAATTGTGTGAGTTTTGGATAAAACACCTAATTTTAAGGGGCTTGTGACCTAATATTACTATATATATAAATATCTAACATTTTCAACACAACGAAACGTCAAAATAGCATGTTAGGAAGGTTAATTGTATCCATGTTTAAAAAAAAAAATTAAACGAAGTGTTGGCTAGCTGAAAAGTTAACCGTGTAAGAGCATCTCCAACCAACCATGCTCTCTAAAATTTCTCCAAGTTCTTTTTTTTTTTTGCTAAAATTGATATAAATTAAGCTATTACAGTCACTTTTAAGCTTCTTGCTCCAACCATGCTCTCTACAATAGAGCTTTAATTTTCAGATTAAAATTGGTAATTCTAATGTACTCTCTCTTCTCAAACGAGTCCCAATTGTGCTACTTTTTTTTATTTTAATTTTGAATAGCTTCCCAAACATTCTCTCTCTCTCTCTCTCTCTCTCTCTCTCTCTCATTTTAAGAGTCTCATTTGGAAAAAGTAATTTTTTAAGCGAACATCATGTATTGGTATCACATCATCCAAATTTTCACATGAATTACCCTTCTTTTAAATTTATAAACTTTTGAAAATGGAGAGAGTTGTGAGAGTAAATTGGGAAAATCAGCAACTAAATCACACAGACTTTTTAAATGGATTATTAAAAGATACAAATGTTACATAACCAACAAAGATAATGACTCAAACACGACAGGTGATCGGGAGAGAACAAATCCTAATTACACGCCTTAATTCACATTTGTTAGTACTTTTTATCCAGTTTTTGTGTATTTTTACTTCGTTTTCTGTTTTCTGTCAGGATTTGGAGAAAAGTAAGGATTCCAGGCTAAATGGAGAGAAAAACAGAAAAAAAAAAAAAAAAAGAAGCTGAAAAGGCACCTCGCGCGCGGGGCTCGCTTGCACGACAGACCCGAATATCGCTCGCGCGACCTCCCAATATCGTGCTCACGCGACCTGTGTAAAAATCAAAGTTGCGTATTTTAGTGTACTAAAGATTCCCACGCGAGCGAAACTGCCTAATTACGTCCAAACTGTTAAATATAGCAGTTTCAGTGCGAATAGGTTTAGGAAAGCTTCCAAACTTGCTCCAAATCTATAAATACTTAATTGTAATTCAATTCTTAGGTTACACACCTTTATACACATTATTATACACAAAAATATACACATCTATTGAAGGGGGGAAAGCAAGGAGAAGAAGAAGAAGACCAAGGATTTCCATGGCCTCCTCCATCAACCTCTTGCCGTTCATCACTTCCATGGCCAACTAAACCTAGATCTAGGGTTTCAGTGAAACCCTAGCAAAGTAATAGGGTGTTATTTATGTTTTTCTTTTAGTTTTATTATGTATAGATGATGATTACATGTTTCAAGGATTTTAAATAATAAAATTGAACTTCTATTGATTAAATCGTTACTTTAAAAGTTTATTCTTGTCTTAGATCTATTTTGAATGTGATGTGCTCAATGATCTATATTTGCTGTGCTTGTGTAGATTATTTACATGTAATGGTGCTTATTTGAATTGTGATATCAAGTAGACAAATAGTTCATGCCTAGAAAAGACGGATTGTGTCGCAACCCTAGTTTAGTGTGAGACAATCCGTGCTAACCGAAGATGAATTATGTTGGTGCTTGAATCGTAGTTATCTTCTTGACGGAGGAATTGGGCTTGTAGCTACAATTCCCTATTATCATCCAATGTAATAAGCTAATTGAACGCATAAATACCCTTATTATGAAGCTAGTGGTGGATTTGCAATCCTAGGTTCACTTTAAATATCGTTAAAACAACCTTTGATTACTTTCATAGTTTAGATTTATTTTATTGCTCTTAGTTTAATTAAAATTAAATCAAAATCCGTTTTCTATTAATTAGATTTAGGTTTTAAAATCAAAGTGCTATAGTATTTCAATCTCTGTGGGTTCGACCTTTACTTCCACACTACAAATCCTTGAAAAGTAAAGAATACTTTTATATATTGATTTTGACAATATCAATTTTTGGCACCGTTGCCGGGGATTGCAAATTACTACCTTTAGTTTTAGAATCTTAGTTTAGTTTAGTTAATTCGTAAATATTAGATTAGTTTTTTTTATATTTTATTTTCCGTTTTTGTTTTAAGTTACTAACTTTCCTTTTTGTTTTGTAGTTTCTCAAATAATCAAATTCTAGCGTGTCGGAATGGAAAAGCTTAGCACATCAAAGGAGCTTACGCAATTAAAATAAAATAAAATAAATATAAATCGCTTCTTTTAAATTTCGCATCAAACCACTGTAAGTTAGGGCGCTGAGACGCAATTACTTGTATTAGGTTAGGTGTGGAGTGGGCACTGCATTAGCTAGGAAACCAGGGGTGCTGGGCTTTGACGCGAATCACTGCATAAGGATAATTACATGCATCATAGTAGTACTGTGTGCTTGCTTGTTGTCTTATTTGCGTGATTGCTTTTTGTTTTTGTTGAGTCAATCGTTGTTTTAGTTTATGTTTGGTACCCGTTCGAGTAAACCGAAGTTAAATCCCCTTAATCTTGATCTTGAACGTACCCTTAGAGTCCTTAGGTCCTCAACTCAAGCTTCTAGAGCTCAGTTGATGCTAGATGACGATTCGACACCGAAACCGTCGTCGTTGTTTGAGTCTGAAATACGTAGTACCCTAAAAAGACTAAAGAAACCACACGTCATTAACATCGAACCTATTCCACTGGCCGACTTAGGAAATAACGTGAACAACCAAAACAACGAAAATAATGTAAATTATCCTAATGTACCCCCGCCTCCTCCGCTTAAAGATTATTTCATTCCTACGGCCTATACACCACAGGCAAGTATCTAATTACCGAAGGTGACAGCGCCATCTCACTTTGAGATAAAGTCATCTATCATCGCGCTACTCCCTTCATTCCATGCTCGAATTAAAGAAGATCCTTATAAGCACTTAGAAGATTTTCAAGATATATGCTCTACTTTGAAAATCCAAAACCTAACTGCTGATGAGTTAAAACTGTGGCTCTTCCCTTTCTCTTTAAAAGACAAAGCTAAATACTGGCTCCAATCTCTAGAGCCAAATACTATTAAAACATGGGAAGCCTTACAAACCGCATTTTTACAAAAGTTTTTCCCCATGACAAGAACTAATCAGATAAGAAAATCGATAACAAACTTTGTGATGCAAGATGGGGAAACGCTTTATGACACTTGGGAACAATTCAATGAATTGTTACGCTCTTGCCCACATCATCAGGTTCCCAAGTGGCAATTGGTTCAGGTCTTCTACGAGGGACTTGTTCCTTCACTACGCAATACCGTCGATGCCGTTTGTGCGGGTACCTTCCTACACAAAAGCGCCGATGAGGCATGGAAGATTTTTGAAACTTTAAGCGAGAATTCGATGCACCAAGCCGTGTCGATACGTCCTGAGGGGTGTCTCCCACCTAAACTCAAGCGAGAGGAGCGTTTCGAGTCGAGTCAGTCAATAGAAATACAAGAACTATCTAAAAAACTTGACCGACTTATGACAATGAACAAAAAGACAAGCGCACCCTCTTACGAAGTATGTGCATTATGTTCTGAACCTTCTCATAATATCTTTGCATGTCTTTCTGCTTCTC
The DNA here is from genome assembly GCA_033977485.1 of Hydrangea macrophylla. Taxonomy (NCBI): domain Eukaryota; kingdom Viridiplantae; phylum Streptophyta; class Magnoliopsida; order Cornales; family Hydrangeaceae; genus Hydrangea; species Hydrangea macrophylla. The sequence goes on from CM066992.1 coordinate 92,643,918, forward strand.
AATTTTTGGAATTCGTAGAGCAACACATAAACTCTATTCAACAATTCCCACGAACTAACTGTAGTCCTATGTCGACTAATTTTCCTAATACTTACCGACCCCAATTTCAACAGAATCAATACCAACACCCCCCTCCTAATCCTAACCCTCCAAGGGTTAATGCATTTGAGGAGAAGGTGTTGGCATCCCTGAAAAATATCGAAACACAAGTACAGGCACAAGCACAAATAGTGCACTCTCACACACAATCCATTGCCAAGCTTGAGTTCCAAATGGAACAAATAGCTAATACAATGACTCGTAGGAACGAGGGTAAGTTGCCTAGTCAAACTATTCAAAACCCTAAGGGACAATTTGAGTGAGCAAGTAAACGCCGTCTCGACTATTCACCTTCAATGAATTTTTTGTTATTAACAGATTGTGGTGAACCAGAATGTTTTGAGGAAGCTTTACAGGTTGAGACCAAGGAGAAGTTGGAGCATGCCATGGATGATGAGATGTATTCTCTTTTATCAAACCAGACGTGGGATCTTGTCCAGTTGCCAAAAGGGAAGTCATCTTTGCACAACAAATGGGTTTATAGAATAAAAGAAAAATCTGATGGGAGCAATCAGTACGAGGCAAGGTTGGTAGTAAAAGGGTTTAAGCAAAAATCAAGTATTGACTACACAGAAATTTTTTTCTCCTGTTGTTAAAATTTCTACTATCAGATCTGTGCTAAGTATTGTAGCAGCTGAGAACCTGTACTTGGAATAATTGGATGTCAAAACTGCTTTCCTCCACGGTGATTTGGAGGAGGACATTTATATGCACCAACCACAAGGCTATGTGGTGAAAGGGAAAGAAAATCTGGTATATAAGCTTAAGAAAAGTCTATATGGGTTTAAACAGGCCACAAGGCAGTGGTATAGAAAGTTTGACACTTTTATGGAAAAAGCTGGTTTTACTAGATGTCATTCAGACCATTACTGTTATTTTAAAAAGCTTGCTACATCTTATCTCATATTGCTTTTGTACGTAGATGACATGCTTGTTGCAGGATCAAGCATGGAAGAGATATTAAATCACAAGGCACAGTTGTCCAAGGAATTTGCTATCAAGGATTTAGGAAATGCAAAGAAAATTCTTGGGATGAGAATCAGCAGGGATAGGATAAACAAGAAGGAACTATCATAGGCAGAATATGTGGACAAGGTTCTGAAAAGGTTTAAAAAGGAAAATACTAAACTAGTTAGCACTCCTTTGGCAAGTCATTTCAGAAAGTTAGCGTGGTACTTATAGAACCAAGTGGGCTACTACTAACAATTTGGGCTGAAGCATTTTAAGGGTCAATGTGGCGAGCCTGTCAAGTTGTTGGGTTAGTGGTTCATTTGGTGGATTGTTACACTTTTTTTTTTGATTTCATGTCTTTCTTCGAGACCTACGCAATGGGGTTGAAAATTGTACAAAAGAGAGTAATTTGGTACCTCACTTTTTGATTTTATCTGTATCTGTAATGACATATAATATTAATAATATTTTCTGTCAACTTTAAACCATCATAACTCACTCGTCTTTGTAGCCTTTTTGAGTGATTTTTTTTTTATTTCATGAATTTCTTCATGATCTACCCAATGAAATTGAAAATTGAACAAAAGAAAGTAATTTAAAATCTCATTTTTTTTATCTACATCTATAATGACAGATAGTATTATCTGTTTTGATAGATAATATTAATATTATCCGGCTTGTTGCTGCTTTGGGGTTATTCTCATCACTTATTTGTGCCTTGATTAGTTGAGTTTATGATTCTTCTTTTGATAGGTAAATTCAAACAGTTGTATTGCTTGTTTTGGAACCTTGCTTTTGGGTGTGTTTTGTGCCTGTGGGTGAGTTTATGATTCTTCTTTTGTTAGGAAAATTCAAACAGTTGTATTGCTTGTTTTGGAACCTTGCTTTTGGTGGTGTTTTGTGCCTGTGGGTTCTTTTGGTTTTCTTTTGCTTGTTCAGGGCGGTCCATGTTTTTGCTTCAGCTGGTTTGTATTTGGGTGCTTTGGCACCTCATCCTTTTTATCAATAAAATTTGTGTGGATATCGCAATTTCTCTTACCCACAACTTTTCTTTTAACATTCTTTTTCAAAATCAAATTCAAAAAAACAAATGAGTCGCCACTTAATTTTTAAAAGGAAAATTAAGAAGCCATTTAGAAGGAAACTGATCTTTTGCGAAACCAGAGATTAACTAGGTCCGGGGATTATGGAATGAGAGAGGAAGGAGCCCGTCGGACTAAAACACCCTCTCTCATCCTATCTTGCGATAGGCCTCTACTCAACATCCTTTTAATCGAATTATTAATTTAAGTGTGCCCTCAACTAATACATATATATATATATATATACATCACAAAAGCACGTCCAAAGGGTATAAAATTACTAATGACAAAAATATCATTCATAAGCCACATATGTCAAGTAGCAAGCAATATGATGTGCAATAGGGAACAAGAGAGCTTACCCGGGATCCAGCAGCGATATTAAACGTGCAATGCATACACACAAAAGAAAGTCCTAAAAAAAAGGTCTCTAATCACATATACACATAAGGCAAATCTTAATTCTAAGGTGTCGCACATGAGGTCGAAAATCAAATAAAATCAAAGAATTCAATAAACTAGAGAGGGGTTGAGAAATCGTACCTCAATAGCGCTACAAAACAAAGGTTAGTGCACATGATATACAAGAGGTGAAGTTAGAAATAACAATCTTGAATTTCTAGCTTAAATCTATCAAATGTAATTGAATCTAAAGCAAATAAGTCCTAATTACAAGTGCCAAACCATATGGATGAATATGTACATGGACAAGAATAAACTATGAAATACTCTTAAGCTTTGAATTCAAGCTCAACTAATCATTATTGAAACATGGTTTAAGCCCTAAGTCATAGAAAAATCATTTGACCCATTATTAACAAAGTTGGTCAAATGTTTCATAAAATTCTGAAAATTGCAGAGAGCAGACCAGGACATTAAAAAAGGAAAAAGCATGTCTCCTATGGTTTGATGTCGGTGAATTTTTGACACAAGATGCCTCTTTGAGTCTAGTTTCCAAATAAAAAAGAAATCAAAGTTTCAACGGTTAGATCTCTGGGAAATGGACAAAAACCACACATCACTCAGAGATGTACAACTCTCTGTCCAGAGATATTGTTTGATTTTTTAAAAATAGCAAAAAGATCAGAAATGCTTTGTTCTTTTTAAGGTATCTTCCTAACACATTAATCTACTTAGAAAAAATTATTTTGAGTCACAAACACTTCATTAGAACTCTGGTTTAATTATTCAAAAAGAGTGTTGCTGTGCTGAAATTCTGGGCAGATTATTGTTACTTCACAAAACTCATGACCAAACCATTTTAAACATGAAACCACCTTAAAACAAAAATTACAGTGGTAGAATATTGTGTTATTGACACTTTCCCGTTGGTTTCCTTGATTTCAACGGTTAGATTTCGAATTAAAAATCTTTGATCAAAAACAGTTTGTGAACTCACTGTTTTCATTTATCAAGTTCAACTTTTACTTGGTAACTCCAACTATTAAACCATGAAGTTGGGTTTAAACCAAATCATTTCTCCTACCATTTGATGGTCATTGGAGACTAACGACCTTCATATTTGTAGATTTCAAGTGAAGTATGAATTGACTTCATGAAATCTCAAGATAAGGAATCTAAACCATTGAAATGGGTTTGGATTCAAAACCACTTCCTCCTACCATTTGATGGCCATTAGAGATGGACACATGACTACTACTCATGAGTTTCAAAGGAATATAGAGAGGATTCCATGAAACATCAAGCTTAGAGGACCCAAACCATGGTAGGGGTTTGGATTCATCTACTTGTTCTTACTAAAATGATGATCAAACTTTGACTCCCATGTGAAGCATAAGCTTACATGAGATTCAAAAGATCAAACTCAAGAGTTTTCAAGAGAGATATTGAGGATCTCCAAGAATCTCAAGAGAAAAGTATAAACAAAAAGAATAGAAGAAAGATCAAAGAATTAGAAGCAAAGACTTCCAAGTTTACTTAACAAACTCTAAAACTTAATCAAGAAAAACTAAATGACTTGAAAATTAGAAGCTCAAAAGAAAGAAAACACAACTAAGATTAGAGGGTCACCTCCAAACTATCCTCAAAGTTTCTCTCCTTTGAAGATCTTCCAAACTCTTCTTCAAACTCTCCAAACTCTCTCTTTTTCTCTCCAAAAATGTTGGTGTAATGATAGTGTTTTTTGTATGTGTTGTTCCCCCTTTCCCTTGGAAGATCCTCTCTTTTTATAGACAAAATAACCCAGGTATTTTCAGTGAATTCGGAGTAAAAGACATGTGTAAACATCCTATTTGGTGGTACAATATGTACTTTCTGAAATTGAACAGACTGCTGCTCAGGGCGGCAGTCAAGAAACTGTCGCGGCAGTCCGTGAATGCCGCTGCGGCAGTTCACGACTGCCGTTCCGGCACTCCGTGACTGCCGGGCGGCACTCATCAAATTCCGCGACAGTTAATGTATTGCCGCGTTTTTGTCAGTCTTACTTTATCAGTTTTTTGTTCTTATCCGCATACGCATACGTATTGCACTGCAAAATACGGACTTTAAAAGTGAACGGCAGTCAGAAAATTTCGGCGGCATTTGGTGACTGCCGGGCCGGCACTCTCTGACTGCCGTCCGGCACTCAGTGAGTGCCGCGAATGTCTGCCGTGTGCCGTTTTTAGCTGAGATTCCCTTTTTAGGTCTTCCTTTTTTTCAAAGCAAATTATTTTTGAAGATCATTTCCAAAAGTTATGTCTTATACCTGAATTCTCCTAAATACCTGGTATTTTTCTTCTTTCTGTGAAATTTTATCGTGTTTTGGAGAAATTTCTGAAGAGCTTGGAATACTTCAAATTTTTCGGTCCTTGTCATCATCGGATACGGAGGTGACACTCTCCTAAATTTGACGTCTGGTCAAAAATTGGGGTGTCTACAATTTGCTGTTAAAAAAAACTTTAAACCATTATAATTCACTTATTTTAAGCCTTTTTGAGTGATTTTTTTATTTATTTTAATTTCATGTCTTTCTTCGAGATCTACGCAATGGAGTTGAAAATTGTATAAAAGAAAGTAATTTGAAACCTCTTTTTTATTTATTTGTCAAAACATATGATATTATCTGTTTGACAGATAATATTCATATTATCTGTTTATTTTAAACTACCATTCACTCGCTTTTTTTAGCCTATTTGAGTATTTTTTTTATTCCCTGTATTTTTTCTAGATCTATGGACATATGGTACAAACTTTAAGAAATGAATATGTTTTTTGTTATATTCATGCAAAAAAACCATAGTTTTTCATGCATGTTTGTTTAGTTTTTAGATTTTTTTCCCCCCCATTATTTCATGGTAATAATGCTGATCTCGGTTGATAGATCTCATTTTGCTGATTCTAAAATATCAAATTTTATGAAAAAACGGACTTGTAAAACAAAATTTATAGCAATCTGAAAGTGTTTAGGCATAAAAAAGACCTAATGACTTAAAGAAAAGTAACATGAGTTTTAGCTTTGAAGAGTTTTATTTGTGGGGGCTATGGCCAAAGCCCCCTTTTTAAAATACAGAGGGGGTAGAGGTGTCAAATAGGCCGGGCCGGGTTCGGTCAAAGCGGGCCCAACCGGACTAGAGGGCCGGGCCGGGCTTGGGAGGAGAGGGGGGGTGTCCACCCTGGACCGAAGGCCCGGGTCTACGCCTGGCCGGTTTACATCAACTTAATTCCTCATGTTTTCAATCGGGCATTGGCGGGTTTCGATCGGGCCGGGCGGGGGGCATTGGCGGGCTTTGGGCCGGGCCAACCCGACCCAATTGACACCTCTAGGGGGAGGGGGGTTAACGTTTCATTGGGTCAAACAATAAGTGAGTAAAGTATAATTAACCCTTTTTATCATTCAGAAAGTGATATTCAGAGGTTAATTTTGTTTTTTAAGCCTCCTTAAAATGCTAATTAAAATCTGAACAATATGAGGTAACAAAATATTTGAATGACAATTTTATACATAAAGGAACTATATATTATAACTTTTTCAGTGCACGAAAGTAGCTGCTATACATAAAATTATATATACACATGCACTAAAAATTAGATTAGAAAAATGGATTGATATTAATTATTATATTTCTATGAGGGTATGAGGGTCCATAGCCATTCGACTACGCAAATAGCGAAACGGAATTACCAACACTAGTGTTGAACCCCTACTTAAGGACCAAAGTGCGACCCTTTTTTTATTTTTTATTTTTTAACCTACTATTGTTCTAGTTATAATACATAGTTTCGTTACGTTTTATGGAGTTGCATATTTTTTGCACGCTGGCGAAAAATTAGAGTAACCTTTTTTCTTTTTCCTTTTAGTTTGCAAACATAATATTTGTAGACGCACTGGTTGGGATTGGATTTTACACTAAGGGTACGTTTGATTACACTGATTTTTCGTGGAAAATATTTTACTAATCAATTTTCCACCAAAGTGTGGTGTTTGATTAGCTAAATTTTCCATGGAAAAATTTTCCCCCAAATCTCATTTTCCATCATTTTCACTCATTTTTGTGGAAAACAATTCCTCCTCCCCACTAAAGAAACTAATTCCATGGAAAATGGATTACGGGTTCTAACCCCTCCATCTCTCGACTGTGCGATCGTATGATTCAGATCTGAGCTCCCTTTCTCAAATCGGTGCTCTCTCTCTCTCTCGATCTCTCTCTCTCTCTCGACTGTCTGATCGGGTTCTAACCTCTCTCTCGCTCGACAGTGATCAGATCTGAGCTCCCCCTCTCTCTCTCAAATCGGTACACTCTCTCTCTCTCTCTGATATATATATATATATAGATATATAGATATATATTGATACATCACACAGTTCACATATATGCATATACAGAGTTGTACATATATATATATATATACATATACATATATATCGAGTAACAGAACCTTCTTATGTAGCCCGATATATATAGCTGTATATATACATATGTATATGTATATATACACATATACAGGGATTTCTAGGGTTTTTTTTTTATATTGCTTGATTTTTGATTGGTTTAGTAATTTGGGGGTATATACATAAATAAATTCGTTGCATTGTTGATATTGCTTGATTTGATATTGCTTGATTTATGAGATTGTTGCATTTCTGGTCCATTGTTGCTGCTATAATGCTCATTGAGTATCGCAAGGACCCAGATCCACTATAATGGCTTTGTACCAACTCTCATTAATATTGGGGATTTTCCACTATAATGGCTCATTGAGTAACAGAACCATGTTGTTGTAGTATATATTATACACACAACTACAATGGAGTAGAAAACAAGACTACACATTATCTATGAGTATGACCTGCCCTGGCCCTAAGATCAGACAATCCATTGAGGTTGGGACTTGGGAGTTCAAACATGAATAGGATCAAGAAATTGGGGATTTTCCTCAACTTTATGTCAGGCCGGCCCTGTGTTTTATGGGCCACAAATTCACTTCAAATATAGCACCCTCTATAAAATTTCACCCAAAAAAAGAGAGTCTATTTAACAAGTACTAACAAAGAATTTATTTGCACAAAATTTTTTACGTGCACAACATTTGTGTTTTCAATGCCTCTATCAATCTATATACATGTATACATGTGGGTTTCCTATCTTAGATAGCAATTGCATGGGTTTACTAAATAGAACTGCTAATTCAATGCCTTTTGTTACTATATTGGCAAAACTAATAGGTAATACTGATGCCACATCCTCGTGAGTCATCGGTTTTAATATGCAAGTCATTTTACAACTTCAACATAAAGGAATTCTTGTTTGAAAGATGAGGATTAGAAAAGGAATTTAGCAACCTGCTTTATTCTATTTTTTTGGGTGCCTAAACAAAAGATAGCAAAGTTTTTGGATTGGAAGTTTTAAGCATTATACTTGTTGGAAATAAACAAGTTGAAACCTCTAAGTCTAGGTTTATGCTGCTTTTCTTTAATTGAGGAATCTTATTATGCTTTTTGCTTGTTCAAAACATTTGCTAGTGGTGGTACAGTGATACTAGCAATGTGCTATGTGTTAAATGGACTGAGTACATGTACATCAGCGAGCATACAAATAAAGGTCAAAACATGAAAGTTTTAGATCTCTAAGTTATCTTTCAACCCTCAAAATTTCACATGCACAACATTTGTGAGTTAAGAGATACGTCGATTTTACTAAAACAGCCTCTGATTTTCAAAAGCTTCAGTTTCAGATTTCTAAGTTCTGTTTGTGATAAATGTTTGGCCAAGTTAAACTAGTTCTCAAATAAAGGTCAAAACATGAAAGTTTTAGATCTCTGAGTTATCTTTCAACCCTCAAAATTTCACATGCACAGCATTTGTGAGTTAAGAGATACAATATGCCTGTTTGGATAATATTGTGTGCTAATTTAGGTTAAGAATGCCGAGAGCACCGACCCAAAATCAACTGGTGGCTGTGTTTTGGACGATGGGCATGCAAGCCGTAGTGATCTATACTACTATGAGGCGTTACCATCGTAACCGACTTCTCCTTAGGGCTCCTTACAGGAATTGGAATGCTGACAGAGAGTTAGTACTAAATCGAATGTTCCACTCCAGCGATAGGATTTGTCACGAGCAACTTAGGATGAAAATGGGTGCATTCCACAGGTTGTGCAATAGCTTACGTGCTTACGGATTAGCTGGTAGCCGATTTGTGAGTGTTGAAGAGCAAGTGGCTATTTTTCTAACCACGGTTGGCCACGACCATCGCAATAGAGTTGGAGGTTTTACATTTTTTTAGGTCTGGCCAAACTGTGAGTTATTATTTCCATAGAGTGTTAAATGCATGCCTTACTCTCTATAGAGATGTTGTCACCAATGCTAACGCTCAGAATTCCCCCAACGATAAGAACAACGTCCAAGATTGGTTCCATTACTTTCAGGTTAGATGTTTATTACTAATAAGGTTATACTAACAACCTTAGATGTTTAGTACTAAAACAAATTATGTTTCTTATAGGATGCTGTGGGTGCCACAGACGGTACTCACATTGCTGCGAACGTCCCTGTGGAGGAACAACCTAGGTATCGAAATAGAAAACAAGTCATATCTCAAAACGTTTTGGTGGCATGTACATTTGATATGAAGTTTACCTATGTGCTTGCCGGTTAGGAGGGATCAACACATGATGGTCGATTATTGAGGAGTGCAGTCCTACGACAAGGATCTAGGTTAACAATTCCTCTAGGTATGTTATACATCCCCCGGCCTCTCATAGTAATCTTATATAACTATGCTAATAACAGTTCCTTCTAATAATAGGTAAATACTATCTTGCCGACGCGGGGTTCCCCTTGGTCCCAGGTTTCCTTACACCGTATCGCAGTACACGTTATCATCGTAGAGACATTGCGGGACTACTTCCAGAAAATAGTAAAGAGTTGTTTAACTTTCGACACTCATCTCTTCGTAACGTTGTTGAAAGGACTATCGGGTTGTTGAAAAAGAGGTTTGCCTATCTTAGGCATCAACCCTTCCATGATATAGAAACTCAAGCGAAGATAGTCCTTGCATGTTGTGCCTTACACAACTTCTTGCGAATTGATGATACGGATGATCTTTGTAGTGATGATGACGTTAGCGACACCGATGAAGTTAACCCCCCACATGTCGATGTACCTGAAGCTGCACCCACTAATGCCAACATCACTATCACATCTCAAGCAGCATGGACAAATCAGAGAAATGTAATGGCTAATGTTATGTGGGCTCAATTCGATGCCAATAATTATGCAGGGGTCGAATTCGATTGAAGACTTAACATTTACAATTAGTTTGTGTCCCTTCTAGTTTACATTTCAAGCTAGTCTGTTGTTTTATTTAGTTATGAATTTTCATTCTAAGTTTACAATTAGTTTGTGTCCCTTCTAGTTTACATTCATAAATTAACTGTTCTTGTAGTTGAAGCACTTGTTCTTTTTTTATATAGACTTTGCTTATACTAATTTTTGCTAGTTCCATGTTATATGTACATATTGTTAAGTGAAACAGTTAATATGGCAAGTCGACGAGCAGTAAGTCAAGGGTCATTTCGTGCTCCTAGGCCTACTACAGTCTCAAGCTCTTCTCAACCTGAGATTGAGGAAATCACTCCAGCCTCCTCTCAAGTAGGATTGCAAGCAAAAAAAGGACAGCTTCGGTGGACCGACGATATGGATCAAGTACTAGTTGACTCTCTTATAGAAATAGTGATTGCAGGGCCAAGACGAGGGAGAATGGATTCAAGGCTGAAGAACTATCAAAGGTTGCACATAAAGTACAAGATTGTTGCCATGTTGATCAAGTACTCGTTCCGAATGTGAGGGCTAGATTGAAGACTCTCAAGAAAGATTGCACAGATATCACGGAGTTATTGAAGAATGGTAGCGGGTTTGGATTGGACGGGACCGGTCGAGTCTTTGCGGATCCTCTTGTTTGGGAGACGTACCTTAAGGTAAACTTGAATTTAATTGGATGTTTTATACTGGTCTTGGGAACAACATGGATATGCTTAAGAGTAACTTATCTTTATGATGTCTTTTCTGCCCAATTTTAGTTGTTTTCAGGTAATAAAAAGATGATCTATTTACTGATACAATGATAGTTAGAATTAGGGTCCTTTGATGTGTTAATTTTGGATCTCTAAAATATGATTGAAAATGCTGATAGGTTACAACTTCAGAGGCTATATGCTCTCTGCTACTCTGCCCCCCATGTTTATTCCCTTGTTTTGTTTTGGATTTTTTCAGTTTTAATTTTCTCCAATGGAGAGGTTTTGTTGCTCACTTGCAAGAATGTTCTTTAATTATTTTCAGTTCACAGCACTTGTTCTTTAATTTTCTTTAAAGGTATGAGAGTCTATTTTAGTTTGAAAGTATACTACATTAAAATACCAAAAAGAGGCTAAGGCCTCATAAAAGAAAGTAAATTTAGTTTGAAAGTATACTACATTAAAATACCAAAAAGAGGCTAAGGCCTCGATTACCCAGATTTCTGTTTGTACTATTGTTGACATTAAAATCCAGATCAGTCCTAAACCCATTATTTCCCTTATGCACATTCAGTGAGGATGCATTGTTGAATTGACTATTCTGACTATTTTTGCTCATAGCAGACATATGCCCTTCTTGAACTCTAGCTAGAGTAAAAGCTTGTGAAAGTGTCCTAGGATTGAACATCAAAACTAGGTGCCCAATTTCAGTCCTTTTTCACTTCATAGCATTATTTTGTGATAGAGAGCTAAGCATAGCAGAAGTAATCAAGCTTAGACAGTTAGCCAATAATGATTAGTTATATGACTCAACTTAATTTTAATTCCTTTTGTTTTTTTAATGTTGTTTTAGGATAAGCCTGATGCAAGAAATATGAAAGGAAAGCTATGTCCTCGTTACTATGATTTGCTTACCATTTTTCGGCAATGATTATGCAACGGGAGACCGGGCAGTCACAGGGAATGACTTTCCCCAAGTGAGTGAAGCTGATATTAATAATTCGGTGTATGCCGCCTAAGGGGATGAAAATGACATGGAGGAAACACAATCAAGTCATTCAAGCACATCCAAGCGAGCCGCGCAAGGGGGAGGCCCGAAAGCTCGACGTAGACGTGGGCATGCCATAGATGATGCTGCGTTAGCCCTTGCCCGTATTGCCCAATCCTCCGAGAAGATTGCCATTGCTTTCGAAAAGCAAGCAACTCAAAGTCATATCAATGGCCAAGAGATCCTAGAGAAACTTCGAGCAATGGGTATAGAGGAGGGGGATACAATGGAGCTTATGGATTTGTTTGAGCAAGATGAAAAATCTGGGCGGTTCTTCCTTGGTATAACTGATGATGCTTTTATGCGTGCTTGGGTGTATCGTAAGCTTGGAAAAAATCCGGCAAATTAATTTTGGCTTTTAGTTGATTAAAACAATCATGGAGACTTTTCAGTTTGATGAGTATTTTTTTTATGGCACTTTGATGAGTACTTCTAATTTTACTTCGATGAGTATATTTTTTTAATTTTTTTATGGAACTTTGATGAGTACTTCTAATTTTACTTTGATGAGACTTTGGTTTTTAGTACATTAAAAAAATCGTTTATGAAATTGACTATTGATATAAGTAGTTGTCTCTCAATTGCTTGAATTTGGATCATTTTCAAATTGTTTGTTTGTGATTCATAGGTTAATTACTTGCAAAAATGCAAGTTTTCAATGGAAAATGTTAATTTTTCATGAAAAATTATTGCAATCAAACAGCAAAAAATGTATTTTCCATGAAAAATGACTATTTTTCTCTAGAAAATAGTGACAATCAAACAGCAAAACTACATTTTCCATGGAAAATGTTAGATTTTTCAGCCAGAAAATAATTGCAATCAAACAGCCCAAATTTTATTTCCATGGAAAAAATTTCTAAGGAAAATAATTCCATAGAAAAATTTTCTTTTCAACCCATTTTCTACCGTGTAATCAAACGCACCCTAATGATAAACTGTCAGCAGTTCAGACTTATAGTTTTAATTGTGAAAGAAAATCCAAATTGCAATATGGATGTATGTATATATTTGTGTTAAAATGTACAACAAAAGTGTTTTGTCACCTCATTAAATTGAAGGTATGTACTAAATTAATTTACTTCGGGTCATTGTTAAGAAAAATTTATGACGTAAATGCATCTAACAAAATTTCTCTCTATACCTACAGGTACAAAAAAAAAAAAGCTACTAGTCCATACTTACTGCATAGTGTAGGTCTAGAGAGAAATTGTACGTGTGGGTTTAGCTTTCTTTTCTTTATTGCCATCTATTTAGTAAGGTTTAATTTAATTATTAGCTTTGGTTCATTTAAAATAAGCAAGGGGGGAATTATTAGAAAATCCTAAAAGTAACTCTCATGAGTTTCAAATTCCAATTTGTTTGACCATTTGTTAAAAAGGACAAAAGGAATCTAAATCAGTGCTCGTACGGTATAAATGCGCACACCATAAAAAAATTCGTGCATACATTCAGCCTCCACGCGCCCGCCCACGCGCGCCCACTCGCGCCCACTCGCCCATCTTCTTCCAAAAGCTGCTCGCACCGTGCAAGTAGCGTACTGTAGTATTTCTAATTTCGAAAAATGTTTTTAAACTTTAAACATCCATAACTTTTGACCTACAACTCCATTTTTTGCAAATTTTATATCGTTGGAATCGTATCGACGAGAGCTACAAAACTAGTACCATTGTTGATATGTTTTGAGAAAAAAAAAATTCATAGTTTTACATACATGAATAATAAGTGAAATTTCACTTGATATACATAAAATATTAAGTGAAATTTCACTTAAAATATCAAGTGAAATTTCACTGACTACATGAAAAATATTAAATGAAATTTCATGTTTTTACATACATGAATAATAAGTGAAATTTCACTTAATATACATAAAATGTTAAGTGAAATTTCACTGAATACATGAAAAATATTAAAAGCTCTCCCAAAAAAAATCCTAAGTTCAATTTTTGCAAAGCTCATAAACTAGTTATCAAATGAATTAACATGAAATTGTGCTTTTAAAAAAGGAGAAGCACCAAAATGGGGGCCAAACTAAACCTTAATGAGGTAGCAATGGCTTTATTGCTATTCGTCTTTTTTTAAAAAAAATTTCTTAAAACATATAAATTTGGCATACATAAATATTAAGTGAAAATTCACTGAACCCGTACATGCATTCTTCATGAAAAACTTGAAGTTAAACTTAACATTCGTGTACTCGTTCAGTGAGATTTCACTTAGTGTGTCAAGTGAAATTTCACTAACTATCCTAAAAGTCGCTAAAAGTAACTCTCTAGAGTTTAAGGTCTAAATTGATACTTACTGTAACACCCGTACCCGGAGAAAGGGTTAATTATTAACTTAACATGCATTAATTGATATAATTAGTGTATAAAATGGATTAAGGGGAGGCTTGGACTCGCCCATGGAAAAGTCCCAGTGAAGAGGGACAGGTTTGAAAATGGAACCCAGCAAAGAGTAAATTGGTAAATTGCATGTTACATGATTAAATGCATTTTATGTGATTACATGAATATTTGCTTAAATGCTTTTATATTACATGTTGATATATGTGTAGCATTTGGTATTGGTTTAGACACCCAAATAAGGGTATAAGTGAAAAAGATTTAAAATTAGTAGGTGCGATAGCAATTTCACAAAATATGTGGGATCCACGTTGGGACCCATACGGAACTTAGACAAACACTCATTAAATAATTGGGTAGTTAATACAATTGGTTAGGGGATTTCATAATAAAGTTCAAAGAAATGTTGGGGGTGTAAACGGAAATAAACTAAACCTTGGCTAGGAGGCTCAAGAGGTTGACACCTCTTGAGTGACTCATCATCTTCTCCATATATCAATATAGAGAAAAGAATTGCAGGAGAAGTAAATCTCGGCCATTGACGGAAACTCCGTCGACTCCGTCGTCTTGCCGTTTCGTCGCCGTCGGCACACCGTTTCGCGAACCGAGATCGTATTCGGACTCGTGGAGGAATATCATTGGAGTTAATTAGAGCTAAAATTTGCAAGGAATTTGGGGTTCTAGGCTTTTAATTGGAGCAATTTGTGAGGTGAGTGACTCTAATCCATGGGCTGAATGTAAATCATGTTAAATGTGTTAATTTACATGTTAGTTTGTTGAATTCTTGTAAATTAGAGCATGGACATGAGAATTGGGTATATATGAACATGTTGATTTATGTGGGTTTGGCTAGTTTACTTAAAATTGGAAGTTAATATGTGTTAAATGGTGTGTGAATTACCATGCTGAGATGATGGTGTGATTATGTGCTTATGTGGGTTGAAGAAAGCCTTATGTTAATTCACCGTGGATTTACTCCATAATAAGGAGAAGTGGAAAAATCCAACGGTGTAAGGGTACTCACTACACTAACTGTGTAAAGGTGTGTGAGTTGCGACCCAGCTGTGGAAGGGTGTGTGAGATTGTGTGAATTAGAGGTGCTATATGCACATAAGGGCAAAAAGGCAAGAGCGACGACACGGTGAATTGATATTTGGTCTTTGGAGACTAAATGATATGTTAATTGTTGATTTGTGCATTGAATATGACATTATATTCATACATGTGATTAGTTTACTCACTAAGCGAAAGCTTAAACAAATGCTATTTTCTGTTGTGGTTATTGAATAACCACCGCAGGTACGGCACGGGAGGAGGAAGGAAAATGATCAAAACGACAAGTTGGGCATGGGGGTTATAAGATGTGTGTTGATATGTTTATAAATCTAGATATTTAAGTTTCCTAATGCAACTTATGGTTTGGAGATGTATAGTTAACTCATGTCTTGGGCGAACTTATAGATACGTTTTAAACTTATGTTATAATGTAACTAGTGGCTTGAGGTTCTCGACTTGGGGCTTAAAGTCTTGACTTGTGAATGGGAGAGATGGGAGAGATGGGGGAGATTTGTGCCCCATGCTTGTAAATTTCTTTTGAAACTTGTAAAATGATGTAAAGTATGGTGTCTTTTATTTTAATGTTCCTATTTAAGTTGTTGGAAGTGAACTTGGGTCACAACCATGTATTTTGGAGAGTTGGAAGTAAATTTGAGAACATATGTGTAATCTCTCTCGTTTTGTTCTAGTAGGGTGCAAGTAATGGATTTGACCATTTCGGCAAGTCCGGATGTGCCGCTAGTGTCTTAAACATGTTTCCTTAGTGTTCACAATGTTAGTTATGACCTTGAGTTAATTTCCAACAAGTTTCATGAATTTTGAATGAGAATTGAGTTTCAAAGTTGAAAAGATCATTGTATTTCAAATGAAATGAGTTCTTAGTGGATTTGACCAAATTGTGAATATGATTTTATGATCCATGATTAATTTGAGTTTAAACATGTTTAGAAATGTGTTGGAATTAATTTCCCAAAGTTTCATAATGTTTCCATGTGATTTGATTGAGTTTTGGTAAGCTAAAACTTGTTTTGACAGCAAACAAAATTTAGCAGCAGAATTGTGAAGGGGATCGATCCGCGATTTGTGAAGGGATCGATCCGCCCTTTCAAGGCAGCATTCTGCGGGAGACTAATATAAATGGATCGATCCGCCCATTATGAAGGGATCGATCCGCTTTGTATTTTTCCCTGGACGTCCATTTTTACGGAAACATGCATAACTTTTTCTATAAAACTCGGATTCACGCGCCGTTTGTTGCGTTGGAACCGGGACTCAAAAATCTAATTTTTGGTATAAAAATTTTACATACTTTATTAATGACCATTTTGCCCTTGGAGCCTATTTTGTAACAACAGAGTTGTTTAATGTGGTTAAATACATGTGTTTCTCTATAATTCGTATATTTCTTTACAAAGTAATGTAATTGGGAGCTTGTAGCCTTGTTACACGTGTCCTAATCCGCATGAGGCGGGTTGGGGTGTGACACTTACTTTGTTAAAAAGTCCCTCAAATGTCAAGTTAAGTAAAATTTCACTTAATATTCATTACAAGTTCAGTGAAATTTCACTTAATATTCATATATGCCAAGTGAAATTTCACTCCTTTTTTGTTTTTTGTTTTTTTTTTTTCTCTCTTTCATATTAAACAATGCATATTTTGTTTAAATAAAAAATAAAAAAAAATCAAATTTTACAAATCAATTATAAAACATAGTTTTTCAACCTAAACAAACACAAAATTTTTGTGAAATTTCACTAAAATTCTCATTAAGAACAAAGTGAACATTCGGTTTTTTTTTCTCACAACATATCAACTTGACATATGTGAATATTACATGAAAAATCAATAACCCATGCACGAATATTATGTGAAAATTCTATTAAGTTCATCTAGAACATGGTATGTAAAAATAAGAGTTTTTTTCTTTTGCTCAAAAGGTATCAACAATGGTACTAGTTTTGTAGCTCTCGTCGACACGGTTCCAACGGTATAAAATTTGTAAAAAACAGAGTTGTATATCAAAAGTTATGAAGGATTAAAGTTTAAAAAAACTTTTTTGAAATAGATATTATATGGTACAGCCACTCACATGGTGTGAGTGGCTGAAGCTAAGGACGCGCGCGTGAGGGTGGCCGATGGTCACATGGGATTTTCTATGGTATGTGCATTTATATCGTGTGAGCACTGACAAGATTCCTTTTGTCCTTTTTAGAAAGTGGTCAAACATTTTGGAGTTTTAAACTTACGAGAGTTACTTGTAGGAATTTTCCAACAATTTTCTAAACAAAAGAATTGGCCAGACTTCACAATTTCCATGAACTATATATAATATATATATATCCGAAATATGTGAGAGATGGTGTGAGTGACCACCGACACCCACCTGCAGCTTTCACCTTTGTTTGGTCCGACAAGATAATAAAATGATAAGGTTTAGGCCCCAAACCGGTCACCACGTTCTCTTTCTCTCTCAAAACTCCAAAGACACACGGCGACAATCTCTCTCTGTTATATTCCAAATTAAGAACGGATCCAAGAATCAAACTGAAGGGGCGAACAAGATTGCGGGCAAGCTTAATAATTTTTTTAAAAAAAGTAGGGACACAAATATATATAATTAAAATATATTTATGCATAATATTATTAATATAAATATAAGCCTTTTTCAAATGTTGTACCATTTATCATGTGCCAATTAAGGGAAGAAATGTTCCATCAAAAAAATAATAATAATAAGGAAAGAAATGTTGTATCATTTTTAGAAATATTTGTATCAAAGTAAGAAACGTTATACCATTATAGCAAATGTTTGTACCAAATTAAAACTATTTATGGTTTTACTCATGGTAAGGAAGTATCTTTGTACCTATGGTAAAAAAACTTTGTACTTATGATAAGGAACCTTTGTACATGTGACCTTTAATAAGAAACATTTGTGTTTATAGTAAGAAGCCTTTGTATCCATTGAAAAAATATTTCTTACTAAGGTACAAACATTACTACCAGTGCATGTGTCAAAGTGATTTAGTACTATCATACAACCAAACCACTTGGTTGAAGAAAAACTTTGCCCAAAAAGAAACCAGACCAAGAGTAAGAGGTAAAGTGAAAAAAAAAAAAAAAAAGGTATTCGTGGCAGTAGTAGGTTGGAAGTGAGTAGGGCTAGGGATGACAATGGGTGGGTTTTCCGGGTTCCCCGCCCCATCCCGCCTCTAATAGGTGGGTATGAGGGGGCTTAATAGGGTTAGGGGCGGGTATGGGGGAGGTTTTCAAAACCAGAGTCGGGTTCGGGTCGGGGTCGGGGTCGGGGTCGGGGTAGGGTCAAAAAACCCGAACCCGTCCCCCCGAATATACTTGTATTTACATTTTTACCCCTCAATAGTTATGTGTATTACCATTTGAAAAAAAATTTGCACTATTGGGGAGCTAATTGGGTAAGTTAAAAAAAAACTGAACTATTGGGGAAAAAATGCATTAAAAAAACTATTTTTCAATTTATGTACCAAAAAAAATCATAATCGGGGCGGGGCGGGGCGGGGCTGAGTCGGGGACCCCGAGTGCGGGGCGGGGGCGGGGGCGGGGGCGGGGGGAGGGTTTACTGAAGCGGGGCGGGGGCGGGGGCGGGGTATGGGGGGCCCGTCCCATACCCGCCCCGTTGCCATCCCTAAGTAGGGCGATCCTATTTGGTTCCACGTGATAAAGATCTGGTCGATTTTCAATATGTTGGACTTCATAAGAAGAAAGAATAAAGATTGGGCACTAATATATAAAATCCACAAACACAATTCACAAATAGATAAATTTGTCTCTCTCTCTTTTTTGTGATCTTATAGTGTTAGTGGACCCTATCAAGAAAAAGATAGACACATTTATGTACTTGTGAATTTTGCTTGTGCCCGTAGAACTATGCAAGAGGAAAACCACATAGTACTGGACAAATAAAATGTATTTAAACTTATAGGCATGTGTATGTGTAAAGTAAATTTATAGGCATGTGTTTAATAAAATTAAATTTATAAGCATGCGTGTGTGTTATATCAAAGTATAAAATTAAAAAGGCAAGTGTGTGTGTGTAATATCAAAACATGTGTGTGCTTAATATGAAAACATGAAATTAAATTTATAGCAGGTGTGTAAATTAAATTTATACAAATTAATTTGAAAAAAAAAAGGGTTAATCACATTTTGCCCCCCTGTGGTTAGGTCCATTTTCACTTTACCCATTGTACTTCAAAAGTGGACATTTATCTCCCAACTTGGTACACAAAGAGCTCCTTAAATTTCTATACAACATCCCCTTATATAGATCAGTTTGCAACCCATTATTTATTAGACAAGTAATACAATTCTATCACAAAAGAAACCAAACACAATAGGAATCTAGCCAAATCACAATCCCTAAATCAATGGGATTATTCCATGTGTGATATAATCCCAACACATTTATGGCAGGTCATATGTTATTATGTTGGTACATTTTAAGAATTGAAATAGTTGACCCCAATATGGAAGTGAAACCAGTAGGGTCTAAATAGCATTCTAATTGACATTTATTTGCATTTAAATGGCTATTCGGTTAATTATTTAATTCTTATTTAATATTTTAATATTATCAGTGATTAATATTGTGGCTTTTATGGGATCCGGTTGGGTACCTACGCAATTGAACACGTGACATAATTAATAGATTAATTAATATCTTCACGATATTTAAAATCATGTTTAAAACCTATAATAATAAGGGAAAATGGTAGACCCACACAGTGAACTATACACTTTTTCTACACACAACTTTAAATATTTGTACCATGTGCGGTATAAGTTGGGGACAAAAAAATGTAAAAAAAATCAAACAGCACAAGGTACAAACATTTAAAGCTGTGTGTGAAAAAAAATGTATAATTCACTATGTGGGTCTAATAATGCTTAATAATAAGACCTGCATGTATGCCACTTAGCTAGAGGTAACACGTGGTAAAGCTGAAAGCTGCCACAGCACCGGCCCCATGTAATGCTTGTGCTTCGACTTGTGTCTTTTTTTTTTTTTGCTAAGAAACAAAAAAACAAAAAAAAAAAAAAAAGCAAAAGAAGGACACAAGTCAAAGAAGATGCTTGTGCTTTGACTTGTCCTATGACACATAAATATATACATATGAAGATTTGGGATCTTCTAGAAAAAGAGAACAACAAAGCATAAAATGTGTGCGTGTCCGACATATACGCGTCAGTCATATATATATATATAATATGTCTACGAAAATTCTCCAGAGAGGGCGCCCTCTCTTTATTAAAGAGAGGCCTTCTGTTTGACCGTCGCATCGTGTTTAAAAATTGAATCCGACGGCCAAAACAGAGGCCCTCTTTTTAATAAAGAGATAGAGCCCTCATTAGAGCCTGACTGTATATATCTAATATCTACTATAGTATAAAAAGAGAGCAGGTGATTAACCAAGTTGCTTGAATTTTTTAAAATTTTCAAACTATCCTTTATAACTATAATTATAATTGATTTCAAAAATAGTTAATAAAAATGATTATTTATATAATATTTATATATCGATTAATTATATATATATATACATGCATTTATATTAGTTGATCTTTGATCAATAAAAAGAACAGAGAGCTCACATAAAGAGTCTGTGAAGAAGAGAAAGAAATGATGGGTTTCAATCTTTTCGATACCATATATAGTTTCGTCGTATATGTTGTTCAAATTGTGATACGAGATCATATTTAAACTCGTGGAAGTAAGAGGGATCTTTTAGTATCAATTTGGTTACGTTTAATCACAATTTTTTTGACCCAATTTGAAGTGATTATTTTATTTATACGGGATCAGAGTGTGCATGACACCAATAATCTTGTGTGGCGCTATCTCACTAGGTGTGAAAAACCAAATAGGCACTACCTTAAAATTACATAAAAACTTCTCCATTTGGAGAGCCCTATAACAATATTTTATAGCTTGAGCCCTTTTCTAGCTTATCTTTCCTAGCGAACCTTTTCGGAGGTACAAATCTTCAAATGTAAGTTTTTTTTTTTCTTCTAAATATTGTACCTAGGGTGGACGCGAGTCGAGCCAAGCTTGCTCGCGAGCTTTTTCACGAGTTCAAGAGCTCAAATGAGCTTTCAAGTGATCGCGAGCAACAACTTAATATTTAATCACTTAATCTTTCATTTCAGCTACCCAAACGGATTCGAAAACAAGAATCGATCAAAGATATATATGTGCCGGAAGTCATGGTTGGCGGAATTAAGCATGGTTATGGTTGAAAAAATAGTCCACAACCCTTATCCTTGGAATGGATGGATGAGATCATGAATATTATA
Source organism: Hydrangea macrophylla (assembly GCA_033977485.1). Classification (NCBI taxonomy): domain Eukaryota; kingdom Viridiplantae; phylum Streptophyta; class Magnoliopsida; order Cornales; family Hydrangeaceae; genus Hydrangea; species Hydrangea macrophylla. The sequence continues at coordinate 92,665,286 of CM066992.1, forward strand.
TATTACTGAATGAACACCCTACCCTTTTACGGCCCGTTTGGTTCATGGATTCTTAGGGTGAATTTTGATTCCACCTAAAGATTACTAGTAATCTTAAAATATATCTTTGTTTGGTTCATGGAATATTTAATGAATTGTGGGTCCACTGGATTTAGAATCCACCCAAATGTGGAAAATATGGTGGATTCTAAATCCTAGCTTGGAGGTGGTATTCCTAAGGATTACTGGGGTTTTGATTTACTATTTTCATAATACCTAAACTAGCCTTTATTAGACTATTAAACAAACAGATAATGTGATCAGAAGAAATTTATGATTATAATTATTATTATTTTCTAAAATGGAGAGATTGGTAGATGAGATTATTTAGGATGATTTCTTATGCTTAAAACATTATATCTGATGTTAGTTTAATGACTGAATTCAAATTTTGATTGCTAAATGTTAATGATTGAAAAGTCTATATGATATTACAATAGCTACATATTTGGCATATTGTGATTTGTACGTTAGACCTATACATGTTTTATGCTTAAAAAAATAATGTATCTTTTGTTATTATTCAAAAATATTTTAACTACATGCAACAGTTTAGACTCATGTTCATGTCTTAATTACTCTATTTATCTCATTTTTTATGTGTCATTGATTTTTAGATTTATACCGGTCTTTTTTTTAATCACCCTCCATTTTTTAGGGTTGACAATTTGATTTTAACTCAGACATTCTTTTAGCCTTCAAGGGTAGCTTAGGTATTTAATAATATTTTCATTTCATTTTCCTTGACCCAACCAAACACTGGATTCTAAATCTAGCTAGAATTCTATTGGTGAACAAAACATTCTGTAAGGATTCAGATTCTTGGTAAAATGATTACTGGTATTATGATTCCTAGTAATCAGAATCCACCTAAAATAATCCGTGAACCAAACGGGCCATTAATTGATTTTGATTGAGCCCTATAAATATAGCCCTCTCTCATCAGTATACTCACCACAAACCAATCCATCTCTCTCTCTCCTACTATATATAACTTAAAACCCCAAAACCACTGTCAAACATGGCCAAGTCTGCAACCTTCTTCTTTACTCTCCTCGTTGCTGTTGCTCTACTTCTTGCTGCTTTTGGTAATTAATACTCATATATATATATATAACTCCTCTTTCTGATCATGGGTACTTTAGTTTTTACATATATATATATATATATATATATACTCCCTCCGTCCCATTTTATGTATCCATTTTTCCTTTTTGGGATGTCTCAAAATTGTTGTCCACTTTATTAAATTAGTATTTAAATTTTACTTAGTTTCTCCAAGTACCTTTACTTGCAATCAACACTAAAATAAAATAAAAAAAGAAAGTGCAATGATTATGGGCAATTGTGGAAAGTAAGTGTAGATTCTTTTTGTCCCCTTAAATAGTTGGATTCCCTAAGATGGACACATAAAATGGGACAGAGATAGTATTATATTTGAGTTGGTACGTACATATATAGCTTATTAACTGATTAATTATATGTAAATATGAATTAATGCAGAGACACCCATGGTAGAAGGGAGATTGTGTGACGTGCCAAGCGGGACCTGGTCAGGCCATTGTGGCAGCTCAGACAAATGCAACCAACAATGCAGGGACAGGGAAGGTTTCGCCGCGGGAGGAGCTTGCCACTACGTATTTCCAAGTGTGAAGTGCTTGTGCAAGAAACAATGTTAAAGCAAGCAAGCAAGCAAGCAAACTATATAGCTATATAATGGTCACTTCGATGATCATAAAATAATAAGTACGGCCGGCCCATATATGCATGTAGACGTAGCAATCTGCATAGCTTGGCTAGCTGGTGTCCTTTCTCTTTTGTTTTGTAATTGTAGGGGTAAGGTTTATTGTCCTCCCCCCATTTTCGTTTTTTTATCAATAAAATAAGTATTGTAGTACTCCCTCTTTGTAAGCTAATTAATTCTTTTTTTATTTTTCTTATTTTTTATTTTTTGCTAAGCAAACAATTTTATTAATCGAAAGGCATACATAATGCCAAAGCCAGTACACGTACCCATATCCAACATCCTTATTTTGCAATAACCAAAATAAGCTTAAGCAAAAGGGATCGAAAAACATGAGTCTTAACCCAAAACAAAGATACAGAAAAGCAAACCCATCTTAACAACACCAAAATCCTCCGTATAACCTACCGAATGGAGCAAAGAAAAACAAACCGAAAATGCAATATTAATCCATATATGGAAATTAAAACAAGCACAACCCCGATAATCAGAAGGACAAACCGAACCGAACCGAGGAGATCCCATCTTTATACATCGAAATAAACACTTGAAACTAAGTAGGATTATAATCGGTGGCAGCCCCAAGAATCATCCACTGTGGCCGAGGGTGATGATCACTAAAAATAAAAAAAATAAAATTCAAGCATTAAAACATAAAATAAGAAAAATAAAATTAAAATTTTTTTTGGAATCTTTCGGCCATAACCTACTCAAATCAAACTCTTCCAAGCTAAAACTCATACTACTTTTCTTTAACTCATTAGGTCCCTTTTATGCTCAAATTTCTAGAACTTTTTGTTCTACGAGTCTGTTTTTCGAAAAATTTAATATTTTAGAATCAGCAAAATGAGATCTTTAAAACGAGATCAATATTGATCATGAAATATTGGGGACAAAAACTAAAAATTAAACAAATATGGAAAACTGCATTTTTTTTTTTTGCATAAAAATAATAAAAACATGTTCCTTTCGTAAAACTGGTACCATAGATGCATAAATCTCAAAAAAAAAAAATGCAGGAAATTAAAAAAAAAAAATCACCCAAAAAGTCCAAGAATTGAGAAAGTTGTGGTAGTGTACAGTTGACCGATAATTTTTTTGTTTACAAATAGATAAACAAATTATTTTATCTGTTAGACAGATAAAATATCAAAATTAGGCTGCAATTTATCTTCTTCTTTTTTCTGTAAATTTTCCAAGCCCATTACATAGATCTCGAAGAAATGCATATGAAATACAAAATAAATAAATAAAATCAAACCAAAAAGCCAAAAAAATATAAAAATTATGGTTGTCTAAAGTTAACAAATAACATTATCTGTCTGACAGATAAAAACGAAAAATAAGGTTTCAATTTACTTTTTTTAATACAATTTTCAAGTCCAATGGACATATCTCAAAAAAATACTTGATAAAAAAAACATAAAAACAAACAAACAAACAAAAAAATCACTCAAAAAGACCAAAAAACAAGCAAGTTATGATGATTTAAAGTTGACAGATCATATTATTTGTCTAATATTATTTGTCAGATGGACTTTTCACCAAATTCGAAAAGTAGCAAGGGCCTTTTACAAAACTGCCAAATTGTGTGAGTTTTGGATAAAACACCTAATTTTAAGGGGCTTGTGACCTAATATTACTATATATATAAATATCTAACATTTTCAACACAACGAAACGTCAAAATAGCATGTTAGGAAGGTTAATTGTATCCATGTTTAAAAAAAAAAATTAAACGAAGTGTTGGCTAGCTGAAAAGTTAACCGTGTAAGAGCATCTCCAACCAACCATGCTCTCTAAAATTTCTCCAAGTTCTTTTTTTTTTTTGCTAAAATTGATATAAATTAAGCTATTACAGTCACTTTTAAGCTTCTTGCTCCAACCATGCTCTCTACAATAGAGCTTTAATTTTCAGATTAAAATTGGTAATTCTAATGTACTCTCTCTTCTCAAACGAGTCCCAATTGTGCTACTTTTTTTTATTTTAATTTTGAATAGCTTCCCAAACATTCTCTCTCTCTCTCTCTCTCTCTCTCTCTCTCTCATTTTAAGAGTCTCATTTGGAAAAAGTAATTTTTTAAGCGAACATCATGTATTGGTATCACATCATCCAAATTTTCACATGAATTACCCTTCTTTTAAATTTATAAACTTTTGAAAATGGAGAGAGTTGTGAGAGTAAATTGGGAAAATCAGCAACTAAATCACACAGACTTTTTAAATGGATTATTAAAAGATACAAATGTTACATAACCAACAAAGATAATGACTCAAACACGAGAGGTGATCGGGAGAGAACAAATCCTAATTACACGCCTTAATTCACATTTGTTAGTACTTTTTATCCAGTTTTTGTGTATTTTTACTTCGTTTTCTGTTTTCTGTCAGGATTTGGAGAAAAGTAAGGATTTCATGCTAAATGGAGAGAAAAACAGAAAAAAAAAAGAAGCTGAAAAGGCACCTCGCGCGCGGGGCTCGCTTGCACGACAGACCCGAATATCGCTCGCGCGACCTCCCAATATCGTGCTCACGCGACCTGTGTAAAAATCAAAGTTGCGTATTTTAGTGTACTAAAGATTCCCACGCGAACGAAACTGCCTAATTACGTCCAAACTGTTAAATATAGCAGTTTCAGTGCGAATAGGTTTAGGAAAGCTTCCTAACTTGCTCCAAATCTATAAATACTTAATTGTAATTCAATTCTTAGGTTACACACCTTTATACACATTATTATACACAAAAATATACACATCTATTGAAGGGGGGAAAGCAAGGAGAAGAAGAAGAAGACCAAGGATTTCCATGGCCTCCTCCATCAACCTCTTGCCGTTCATCACTTCCATGGCCAACTAAACCTAGATCTAGGGTTTCAGTGAAACCCTAGCCAAGTAATAGGGTGTTATTTATGTTTTTCTTTTAGTTTTATTATGTATAGATGATGATTACATGTTTCAAGGATTTTAAATAATAAAATTGAACTTCTATTGATTAAATCGTTACTTTAAAAGTTTATTCTTGTCTTAGATCTATTTTGAATGTGATGTGCTCAATGATCTATATTTGCTGTGCTTGTGTAGATTATTTACATGTAATGGTGCTTATTTGAATTGTGATATCAAGTAGACAAATAGTTCATGCCTAGAAAAGACGGATTGTGTCGCAACCCTAGTTTAGTGTGAGACAATCCGTGCTAACCGAAGATGAATTATGTTGGTGCTTGAATCGTAGTTATCTTCTTGACGGAGGAATTGGGCTTGTAGCTACAATTCCCTATTATCATCCAATGTAATAAGCTAATTGAACGCATAAATACCCTTATTATGAAGCTAGTGGTGGATTTGCAATCCTAGGTTCACTTTAAATATCGTTAAAACAACCTTTGATTACTTTCATAGTTTAGATTTATTTTATTGCTCTTAGTTTAATTAAAATTAAATCAAAATCCGTTTTCTATTAATTAGATTTAGGTTTTAAAATCAAAGTGCTATAGTATTTCAATCTCTGTGGGTTCGACCTTTACTTCCACACTACAAATCCTTGAAAAGTAAAGAATACTTTTATATATTGATTTTGACAATATCAATTTTTGGCACCGTTGCCGGGGATTGCAAATTACTACCTTTAGTTTTAGAATCTTAGTTTAGTTTAGTTAATTCGTAAATATTAGATTAGTTTTTTTTATATTTTATTTTCCATTTTTGTTTTAAGTTACTAACTTTCCTTTTTGTTTTGTAGTTTCTCAAATAATCAAATTCTAGCGTGTCGGAATGGAAAAGCTTAGCACATCAAAGGAGCTTACGCAATTAAAATAAAATAAAATAAATATAAATCGCTTCTTTTAAATTTCGCATCAAACCACTGTAAGTTAGGGCGCTGAGACGCAATTACTTGTATTAGGTTAGGTGTGGAGTGGGCACTGCATTAGCTAGGAAACCAGGGGTGCTGGGCTTTGACGCGAATCACTGCATAAGGATAATTACATGCATCATAGTAGTACTGTGTGCTTGCTTGTTGTCTTATTTGCGTGATTGCTTTTTGTTTTTGTTGAGTCAATCGTTGTTTTAGTTTATGTTTGGTACCCGTTCGAGTAAACCGAAATTAAATCCACTTAATCTTGATCTTGAACGTACCCTTAGAGTCCTTAGGTCCTCAACTCAAGCTTCTAGAGCTCAGTTGATGCTAGATGACGATTCGACACCGAAACCGTCGTCGTTGTTTGAGTCTGAAATACGTAGTACCCTAAAAAGACTAAAGAAACCACACGTCATTAACATCGAACCTATTCCACTGGCCGACTTAGGAAATAACGTGAACAACCAAAACAACGAAAATAATGTAAATTATCCTAATGTACCCCCGCCTCCTCCGCTTAAAGATTATTTCATTCCTACGGCCTATACACCACAGGCAAGTATCTAATTACCGGAGGTGACAGCGCCATCTCACTTTGAGATAAAGTCATCTATCATCGCGCTACTCCCTTCATTCCATGCTCGAATTAAAGAAGATCCTTATAAGCACTTAGAAGATTTTCAAGATATATGCTCTACTTTGAAAATCCAAAACCTAACTGCTGATGAGTTAAAACTGTGGCTCTTCCCTTTCTCTTTAAAAGACAAAGCTAAATACTGGCTCCAATCTCTAGAGCCAAATACTATTAAAACATGGGAAGCCTTACAAACCGCATTTTTACAAAAGTTTTTCCCCATGACAAGAACTAATCAGATAAGAAAATCGATAACAAACTTTGTGATGCAAGATGGGGAAACGCTTTATGACACTTGGGAGCAATTCAATGAATTGTTACGCTCTTGCCCACATCATCAGGTTCCCAAGTGGCAATTGGTTCAGGTCTTCTACGAGGGACTTGTTCCTTCACTACGCAATACCGTCGATGCCGTTTGTGCGGGTACCTTCCTACACAAAAGCGCCGATGAGGCATGGAAGATTTTTGAAACTTTAAGCGAGAATTCGATGCACCAAGCCGTGTCGATACGTCCTGAGGGGTGTCTCCCACCTAAACTCAAGCAAGAGGAGCGTTTCGAGTCGAGTCAGTCAATAGAAATACAAGAACTATCTAAAAAACTTGACCGACTTATGACAATGAACAAAAAGACAAGCGCACCCTCTTACGAAGTATGTGCATTATGTTCTGAACCTTCTCATAATATCTTTGCATGTCTTTCTGCTTCTCAATTTCTGGAATTCGTAGAGCAACACATAAACTCTATTCAACAATTCCCACGAACTAACTGTAGTCCTATGTCGACTAATTTTCCTAATACTTACCGACCCCAATTTCAACAGAATCAATACCAACACCCCCCTCCTAATCCTAACCCTCCAAGGGTTAATGCATTTGAGGAGAAGGTGTTGGCGTCCCTGAAAAATATCGAAACACAAGTACAGGCACAAGCACAAATAGTGCACTCTCACACACAATCCATTGCCAAGCTTGAGTCCCAAATGGAACAAATAGCTAATACAATGACTCGTAGGAACGAGGGTAAGTTGCCTAGTCAAACTATTCAAAACCCTAAGGGACAATTTGAGTGAGCAAGTAAACGCCGTCTCGACTATTCACCTTCAATGAATTTTTTGTTATTAACAGATTGTGGTGAACCAGAATGTTTTGAGGAAGCTTTACAGGTTGAGACCAAGGAGAAGTTGGAGCATGCCATGGATGATGAGATGTATTCTCTTTTATCAAACCAGACGTGGGATCTTGTCCAGTTGCCAAAAGGGAAGTCATCTTTGCACAACAAATGGGTTTATAGAATAAAAGAAAAATCTGATGGGAGCAATCAGTACGAGGCAAGGTTGGTAGTAAAAGGGTTTAAGCAAAAATCAAGTATTGACTACACAGAAATTTTTTTCTCCTGTTGTTAAAATTTCTACTATCAGATCTGTGCTAAGTATTGTAGCAGCTGAGAACCTGTACTTGGAATAATTGGATGTCAAAACTGCTTTCCTCCACGGTGATTTGGAGGAGGACATTTATATGCACCAACCACAAGGCTATGTGGTGAAAGGGAAAGAAAATCTGGTATATAAGCTTAAGAAAAGTCTATATGGGTTGAAACAGGCCACAAGGCAGTGGTATAGAAAGTTTGACACTTTTATGGAAAAAGCTGGTTTTACTAGATGTCATTCAGACCATTACTGTTATTTTAAAAAGCTTGCTACATCTTATCTCATATTGCTTTTGTACGTAGATGACATGCTTGTTGCAGGATCAAGCATGGAAGAGATATTAAATCACAAGGCACAGTTGTCCAAGGAATTTGCTATCAAGGATTTAGGAAATGCAAAGAAAATTCTTGGGATGAGAATCAGCAGGGATAGGATAAACAAGAAGGAACTATCATAGGCAGAATATGTGGACAAGGTTCTGAAAAGGTTTAACAAGGAAAATACTAAACTAGTTAGCACTCCTTTGGCAAGTCATTTCAGAAAGTTAGCGTGGTACTTATAGAACCAAGTGGGCTACTACTAACAATTTGGGCTGAAGCATTTTAAGGGTCAATGTGGCGAGCCTGTCAAGTTGTTGGGTTAGTGGTTCATTTGGTGGATTGTTACACTTTTTTTTTTTATTTCATGTCTTTCTTCGAGACCTACGCAATGGGGTTGAAAATTGTACAAAAGAGAGTAATTTGGTACCTCACTTTTTGATTTTATCTGTATCTGTAATGACATATAATATTAATAATATTTTCTGTCAACTTTAAACCATCATAACTCACTCGTCTTTGTAGCCTTTTTGAGTGATTTTTTTTTTATTTCATGAATTTCTTCGTGATCTACCCAATGAAATTGAAAATTGAACAAAAGAAAGTAATTTAAAATCTCATTTTTTTTATCTACATCTATAATGACAGATAGTATTATCTGTTTTGATAGATAATATTAATATTATCCGGCTTGTTGCTGCTTTGGGGTTATTCTCATCACTTATTTGTGCCTTGATTAGTTGAGTTTATGATTCTTCTTTTGATAGGTAAATTCAAACAGTTGTATTGCTTGTTTTGGAACCTTGCTTTTGGGTGTGTTTTGTGCCTGTGGGTGAGTTTATGATTCTTCTTTTGTTAGGAAAATTCAAACAGTTGTATTGCTTGTTTTGGAACCTTGCTTTTGGTGGTGTTTTGTGCCTGTGGGTTCTTTTGGTTTTCTTTTGCTTGTTCAGGGCGGTCCATGTTTTTGCTTCAGCTGGTTTGTATTTGGGTGCTTTGGCACCTCATCCTTTTTATCAATAAAATTTGTGTGGATATCGCAATTTCTCTTACCCACAACTTTTCTTTTAACATTCTTTTTCAAAATCAAATTCAAAAAAACAAATGAGTCGCCACTTAATTTTTAAAAGGAAAATTAAGAAGCCATTTAGAAGGAAACTGATCTTTTGCGAAACCAGAGATTAACTAGGTCCGGGGATTATGGAATGAGAGAGGAAGGAGCCCGTCGGACTAAAACACCCTCTCTCATCCTATCTTGCGATAGGCCTCTACTCAACATCCTTTTAATCGAATTATTAATTTAAGTGTGCCCTCAACTAATACATATATATATATATATATATACATCACAAAAGCACGTCCAAAGGGTATAAAATTACTAATGACAAAAATATCATTCATAAGCCACATATGTCAAGTAGCAAGCAATATGATGTGCAATAGGGAACAAGAGAGCTTACCCGGGATCCAGCAGCGATATTAAACGTGCAATGCATACACACAAAAGAAAGTCCTAAAAAAAAGGTCTCTAATCACATATACACATAAGGCAAATCTTAATTCTAAGGTGTCGCACATGAGGTCGAAAATCAAATAAAATCAAAGAATTCAATAAACTAGAGAGGGGTTGAGAAATCGTACCTCAATAGCGCTACAAAACAAAGGTTAGTGCACATGATATACAAGAGGTGAAGTTAGAAATAACAATCTTGAATTTCTAGCTTAAATCTATCAAATGTAATTGAATCTAAAGCAAATAAGTCCTAATTACAAGTGCCAAACCATATGGATGAATATGTACATGGACAAGAATAAACTATGAAATACTCTTAAGCTTTGAATTCAAGCTCAACTAATCATTATTGAAACATGGTTTAAGCCCTAAGTCATAGAAAAATCATTTGACCCATTATTAACAAAGTTGGTCAAATGTTTCATAAAATTCTGAAAATTGCAGAGAGCAGACCAGGACATTAAAAAAGGAAAAAGCATGTCTCCTATGGTTTAATGTCGGTGAATTTTTGACACAAGATGCCTCTTTGAGTCTAGTTTCCAAATAAAAAAGAAATCAAAGTTTCAACGGTTAGATCTCTGGGAAATGGACAAAAACCACACATCACTCAGAGATGTACAACTCTCTGTCCAGAGATATTGTTTGATTTTTTAAAAATAGCAAAAAGATCAGAAATGCTTTGTTCTTTTTAAGGTATCTTCCTAACACATTAATCTACTTAGAAAAAATTATTTTGAGTCACAAACACTTCATTAGAACTCTGGTTTAATTATTCAAAAAGAGTGTTGCTGTGCTGAAATTCTGGGCAGATTATTGTTACTTCACAAAACTCATGACCAAACCATTTTAAACATGAAACCACCTTAAAACAAAAATTACAGTGGTAGAATATTGTGTTATTGACACTTTCCCGTTGGTTTCCTTGATTTCAACGGTTAGATTTCGAATTAAAAATCTTTGATCAAAAACAGTTTGTGAACTCACTGTTTTCATTTATCAAGTTCAACTTTTACTTGGTAACTCCAACTATTAAACCATGAAGTTGGGTTTAAACCAAATCATTTCTCCTACCATTTGATGGTCATTGGAGACTAACGACCTTCATATTTGTAGATTTCTCTCTCTCTCTCTCTCTCTCGACTGTCTGATCGGGTTCTAACCTCTCTCTCGCTCGACAGTGATCAGATCTGAGCTCCCCCTCTCTCTCTCAAATCGGTACACTCTCTCTCTCTCTGATATATATATATATATAGATATATAGATATATATTGATACATCACACAGTTCACATATATGCATATACAGAGTTGTACATATATATATATGTACATATACATATATATCGAGTAACAGAACCTTCTTATGTAGCCCGATATATATAGCTGTATATATACATATGTATATGTATATATACACATATACAGGGATTTCTAGGGTTTTTTTTTTTATATTGCTTGATTTTTGATTGGTTTAGTAATTTGGGGGTATATACATAAATAAATTCGTTGCATTGTTGATATTGCTTGATTTGATATTGCTTGATTTATGAGATTGTTGCATTTCTGGTCCATTGTTGCTGCTATAATGCTCATTGAGTATCGCAAGGACCCAGATCCACTATAATGGCTTTGTACCAACTCTCATTAATATTGGGGATTTTCCACTATAATGGCTCATTGAGTAACAGAACCATGTTGTTGTAGTATATATTATACACACAACTACAATGGAGTAGAAAACAAGACTACACATTATCTATGAGTATGACCTGCCCTGGCCCTAAGATCAGACAATCCATTGAGGTTGGGACTTGGGAGTTCAAACATGAATAGGATCAAGAAATTGGGGATTTTCCTCAACTTTATGTCAGGCCGGCCCTGTGTTTTATGGGCCACAAATTCACTTCAAATATAGCACCCTCTATAAAATTTCACCCAAAAAAAGAGAGTCTATTTAACAAGTACTAACAAAGAATTTATTTGCACAAAATTTTTTACGTGCACAACATTTGTGTTTTCAATGCCTCTATCAATCTATATACATGTATACATGTGGGTTTCCTATCTTAGATAGCAATTGCATGGGTTTACTAAATAGAACTGCTAATTCAATGCCTTTTGTTACTATATTGGCAAAACTAATAGGTAATACTGATGCCACATCCTCGTGAGTCATCGGTTTTAATATGCAAGTCATTTTACAACTTCAACATAAAGGAATTCTTGTTTGAAAGATGAGGATTAGAAAAGGAATTTAGCAACCTGCTTTATTCTATTTTTTTGGGTGCCTAAACAAAAGATAGCAAAGTTTTTGGATTGGAAGTTTTAAGCATTATACTTGTTGGAAATAAACAAGTTGAAACCTCTAAGTCTAGGTTTATGCTGCTTTTCTTTAATTGAAGAATCTTATTATGCTTTTTGCTTGTTCAAAACATTTGCTAGTGGTGGTACAATGATACTAGCAATGTGCTATGTGTTAAATGGACTGAGTACATGTACATCAGCGAGCATACAAATAAAGGTCAAAACATGAAAGTTTTAGATCTCTAAGTTATCTTTCAACCCTCAAAATTTCACATGCACAACATTTGTGAGTTAAGAGATACGTCAATTTTACTAAAACAGCCTCTGATTTTCAAAAGCTTCAGTTTCAGATTTCTAAGTTCTGTTTGTGATAAATGTTTGGCCAAGTTAAACTAGTTCTCAAATAAAGGTCAAAACATGAAAGTTTTAGATCTCTGAGTTATCTTTCAACCCTCAAAATTTCACATGCACAGCATTTGTGAGTTAAGAGATACAATATGCCTGTTTGGATAATATTGTGTGCTAATTTAGGTTAAGAATGCCGAGAGCACCGACCCAAAATCAACTGGTGGCTGTGTTTTGGACGATGGGCATGCAAGCCGTAGTGATCTATACTACTATGAGGCGTTACCATCGTAACCGACTTCTCCTTAGGGCTCCTTACAGGAATTGGAATGCTGACAGAGAGTTAGTACTAAATCGAATGTTCCACTCCAGCGATAGGATTTGTCACGAGCAACTTAGGATAAAAATGGGTGCATTCCACAGGTTGTGCAATAGCTTACGTGCTTACGGATTAGCTGGTAGCCGATTTGTGAGTGTTGAAGAGCAAGTGGCTATTTTTCTAACCACGGTTGGCCACGACCATCGCAATAGAGTTGGAGGTTTTACATTTTTTTAGGTCTGGCCAAACTGTGAGTTATTATTTCCATAGAGTGTTAAATGCATGCCTTACTCTCTATAGAGATGTTGTCACCAATGCTAACGCTCAGAATTCCCCCAACGATAAGAACAACGTCCAAGATTGGTTCCATTACTTTCAGGTTAGATGTTTATTACTAATAAGGTTATACTAACAACCTTAGATGTTTAGTACTAAAACAAATTGTGTTTCTTATAGGATGCTGTGGGTGCCATAGACGGTACTCACATTGCTGCGAACGTCCCTGTGGAGGAACAACCTAGGTATCGAAATAGAAAACAAGTCATATCTCAAAACGTTTTGGTGGCATGTACATTTGATATGAAGTTTACCTATGTGCTTGCCGGTTAGGAGGGATCAACACATGATGGTCGATTATTGAGGAGTGCAGTCCTACGACAAGGATCTAGGTTAACAATTCCTCTAGGTATGTTATACATCCCCCGGCCTCTCATAGTAATCTTATATAACTATGCTAATAACAGTTCCTTCTAATAATAGGTAAATACTATCTTGCCGACGCGGGGTTCCCCTTGGTCCCAGGTTTCCTTACACCGTATCGCAGTACACGTTATCATCGTAGAGACATTGCGGGACTACTTCCAGAAAATAGTAAAGAGTTGTTTAACTTTCGACACTCATCTCTTCGTAACGTTGTTGAAAGGACTATCGGGTTGTTGAAAAAGAGGTTTGCCTATCTTAGGCATCAACCCTTCCATGATATAGAAACTCAAGCGAAGATAGTCCTTGCATGTTGTGCCTTACACAACTTCTTGCGAATTGATGATACGGATGATCTTTGTAGTGATGATGACGTTAGCGACACCGATGAAGTTAACCCCCCACATGTCGATGTACCTGAAGCTGCACCCACTAATGCCAACATCACTATCACATCTCAAGCAGCATGGACAAATCAGAGAAATGTAATGGCTAATGTTATGTGGGCTCAATTCGATGCCAATAATTATGCAGGGGTCGAATTCGATTGAAGACTTAACATTTACAATTAGTTTGTGTCCCTTCTAGTTTACATTTCAAGCTAGTCTGTTGTTTTATTTAGTTATGAATTTTCATTCTAAGTTTACAATTAGTTTGTGTCCCTTCTAGTTTACATTCATAAATTAACTGTTCTTGTAGTTGAAGCACTTGTTCTTTTTTTATATAGACTTTGCTTATACTAATTTTTGCTAGTTCCATGTTATATGTACATATTGTTAAGTGAAACAGTTAATATGGCAAGTCGACGAGCAGTAAGTCAAGGGTCATTTCGTGCTCCTAGGCCTACTACAGTCTCAAGCTCTTCTCAACCTGAGATTGAGGAAATCACTCCAGCCTCCTCTCAAGTAGGATTGCAAGCAAAAAAAGGACAGCTTCGGTGGACCGACGATATGGATCAAGTACTAGTTGACTCTCTTATAGAAATAGTGATTGCAGGGCCAAGACGAGGGAGAATGGATTCAAGGCTGAAGAACTATCAAAGGTTGCACATAAAGTACAAGATTGTTGCCATGTTGATCAAGTACTCGTTCCGAATGTGAGGGCTAGATTGAAGACTCTCAAGAAAGATTGCACAGATATCACGGAGTTATTGAAGAATGGTAGCGGGTTTGGATTGGACGGGACCGGTCGAGTCTTTGCGGATCCTCTTGTTTGGGAGACGTACCTTAAGGTAAACTTGAATTTAATTGGATGTTTTATACTGGTCTTGGGAACAACATGGATATGCTTAAGAGTAACTTATCTTTATGATGTCTTTTCTGCCCAATTTTAGTTGTTTTCAGGTAATAAAAAGATGATCTATTTACTGATACAAAGATAGTTAGAATTAGGGTCCTTTGATGTGTTAATTTTGGATCTCTAAAATATGATTGAAAATGCTGATAGGTTACAACTTCAGAGGCTATATGCTCTCTGCTACTCTGCCCCCCATGTTTATTCCCTTGTTTTGTTTTGGATTTTTTCAGTTTTAATTTTCTCCAATGGAGAGGTTTTGTTGCTCACTTGCAAGAATGTTCTTTAATTATTTTCAGTTCACAGCACTTGTTCTTTAATTTTCTTTTAGGGTATGAGAGTCTATTTTAGTTTGAAAGTATACTACATTAAAATACCAAAAAGAGGCTAAGGCCTCATAAAAGAAAGTAAATTTAGTTTGAAAGTATACTACATTAAAATACCAAAAAGAGGCTAAGGCCTCGATTACCCAGATTTCTGTTTGTACTATTGTTGACATTAAAATTCAGATCAGTCCTAAACCCATTATTTCCCTTATGCACATTCAGTGAGGATGCATTGTTGAATTGACTATTCTGACTATTTTTGCTCATAGCAGACATATGCCCTTCTTGAACTCTAGCTAGAGTAAAAGCTTGTGAAAGTGTCCTAGGATTGAACATCAAAACTAGGTGCCCAATTTCAGTCCTTTTTCACTTCATAGCATTATTTTGTGATAGAGAGCTAAGCATAGCAGAAGTAATCAAGTTTAGACAGTTAGCCAATAATGATTAGTTATATGACTCAACTTAATTTTAATTCCTTTTGTTTTTTTAATGTTGTTTTAGGATAAGCCTGATGCAAGAAATATGAAAGGAAAGCTATGTCCTCGTTACTATGATTTGCTTACCATTTTTCGGCAATGATTATGCAACGGGAGACCGGGCAGTCACAGGGAATGACTTTCCCCAAGTGAGTGAAGCTGATATTAATAATTCGGTGTATGCCGCCTAAGGGGATGAAAATGACATGGAGGAAACACAATCAAGTCATTCAAGCACATCCAAGCGAGCCGCGCAAGGGGGAGGCCCGAAAGCTCGACGTAGACGTGGGCATGCCATAGATGATGCTGCGTTAGCCCTTGCCCGTATTGCCCAATCCTCCGAGAAGATTGCCATTGCTTTCGAAAAGCAAGCAACTCAAAGTCATATCAATGGCCAAGAGATCCTAGAGAAACTTCGAGCAATGGGTATAGAGGAGGGGGATACAATGGAGCTTATGGATTTGTTTGAGCAAGATGAAAAATCTGGGCGGTTCTTCCTTGGTATAACTGATGATGCTTTTATGCGTGCTTGGGTGTATCGTAAGCTTGGAAAAAATCCGGCAAATTAATTTTGGCTTTTAGTTGATTAAAACAATCATGGAGACTTTTCAGTTTGATGAGTATTTTTTTTATGGCACTTTGATGAGTACTTCTAATTTTACTTCGATGAGTATATTTTTTTAATTTTTTTATGGAACTTTGATGAGTACTTCTAATTTTACTTTGATGAGACTTTGGTTTTTAGTACATTAAAAAAATCGTTTATGAAATTGACTATTGATATAAGTAGTTGTCTCTCAATTGCTTGAATTTGGATCATTTTCAAATTGTTTGTTTGTGATTCATAGGTTAATTACTTGCAAAAATGCAAGTTTTCAATGGAAAATGTTAATTTTTCATGAAAAATTATTGCAATCAAACAGCAAAAAATGTATTTTCCATGAAAAATGACTATTTTTCTCTAGAAAATAGTGACAATCAAACAGCAAAACTACATTTTCCATGGAAAATGTTAGATTTTTCAGCCAGAAAATAATTGCAATCAAACAGCCCAAATTTTATTTCCATGGAAAAAATTTCTAAGGAAAATAATTCCATAGAAAAATTTTCTTTTCAACCCATTTTCTACCGTGTAATCAAACGCACCCTAATGATAAACTGTCAGCAGTTCAGACTTATAGTTTTAATTGTGAAAGAAAATCCAAATTGCAATATGGATGTATGTATATATTTGTGTTAAAATGTACAACAAAAGTGTTTTGTCACCTCATTAAATTGAAGGTATGTACTAAATTAATTTACTTCGGGTCATTGTTAAGAAAAATTTATGACGTAAATGCATCTAACAAAATTTCTCTCTATACCTACAGGTACAAAAAAAAAAAAACTACTAGTCCATACTTACTGCATAGTATAGGTCTAGAGAGAAATTGTACGTGTGGGTTTAGCTTTCTTTTCTTTATTGCCATCTATTTAGTAAGGTTTAATTTAATTATTAGCTTTGGTTCATTTAAAATAAACAAGGGGGGAATTATTAGAAAATCCTAAAAGTAACTCTCATGAGTTTCAAATTCCAATTTGTTTGACCATTTGTTAAAAAGGACAAAAGGAATCTAAATCAGTGCTCGTACGGTATAAATGCGCACACCATAAAAAAATTCGTGCATACATTCAGCCTCCACGCGCCCGCCCACGCGCGCCCACTCGCGCCCACTCGCCCATCTTCTTCCAAAAGCTGCTCGCACCGTGCAAGTAGCGTACTGTAGTATTTCTAATTTCGAAAAATGTTTTTAAACTTTAAACATCCATAACTTTTGACCTACAACTCCATTTTTTGCAAATTTTATATCGTTGGAATCGTATCGACGAGAGCTACAAAACTAGTACCATTGTTGATATGTTTTGAGAAAAAAAAAATTCATAGTTTTACATACATGAATAATAAGTGAAATTTCACTTGATATACATAAAATATTAAGTGAAATTTCACTTAAAATATCAAGTGAAATTTCACTGACTACATGAAAAATATTAAATGAAATTTCATGTTTTTACATACATGAATAATAAGTGAAATTTCACTTAATATACATAAAATGTTAAGTGAAATTTCATTGAATACATGAAAAATATTAAAAGCTCTCCCAAAAAAAATCCTAAGTTCAATTTTTGCAAAGCTCATAAACTAGTTATCAAATGAATTAACATGAAATTGTGCTTTTAAAAAAGGAGAAGCACCAAAATGGGGGCCAAACTAAACCTTAATGAGGTAGCAATGGCTTTATTGCTATTCGTCTTTTTTTAAAAAAAATTTCTTAAAACATATAAATTTGGCATACATAAATATTAAGTGAAAATTCACTGAACCCGTACATGCATTCTTCATGAAAAACTTGAAGTTAAACTTAACATTCGTGTACTCGTTCAGTGAGATTTCACTTAGTGTGTCAAGTGAAATTTCACTAACTATCCTAAAAGTCGCTAAAAGTAACTCTCTAGAGTTTAAGGTCTAAATTGATACTTACTGTAACACCCGTACCCGGAGAAAGGGTTAATTATTAACTTAACATGCATTAATTGATATAATTAGTGTATAAAATGGATTAAGGGGAGGCTTGGACTCGCCCATGGAAAAGTCCCAGTGAAGAGGGACAGGTTTGAAAATGGAACCCAGCAAAGGGTAAATTGGTAAATTGCATGTTACATGATTAAATGCATTTTATGTGATTACATGAATATTTGCTTAAATGCTTTTATATTACATGTTGATATATGTGTAGCATTTGGTATTGGTTTAGACACCCAAATAAGGGTATAAGTGAAAAAGATTTAAAATTAGTAGGTGCGATAGCAATTTCACAAAATATGTGGGATCCACGTTGGGACCCATACGGAACTTAGACAAACACTCATTAAATAATTGGGTAGTTAATACAATTGGTTAGGGGATTTCATAATAAAGTTCAAAGAAATGTTGGGGGTGTAAACGGAAATAAACTAAAACTTGGCTAGGAGGCTCAAGAGGTTGACACCTCTTGAGTGACTCATCATCTTCTCCATATATCAATATAGAGAAAAGAATTGCAGGAGAAGTAAATCTCGGCCATTGACGGAAACTCCGTCGACTCCGTCGTCTTGCCGTTTCGTCGCCGTCGGCACACCGTTTCGCGAACCGAGATCGTATTCGGACTCGTGGAGGAATATCATTGGAGTTAATTAGAGCTAAAATTTGCAAGGAATTTGGGGTTCTAGGCTTTTAATTGGAGCAATTTGTGAGGTGAGTGACTCTAATCCATGGGCTGAATGTAAATCATGTTAAATGTGTTAATTTACATGTTAGTTTGTTGAATTCTTGTAAATTAGAGCATGGACATGAGAATTGGGTATATATGAACATGTTGATTTATGTGGGTTTGGCTAGTTTACTTAAAATTGGAAGTTAATATGTGTTAAATGGTGTGTGAATTACCATGCTGAGATGATGGTGTGATTATGTGCTTATGTGGGTTGAAGAAAGCCTTATGTTAATTCACCGTGGATTTACTCCATAATAAGGAGAAGTGGAAAAACCCAACGGTGTAAGGGTACTCACTACACTAACTGTGTAAAGGTGTGTGAGTTGCGACCCAGCTGTGGAAGGGTGTGTGAGATTGTGTGAATTAGAGGTGCTATATGCACATAAGGGCAAAAAGGCAAGAGCGACGACACGGTGAATTGATATTTGGTCTTTGGAGACTAAATGATATGTTAATTGTTGATTTGTGCATTGAATATGACATTATATTCATACATGTGATTAGTTTACTCACTAAGCGAAAGCTTAAACAAATGCTATTTTCTGTTGTGGTTATTGAATAACCACCGCAGGTACGGCACGGGAGGAGGAAGGAAAATGATCAAAACGACAAGTTGGGCATGGGGGTTATAAGATGTGTGTTGATATGTTTATAAATCTAGATATTTAAGTTTCCTAATGCAACTTATGGTTTGGAGATGTATAGTTAACTCATGTCTTGGGCGAACTTATAGATACGTTTTAAACTTATGTTATAATGTAACTAGTGGCTTGAGGTTCTCGACTTGGGGCTTAAAGTCTTGACTTGTGAATGGGAGAGATGGGAGAAATGGGAGAGATGGGGGAGATTTGTGCCCCATGCTTGTAAATTTCTTTTGAAACTTGTAAAATGATGTAAAGTATGGTGTCTTTTATTTTAATGTTCCTATTTAAGTTGTTGGAAGTGAACTTGGGTCACAACCATGTATTTTGGAGAGTTGGAAGTAAATTTGAGAACATATGTGTAATCTCTCTCGTTTTGTTCTAGTAGGGTGCAAGTAATGGATTTGACCATTTCGGCAAGTCCGGATGTGCCGCTAGTGTCTTAAACATGTTTCCTTAGTGTTCACAATGTTAGTTATGACCTTGAGTTAATTCCCAACAAGTTTCATGAATTTTGAATGAGAATTGAGTTTCAAAGTTGAAAAGATCATTGTATTTCAAATGAAATGAGTTCTTAGTGGATTTGACCAAATTGTGAATATGATTTTATGATCCATGATTAATTTGAGTTTAAACATGTTTAGAAATGTGTTGGAATTAATTTTCCAAAGTTTCATAATGTTTCCATGTGATTTGATTGAGTTTTGGTAAGCTAAAACTTGTTTTGACAGCAAACAAAATTTAGCAGCAGAATTGTGAAGGGGATCGATCCGCGATTTGTGAAGGGATCGATCCGCCCTTTCAAGGCAGCATTCTGCGGGAGACTAATATAAATGGATCGATCCGCCCATTATGAAGGGATCGATCCGCTTTGTATTTTTCCCTGGACGTCCATTTTTACGGAAACATGCATAACTTTTTCTATAAAACTCGGATTCACGCGCCGTTTGTTGCGTTGGAACCGGGACTCAAAAATCTAATTTTTGGTATAAAAATTTTACATACTTTATTAATGACCATTTTGCCCTTGGAGCCTATTTTGTAACAACGGAGTTGTTTAATGTGGTTAAATACATGTGTTTCTCTATAATTCGTATATTTCTTTACAAAGTAATGTAATTGGGAGCTTGTAGCCTTGTTACACGTGTCCTAATCCGCATGAGGCGGGTTGGGGTGTGACACTTACTTTGTTAAAAAGTCCCTCAAATGTCAAGTTAAGTAAAATTTCACTTAATATTCATTACAAGTTCAGTGAAATTTCACTTAATATTCATATATGCCAAGTGAAATTTCACTCCTTTTTTGTTTTTTGTTTTTTTTTTCTCTCTTTCATATTAAACAATGCATATTTTGTTTAAATAAAAAATAAAAAAAAATCAAATTTTACAAATCAATTATAAAACATAGTTTTTCAACCTAAACAAACGCAAAATTTTTGTGAAATTTCACTAAAATTCTCATTAAGAACAAAGTGAACATTCGGTTTTTTTTTCTCACAACATATCAACTTGACATATGTGAATATTACATGAAAAATCAATAACCCATACACGAATATTATGTGAAAATTCTATTAAGTTCATCTAGAACATGGTATGTAAAAATAAGAGTTTTTTTCTTTTGCTCAAAAGGTATCAACAATGGTACTAGTTTTGTAGCTCTCGTCGACACGGTTCCAACGGTATAAAATTTGTAAAAAACAGAGTTGTATATCAAAAGTTATGAAGGATTAAAGTTTAAAAAAACTTTTTTGAAATAGATATTATATGGTACAGCCACTCACATGGTGTGAGTGGCTGAAGCTAAGGACGCGGGCGTGAGGGTGGCCGATGGTCACATGGGATTTTCTATGGTATGTGCATTTATATCGTGTGAGCACTGACAAGATTCCTTTTGTCCTTTTTAGAAAGTGGTCAAACATTTTGGAGTTTTAAACTTACGAGAGTTACTTGTAGGAATTTTCCAACAATTTTCTAAACAAAAGAATTGGCCAGACTTCACAATTTCCATGAACTATATATAATATATATATATATATCCGAAATATGTGAGAGATGGTGTGAGTGACCACCGACACCCACCTGCAGCTTTCACCTTTGTTTGGTCCGACAAGATAATAAAATGATAAGGTTTAGGCCCCAAACCGGTCACCACGTTCTCTTTCTCTCTCAAAACTCCAAAGACACACGGCGACAATCTCTCTCTGTTATATTCCAAATTAAGAACGGATCCAAGAATCAAACTGAAGGGGCGAACAAGATTGCGGGCAAGCTTAATAATTTTTTTAAAAAAAGTAGGGACACAAATATATATAATTAAAATATATTTATGCATAATATTATTAATATAAATATAAGCCTTTTTCAAATGTTGTACCATTTATCATGTGCCAATTAAGGGAAGAAATGTTCCATCAAAAAAATAATAATAATAAGGAAAGAAATGTTGTATCATTTTTAGAAATATTTGTATCAAAGTAAGAAACGTTATACCATTATAGCAAATGTTTGTACCAAATTAAAACTATTTATGGTTTTACTCATGGTAAGGAAGTATCTTTGTACCTATGGTAAAAAAACTTTGTACTTATGATAAGGAACCTTTGTACATGTGACCTTTAATAAGAAACATTTGTGTTTATAGTAAGAAGCCTTTGTATCCATTGAAAAAATATTTCTTACTAAGGTACAAACATTACTACCAGTGCATGTGTCAAAGTGATTTAGTACTATCATACAACCAAACCACTTGGTTGAAGAAAAACTTTGCCCAAAAAGAAACCAGACCAAGAGTAAGAGGTAAAGTGAAAAAAAAAAAAAAAAGGTATTCGTGGCAGTAGTAGGTTGGAAGTGAGTAGGGCTAGGGATGACAATGGGTGGGTTTTCCGGGTTCCCCGCCCCATCCCGCCTCTAATAAGTAGGGTATGAGGGGGCTTAATAGGGTTAGGGGCGGGTATGGGGGAGGTTTTCAAAACCAGAGTCGGGGTCGGGGTCGGGGTAGGGTCAAAAAACCCGAACCCGTCCCCCCGAATATACTTGTATTTACATTTTTACCCCTCAATAGTTATGTGTATTACCATTTGAAAAAAAATTTGCACTATTGGGGAGCTAATTGGGTAAGTTAAAAAAAAACTGAACTATTGGGGAAAAAATGCATTAAAAAAACTATTTTTCAATTTATGTACCAAAAAAAATCATAATCGGGGCGGGGCTGAGTCGGGGACCCCGAGTGCGGGGCGGGGGCGGGGGCGGGGGCGGGGGCGGGGGGAGGGTTTACTGAAGCGGGGCGGGGGCGGGGGCGGGGTATGGGGGGCCCGTCCCATACCCGCCCCGTTGCCATCCCTAAGTAGGGCGATCCTATTTGGTTCCACGTGATAAAGATCTGGTCGATTTTCAATATGTTGGACTTCATAAGAAGAAAGAATAAAGATTGGGCACTAATATATAAAATCCACAAACACAATTCACAAATAGATAAATTTGTCTCTCTCTCTTTTTTGTGATCTTATAGTGTTAGTGGACCCTATCAAGAAAAAGATAGACACATTTATGTACTTGTAAATTTTGCTTGTGCCCGTAGAACTATGCAAGAGGAAAACCACATAGTACTGGAGAAAAAAATGTATTTAAACTTATAGACATGTGTATGTGTAAAGTAAATTTATAGGCATGTGTTTAATAAAATTAAATTTATAAGCATGCGTGTGTGTTATATCAAAGTATAAAATTAAAAAGGCAAGTGTGTGTGTGTAATATCAAAACATGTGTGTGCTTAATATGAAAACATGAAATTAAATTTATAGCAGGTGTGTAAATTAAATTTATACAAATTAATTTGAAAAAAAAAAGGGTTAATCACATTTTGCCCCCCTGTGGTTAGGTCCATTTTCACTTTACCCCTTGTACTTCAAAAGTGGACATTTATCCCCCAACTTGGTACACAAAGAGCTCCTTAAATTTCTATACAACATCCCCTTATATAGATCAGTTTGCAACCCATTATTTATTAGACAAGTAATACAATTCTATCACAAAAGAAACCAAATCACAATAGGAATCTAGCCAAATCACAATCCCTAAATCAATGGGATTATTCCATGTGTGATATAATCCCAACACATTTATGGCAGGTCATATGTTATTATGTTGGTACATTTTAAGAATTGAAATAGTTGACCCCAATATGGAAGTGAAACCAGTAGGGTCTAAATAGCATTCTTGACATTTATTTGCATTTAAATGGCTATTCGGTTAATTATTTAATTCTTATTTAATATTTTAATATTATCAGTGATTAATATTGTGGCTTTTATGGGATCCGGTTGGGTACCTACGCAATTGAACACGTGACATAATTAATAGATTAATTAATATCTTCACGATATTTAAAATCATGTTTAAAACCTATAATAATAAGGGAAAATGGTAGACCCACACAGTGAACTATACACTTTTTCTACACACAACTTTAAATATTTGTACCATGTGCGGTATAAGTTGGGGACAAAAAAATGTAAAAAAAATCAAACAGCACAAGGTACAAACATTTAAAGCTGTGTGTGAAAAAAAATGTATAATTCACTATGTGAGTCTAATAATGCTTAATAATAAGACCTGCATGTATGCCACTTAGCTAGAGGTAACACGTGGTAAAGCTGAAAGCTGCCACAGCACCGGCCCCATGTAATGCTTGTGCTTCGACTTGTGTCTTTTTTTTTTTTGCTAAGAAACAAAAAAAAAAAGCAAAAGAAGGACACAAGTCAAAGAAGATGCTTGTGCTTTGACTTGTCCTATGACACATAAATATATACATATGAAGATTTGGGATCCTCTAGAAAAAGAGAACAACAAAGCATAAAATGTGTGCGTGTCCGACATATACGCGTCAGTCATATATATATATATAATATGTCTACGAAAATTCTTCAGAGAGGGCGCCCTCTCTTTATTAAAGAGAGGCCTTCTGTTTGACCGTCGCATCGTGTTTAAAAATTGAATCCGACGGCCAAAACAGAGGCCCTCTTTTTAATAAAGAGATAGAGCCCTCATTAGAGCCTGACTGTATATATCTAATATCTACTATAGTATAAAAAGAGAGCAGGTGATTAACCAAGTTGCTTGAATTTTTTAAAATTTTCAAACTATCCTTTATAACTATAATTATAATTGATTTCAAAAATAGTTAATAAAAATGATTATTTATATAATATTTATATATCGATTAATTATATATATATACATGCATTTATATTAGTTGATCTTTGATCAATAAAAAGAACAGAGAGCTCACATAAAGAGTCTGTGAAGAAGAGAAAGAAATGATGGGTTTCAATCTTTTCGATACCATATATAGTTTCGTCGTATATGTTGTTCAAATTGTGATACGAGATCATATTTAAACTCGTGGAAGTAAGAGGGATCTTTTAGTATCAATTTGGTTACGTTTAATCACAATTTTTTTGACCCAATTTGAAGTGATTATTTTATTTATACGGGATCAGAGTGTGCATGACACCAATAATCTTGTGTGGCGCTATCTCACTAGGTGTGAAAAACCAAATAGGCACTACCTTAAAATTACATAAAAACTTCTCCATTTGGAGAGCCCTATAACAATATTTTATAGCTTGAGCCCTTTTCTAGCTTATCTTTCCTAGCGAACCTTTTCGGAGGTACAAATCTTCAAATGTAAGTTTTTTTTTTTCTTCTAAATATTGTACCTAGGGTGGACGCAAGTCGAGCCAAGCTTGCTCGCGAGCTTTTTCACGAGTTCAAGAGCTCAAATGAGCTTTCAAGTGATCGCGAGCAACAACTTAATATTTAATCACTTAATTTTTCATTTCAGCTACCCAAACGGATTCGAAAACAAGAATCGATCAAAGATATATATGTGCCGGAAGTCATGGTTGGCGGAATTAAGCATGGTTATGGTTGAAAAAATAGTCCACAACCCTTATCCTTGGAATGGATGGATGAGATCATGAATATTATATATTACTGAATGAACACCCTACCCTTTTAATTGATTTTGATTGAGCCCTATAAATATAGCCCTCTCTCATCAGTATTCTCACCACAAACCAATCCATCTCTCTCTCTCCTACTATATATAACTTAAAACCCCAAAACCACTGTCAAACATGGCCAAGTCTGCAACCTTCTTCTTTACTCTCCTCGTTGCTGTTGCTCTACTTCTTGCTGCTTTTGGTAATTAATACTCATATATATATATATATATATATAACTCCTCTTTCTGATCATGGGTACTTTAGTTTTTACATATATATATACTCCCTCCGTCCCATTTTATGTATCCATTTTTCCTTTTTGGGATGTCCCAAAATTGTTGTCCACTTTATTAAATTAGTATTTAAATTTTACTTAGTTTCCCCAACTACCTTTACTTGCAATCAACACTAAAATAAAATAAAAAAAGAAAGTGCAATGATTATGGGCAATTGTGGAAAGTAGGTGTAGATTCTTTTTGTCCCCTTAAATAGTTGGATTCCCTAAGATGGACACATAAAATGGGACGGAGATAGTATTATATTTGAGTTGGTACGTACATATATAGCTTATTAACTGATTAATTATATGTAAATATGAATTAATGCAGAGACACCCATGGTAGAAGGGAGATTGTGTGACGTGCCAAGCGGGACCTGGTCAGGCCATTGTGGCAGCTCAGACAAATGCAACCAACAATGCAGGGACAGGGAAGGTTTCGCCGCGGGAGGAGCTTGCCACTACGTATTTCCAAGTGTGAAGTGCTTGTGCAAGAAACAATGTTAAAGCAAGCAAGCAAGCAAGCAAACTATATAGCTATATAATGGTCACTTCGATGATCATAAAATAATAAGTACGGCCGGCCCATATATGCATGTAGACGTAGCAATCTGCATAGCTTGGCTAGCTGGTGTCCTTTCTCTTTTGTTTTGTAATTGTAGGGGTAAGGTTTATTGTCCTCCCCCCATTTTCGTTTTTTTATCAATAAAATAAGTATTGTAGTACTCCCTCTTTGTAAGCTAATTAATTCTTTTTTTATTTTTCTTATTTTTTATTTTTTGCTAAGCAAACAATTTTATTAATCGAAAGGCATACATAATGCCAAAGCCAGTACACGTACCCATATCCAACATCCTTATTTTGCAATAACCAAAATAAGCTTAAGCAAAAGGGATCGAAAAACACGAGTCTTATCCCAAAGCAAAGATACAGAAAAGTAAACCCATCTTAACAACACCAAATCCTCCGTAGAACCTACCGAATGGAGCAAAGAAAAACAAACCGAAAATGCAATATTAATCCATATATGGAAATTAAAACAAGCACAACCGAACCGAGGAGATCCCATCTTTGTACAGCGAAATTAATAAACACTTGAAACTAAATAGGATTATAATCGGAGGCAGCCCCAAGAATCTCATCCACCGTGGCCGAGGGTGATGATCACTTAAAAAAAAAAAAAAAACTTCAAGCATTAAAACATAAAATAAGAAAAATAAAATTTAAAATATTTTAGGAAGCTTTCGGCCATAACCCACTCAAATAAAACTCTTCCACGCTAAACTCATACTACTTTTCTTTAACTCATTAGGTCCCTTTTATGCTCAAATTGCTAGAACTTTTTGTTCTACAAGTCTGTTTTTCGAAAAATTTGATATTTTGGAATCAGCAAAATGAGATCTTTAAAACAAGATCAATATTGACCATGAAATGTTGGGGACAAAAACTAAAAATTAAACAAATATGAAAAACAGTGTTTTTTTTTTTTGCATAAATATAATAAAAATATGTTCCTTTCATAAAATTGGTACCATAGATGCATAAATCTTGAAAAAAATACAGGAAATAAAAAATAATCACCCAAAAAGTCCAAGAATTGAGAAAGTTGTGGTAGTTTAAAGTTGACCGATAATTTTTCTGTTTACAAACAGATAAACAAACAATTTTATCTGTTAGACAGATAAAATATCAAAATTAGGCTGCAATTTATTTCTCTCCCACTCTCTCTTTTTTTTTTTTTTGTTGTAAATTTTCCAAGCCCATTACATAGATCTCGAAGAAATGCATGAAATACAAAATAAATAAATAAAATCAAATCAATCAGGCAAAAAAAATATGAAAATTATGGTTGTCTAAAGTTAACAAATTACATTATCTGTCTGACAAATAAAAACGAAAAATAAGGTTTCAATTTACTTTTTTTAATGCAATTTTCAAGTCCAATGGATATATCTAAAAAAAATACTTGATTAAAAAAACAAACAAACAAACAAACAACAAACAAAAAAACAAACAAAAAAATCACTCAAAAAGACCAAAAAACGAGCAAGTTATGATGGTTTAAAAATGACAGATCATATTATTTGTCTAATATTATTTGTCAGATGGGATTTTCACCAAATTCGAAAAGTACCAAGGGGCCTTTAACAAAATTTCCAAATCGTGTGGGTTTTCGGCTAAAACATCTAATTTTAATGGGCCTGTGACATAATATTATTATATATAAATATCTAACATTTCCAACACAACAAAACGTCAAAATAACATGTTACGAAGGTTAATTGTATCTATGTTTTAAAAAAAAAATTAAACCAAGTGTTGGCTAGCTAAAAAGTTAACCGTGTAAGAGCATCTCCAACCAACCATGCTCTCTAAAATTTCACCAAGTTTTTTTTTTTTTTTTGTTGCCAAAATTGATATAAATTAAGCTATTATAGACACTTTTAAGCTTCTTGCTCCAACCATGCTCTCTACAATAGAGCTTTAATTTTCAGATTAAAATTGGTAATTCCAATGTACTCTCTCTTCTCAAATGAGTCCCAATATATTGTGCTACTTTTTTTATTTTAATTTTGAATAGCTTCCCAAACGTGCTCTCTCTCTCTCTCTCTCCTCATTTTAAGAGTCTCACTTGGAAAAAGTAATTTTTTAACGGAACATCATGTATTGGTATCACATCATCCAATTTTTCACATGAATTACCCTTCTTTTAAATTTATAAATTTTGAAAATGGAGAGAGTTGTAAGAGTAAATTGGGAAAATCACCAACGAAATCACACTAACTTTTTAAATGGATTATTAAAATATACAAATATTACATAACCAACAACGATAATGACTCAAACATGAGAGCATTTTTACTAACCTAATTTTTGTTCACCATTGCTCATCCAAGACTTCACTGAGTGACATGTGTCTCATTCCAGTAATTATGTTGATAATACAGAGGCAAAATGGGAATAAAATGAGATACATGTCACTAAGTGAAGATCTGAGTGAACAATTAATAGTAAACCAAAAAAGGGTAAGCAAAAATGCTCTCCTCAAACACTAAAAAAAAGGACCTTGACTCACATGGTAAAGCTGCTGTGAACTATAATAATTGAAAAACTCATATAAGGGAGAGGAAGAGAGAGTGGGTTTATTAAAAAAACGAAAGGCAATTTGTTATAGAGTTTGGTCCATATCTGGTGAGGGCATTAGAGCATTGATAGGAACTTTCCCTAGTACGAGAGGACCAGGATAGAGGCAAGCTTACAGAGGCAGAAAAACAAACCCATGAGTATTCTTCTTACAACAAGTCTATGACAAAACGACGAGATCAACATATTGAATCGCCCTTTAAGTAAACTCCCGAACTCACGTGCTCATTTCTACGATTCCTCGCCAGTATTAATACCTACAATGGTTATTTGAATAACCACACATATTTCGATTTATTTAAGCTAATGCTTAGTGAATAAAACAACATATGCACATGAATGATAAATATGCTCGCATTCACATCTCTACATTTCATACTAGTCGCGGGAGACTCACGTGCACATTCTATACTCCCAATTCGCGACTCCTCGCCAATAAGTCCACGCAAAAGGGTAAGACCCACGATCTTCTCTTCAATCGTGCGACCTTAATGCCAATATCGGCTCCACAAAATGGCTTAGTGACCACGTGCTCCTTTTGACCCACATAAGCAACTCAACATGCTCAATTACATATCACCATGCTCGCAGTAAACAAAATATTTCACCATGCTGTTGGGCCTACTTATCAATATAATTGCCCAATATGAACTGTACAATATATATCTACACTAACACATGCTTTTCATATCACAACATGAATACATGTTAATAAATCATTCCAAGAACATAGTTGAATCACTCACCTCCGAATAACACTCCTATAATTCAATTAGAAGAAAACTCGTGCACAAAGAACGTGCAGAAGTCCGTCTAGTACAATTCATATCGATCAGAATTTCAATTATCAACTTTTATGAAAAAATCTAAAAAATGACTTTTCGAAAAACTTAGCCAAACAGGCCCTAGTGGGTATCAAAACGAAGTCCTTACCTCAAGGAGTTCGAATATGAAATCTTGCAGAAAATAAACGGACAGAAGTCCGTCGTTTGGCGTCGAGAAGCTCTAAGCTCTAAAATCTCCCTATGGCCCCTTTTTGGAATTTAGGTTAAGACTTATGAAAATTTATGAAAGTCATCTCTAACTACATATAGACAACATTTTGGGAATTTTCGTTACCTCCCCGCAAGTTTTCAAAACTCCTAAGTCAAAAAACAATGAAAGGGAGTTGGAGCAAAAGCCAAAGCGCAAGCAGAGTCACTAGGAGAGGGTGAACTGAGCAAGAGAAGGGCCAAGTTCGTGACATTAGAAAGCTGAGGAGATCTACTATCATTGTGTTTGTGGACAACATTAATCCTTTTGTTGATTCTTTGATGCTTCGTAAACATTTTTCTTGGAAGGGGCATATAAAGGATGTTTTCATACCGAATCGATGGAGGAAAGGGAGAAAAGATAAGTTTAGATTTGTGAGATTCAAGGATCTACGCTCAGCCAGACAAGCAGCCTTCGATCTCAATGGATCCATGTTGCTGGGATTCAAACTTAAAATTAAGATTGCAGAGTTTGGGGGGTCCAAACAGGAACAGAAATACTGCCCTCCTAACTTTGTTGATACGGAGACCCACATATTAAGAGACAAGAATGGTGAACTAAGACTTTTCTCTGAAGTGGTGTGTGGAGAGATGAAGAAGAATGTGTCCCAAGAGGGGGTGGAGATAAATGATCTTCTACATCAGAAGGTGCCCGTGGTTACAGAAGAAGTCTCTATTGATGGAAAGAGGATCATCATGAAAGAGTTATTCGTGCAACCTAGAGAGGAAGAATTAGAATGGCTGAGTCGATGCGCTGTGGGGATTGCTCGATTTCTGAGGGAGGTGGAGCTGATTCAAGATCAATTTCAAGCAGAAGGAGTCATGGACTGCCTGGTCAAACCACTTGGAGGGGATGAAGTACTGCTAGAGTTTGAGAACCACTTGATGATGACAGAATTTCAGAAACTGAGCAAATCGTGGCTGTGGAGATGGTTCGTCTACATTCAGCCATGGAGTGATAAAGTGAGGCGTGGAGCGTGTGATTTGGCTGAAGTGTTTGGGAGTGCCTGATTCGTGTCTAATATTGCATTTTTAACTTCATGATTTTACCCTTATTGGATACGAATTATCACTTATATTTGGAGATTTAATGGATAAATTGTACTTTTGTTGTTTTTATTGTTGTGCACTTTTTGTTAATAAAATCTCTTTCTTGTAGTGTTTGGGAACTTGTTCAAAGTGAGAACCAACTCCGTTTGGTTCTTATCTCATAAAAAGGGGAAGGAATGAACTTCAGCAAAGGCGGATCGATCCGGCCCTATGAGCAGATCGATCTGTGTGTTTTAGAGGAGCTTGGTATCAGTTTCAAAAGAAGCAGATCGATCCGGCTTTTTGAGCGGATCGATCCGTGATTCCGAAGGAACATTCTGCAAGAAAAATCCCAAGATGGATCGATCCGCCCCAATGAAGGGATCGATCCGCGGCTTTTCGAAGAGATATCAATTGCCCAAATGAAAGGCGGATCGATCCGGCCTTTAGAAGGGATCGATCCGCGACTTCAGTTTTCCCCCTTTTTTATTTACAAGTTTGCCATTCTTATGTTTTTGTATAAATAGAAAGAGATAGGGTTTTTATTGGGGATTCTCATCTTGAATTTTTTGCCAACATTCTTCTTCTTCTTCTCTCATTTTTGGGAACCCACTTGGGTTCCCTTCTATTTCTTCTTCATTTGTATAAACTTGAAGATTTCATTAAAGTTTTAATGGCTTGGTATATTTTCTATCTCTTTTCCTTTGATGATATTGCTATGTTTTCTATTATTAGTTAAATTACTTAGGTTATGGATCATGAGCTCTTGGATTTAATGTTGTAGCATTTCTAGGGTTCATTTGTGTAGGATTCAAAACTAAGGGATTCATCTTATTTGTATTGCAACTATGATTGTTAAAACTTAGACTTTGAATCCTACCCTATGTATTTCATATGGAATATTATGTAACCTTGTGTTTTGCATTCCATGTGTTTGATAAATGTTGTGTGTGAGATTTATAACTTGGGTCTTCATCTTTGATGTCAAGCATCTTTGATTGTTCAAACTCTTGGTTTTTAAATACTATCTTTTGAAGGCTTCATAGGTGATTTGTCCACCAAGTAGATTAGTTAGTGTAGGGTGGATAAATCATTCGGATTAGAAGCCATAGAGGCTTCATTTTATATGTCATGCATCCTTGATAGTCAAACGTTAGCTTCAAATCCGTTTCTATGGAAATCTCAAAGCTTCCTTCATCTTCACATAGATGCACTCCGTGTGTTTGATAATATGCCACAATGAAATGTTACCTTAGAATGTGCTTGAAACACTAGTCCATTTCATCTTGTTGTGACCCAAGATGGGGGAATGATCCCAACCTATTACTTTTTAGAGTAGTATTTATTTACCCTTTTCTCCTCCAAAAACCAAACAAAAAGCCGCAAGACACAAAGTCATTTTTATTCATTTTCATCATCTTTTCTTATTGCTTTCTTTTGAGCATTATAATTAGTTACTAAACTTCACAAACGTTGTTCTTGTATCAATCCCTGTGGACTCGACACCCTACTTCCAACATACTACGTTTTTAATAGGATTAAATAAGAACTTGATTTTGACTCAATCAGTGCCATTGCAATTATGGAGTGAAAATTTCTTTAAGGAAATTGCAAACCGCTTTGGCGAATTCGTGACTATGGACGTTCGAATGGAAAATAGAGCCCAGCTGATCGAGGGGAGAGTTCTATGCAAAACCCAACACCGCAAGAAGATTGACATGGAGATTCCGGTGACTGTGGGAGGGGGCACAGTTGTAGTGAGGGTGATGGAAGACACAGTCCTAGCGACAACCAGACCGTTATCGATCAACAAGCAAGCTCTCAAGGGGTTTTCGCCGGCTTGCCTTGATTCCGACAGTTGCGAGGACAGAGGGGACACATTCAGCACCTCCAAACAAAGCAGATCGGCGATGCAATCACCGGGATGTCATGTTCCGAGCATGGGTACGAATCGTGGAGTCAATAGAAGCCTAATCCACGTGATAGATGGGGTACAGCTGGATACGTCTTATCATAAGCCAGAGACCCCACGCTCTAATGTTAATTCAAATTTGAATACCATTGGGCCGAGTATGGTGGGCCAACAAACTTCATATCTTAGGAGACCAGAGTTGGTAGTTAGGTCCAGTGAGTTTGGGACACATCAAATTGGGGGAATAGAAGTGGTCCTTCCTTTGCCCATTTGGGACGCCAAGGATCAAGCCCAAATGGGGTCTGCGCAGATGTCTAGCCTGCCCAAGACACTACAACTGAGTAGTAGCTTGGACTCTCTAATTAGGGATTCTGTAGAGATTGCTGACGAAGAGGTGGACAGACACTGTGACACGATCAAAAGGACTCGGAAGAAAAAGAGGAAAAGCTCCATCAAAGGGGCATTGATGGGTTCCTGTAGGAGGAGAGTCCTTGCTTGTCACCATAAAAACAAGAAGGGGAGGTCCAAGGGGGAGTATAAGAAGAAGTTGGGTTGTGATAGGAGCGACGAATCGCGGAGTGGCGCCCATAGATCGAGCGAGGACATAATTTGTAACACCCTGTATTTTCATTTTCATTAATAAATAAATATTTCATTTCATTTCCATGTGTATTTGGTTTTATTTCTTTTTATAAATTTTTGGTTGGGGTCAAACCGTAATTTCTTTAAATATAAAAATATTTTCTATGGTTTCAAAAGCAATATCTATATCTTTGTATAAACCGGGAATTTTATTCCTACGCTGATATTATT
This sequence comes from Hydrangea macrophylla, assembly GCA_033977485.1. Taxonomy (NCBI): domain Eukaryota; kingdom Viridiplantae; phylum Streptophyta; class Magnoliopsida; order Cornales; family Hydrangeaceae; genus Hydrangea; species Hydrangea macrophylla. Next base: position 92,698,726 of record CM066992.1, read on the forward strand.
TTCCTGTATTTTCTTTCAACCGTAAAATACCAGTTTTATGTTTTAAGTCTGTGTTATACCGCGTTTTGGGTGTGGGAGCACGTGAGCTCAACCACACCGGGAGAAATCTCCCTATTGCTTGGAGGCCACAACTGTAAGTTTATATATATACGTTGCTCTCTCTCTCTCTCAATGACAGTGTCTCTCATTCTCTCCCACACAACTCTATGCTTCTCTCATTCTCTCTCAATCTCCCTCCATTCTCTCAAGATCACACACACACATATAGATTATATACTATATACATACACACATACATAGATATGTAGCTATATATATCTCAAGATCAAGAGGAAGAACGGAGGAGAATTATTCGAACGACGGAATTCACGGCGGAATTTATCTGTCTCAAATTCTCGGTCTAATTAACCTCTGTGAGTATTATAAACTCACTCGCCATGTTTATATACGTGTATTTCAGTATATATAGGTGTGTATATGTGTATATATATATGTATTTCACCATTGAAGCTTAAAATTGGAGTTTTGTCAAACTCAACCAAATTCAATTCCGTGAATTGATTATGGAAGATCTTTGTCCCAATAGGCTACGGTTCGAATCCTACGCAGTAATTCGTCTGTATCGCGACGAACGGTTGATTTAAAGTTTTGTCATCCTCACTTTAATCGCGAATATTTAGAGATATAATCCGTATTAGTTAAAATTGATCGCGTATTCTTAATCTACGCGGAAAACTGAAGAGATCCATATATTGCACGACATGTTTGAGACAGAATCTGAAAATGGGTAAATTTCAGTCCAGAAATTGAAAACAGGGGAAAAACGAAGAAGATGACATTCTGCAAGAACTCGCGCGCGCGACCCGCTCGCGCGAACCAATCCCCCCCTTCGCGCGCGCGATATGCTCGCGCGACCTGTTTTGCCCCTTCGCGCGCGCGATCCGCTCGCGCGATTTGTTCTCCCCTTCGCGCGCGCGACCTGGCAGTTTGAGCAGTTTCTGTGTTTTCTTATTACGGACTGTTTGGAAAATGTTTTAAAAGTTTTTAAAGAACTGTTTGGCAAATATATTGTTTTAAAAGTCTATGTTTTAAGAATTGTACGAACAAGAACAACTAAGACCGAAATTTACGCTCGTACGATTATCCGGCTTTGTGATTTATTAATGGTGTTATTTATGAAACATTGACATACATATTAGGGTTGAGGTTGTGTCAACATGCATGTGTGTGAGAAAGTGTGAAAAGAGTAAAGCATGGCGGTCTGGTGTGCGACCTCAATATCGATCGGATATTATTCCTGGTATTGGAGGCGACAGTGTTGTTTACGACTTAGATATCGATCGGATAGTATTCCTGGTATCTAAGGCGCGCGTTTCGGATATTGATCGGATAGTATTCCTGATATCCGAAGCGATGGTGATAGTGTTGTGTACGGCTTAGATATCGATCGGATATTATTCCTGGTATCTAAGGCGCTTGTTTCGGATATCGATCGGATAGTATTCCTGGTATCCGAAATGATGGTATTGAGTGTGGCTTAGATATCGATCGGATATTATTCCTGGTATCTGAAGCGATTAGTTTGGTGTGCTGTTTTGGATATCGATCGGATAGTATTCCTGGTATCTGAAGATAATGGTTTGGTTGTGTTGAGTTTTGTTGAGAGAAAAGAGTCAGAAAGATGAGATATTACATTGTTCATGCATGGTTGCATATTTATTGCTTTCTTTATTCCCCATGGCTTATGTTGGAATTGGAACCTTGAATCTATTGCTTTTAAAGTTAAATTGCACCGTTGTTTATATGCTTATATATACATTACGAGCACTTGTTTATTTTGCTCACCAGCTTTTCATAAGCTGACGGCGTTGATGTGTCCTGGACTGTATGTCCAGATTTTCAGGGTCAGGAGCAGCCAGGGTATTTTGACTATGCTACTTAGAGTCAGGAGACTTTCCAGGAGGCTGCTTTATATTTCCTATGTCTTTTAATTTGGGTTTGTAATAAACTAGTTTTAGACTTTTGAATAAGGCGTTTTGTGCCTAAGTTTATGACTGCTGTAATAGTTAGTAAGTTTTAATTTTGGAGCTTATGTTCTGTTAGTATCATTGCTCTAGAAATGCTATTAAGATATTTGTTGCAGGGACAATTGGTCATACTCACTTGTCACGACCTACGAGTCCATATAGGAAATTAAATGCTTTCCTGAATTATGCTACGTCGGGGCGTGACAGGCTTTTTGGTATCAGAGCCAGGTTATGGCTCGACCAATTGTCCAAGACACATAGGATCTCCCGTTAAGATAGAATTAAGATAAGATAGTTCGACTTCATTCCGTGATTAGTCGTTTCCTATCGTTTAGAATTTTCCTTCTTCTCGAGAGGTTGACCGAATTCTGTTGATTGATGGATAGGTACCGTTCTCTATATCATATGGCTGGAAAAAATCTCAGGAATCGTCCCGCTATTGAAGATGCACCCCCGGTAATAGATCCAACCGGAATGTTTGAGGCTTTTGTAAGAAGATTGGAGAGGGTTAATGATCAGAATGCGAGGAACAATAATCAGAATGGGAATCATAACGGGAATGGGAGGCAAGCCCACCAGACTGGAGACAAGCTTCTCAAGGAGTTTCGCGCTCTGCGACCTGAGTATTTTGCTGGGACTGATGAACCCTGGCAAGCGGAACAGTGGCTACGCCAGATGGAGCGTATCTTTGAGACCATAGAGTGCATCGATCTGGAGAAGAAGCGTCTGGCTATCTTTCAGCTGTCTTATGCAGCGGCTGATTGGTGGGATGCAGAAAAGGCGACCATAGGGGAAGAAGCTGCAAGGAGAATGCCGTGGGTGGTGTTCAAGGAAAGGTTTCTCGAGAAGTATTTCCCTGAAGAAGAGAAGGACAAGAGAGAGAAAGAGTTTATGGAGTTAACTCAAGGGAATCTGACTGTCCGTGAGTACACCACTCGGTTTGAGCGTCTGTCTCGCTTTGCTCCACATATGGTGGACACACCCCAGAGGAAAATCAAGAAGTATCACCGGGGTCTCAACTTGTCTCTCCGACATCTGACTATGGGGCATTTGGGCCAGTCATTCAAAGCCCTGGTGAGATTGGCTACGGGGTTGGAGAATGATGGGTGTCAGAATTCGAAGTCATTTGGAAATCGACCTCCGCAGAAGGGTTATTCCGGACAGAAACCAGGGTACCCTCAAGGACAGAAAAGGACCTGGGATGGAGGGAAGAAACCTCAACAGACATAAGCAGTACAACAGTATCCGCCTCGAGCAACAGGAGGGAACAACAACAACAACTGCTTCAATTGTGGTAATCTCGATCACCGAGCTAAAGATTGTAGAGCACCTAGGCGTGCTGATCGTCCGGGAGTTATGTGCTATAATTGTGGCATGCCAGGTCACATAAGTCCGGAATGCAAGGCTCCTAGGAGAGGTAATTATGGTCAGCAAGGACAGGTTCGCCTGAATGCTGTTATTCCCGAGGCTGCTGGTTATGAAGAAACAGGGTATGAAGAAGGTGCTTATGAGGAAGAACCGCCTGAGCAACGAGCAGTGGAAGGTACTCTAACCTTGTTTAACTCTCATGTTAAAGTTTTATTTGACACGGGTGCTATACATTCCTTTATATCTGTTAAGACTGTTCGGAAGTTGGGTTTAGTACCGCAACGTTTAGAGGAAGCTTTGAGTGCTGTCTCACCCTTAGGGACCACAGTCAAGTTATTACATGTATGTAAGGATTGTCCTCTACGGATTGAAGACCATGAACTTTTGGCGAGATTGGTGGTTCTGTCGATGAAGGAGTTCGATATGATCCTGGGGATGGATTGGCTCGAGAAGAATCATGCGAAGTTGGATTGTGCAAGGAAGAAGATCACATTTGCGGACAATGGGAATCGACCCTTCGATTTCCAATGCAACCCTTCAGGTGATATGTTCCTCACCAGATGCGTAGCAAACATTGAGGTTGTCAGTGCAGAGGTGAAAGTATCATCAATCCCGGTGATCAAGGAATTTGAGGAAGTATTCCGAGATATTTCAGGATTACCGCCGGAAAGGGACATAGAATTCTGTGTGGAATTGGTGCCAGGTACTCGACCTATCACCAAGGTTCCCTATAGGATGGCCCCTACAGAGCTACTGGAGCTGAAGGAACAAGTTCAAGAACTTGAGAAGTTGGGTTTTGTTCGTCCAAGTACTTCACCCTGGGGAACACCAGTGTTGTTTGTGAAGAAGAAGGATGGGACGATGCGGTTGTGTATTGACTACCGAGAACTGAATAAGGTTACTATCAAGAATAAGTATCCCTTACCTCGGATAGACGATCTGTTTGATCAATTGCAAGGAGCCACGATCTTTTCTAAGATTGATCTACGGTCAGGGTATCACCAGTTGAGGGTGCGGAAGGAAGACATACCTAAGACTGCTTTCAGGACGAGATACGGACACTATGAGTTCTTAGTGATGCCGTTTGGGATGACGAATGCTCCGGCTGTGTTTATGGACTTGATGAACAGAGTATTCAAGCCCTATTTGGATCAATTCGTTATTGTCTTTATTGATGATATTTTGATCTATTCGAAGTCGGAGGAAGAGCATGAACATCATCTAAGGATCGCATTGCAGACGCTCAAGGATCACCGTCTGTATGCTAAATTCAGCAAGTGTGAATTCTGGCTTCAGGAAGTTAAGTTCCTCGGACACGTGATCTCACAACAAGGAATCGCAGTTGACTCATCAAAGACCGATGCAGTGGCGAATTGGACTCGGCCGACCAATGCTACAGAAGTCAGAAGTTTTCTGGGACTAGCTGGTTACTATCGGAGATTTGTAGAAGGTTTCTCGAAGATAGCAGCCCCGTTAACTGGTTTGACTAAGAAAGATTTGAAGTTTGAATGGACTGATAAGCATGAACGCGCTTTTCTGGAATTGAAGGAGAGATTGACAACTGTGCCAGTGCTTGCAATACCAAAGGATGGTGAGAAGTTCACTATTTTTAGTGACGCCTCGTATCAAGGATTGGGATGTGTCCTTATGCAAGACGGAAAGGTCATAGCCTATGGTTCACAACAGTTGAAGCCGAATGAATTGAACTACCCAACTCATGATTTGGAGCTGGCAGCCGTTGTGTTTGCGCTCAAGATCTAGAGACACTACCTCTATGGGGAGAAGTTTGATTTGTTCTCAGACCACAAGAGCCTTAAGTATTTGTTTACTCAGAAGGAGTTGAACATGAGGCAACGCCGGTGGATGGAGTTGATCAAGGATTACGACTTTACATTAGAGTACCACCCTGGTAAGGCTAATGTAGTCACTGACGCCCTAAGTCGGAAACCTCAAGGAATGATTGCTTCATTGATGATGAGGGAATGGAAAGCTTTAGAGGTAATCGCAGAATTTGATATGCAGATTTCAGAGGGAAGTGCCGGGTAGCACTTTGGATGCCTCGTAGTACAACCAACACTTGTGAGTCGAATCTTCAAAGCCCAGAAGGAAGATGAGAAGTTTCAAGCATGGTTCGCCAAGATGTTAGAGAAGGACCCGACAGAATGGAAGGTTGGGGCCGATGGAGGATACCGATGTCGAGACAGATTGTGTGTGCCAGATTCTGGAGATTTGAGAAAGGATATTCTCGAAGAAGCACATAAATCGAGACTGACAGTACACCCAGGAGGAACAAAGATGTATAAGGATTTGATAAGAAACTTCTGGTGGGAAGGGATGAAACGAGAAGTAGCCGAGTTTGTGTCTAAATGTTTGACTTGTCAACAAGTGAAGGCCGAACATCAGAGACCCTCGGGATTGTTACAACCCCTACCTATTCCAGGATGGAAGTGGGAACACATAATTATGGATTTTGTGGTTGGATTACCCCGGTCACAACAGAATCATGACGCGATTTGGGTAATTGTGGATCGTCTGACGAAGTCCGCACACTTCATCGCGTACAATATGACTTACCCAGTAGAACGGATGAGTCGAATGTATCTTCAACAAGTGGTGCGACTGCACGGTGCGCCTGTGTCAATTGTATCAGACCGCGATGCACGTTTTACCTCGGGATTTTGGGAAAGTTTGCAGAAGGCTATGGGAACTTCACTCAAGATGAGTACTGCTTTCCATCCTCAGACCGATGGACAAGACCGAGCGTGTTAATCAAATTTTGGAAGATATGCTCAGAGCTTGTGCAATCGACTTTGAAGAGTCTTGGGAGACGCACTTACCTTTGGTTGAATTTGCGTATAACAACAGTTATCACTCGAGTATTGGAATGGCACCGTTCGAAGCCTTGTACGGACGGCCATGTCGATCTCCGTTGTGTTGGGCTGAAGTGGGAGACACAGAACTTTTGGGACCAGATTTGGTGAGAGAGACCAATGAGAAGATTTCACTGGTCAAGGAAAGAATGAAAACTGCACAGAGTAGATACAAGAGTTATGCGGATCGGCGACGAAAGGATTTGGAGTTCAGTGTCGGAGATCACGTACTCCTTAAGGTTTCACCCGTTCGGGGAGTAGTACGTTTTGGTCAGAAAAGAGGAAAGTTGGCACCTCGTTTCATCGGACCGTTCGAGGTTTTGGAGCGTGTTGGGAAAGTGGCTTATCGACTCGCGTTGCCACCAAAGATGTCTGGTGTTCATAATGTATTCCATGTCAGTATGTTAAGGAAATACATACGGGATCCTTCACATGTGGTTAATTTTGATGATATTGAGACGAGTCAGAATGTTGTCTATAAGGATAGACCTGTGAGGATTCTCGATCAGAGTATCAAGAGGCTGAGAAGAAGGGATGTTCCTTTGGTTAAGGTTCAATGGAGGCATCATGACGAGGGAGAAACGTCGTGGGAGTTAGAGTCAGACATGAGGACTAGATACCCCGAGTTGTTTCAGGATTAGTTAGCTCAGATTTCGGGGCGAAATCTCTGTTAAGGTGGGTAGAGTGTAACACCCTGTATTTTCATTTTCATTAATAAATAAATATTTCATTTCATTTCCATGTGTATTTGGTTTTATTTCTTTTTATAAATTTTTGGTTGGGGTCAAACTGTAATTTCTTTAAATATAAAAATATTTTCTATGGTTTCAAAAGCAATATCTATATCTTTGTATAAACCGGGAATTTTATTCCTACGCTGATATTATTTTCCTGTATTTTCTTTCAACCGTAAAATACCAATTTTATGTTTTAAGTCTGTGTTATACCGCGTTTTGGGTGTGGGAGCACGTGAGCTCAACCACACCGGGAGAAATCTCCCTATTGCTTGGAGGCCACAACTGTAAGTTTATATATATACGTTGCTCTCTCTCTCTCAATGACAGTGTCTCTCATTCTCTCCCACACAACTCTATGCTTCTCTCATTCTCTCTCAATCTCCCTCCATTCTCTCAAGATCACACACACACGTATAGATTATATACTATATACATACACACATACATAGATATATAGCTATATATATCTCAAGATCAAGAGGAAGAACGGAGGAGAATTATTCGAACGACGGAATTCAAGGCGGAATTTATCTGTCTCAAATTCTCGGTCTAATTAACCTCTGTGAGTATTATAAACTCACTCGCCATGTTTATATACGTGTATTTCAGTATATATAGGTGTGTATATGTGTATATATATGTATTTCACCATTGAAGCTTAAAATTGGAGTTTTGTCAAACTCAACCAAATTCAATTCCGTGAATTGATTATGGAAGATCTTTGTCCCAATAGGCTACGGTTCGAATCCTACGCAGTAATTCGTCTGTATCGTGACGAACGGTTGATTTAAAGTTTTGTCATCCTTACTTTAATCGCGAATATTTAGAGATATAATCCGTATTAGTTAAAATTGATCGCGTATTCTTAATCTACGCGGAAAACTGAAGAGATCCATATATTGCACGACATGTTTGAGACAGAATCTGAAAATGGGTAAATTTCAGTCCAGAAATTGAAAATAGGGGAAAAACGAAGAAGATGACATTCTGCAAGAACTCGCGCGCGCGATCCGCTCGCGCGAGGCCCGCTCGCGCGAACCAATCCCCCCCTTCGCGCGCGCGATCCGCTCGCGCGACCTGTTTTGCCCCTTCGCGCGTGCGATCCGCTCGCGCGATTTGTTCTCCCCTTCGCGCGCGCGACCCGCTCGCGCGACCTGGCAGTTTGAGCAGTTTCTGTGTTTTCTTATTAGGGACTGTTTGGAAAATGTTTTAAAGGTTTTTAAAGAACTGTTTGGCAAATATATTGTTTTAAAAGTCTATGTTTTAAGAATTGTACGAACAAGAACAACTAAGACCGAAATTTACGCTCGTACGATTATCCGGCTTTGTGATTTATTAATGGTGTTATTTATGAAACATTGACATACATATTAGGGTTGAGGTTGTGTCAACATGCATGTGTGTGAGAAAGCGTGAAAAGAGTAAAGCATGGCGGTCTGGTGTGCGACCTCAATATCGATCGGATATTATTCCTGGTATTGGAGGCGACAGTGTTGTTTACGACTTAGATATCGATCGGATAGTATTCTTGGTATCTAAGGCGCGCGTTTTGGATATTGATCGGATAGTATTCCTGATATCCGAAGCGATGGTGATAGTGTTGTGTACGGCTTAGATATCGATCGGATATTATTCCTGGTATCTAAGGCGCTTGTTTCGGATATCGATCGGATAGTATTCATGGTATCCGAAATGATGGTATTGAGTGTGGCTTAGATATCGATCGGATATTATTCCTGGTATCTGAAGCGATTAGTTTGGTGTGCTATTTTGGATATCGATCGGATAGTATTCCTGGTATCTGAAGATAATGGTTTGGTTGTGTTGAGTTTTGTTGAGAGAAAAGAGTCAGAAAGATGAGATATTACATTGTTCATGCATGGTTGCATATTTATTGCTTTCTTTATTCCCCATGGCTTATGTTGGAATTGGAACCTTGAATCTATTGCTTTTAAAGTTAAATTGCACCGTTGTTTATATGCTTATATATACATTGCGAGCACTTGTTTATTTTGCTCACCAGCTTTTCATAAGCTGACGGCGTTGATGCGTCCTGGACTGTATGTCCAGATTTTCAGGGTCAGGAGCAGCCATGGTATTTTGACTATGCTACTTAGAGTCAGGAGACTTTCCAGGAGGCTGCTTTATATTTCCTATGTCTTTTAATTTGGGTTTGTAATAAACTAGTTTTAGACTTTTGAATAAGGCGTTTTGTGCCTAAGTTTATGACTGCTGTAATAGTTAGTAAGTTTTAATTTTGGAGCTTATGTTCTGTTAGTATCATTGCTCTAGAAATGCTATTAAGATATTTGTTGCAGGGACAATTGGTCATACTCACTTGTCACGACCTACGAGTCCATATAGGAAATTAAATGCTTTCCTGAATTATGCTACGTCGGGGCGTGACATAATTATCCCACTGAGTAACTCATCGTTGGAGGCTATCAGTAGGGAGGTTGAAGAAACCCATAAAATGATGATGTAATACCCTGTATTTTCAATATTTATTTAATGCAGAGAGATTCTATATACTTCCTTTGACCATTCATGAAATTTCATCTTCGATCGATCGAAGCTCGTTCGAGCGATCGAGCATCCCAGAGTCAAGCGATCGAACCCTTTTCGAGCGATCGAAACCCTACCGACCTGAATTTAATACGTGGTCCCCACTTCAATTGATCAAACTTTCTTCAATCGATCAAACCTGACCGAACTGAGTTCGATCGATCGAGAATCCTTCGATCGATCGAGAATGTAAATATCAGAATTCTAGTTTCTGCGCAAATGCTGCCACCTTGCCCTCCCATTCTCTATATATACATAAATCTCGTGAGTGTGGGAGAGTTTTGCTGAACTTAGAGTTTGAGAGAGGATTTGTGAGTGTGTTATATATTATATACACATATACATATATTATACATCCACACACATATCTATATATATATATACTTAGCTTGGAGAAGAGAAGAAGGAAAAGAAGAAGAACAAGAAGAGGAAGAGAATAGGAGACAGAGAGAGACATAGACAGAAAGAAGAGAGAGAAGAGAGGAGGCCACCATTGATAAAGCTTGGAAGCTTTCAACCAAGCCAAACGCGCCCTTAACGACTTTTGGTGAGTTCCAAACTCACTCGGTATCGTAATTATGATGTTTTACATATTCTGGACGTATTAATTATAACCCAAACACCCCTAGCACATTCTGCACGTTCACTGGCAGAATCTGGGGAAGACGAAGTTCGACCGATCGAACTGAGTTCAATCGATCGAACATCACTAAGTCTCAATCGATCGAAATGACTTCAATCGATCGAACATCTTTTATTCGATCGATCGAGAATACTTCAATCGATCGAACATCACTTTTCTCGAGCGATTGAGATGGCCTCAATCGATCGAACCGAGCAGAACATGGATGTGTTCCTTTCAGTTTATAATGCATAATGCGTAGTTGTTTAATTGTTGTCCCATGTTCCTATAATGCGATATTATGGATTACGGAGGTAATGGGATACGATAACGAGATTGAGATAACATGGTGAGTAACGTAGTCGGGTTCGGAACGCTAGTAATAGTACGACGCGATAACGTAGTAAGTGGAGACGATAATACTGGGTAGTATTGGATAAGTGAAAAGTGAGTCAGTAAGAGGATTTGTATGTTTAAAGTTGTGTGTGTCGAGCTGATGATTCGCTCAGGTTGAATCCGATAAGAGTATGTCAAGGATTTGATCAGGATCGTGAGAATTATGGGTGCACAGTACTCGCAAGCGTTCTTAAAAGCGGTGAACAGTAAGAGTTCTTAAAAGCGGTGAATAAGAGTAGTTGTGGCACGCCCATGTGTGGATATCGCAGGTTTTCAAATTTTACCCACTTTTAAAACAAATATTTTCAATTTTCAAAGAGTCGCCACTTAATTTTTAAAAGGAAAAATTAAGAAACCATTTTAAAAGCAAACTGATCTTTTGCGAAACCAAAGATAAACTGGGTCCGGGGATTATGGAATGAAAGGGGAAGGAGCCCGGCGGACTAAAACACCCCCTTTCATCCTATCTCACGATAGGCCTCTACTCAACATCCTTTTTAATCAAGTTATTAATCTAAGCATGCCCTCAATTAATACATATATAGGTATACATAACACAAGCATGTTGAAAGGGTGCAAAATTGCTAACGGTAAAATATCATTCATAAGTCACATAATTCAACTAGCAAACATCATGATATGCAATAGAGAACTAGAAAACATACCCGGGATCCGGCCGCGAATATCAAACGTGCAATGCATGCAAAAATAAACCTAAGAAAGGTCTCTAACACATATATACACATAAGGCAAAACCTAAGCTAAGGTGTCGCACATGGGGTCGAAAAATCAATTAAAATCAATGAAATAGATTAAACTAGAGAAGGGTTGAGAAATTGTACCTCAAAGCGCTACAAAACAAAGGTTAGTACACATGCCTTAGACAAGATATAATATCAAAAGGTAAATAATCATAGGTCATGTTCAATTAAATTCAACTAAGTCCAACTTCATCCAAGAACTAGTTCTAACTATAAGCATCAATGTACATGAATGAATGAATGATTATGAACAAGGATGAGACATGAATTTATTCACTAATTTGGATCCCTAAGCCTCTGGGTTTAATCTAAATTATCATTATTCAAAACATGGTTTGAGTCCCAAGACATTAAGAGACCATTTGAGTTGAAATAAATAAGATTAGACAAAAACAGTAGCAGTTTTTTGTGATTTACAGAGAGCAGACCCGACGTTCAAAAATGGAAATAAAATACTTTCAACGGTTGGATCTTACTGATTTTTGGATATGTTATGCCTCTGTGAGTCTAGTTTCTAACCCAGAAAGAAAATCGAGGTTTCAATGGTTAGATCTCCGGGAATATGGAAAATACTAGACCTCACTCAGGATTTTGCAACTCTCTGTCCAGAGATCTTGTATGATTTTCTAAAAATAGTAAAAAAATGAGAAATACTTAGATCTTTTTAGGGTATCTTCCTAACACATTAAGGTACTTATAAAAAATTATTTGAGACCCCGAAAACTTTATTAAGGTTCTGATTTATTAATTTCAAAACGGACTTACTGTTCTGAAAGTATTCTAAAACTCTGGACAGATTGTAATTAGCTCACAAAAACCATGATCAAACCCTTCTAATCACAAGATCTTGCTAAAACAAAAATCACAGTGGTAAATCAAAGTGTTATGAACATTTTCCCGTTGGTTTCATTTGATTCCAACGGTCGGATTTCAAACTAAAAATCCTTGATCAAAAACAGTTTATGAACCCACTGTTTCATCTTACTAGCTCAAATTATTGATTGGCCTCAACTATTAGAACATGAAGTTGGGACTCAAACCAAACTACTTCTTCTACCATTTAATGGTCATTGAAGATTATAAGGCATACTACACAAGTGGATCTTGATGAAATATTGAAATGAACTTCACAAAATCCTCAAATAAAGAACTCAAACCTATGGATCCAAGTTTGAATTCAACTTATCACTCCTACCATTTGATGATCATTGGAGTCTAAATATAGTTAACATCTACTCAAAACCTCATTGGAATATAGTAAGGATTCCATAAGATTCCTTAATGAAGAGGTTCAAGTTATGGATTGAAACTTGAATCTCTCTAACTATATATAGATTAAAATTATGATTCATTCTAACCTCCATGTAGATCATGAGATCTTAGAAGTTGAAGAATCAAACTCAAAGAGGTTCAATGAGATATGGAAGATCTCATGAGCCTTTTTAGTGAAATAGAAGTAAGGAAAATCAAAGATTACTTAGAGAAACTAAGATCACTCCTACCATTTGATGGTCATTGGAGTCTAAATGAAGTTAAAATCTAATGAAACCTTATTGGAATATAGTAGGGATTCCATAAGATTCCTTAATGAAGAGGTTCAAGTTATGGATTGAAACTTGAATCTCTCTAACTATATATAGATTAAAATTATGATTCATTCTAACCTCCATGTAGATCATGAGATCTTAGAAGTTGAAGAATCAAACTCAAAGAGGTTCAATGAGATATGGAAGATCTCATGAACCTTACAAGAAATAAGTAGAAATAAGAAATCAAAGTTTGCTTTGAGAAACCAAGAACACAAATTCTTCAAAATTGAATTTATTTTAAACCCAAGGCATCAATTAGACCCAAATTAATGAAATAATATGAGATTCAATCACAAGTTCTAAGTGGTGTGTGAAGAAATGAGGTAAGAAGAGAGGTTTTGAAAATGTGTAAAGTTCCTAGAACTATGAACTTGTGATTGAATAGTCCTAAATCTATCCAGGATTGAGAGGTTACCTCTAAGACCTCAAGTATTTCTTCAACTTCTTGTGAAAACCTTCCAAGATTTCCCAAAAATTCTTCAAATTCTTCAAGTTCTTCAAGAATTTCTTCTTCTCTCTCTCTCAAAATATATATGATTCTTGTATATCTCTCTCTCTTAATTCTCAAGTTCAAGTATATTTTTTCAAGTCTCTCAACAATGAAGGTGAAAGTTTGTTTATATAGACCATTAATCCAGGGATAAATGGGTAAATTCGGGGTGGAAACCCATGTGCAAAGATTTCTTCTAGAACATGTGAGAAAAGCAGTCTGTTACAGCCGGCGGCACTCGACGGGTGCCGGCGGCACTCACTGAATGCCGGGCGGCACTCTCTGAATGCCGGGCGGCAAACACTGAGTGCCGGCGCGGCACTCAGTGAGTGCCGCCGCGTTTTCCGCGTGCCGGGGCTAACTGAATTTTGTCCCTCTTTTTGATTTTTCAAAAATATGTTGGTGTAAACACAAAAAATTTTTTATTCTATATATATATATTTGTATTAAGATCCCCCATGTGCATGGTATCAACCATGTGCATGGTATATTTTGAATATACTACTCTTTTTTTGTATTTTCTCTTTTTCCAAGATTTTTATTTATTTTGTCCTCCCATTTCTCTCAAAAGAACTCTTTTATTCTTATTTTCTATTTTCTTAAAATCTGGTTCCCAGACTGGGTTTCTCACGCGTTCTGTATTATTCGGGTTTCTCCCGAATACCCAAACTCTCTCTCTCTTCCTTCTCCTTTTTTATATTTTTCTATTTTAATTTTGAAATTTGCCTTGAAGAATCAAATGAAGATTTTGAATATTCTGGGAAATCTTCGGGTGTAACCAGCCATTGTCATCATCGGTCTTTTAAGAGGTAACCAATCCCTGGATTTGACGTTTGGTCAAAATCGGGGTGTCTACACCATGATTTATATTTACCAGAGCTGTGTATGTATCGTACTCGCAAGCGTTCTTAAAAGCGGTGAACAGTAAGAGTTCTTAAAAGCGGTGAACAAGAGTATGGGTACATCCATGGACCAGTCGTTATATGAGAACGATGTATGGGTGCTCGCAAGAGTTCTTAAAAGCGGTATAGTGGTGAACAAGAGCACTGATATGTTGTGCTGATATAATCAGTTCGAGATAGTCAGTTGGGATTTTCATAGAATCAGTCTTAGAGTGGGTATTGATAAGAATCGATTAATGATATGTCCGAGTAAATGAGTGAGGAATATAATTAGTATCCCTGTCATATACTGTTCATGATGGTAATTATGTCATTTCTATGAGACTGTGTTAGTTAGTGCTCACTCAGCTTTCAACAAGCTGACGGCCTTCATTGCCTGGACATTCCCCGTCCAGACTACCCTGTTCTTTACAATGCAGATGACGGAACATATGGTAATAACTATTATCCTGAAGGGAGTTACGCAGAGGATGGCCCCACTGTTGCCGGTCAGGCTGATGACTATCCGTACGCCAGCTGAAGACCTGAAGATAAATAGTAGTTTATGTTACTACTTTTCCTTTTACTGTGGTACTTTGTAGTTAACGGGTACTTGGGCATATGTTGTCTCCAGACCTGTTGTGATCCTGTGGACCGTACTCTGATGTTTGTAATAGATAGAACCGTGTTTATATTTCAGTTGTTTATTGTTCCTGTTTGGACTAGTACTGTGTGGTGTGGACATTAGTGACTTTCACTTGTCATTCCCTATGGACCCATAAAGGAAATTTATTTTTCTCTATTTATGCTGCTCCGGGGCGTGACAGATAGCCAGTCTGGATTTGGTACAGGTGGTAGAAGATGAGGTGGTCAAAGCCAGAATTGCAGAGTTGGAGAATAGGGGTTTGGAAGTGGGGGCTTCCAAATCATAAGGTATGCTGTCCAGTTTCTTCATGTCTGGAATTTGTTTCTGTTTCCCAATGTTTAAAATAATTTTGTGAAACGTAAGGGGTTTGGGGAGGCGAGAAAAAAAGAGAGCGGCCAGTAGAGTAGCCCGCAGCCAGAGACCTAGCATGATTCTCATTCAAGAAACAAAATTGAATTCAATCGATGCGTCACTGTTTAGGCATATTGGTGGAGGTTCTCTGAACAAGATGGAGAGTGTGATAGCAGTAGAATCTGTGGGAGGCTTGATTACAATGTGGGACGATACGGTATTCGTCTCATCCCGGATAATCTGACAACCAAGATTTCTGGTGATAGTTGGAACTATCAGAAGGTGGAAGTTGGAGTGTGCAATCTGCAACATCTATGCCCCAAACAGGGATGCGGAGAGGGCCAAATTTTGGGGTGAACTACTTTCGCTGAAGGATCATCTGCAGATGCCATGGTGTGTGGCTGGGGACTTTAACGTGGTGCGATTTCCTCACGAAAGAAAAGGTGGCATATTCCTGGCAGGACCTAGCAGGGATTTCGAGACATTCATTCAACTTGGTGAACTGTTGGAATTGGAGCTGTGTGGAAGATCTTTCACTTGGAATAACAACAGGGCAGCTTCCAGGTTGGACAGATTTCTGGTCCCGGTGGAGTGGGTTCAGAAAGCGCCAGACCTGAAACAATGGGGGCTGAACAAAGGGCTATCAGACCATTGTCCAATATTGATTGATTCAGCGGGCGTGAACTGGGGTCCCATCCCGTTCAAGTTCTTCAACCATTAGCTTTAGGATGAGGTTTTGTCTAGGTGTATTGATGAGACATGGAAGATAAATGGAGCAGGTTCGGCCGGAGTCGTGGTTAAGAAGAAATTACAGTTTCTAAAGGGAGCTCTGAAAAGCAAGATCAACTAGAAGCCTAGAGGACAACAACTAATAGAGGCGCTAGAGTTCCAAATTAACATGTTGGACCTTAAATTGGAATCCACGGGGTTGAGGGAAGATAAAAGACTACTGAGAAATAACCTCAGGTTGGAATTATGGAAAGCCTATAGAGTAGACGAGGTCTCGTGGAGACAAAAGTCTCGTATCAAATGGCTCAAGGAAGGCGATAGGAATACATCCTAGTTTTCATTCAGTGGTTGTGCTTCGAAATAGATCAAACTACCTGGGGTTCTTATCTGTAAATGGTCAAGAAGTAAGAGGAGTGCAGGAGGTGAAGGAGGCGGTGTTTCACCATTTTGAAAAGTAGTTCCAACAAAGGGACGGGGGCCTTCTTTCTATGGAGCACTACACTTTCAGGTCTATTAGCTCTGATGTGGCAAGAGGTCTGGAAGCATCTTTCTCGAAAGCCGAAGTGCTCAAAGCGCTGGGTGAATGCGACGGGAACAAGGCACCGGGGCCAGACGGTTTCAATTTGGGATTTATCAAGAAAAAATGGGGTGTGCTCAAAACCAACATTATGAGTTTCCTTTCAGATTTTCACTCTCAAGGAAAGCTTGCAGAAGGACTAAATGCGACGTTCATTGCTTTGGTCCTAAAAACAAAGGCCCAGAGACATTGGATGAATTCTGCCCTATTTGTTTAATTGGTTGTATTTACAAATTGCTCGCAAAAATTTTAGCCAATAGACTCAAAGGTGTTATGGATTTGGTGGTGAATCAGCATCAATCTGCCTTTATAGCGGGCATAAATATTCTCGACGCAATGCTCGTTGCGGAAGAAGTTGTGGACTCAATGAGAAAAAGGCCAGAAGGGGGATGCTAAGTCAAAGTGGACTTCGAGAAAGCGTACGACTCGGTACATTGGGACTTTTTGTTGGGTGTTTTTATCCACAATGGGTTTTGGGGCCAAATGGAGAGCTTGGATTGAGGAGCGCATTTCAACAGCTACTATGTCAATCCTTGTCAACGGCTCGCCGACGAAAGAATTCCGTATATGCAGAGGATTAAGACAAGGGGACCCACTTTTCCCTTTCTTATTCAACATCACGGTCGAGGGTTTAAGTCTCTTGATCTCAAAGGCAGAGGAGGGTAACTTGATTGAAGGCATTCCAATTGTAGCCGGAGGCTTCACTATTTCACATTTACAATATGCCGATGATACACTGGTTTTCTGTAAACCCGCTCTATCACAACTTCTAGCCCTCAAACGGATTTTGAGATGCTTTGAGATGATTTCAGGGCTGCGGATCAATCTGGAAAAAAGTGTGATCGTGGGTTGTAAGGTTGAAGAATCTCTGCTGGAGGGGTGGGCATCTACAGTCAAATGCAAGTGTGGAGTTTTACCAATTAAATACTTAGGCTTCCAGCTGGGTGCAAATCCGAATAGAGTGTCGACATGGGCCCCAGTGGTGGACTCCATAAGGCGGAAGCTTTCATCCTGGAAACAAAAACTCCTATCAATAGGCGGAAGATTGACTCTTATAAAATCCGTGTTGGCAAGCATGCCACTATATTTCTTGTCAATGTTTCTTGTCCCAAAATCGATTGCGACCAAGATTGAACGGCTACAGAGGCAATTTCTGTGGGGTGGATTGGAGGATAAAAGGAAGATTAATTGGGTGGCTTGGTCAAAAGTATGCAAAAGTAAATCCAAAGGGGGCCTAGGAATTGTTGGAATACTAGATAAGAACAGAGCGTTGGTCTCCAAATGTCTATGGAAATTTGGAACGACGCCGGCTTCAACTCTGTGGAAAACTGTGTTATGCACCAAATATTGGTTGAGCCCCAATAATAACCTCTCCAGACTACAGAATAGTAGGGGACTGTCACCCTTTTCAAAAGCTTTGTACTCGTTAACATGTGAGGCAGGCGAACACGCAACACTTGTCCAAGAAGGTTTCAAGAGATTGGTCGACAATGGAAAAGATATTGAATTCTGGAATGATTTTTTGTTGGAGGAAGGTCAACTAAAAACTTTATTCCCACATATCTTCGCCTTGTCCAATCATAAAGTGGGGCCAATTTCAGAGTTTGGACATTGGGTGTCTAGCGATTGGATCTGGGATTTCTCTCTTCGACGTTGCCCACTGAACTGGGAAACAGGACAATGGAATAATTGTTTGGCACTTCTCAATAAAGTGGTTCTTAATCAGTCAAGAGATGATCGGTTGTGTTGGCAATATGAAGTTAACGGAGTTTTTCCGGTGAAATCATTCTGTCTAGAGGTGGAAAACAGGAGGTTGGAAGCTGGGAATAGTAACAACTGCATATGGGTTTGTGGAGTTCCGCCCAAAGTAGAGATTTTTGGATGGCAATTGTTGCAAGGGAGAATTACAGTGAAACAAAACCTAGCTCGTATGGGGTGTCTCCCGCAAAATGATTTGAGTTGCTGCTTTTGTAGAGATCATATCGAAATTGTGGACCACCTATTTCTCAACTGTACGGTGACATGGGCGATGTGGGGTGATTGTTTCAACTTGTGGGGAGTGAAAGGGTGTTGCCCCCTAACTTTAGTTGAATGGTGGAATCAGTGGGGAAGTTTGGGCGTTGGACAAAAATCAAAGATGGTCTGGAAAATGCTCTTTTTTGCTTTCATTTGGTCTATATGGTTAACAAGGAATAGTATAGTCTTCAAAGGGGAGGTGCTTAACCAATCAGAGATTGTGGAGAGGCTCAAACTTACACTATGCTGGTGGTTTAAATCAAAAACTAGAGAGGCAAATCTGTCCATTAATGATATGTTGATCAACATTCAAGAGGCGTGCGTTCGAGGCAGCCCAATAGCAACACTAAGGCCTCACTCTTGCATTGCGCCTCCAATGGGTTCTTTTAAATTCAATGTTGATGGAGCAGCCAGAGGAAAACTAGGTCCGGCTGGAATAGGCGGCATCCTTAGAGACCATGAGGGTAGTGTAAAATGTATGTTCTCAAGTCCGGTGGGAAGGGCCGACTCAAATGTAGCAGAATTTCTAGCCATTTGGAAGTTGTTAAAGTATGGTCCCTTGAATGTCGCAGGTCTCACTCACTAATTATTGAGAGTGACTCTACGGTAGCTATTTCTTGGGCAACGAGCACGGCATACTGGAATTGGAAGTGCATTTTTCTCTTCAACGAGCTACAGAACCTTTTGAGCGAAAGCAATTCTCATAAATCAATTTGTTTCAAACATGTAAATAGGGAGAGGAATTCTTTTGCAGACAACTTGGCAAAATCGGGGATTGATAGAGAGGTTCCATTTTTGGCATGGATTTAATTCTATATCAAGGTCGCAGGGGGCACGCTCACCATGGCTGGGGAAATGTTCTTCAAGTTTGTCACAGTCCATGTTCCTGGGTTTCTTTGTATTGTCGGCGGGTCGATGCGTGGGGAGTTTGCTGTTAGAGGTTTAATGGACTGAATTTTTGAGAGGGTCTTGGTTGTTCTTTTCCGATCAGTGAATCTTTTTCAGTTGCTATCATAAATGGGTTGGCTCTGTCTAATCCTGCTGCTGCTGCTAAATTGGTGCTGATTTTCTTTTGGGATTGATCCTCTTGCTATGGTCTGTTTTTGATGGGTTCCCTACTTATTGTCGTGCTCTGGATTTTGCTGGGCTGAGAGACCACTTGTGGGAGTTGGGTAACGTTTTCTACAGATTTTGAGCTCTGGGTCGCTGCTACTGCTGGGGGTCTACTATAGTATTTTTGTTTATGGTCGGGATGATTAATTTGGCATTGGATTCCCTATACAATTGGTTTAGTGCTGAGAAAGTTTGGGAGAGGCGGATCAGATTCATTCTTTCAGGCCTGGATTTGGAGCCTTTTGAATGTTTTGCTCATAGTGGAATTCACTTGCAAAACAATTGGTAACTTGTATCAAATGCTTCCTAGTGGGTTTTTGCTATGATTGCTCAGCCTTCTTGTTGCTTTCAGTTATGTAAAGTGGAGAGATCTTTGGCTTAATGGGGCCTCGGCAGTTTTAGGGGAGCTTCTTAGCCTATGTCCGCTGTTTGGTTTTTTGTGCCTGTGATAACTGTTTGCTGTAATTATTGTTCGGGCGTGCCAGAGCCTTGTTAGGTAGACCCAAACTAATAACACAAAAATTCCTAAAAGCACTTATGTGAGTGATACACAGTTTGAAAATCTGACATCTAACAGGCGATTGTGAAAGGTGAGTAGGAAAGTACCCTCACCTAAGGTCCCTAGACAGTGTTGAAGCACACAAGTCTAGTAAGTGATGAAGAGCAGAAATTAAATAAAAAGCAGGATTTTTATTTAATTAAAATATAAGAAGGAATTACAATGGATGTAATTGAAAGCTAAGAAAGCCTAAGAAAATAAAAAGAATGCTAGGAATGCATGTTTGAATGCTTTTGTCGAAGTGACGCGGAGTGAATTAATAGCTTGGCCTGCCTGTTGATTTATAGAGGCCCTGGAGGTCTTCTAGATAAGGTAGGAAATATCTGATCAACAATAATCTGATAAAAAAATACCAGTTTATTTCCATAAACTGCTAAAATCTACTATATCTCGAAACCTTCCATATCTTGAAATATATATATATATATATATACAGGTGTATATATATATGTAGCTTGAATCTGGTCCATATTGAGGCTTCATTCGGTTGACTTGGCTTCCAAGTAAAAGATAACTTCCATAAAGTTGATATTATCTCCCAATATAATATGATTTCCATAAGTGATAATATTAATATTATTTTTTTAAATCAGATAATATATTGAAATATTATCTTTCCTTAAGTGATAATATTTTAAATATTATCTCACTAAAATATGATAACCTTCCCAAACTAATAATATTATCACATTGAGAGTTTGTAGTGTGATACACTTCTCAAAGTAACCAAATCTTCTCATCGGGCTGCATGACTAAAACATGAAGTTGAATTCCAGAGTGGCGCCAAATGAGGTAGGGCCGAGCATTATTAAAATGATCCAAAATATTTGCCAAACCAATCGGGCATGTTGTAATTCTTGTGAAGCAGATGACAATAATGACCATGTGGCCCACCATGTTACTTTATGACCAAGCCAAAGCCTTAGCAAACTTTGGCCAGCTGTCCGGATGAATTAGCAAGGCTGATAATAAGCCTAATTTATATCACTTAAATGATGACCAAATTACAAAATGGTCAATGAAGTGACCCAGATTTATTAAATACTTCAAATAAATCTTAAGACTTTAAAGAACGTGGCCCACCATACTGAAATAGTCATCATATCAAATCATTACTTGAACAGTCCGCATACAATGTGTGCCCGATGAAGATTTGAGGTAGCCCGATTAACATGGTGGTCAGTCCGATTAAGCAAAGGTGCTAGCCCGACTGTAATAAGCCCGATCAACTTCTGAAGTAACCACTTATTAATTTTGTCATCGGTCTCATGAGTCCGATTAAAATATTCCAATCGGCCTCTACCAACTTTGATTTAAAAAATGTATTTTTCAGGTGCAAACAATTGCCCCCCTGGCTGTTTAAAATGAAAGCAATGTAATTTTGAATAGCCATGTTTTATCTAGAGATCGATTACCTTTAGACTGCGATCGGGCTCATCATGTAGACCGATGATCTTTGGACTAACATCGGGCTTGGCCAAGAGACCGTTTGACACCTCACGTTGTAGCTTGACTGAGACATGTAATTACTTTACCTCATATTGTCACGACCCATCCCGCTAATGTGCGGAAATAGGACACGTGGCACGCCACCAAGGCTCAACAATAACTATACGCAGCGGAAAAGAACTTTAAAACAATCTTGAGTATATAAAACTTTGAGAACATTTCCCTCCGAGTTATAAAATCCGTATAAAATTGAAAACGTAATTATATTTCAAAACGAATGATTTTATGTTGAAAGGGGATCCCAAAGGTACCCTAAGAACCGATCAAAA
Source organism: Hydrangea macrophylla (assembly GCA_033977485.1). Classification (NCBI taxonomy): domain Eukaryota; kingdom Viridiplantae; phylum Streptophyta; class Magnoliopsida; order Cornales; family Hydrangeaceae; genus Hydrangea; species Hydrangea macrophylla. Next base: position 92,720,801 of record CM066992.1, read on the forward strand.
CCTTTTAATAATTTTCGGGAGAGGTAGAAAAAGAATTCTGGCAGAGGGTATTTCGACCGGTCGAACGACCCCCTTCGACCGGTCGAATGACCCTTTAGCAGAATTCCCTCAATGCTGCAGAATTTTGCTTAAGGCATCCAACCTCCACCAATACTCCAAACACACTTACATTAGTCCAAATGTCACAAGCTATAACAAGCTTTCAAAAACAAAGTTTAATCTCACTAATCCATGAAAAGAAACAACAGCAGAACAAGCTAAGGCTTGTTTGGCTCGATTCACAAAACTCTAACCACATTCCTTCAAAAACCGAATTTGACAAGTTAAGTATTCAAAACACGAATTCATGAGTTCGGATTCATTACCACATAACCCAAAAGAGTTTTAATACCTATTACAACATCATGAAATCCACACTAAAACCTCCAAGTTGAATCCAGGGTTCTAGCTATTCAAAAGCTCATTATTACAATGATCAGCAAAGAAGATAAAACATATACAAAAGGATCCCCCGGCATTCCCATCGGCCTCACTCTTCTCGCTTCCTCTTGCCTTTCTTCATACCTGCAATGGAGTAAATCTCCATTGCTCAGCTATATGCTGAGTGCACAATTTCTAACATATGCATATATGACAAATCATGCTTTAATATCATTATAACACATAACTATTGGTCTCTAGGGAATAAGTGCACCTTCACCGATCCAAAGTCTTTCGACTCAACCATGACCCATGCCCCTTCGACATGTCACGTAATGCCTTTATCGGCAAGTGACCGTCGTCACTGCTAATCCTCCCCCTTCGAGAGGACGCCTCACGGTGAATTAGCACAAATCCCCCTTTAACCCACATAGGCACATAAACATACTCATTTAACACATATACGTGCTCGCGTAAAATTTAACATGCTTTTCACATTTAAGCGCGTGCATAATTAACGGGCCTAAGATTAACACATGAATTTTGCCCGGATCTCGATTTCGTCGCCGAAATATAAAACATGTATTTCACCTATATAACATAGGCTAGAAATTCATACCTCGAGCTATCGTCGTATAACTTTGAGGGAACGACTAGAAGCCCGACTAAACACCAAATCTCCGATCCTACGCAAAACCTACAAGTTTACACGTGTTTTCCCCAAATTCCTAGATTTAGAAATTTATAAAAACTTAGCCAAACATGGCCTAAAGACTATCAAAACGTAGCCCTTACCTTGGGGAGTTCAAATATGAAGTTTGGTGAAATTCAGTCGGACGAAAGGTCGCCGATCGTCGTCGCAAAGCTCGGAGAACTAAATCTCCCTTTTCTCTCTCCTCTCCCAAGATATTATATGAGTTTGCAACTAATGCAAACTCACCCCCAACTATATATAGACAATCTTTTCAAAAAACGTGTTTACCACCCCGCGAGTTCTCAAAACTCCTCATTATTCCTCGAAACGTCTTACACGTCCATTTTATGCCTTTACGAGTGAAAATTATAAATCCCAAAAGTTTTCGATTAAGTCCCGTTTGGATCCAAAATTTATGTCCGAAAACCAAATTCTGTGGAATCTCTACACATCCTACCTTTTTATACAACGGTCGCTCACGTTCTCACCACAGTTCTCAAACGATCTAAAACTAGATCAAAACTATCAGAAATTATACTACACAGGTATAATTACTATTCATGAAAATACCAAATAAGTCAATAACATTTAAATCACATAAATGTCATTTAGCTATGCCAATGCAACATGCCTTTCCATGTTCCCGTGTCCTCTCTTGACACCTTCTGAACTGCCTTTAAGGCCAATACTGGGTTCTCAAAAGACACCCTCCAACAACTAGTGAGTCATCACTCACTTTACACACGTTAATTAACATAACCGTAAACATGCTAAAATGATATAAATAAATACCGCAGGAGCGGGTATGACACATATAATCGGGCTCTACCACTTGACTGTTACACAAGCACTTCTGACACTACACCATCGGTCTCTATGTCCGATTCAACATCCTAAGCATCCTTCTAGCATTACTTTATTTATTATTATTATCCTTCTGGCTTTCGGTTTTGTGAGTCCGAATAGCCTATTGACTGAATTAATTCAGTCCGGTCTTCAGCACCTTTTCAGTCTTTTGATAGTACCACTGCTGTAAAAATAGCCACCAAATAACCGTAAGTTTTTGGTGATATCTACACAGCCAACGTGGATGTAGATCAATCCAAGCCAAATAATTAATTGGCTTAAAATAAAAATGATAATCGGTCACAACAAGGAGACCGATATATTTGAACAATTCCTTGAGGCTGAGTTTCCTCAAAGGAATATTTTCAAAAACTTCATGGACCGATTTAGTTTCAATCGGTCTCTGCGAAGCTTGCCCCCAGAGCGGTTCATCACCGATTTCTTCGTCAATAATGGGGTCTTCATCATTGTCCTCCTCATCACTAGGAGGCTCTATGGCCGATACAAGATCACTCGGCCTTTCCTTAAAAATTATTTTTTCACCGTCTTCTTGCCCCCCGAGCGGCTTGGACAGCGTGGTAACATCGGCCTTCTCGGGCCGTTGTCGTGACTTTAAGAATTGTTCGATCTTTTGCCCTTGAGCCTCTAGTATTGCCAGGCCTGCTTTCGTGTCTTCTTCAACCCGGCTAAGCATTGCCTGCTGTTCTCTCGAGTGCGCCTTCATATCTTCAAGAGCACGAAGAATGTTGTCACAAACTAGATTCTTTCGCCAGTCACCGTATAAAAACTCGTCTAGAGACATGAACGAATTTCCCTCGGGCGGCGGTTCATCAGCTCCACTCGAAGTTGTGAGGAGGCCGATTTCTTGATTAAAAAATCATATGTCGGCCTCAAAACGGTCTATCTCATTGTAAAGATGACCAGTTTCATTCCAATATCCATCGTTGTTGAAACGATAGATTTCTTCGCGAAGTTGGCGTATTGACTCATTCCGCCAACCAATCTGGTTGTAGTAGAAGTGTAGCCATGCTTCTGTGTATGCATGACTCATCACTTGGCGGTCCCACCGGGCGTGCCAAATTGTTTGCTGTAATTGTTGTTCGGGCGTGCCAGAGCCTTGTTAGGTAGACCCAAACTAATAACACAAATTTTCCTAAAAGCACTTGTGTGAGTGATACACAAGGTTTGAAAATCTGACATCTAACAGGCAATTGTGAAAGGTGAGTAGGAAAGTACCCTCACCTAAGGTCCCTAGACAGTATTGAAGCACACAAGTCTAGTAAGCGATGAAGAGCAGAAATTAAATAAAAAGCAGGATTTTTATTTAATTAAAATATAAGAAGGAATTACAATGGATGTAATTGAAAGCTAAGAAAGCCTAAGAAAATAAAAAGAATGCTAGGAATGCATGTTTGAATGCTTTTGTCGAAGTGACGCGGAGTGAATTGATAGCTTGGCCTGCCTGTTAATTTATAGCGGCCCTGGAGGTCTTCTAGATAAGGTAAGAAATATCTGATCAACAATAATCTGGTAAAAAATACCAGTTTATTTCCATAAACTGCTAAAATCTACTATATCTCGAAACCTTCCATATCTTGAAATATATATATATACAGGTGTATGTATATATATGTAGCTTGAATCTGGTCCATATTGAGGCTTCATTCGGCTGACTTGGCTTCCAAGTAAAAGATAACTTCCATAAAGTTGATATTATCTCCCAATATAATATGATTTCCATAAGTGATAATATTAATATTATTTTTTTAAATCAGATAATATCTTGAAATATTATCTTTCCTTAAGTGATAATATTTTAAATATTATCTCACTAAAATATGATAACCTTCCCAAACTAATAATATTATCACATTGAGAGTTTGTAGTGTGATACACTTCTCAAAGTAACCAAATCTTCTCATCAGGCTGCATGACTAAAACATGAAGTTGAATTCCAGAGTGGCGCCAACTGAGGTAGGGCCGAGCATTATTAAAATGACCCAAAATATTTGCCAAACCAATCGGGCATGTTGTAATTCTTGTGAAGCAGATGACAATAATGACCATGTGGCCGACCATGTTACTTTATGACCAAGCCAAAGCCTTAGCAAACTTTGGCCAGCTGTCCGGATGAATTAGCAAGGCTGATAATAAGCATAATTTATATCACTTAAATGATGACCAAATTACAAAATGGTCAATGAAGTGACCCAGATTTATTAAATACTTCAAATAAATCTTAAGACTTTAAAGAACGTGGCCCACCATACTCAAATAGTCATCATATCAAATCATTACTTGAACAGTCCGCATACAATGTGTGCCCGATGAAGATTTGAGGTAGCCCGATTAACATGGTGGTCAGTTCGATTAAGTAAAGGTGCTAGCCCGACTGTAATAAGCCCGATCAACTTCTGAAGTAACCACTTATTAATTTTGTCATCGGTCTTGTGAGTCCGATTAAAATATTCCAATCGGCCTCTACCAACTTTGATTTAAAAAATGTATTTTTTAGGTGCAAACAATAACATTCTATTTTTGTGATGCGTTGGGGTTGTTTTTCGTTTGCAGACCTTTTTTCTTCTCTGTGGTGGTTCCTTCCTGAAACTCTTAAAGGGAGTTGTTTCAAAGTGGAACCTACAGTTTGGTTTTTTGGGGCGGTTTTATTGCTCTCCATCTGTTGGATGAAAATGTAAATTGCGATGGTTATCACTTCGTTTTGTCTATAACAATGAAATTTGCCGTTAAAAAAAAAAAGTTTTCAAAACTCCTAATCAGTCTCTCAGACTTTCTACACAGCTAATTCATAGCTTTACAAGTGAAACCTCAAAATTATAAAAGTTTCTAACTAAGTTCCGTTTGGTTGCTAAAACGCGAATTCCTACATGATGTTTTCCGAAGTTGCTAATTAGCCTACAAATTAATAGCGTGTTAATTCGTCCTCACTAGGATACCAAAACTAACAACAGAAATAAATTCTAAACCAGGAAATAACATTAGATATTGAAATACACAGGTAAACATTTATTTTCAGATAAACATTTAAAGTGTTCCGCAGTGACCGTCTCATACTCGGAGAGACGTCACAACAATAAATCCTCAATCAACACCGTCTCAATGGGTTATCTAACACAGACACCCAAATCGACTTGTGAGTCAAAACTCACTCAAATATGTGCCAAAATGCACAACACATCACACTATCATGCATGACAATGTAATGAAATGCAATAACACACATGCGGGTGTTATAATAACTAACTCGTTTTTTTAGCATTTTTGAGTGAATTTTTTTTTATTTCATGTATTTCTTCGAGATCTATGTAATGGAGTTAAAAAATTGTACAAAATAAAGTAATTTGGAACCTCATTTTTTAATTTTATCTGTAAAAATAGATGATATTATCTGTTTTGAAAGATAATATTAATATTTTCTGTCAATTTTAAACCACCATAACTCACTCGTGGTTTTTTTTTTTTTTTTGATTTGAGATCTACGCAATGGAGTTGAAAATTGTACAATAGAAAGTAATTTGGAACCTCATTTTTTGTTTTTATCTGTATCTGTTTTGATAGAAAATATTAAAATTATCTCTCAACTTTAAACCACCATAACTTACTCATTTTTTTTAGCTTTTTTGTGAGATCCCATCCCACATCGAAAAATTATAGAAAGTTAGTGTGGTACTTATAACACCAAGTGAGCTATTACTAACAACTTGGGCTTAAGTATTTTAAGGGCCAATGAGGTGAGCACGTCAAGTTGTTGGGTTAGTGGTTCATTTGATGGGTCGTTTCAAAGTGTTATTAGAGCGGACCTCAGCCGAAAGTGTGTGGACTTGAGCCGTGCCATAGAGGAGGGTGTATGGGATCCTACACCGCCTGAGGGAAGTTATAGATCCTACTGGGCCATGCGACGATGATGTCACATATTTAAGTAGGGGAAACTGTGAGATCCCATCCAACATCAAAAAATTACAGAAAGTTAGCGTGGTACTTATAGAACCAAGTGGGCTACTACTAACAATTTGGGCTTAAGCATTTTAAGAGCTGATGTGGCGAGCCTGTCAAGTTGTTGGGTTAGTAGTTCATTAATTTTGTGGATTGTTATACTTTTTTTTTTTGATTTCAGGTTTTTCTTCGAGACCTACGCAATGAGGTTGAAAATTGTACAAAAGAAAGTAATTTGGTATATCATTTTTTGATTTTATCTGTATCTGTAATGACAAATGATATTAATGTCAACTTTAAACCATCATAACTCACTCGTCTTTTTAGCCTTTTGAGTAATTTTTATTTTTATTATTTTTATTTTATGTATTTCGTCGAGATCTACCCAATGAAATTGAAAATTGTACAAAATAAAGTAATTTAAAACTTTATTTTTTTATCTGTATCTATAATGACAAATAGATAACATTAATATTATCTGTTTTGATAGATAATATTAATATTATCCGGCTTATTGCTGCTTTGGGGTTATTCTCATCACTTATTAGTGCCTTGATTAGTTGAGTTTAAGATTCTTCTTTTGTTAGGTAAATTCAAACAGTTGTATTGCTTGTTATGAAACCTTGCTTTTAATTGGGTGTGTTTTGTGCGTGTGGGTTCTTTTGGTTTTCTTTTGCTTGTTCAGGGCGGTCCATGTTTTTGCTTCAGTTGGTTTGTATTTGGGTGCTTTGGCACCTCATCCTTTTTATCAATAAAATTTGCTGTTAAAAAAAAACTTTAAATCATTATAATTCACTTATTTTTAGTCTTTTTGAGTGATTTTTTATTTTTTATTTTTTAATTTCATATATTTCTTTGAGATCTACACAATGGAGTTGAAAATTGTATAAAAGAAAGTAATTTGAAACCTCTTTTTTTTTTTTTATTATTTGTCAAAACATATGATATTATCTGGTTCTATTTTGATAGATAATATTCGTATTATCTGATACTGTAAACTACCGAAAATCACTCGCTTTTTTTAGGCCTTTTTGAGTGATTTTTTTTTATTCCTTGTATTTTTTCTAGATCTATGGACACATGGTGCAAACTTTAAGAAAGGAATATGTTTTTTGTTATATTCATGCAAAAAAACATAGTTTTTCATATTTGTTTAGTTTTTAGATTTTTTTTCCCCATTATTTCATAGTAATAATGCTGATCTCGGCTGATAAATCTCATTTTGCTAATTCTAAAATATCAAATTTTACAAAACAACGGACTTGTAAAACAAAAGTTATAGCAATCTGAAAGTGTTTAGATTGCTAAAAAAAGACCTAATGAGTTAAAGAAAAATAACATGAGTTTTAACTTGGAAGAGTTTTATTTGTGGGGGCTATGACCAAAGCCCCCTTTTTAAAATACAGAGGGGTTAGAGGTGTCAAATGGGCCGGGCTGAGCTCGGTCAAAGCGGGCCCAACCGTGCTAGAGGGCCGGGCCGAGCTTCACCTAACACCGGGCCGGGCTTGGGAGGGGATTGGGGTTGTCCACCCCGGACTGAAGGCCCCGGGTCTACGCCTGGCCGGGCTACATTAACTTAATTCCTTCATGTTTTCAATCGGGCATTGGCGAGTTTCGATCGGGCCGGGCGGGGGGGCATTGGCGGGCTTCGGGCCGGGCCAATCTGACCCAATTGACACCTCTAGAGGGAGGGGGTTAACATTTCATCGGGTCAAACAATAAGTGAGTAAAGTATAATTAACTCTTTTTATCATTCAGAAATCTGTATGGAATCCAAAAAAAAAAGGTGATATTCAGAGGTTAATTTTGTATTTAAGCCTCCTTAAAATGCTAAAATCTGAACAATATGAGGTAATAAAATATTTGATGACCATTTTATACATAAAGGAACTATATATTATAACTTTTTCAGTGCGCGTAAGAAAGTAGCTGCTATACATAAAATTATATATACACATGCACTAAAAATTAGATTAGTAGCGAAACGGAATTACTAAGGTGCGACCCTTTTTTTTATTTTATTTTTTTCAACCTACAATTGTTCTAAACTGTCAGCAGTACCCTTTTTTGCACGCTGACGAAAAATTAGAGCAACCTTTTTTCTTTTTCCTTTAAGTTTGCAAACATAATATTTGTAGACGCATTGGTTGGGATTGGATTTTCCTATTCAAGAAGTTGGGAAGGTTATTTACACTAATGATAAACTGTCAGCAGTCCAGACTTATAGTTTTAATTATTCGTGAAAGAAAATCGAAATTGCAATATGGATGTATGTATATATTTGTGTTAAAATGTACAATAAATTGAAGGTATGTACTAAATTAAATGCATCTATCAAAATTTCTCTCTATATCTACAGGTACAAAAAAAAAAAAAAAGCATGAATGTACTTGTCCATACTTACTGCATAGCGTAGGTCTAGAGTGAAATTGTGTGGGTTTAGCTTTCTTTTCTTTACTGCCATCTATGTAGAAAGGTTTAATTTAAGAGTTAATTAGTATAATGTCCATTTTACTCTAGGTTTCTTGCAATAGGCCCAACGTATGAAACAATTTCGTCTGAAGTCCACACCACAAAAATTGGACCAAACTACCCTTTCCATTTCTCATTCAAAACTGCAATTAATAACCCCAACTATTTTAGGGGTTTTCAAAATTCAAATCCCAAATACCTAAATGAGAATAATCACATTATATATGCATCTCTCTCTCTCTCTCTCTCTCTCTCTCTCTCTCTCTCTCACTCCGGCGATCATTCCTCGACACCGGAGACATTCACCGGCGCCCGTGATCGTGTCTGAAATCCACGACTAGTAAGTAGTTTTTTTTAGATTATTTTTGAAGAAGTTCATGGAACGTGTGTGTGTGTGTGTGTGTGTAAAGTTGATGTTTTGGGTGTTTTCTTTAATGGGAATTGGTTCTTGCTGGTGTTTTTATGATTAGAATATATATTTTTTGGTTCCAATTTTGTGGGTTTTGGATATTATTTCAATTTTTCTGTAGATCTGAGTACTTCTAATGTTTGGATTTGATTTCCATGGAAGCACATTCTCATTGTATTTAAACCCTAAATCTTAGTTTTGTATGCATCTGTGGCGATTTGTTCTTTGGAAGTTGACGCCGGAGAATTTTTGAAAGAATCTATAAGTACATTTTTTTTATTTTTTTTTTCCTTTTGGGCTTTATAACTGTGGATTTATGCTACTGATGGAACTCTCTCTCTCTCTCTCTCTCTCTCTCTCTCTCTCCCTGTTTAGAGAGAGAAAGCTCAGGCCATGGCTCAGACCATCCTCACACAGGACCTCTCCAGCGACCTCACGCTAGTCGATTTTGGTGATTGTTTCGAACCCGGTTGATGTTTTGACGTATGATGCTTGGAAGCTTTCTGGGTTTCAACAACAATGGCAATACCGGATCTGCTCTCTCTCAAGCTATACAATGGAACCCGATTGTATATTATGTTGTGGTTCAAAGGTTGTGGTCCAAAAGGTTGTAGTGTAAAATTTAACACTCTTGTTCTTTCGTCAAAAGTTGTGATGTGTTCTTGGTTTCACATGTTATGGTGCGAAATTGTATACTATGTGAATGAAAAATGTGATGTCAATGAAATATTGCAGTCAGTGTAAAATGAATGTGCAAATGAATTTGTGATAAGACAGTGTTCCTTTGTTGAATAACTCGAATATGAGTGTGAAATTTAACACTTTTATTCATTCTAGTGTGAAATTTAACAAAAAAAAATTTTGGTGATGGTGATGAATGACTGTTAGATCACCCAAGAATGGTGAAATACGAAATTAAAAAAGATATGTGTAATATTAAACAGATTCTAATGTATAAAGCCCTACAATTATGGCATTTAGTAACTTAATTCCTAAAATATATGCAAGATTTAGTAACTTCCCAAAATTATGAGATTGAGTTTGACCAATTGTAGTATACAATAAGTTTGGTAACCTCCCAAAATATATGCAAGATTATGGGATTGAGTTTGACCAATTGCAGTATAAAATTTTCACACTAATGAACTAGTTGCAATGTAAAAACAAACCAGTTGCAGTGTAAAATTTCACACTAATGAACCAATTGCAGTGTAAAACGAACTAGTTGCAGTGTAAAATTCAATACTCGCATAAATGTATGGTGCATAGTAACAGATTAATATGTTATGTGATCACTGATTATTGGTAGAACATACAAAAATGGGATACCCACATATAAAATGGCGTTAGAAATATTAAAATACCCATAATGTACAAGGCTAAAGTTATGGGATTTTATTTCCATATATTTGATATGCAAATCAATGGGATCTTTAAAATAGAGTTATTACCATATATATATATATATATATATTTATTTATATATATGTATGCCTGTGTATATGTATAGGGGTAAAAAAGTCACTAAAACTATCTATAATTGGGGATTGTGGACTAATCTCTAACAACATTCACAATTATAGGGTCTCTCATTGGGAAGTACCAATTGGTGGGTCTATTATAACAAACATTGGTAGAATGGGATTTCCCACTAAATTTTTCTTAATTTAATTATTATTTTTTTTTTTTTGCTAAAGATAATTCAATTTCATAAAGGGAACAAAACAGCAGTACAAGAAAACAGAAAGGCAAGAAAGAAGTCACACGCCCCCTTGATTACATTCCTCGAAAACACAGGGGGGGGAATGTTATCAACCGGAGTGGACCCAAAAGAAAGAGAGAGAGCTGCCCATTGGGCAACATTGTGTGCAACAAAGTTTGCCGATCTATGAACTTTACGAATATGCCAAAAATTGAAAACACTTCCTAAAATTCTTCTGCTTTCCAGAATCAGAGAATCAATAGTCCACTCAGCAATGTTGGACCAGTCATCCAAACAAGAGCAAACAATCAAGGAGTCACCTTCCAAGACCAAGCAATTCAGCCCCAACCGAGAAGCTTCAGAAAGTGCAAGGCAGGCAGACGTCACAGTTTCCATGAACTATGTATAATATAGATATCTGAAATATGTGAGAGATGGTGTGAGTGACCACTGACCAACACCTACCAGCTTTGACCTTTGTTTGGTCCGACAAGATAATAAAATGATAGATAAGGTTTGAGAAATGCTACACACACATTCCAAATCACACCCCAAACCACACCCCTTGCTTTAAATGCATGTACTTTGTGCTGTTTGAATTTTCACACTTTTCTGTGCACCACTTACACAGCACAGGGTACATGCATTTAAAGCAAGGGTGTGGTTTGGGGTGTGGTTTAGGATGTGTGTGTAGCATTTCTCATAAGGTTTAGGCCCCTCACCGGTCACCACGTACGTTCTCTTTCTCTCTCCAAACTCCAAAGACACACGCGGTAACAATCTCTCTCTGTTATACCAAGGACGGATCCAAGAGTCAAACTGATGGGGCGAACAAGATTCGGGGCAAGTTTAATAAATTTTTTTTTTCAAAAGTAGGGGTAAAAGTACATATAATTAAAATATATTTATGCATAATATTAATATAAATATAAGCCTTTTTCAAATATTGTACCATTTGTCATGTGCCAATTAAGGGAAGAAATGTTCCATCAAAAAAATAAATAAATAAGGTAAGAAATGTTGTACCATTTTTAGAAATGTTTGTATCAAGGTAAGAAACGATTGACCATTATAGCAAATGTTTGTACCAAATCAAAACTATTTATGGTTTTACTTGTGGTAAGAAGGTTTCTTTGTACCTATGATAAGAAAACTTTGTACCTATGATAAAGAACCTTTGTACACATGTGACCTTTGATAAGAAACATTTGTGCTTATAGTAAGAAACCTTTGTATCCGTTATAAAAATATTTCTTACTACGGTACAAACATTACTACCAGTGCATGTGTCAAAGTGATTTAGTAGTATCATACAACCAAACCACATGGTTGAAGAAAAACTTTGCCCAAAAAGGAATCGGACCAAGAGTAATAGGAAAAGTGAAAAAAAAAAAAAAAAAAAAAAAAGGTATTCCTGGCAGTAGTAGGTTGGAAGTGAGTAGGGCGGTCCTACTTGGTTCCACGTGACAAAGATCTGGTCAATTTTCAATATGTTGGACTTTATAAGAGAAAAGAATAAAGATGAGTTTTTTACCCGAGGCTTCAACAGTGGGGTAATATTTCCCTAACCCGTCACTGTTTTAACTTATTTCCCAAACCCATCACTTTTCTAGAAGTCGCGACTTCAACTACCGATTTTAGACCAAACCAAGTCCAGCCTGAAATCGCAATTTCAAGTAGCGACTTTATCTAACCCAGAAATCGCTACTTGAAGTAGCGATTTCATCAGCAGCTAAATTCCCAGCAGTCTGTCCATTGCAGCAGCTCCCTGCTATATATCCAACATATTTATATTTTCAGAATTGAACCACCAAGCATTATTAATCCAACATAATTAATCCAATTACAATGTGTATTTGTAAAAAGTGAGAGAGAGAGTGGGAGAGAGATAGAGAGATAGGTGCGAGAGAGTGGGAGAGAAATAGAGAGTGCGAGAGAGTGGGAGTGGGAGAGAGATAGAGAGATAGGTGCAAGAGAGTGGGAGAGAGATAGAGAGTGTGAGAGAGTGGGAGTGGGAGTGGGAGTGGGAGAGAGATAGAGAGATAGGTGCGAGAGAGTGGGAGAGAGATAAAGAGTGCGAAAGAGTGGGAGAGATAGAGAGTGCGAGAGAGTGGGAGAGATAGAGAGATAGAGAGAGTGAGGGGGAGAGAGATAGAGAGAGTGGGTGATAGAGAGAGTAGGAGATAGAGATAGAGAGAGAGAGTGGGACAGATAGAGAGAGAGTGAGGGGGTGAGAGATAGAGCGAGTGGGTGATAGAGAGAGTGGGAGATAGAGATAGAGAGAGAGTGGGAGAGATAGAGAGATAGAGACAGAGTGAGGGGGAGAGAGATAGAGAGAGTGGGAGATAGAGATAGAGTGAGAGAGAGTGTGGGAGAGATAGAGAGAGAGTGAGATGGAGAGAGATAGAGAGAGATAGTGGGAGAGAGATATAGATGTATAGAATAAAATTTATATATATATATACAAATGTGTAATTATTTGTTTATAATACATCAAAAAATAAAGGTGTAATTATTTGTGGATCCTATGGACTATCTTTGTTTATAATGTGTCCCACACCACGGAACCCTCTTCGTTCTCTTAGGCCTACCCTCTGCCTGTAGTGGATCCTCCACTAGTGGAACCTCCTCACGTGGCTGGATGACCTGCGATACCCCTCTCCCTCTGCAGCCATGACAACCTCTACCCCTAGCGTAAACTGAACGTATCGGAGGTCGTCACTGAGACTCGGCCTATATCAAACCCTCATCCTGTGTCTCTGCCATGGGGGTATCATGTCCAGTCGTCTCTCTCGCCTCCACATGCATCTCCTCTGCCCCTACCTGCGTCAAACTCTCCACCATCATCACCATCACCTCAAACTGTGAATCTGTATGTGGTAGCGGGATCGACGATGACGACGGTGCATCTGTATATGTGTACTGTGGGATGGAGAAGTCACGGATCGGAGATATACGGAACTGAGAGCCCCCTAGAGTGAAAGGCCTATAAACGTCGTCCGTATCATCATATGCATACACAGTAGGACCCTGATCATCTGGTGTATGTGGCTCAGACTCAGAGTGTGTAGATGGGTCTGTCTGCTCCTGAGACTGAGACTGAGGCTGAGTATGATGATGCATCTGAGGATGAGGATGAGGATGAGGCTGTGGCTGTGGCTGTGGCTGTGGCTGTGGCTGAGGATGCGTCTGAGGCTGAGGCTGAGGCTCTGAGACGCGGGGCGCGAATACTATAGAAGATGGAACACCCCCGTCTAAACGTCGGTCCTCATGAACAGCTTGTAATGAATGCTCACTAATAGTACGAATCTCCTCCAATGCCGCCATCACCTCTGGAGGGACGGAATGAGGGCCGCCTGCTGCTAAACTAGCCAACACCGATCGTGCAACCTCATACACACGAGTCACACCATCCTCCTGAAAAACAAATGAAAGTTTAATTAAGTATTCCACATTTTATGCCAAGTGCAGGATGGAAATTTTATATGTTGTACGATGAGTAAAACATCTCACCAGAATACCGCGAATCGTACCGACTGGCTGGAAGCCAACAGTCGGTGGATCTCTAACTGGTCCAATCAGTCTACGTGTAATGCGACTATACCATCTCATATATGGGTCTGAGGCAAGCATCTGAGCTGCATCTGGAATACCTACCATAACATGCTGTAGCCGATGGTCCCAGAGCTCTACATACTCCCTATGGAAGTGACTCCAGTCGGTATTCGCATGACCACGTCGATCAATGCGATGTAATGTCCTCATAGTGTTACATGGCTCTGGGACTACCTGCCTCATCCCGAACTGTCTCATCACTCTGTCGAGATGATGCCACTCAACCATGGCGTACATGATCAACGGACATCTGGCCATCCATGTGCCCTGCCCAGCTCGACAGTACGGAGGTAACGAAGCGACAAGCTCAGCACTGTACGGCTGCCAAATCATCTATGAAAAATATATAAAAAATTAGCAACTTGAACAATAATGCAAATGGCGGTTTAACTCTGCACATTATTTACCTGCTCGGGCCTCATCTGATCCAACTGGTCCCGAAAGTGACGCTGGACATGAATAGGCACATCCCGAACTGAGAATTGGGTCAACCACCTAAAGTAATGACAAAATTGTTAGCACTTAAATGAATGTACGAGTAATGAATACAAATAATGTATAAATCAATGTAAGTATACCTACAACCCAATGGACCATCCTCTAGTACAGCTGCTGGTAAGGGGACTGGTCGGATATCGGTCAATCTCTCCCATGCCCAAAGCTGCGATTGATAATAATTGAGTTAAGTTATTTATGATAGACTGAACAATCGTAAAATATGCGTAATTCACAGAATTTACATAACACATAACCTGTAAAAGTATAAGCGGGCTGGATATCTCAACAGCGGTACGATGAACTGCAGCACACAACTCACGGTATAGATATGCCAATGCTGCACTGCCCAGCTATAGCCAGCATCAAAGTGTCATAGATGTGGTAGATATATGAGGCTGACCTTGTTCCCAGACTTGTCTGGGAACAACGACCCTCCTATCAACATCATACAATAACATCGAGCCATCTGCTGAATAGTGGCGTCATCGGCATGCTGAGCGATCTGGGGAGTGAAATGGTCCCGTATCGTAGTCAGTCGTAGTGAAGATCCTGAGATAGTGGCTAGGGGTGGCGTGAAACCGAGCAACTCCTGACATAGCTCCTGCCACTGCTCCTTGGAGCGTGACCCATCAATACCGGTAACTGCACGACCATCGACCGGTAGGCCCAATATAATGCTGACGTCCTGCAGCGTGATCGTGGTCTCGCCGACAGGTAGGTGAAACGTGTGTGTCTCAACACGCCACCTCTCAACTAGGGCAGTGATCAAACCCCAATCATACAGTATAAATCTGAGTCTATATGTGCCGTAGAACCCGATCTGTCTGATGTAATCTAATATGCGCTGATCTGGATCCGGACCTCATCGTAAAACAGCCTCAGAGCGCCGGCAGTAAAGCTGACTCAAGATCTCACCATCCCAAATGGCAGATGACCGATGTGTGTCCTGTAATGTCAGTACTGAGCGATCCTCAGGTCCAGGATGTACATCCATGGTAAGCAAGCTGTTCAAACATGATGGTTAGTCAACAAAATCACTAGTAAATGTAATGAAGCTACAACATGATACTAAATAAGAGTTAAATATGTCAAATTATGTGGTGTAAAAAAACTTAAAGCAGTGACTTGTCGCATCAACTGCTGGGCATCAGACCCAGTGACTTGTCGCATCAACTGCTGCGCGTCAGACCCAGTGACTTGTCGCATCAACTGCTGGGCGTCAGACCCAGTGACTTGTCGCATCAACTGGAATGTTGTCAGAAGCAGTGACTTGTCGTGTCAACTGCTGGGCATTGTATGGTCTATATATACTGTGGTTTTGATATTCAATGTGATATCCCAAGCATTCCTACTTATCCTTCTTCTTCTTCACTGCATTGTTTTTTAGTATGGCAAATAAGTATACACCTACGTACCACCCACATTTTTTTGAAAAAAGGATACTGAGTAATGAAGAGAAGGGTGTTATACTAGAAGCACTCATGGATTTTGCTACTC
This sequence comes from Hydrangea macrophylla, assembly GCA_033977485.1. NCBI lineage: Eukaryota > Viridiplantae > Streptophyta > Magnoliopsida > Cornales > Hydrangeaceae > Hydrangea > Hydrangea macrophylla. The sequence continues at coordinate 92,736,905 of CM066992.1, forward strand.
CGGAATGGAAACATGAAGATGGTTCATTTAAATATGTTGCTTTCGAAGCTTTACAGACTGTCTTTGCTGAGACAATCCCTGGATGTGATCTTCCAGATGATGCCATTGCGACTCAGGTTTGGAGCTGGCAGAAGGAACATGAACTCCTTCAGGAGTTGTTAACGATGAGAGGTGTTTGTTTTATTGAACAAAGGTTGCTAGAAGTTCCTGACCAGACTTGGTATGAATGGTGTGCTAAGGTTAGAACCAAAACCTCTCATCGCTTCCATTTCAATGGTTATGATGATATGTATCTTATGAAAATTGTTTTCATGAATTATACGTGTAGAAAAGCTATGACAGTACTGCAACATCGTTGAGGTACTATGCACACTACCGCTATCATAGATGTTGTTATATCTTTAAACTGCTACCGGTCACAGGCTCGACAAAAGAAAGTGGTGTGGGCCCGTCAAATGTTGCCAACTCATCTGGAAATGAAGCGAGGAACAACACTGAGGAAATTCTACGGAGGTTGAAGCGTTGACCGCACAATTGTTGTTTACTAGGATGTTTGTATTAGTTATCTAAGCTATTTGTTTACTAAGGAGTTTGTTTACAAAGTTTGTACTAGTTAACTACGCAGTTTGTAGTGGATATACAAGGACTTTTTACTAAATAAAGTTTTCATTTCCAATTGAACATTACATAGTCACAACAAGTAAGTACATATTACAAAGCACATCGCTCAAACACAACACTGAAAATTATACTGCATTAGATGGCCCAGCTTGACTGCGTTGTTGGGGGCATCGTCTCCTGTCATGGCCTTGTTGATGGCATAATCCACATTGATAAGTAGCCCTACCCCCCTCTCTCAAATCCATCTCATTTGTTATGCGGGTTGATCGTGGTCGGCCCTTACCTGGAAGCATAGCAGGATTGTGCACAATTGTAGGACCAGAAGGTGGGTTCCAGTAATCTTTGTGATGGATTAGGAAAAACTGGGGTGCCCAACACTGGTTGTACGAGTCAATTGTGTAACATTGATGAACAAAATTTTGATATGAAGTTCTAAACTTAGCTAGAACTGCCAATGCGTGAGTACATGGCATTTTATATATATCCCATTTTCCACAACTGCAAGTCCTATTAGATATGTTCACAATTTGACTAGAACCCGATGATCCCCCTTTGTTGACCTGCACGTACCCGTGCTCGGAATGAAAAATCTCGAGGTTGTACCTACCAATCTTGCCTTCTGATTTCAACAATCTGCACATTGCTCTTGGGGTGAAGGTAAAACCTTCCCTGATGGCTGTCTCAGTAAGTTCACGTCACTCGCTAGAGTACTTAACAACACGAAAAAAGATCATTTCAACACAAGTGGTGATAGGAATATGCCTAGATTTCTTGAGTACACCATTAAACATGCCTCTCCAGTATGGATGCCCAAGTCAAACGATGTAAAAGTTGATGAACGAGGCTCATACAAAGCATTTTCAGGATTTATTTGGGCAGTCGGCTCAATATCTTTGATAACATCGTCTTCCTCATCCCCCCCAGTATACTCGTCTGCATGCACATCTTCTTCATTCGAGTTTTTCGGTGTCAAGTTGGTGTCCATCCCTTTGTGTGCCCATTCATCACTATATCCGCAATCATCTGAATCGAACTGCACATGATTTGGCCGTTCTGAAACAATGTCTTGCATCGGACTCCTGTATTCAGTCTGACTGTTTTGCAATGCATTTGAGCAATCCACATGTTGTGTAGACGTGGACGGCAATAACCCCTGTACAAATGGGTTTGAGCTTTCGGCTTCTTGTGTCAATAGAGAAGTGTACGGCCCAATCCAATCATCTAATGTTTGATGGGTCTCGGGAAGATTCTCTGTCTCGACATATAGATCCATAGAGTTTATAGCTGCATTGGTAGATGCTGTTTCTAGTATTACTTGCATACTTTTGTCATCATTAACTTCAAACGGTATAAACTTGGAAACCTGATATCCAATAACCGACGGAAACCTACAAGTGAACTTCAAACGAACATTATTCTGATGAACCCCCATTTTCTTGCAGACGTTTCTAACAAGTTCAGTATATTGAGTGTCTGTTCTCAAGCGAATGAAACTTCGACAGTTACTATCATAGTATAGACCATCCGCTCCGATGCACATGTTCCCCCCAATACAGCATTATAGTCACAACACTAGCCATTTTAATACCTTCACATTTGCAAATTCAAGTATAAGTAATCAATGGTCCATCGCGTCGTTAAGAATTGTACTATTCTATTGAGAAAGAATTCCTACTACCCATTGCTCTAATCGGATATTCGTTGAGCACCAAAAGAATTTTATAGTGTAGGGTCATTATGTAATTTTCACAAAATAGGGGGAGCTAAATTGTAATTTTCACAAAACAAGGGGAGCTAAACGCATCGGATCCGGATCAGATTTGTGATATCCGAATCCGATCCGTTTGCTAACAAAATATTCGGATTCGGATTCGGGTTCAGATTTTTTTATCGAATATTTTCTGTCGGATTCGGATCGGATCGGATCCAAATCCGATCCGTTTACAGGCCTATCTGTGTGTGTATGTGTATGTGTATGTGTATGTGTATGTGTATGTGTTTGTGTGTGTATGTGTATGTGTCTCTGTGAGTATGTGTCTCTGTGAGTAAGTGTCTGTGTGTGTATGTGTATGTGTATGTGTATGTGTATGTGTATCTGTGTGTATATATATACACACATTGTGTGTCTCTGTGAGTATGTGTGTCTGTGAGTGTGTGTATGTGTATCTGTGTATGTATATGTCTACAGAGAGAGAGAGAGAGACACCTGAGATAGAGAGAGATCACACCTGAGAGAGAGAGATCACTGAGAGAGAGAGAGAGAGAGATCACTGAGAGAGATCGAGATCGCAGAGAGAGGGCTGAGAGAGAGAGAGATCACAGAGATAGAGAGAGAGCAGATCTGGACTGTGAAGGAAGAAGAAGAAGATGCGGCGGGTTTAACCCACTTTAAATGAAATCGCTACTTGAAGTAGCGGTTTCTACTTGAAATGAATTCGCTATTCCAAGTAGCGAGTGCTAGCTAAAGTCGCTATTTCAAATAGCGATTTCAGTCTGGGCTTGGTTTGACCTGAAATCGCTAGTTGAAGTCGCGACTTCTACAAAAGTGATGGGTTTGGGAAATAAGTTAAAACACTGATGGGTCAGGGAAATATTACCCCACTGTTGAAGCTTCGGGTAAAAAATTCGAATAAAGATTGGCCACTAATAAAATCCACAAACAGAATCCTCAAATAAATAAATTTATCTCTCTATTTTTTGTGATCTTATAGTGTTAGTGGACTCTGTCAGGAAAGAGAGATACATTTATGTATTTGTAAATTTTGCTTGTGCCCGTAGAACTACCCAAGAGGAAAACCGCATAGTACTGGAGAAAAAAATGTATTTAAATTTATAGGCATGTATATGTGTAAAGTAAATTTATAGGCATGTGTGTAATAAAATTAAAATTATAAACATGCGTGTGTAATATCAAAGTAGAAAATTAAAAAGGCAAGTGTGTGTAATAAAAAACATGTATGTGCTTAATATGAAAACATGAAATTAAATTTATTGGCATGTGTATAAATTAAATTTATACAAATCAACTTGAAAAAAAGAGGGTTAATCACATTTTGCCCCCCTGTGGTTAGGTCCATTTTCACTTTACTCCTTGTACTTCAAAAGTGGACATTTACCCCCAACTTGGTACACCAAGAGCTCCTTAAATTCCTATACAACATCCCCTTATATAGATCAGTTTGCAACCCATTATTTATTGGACAAGTAATACAATTCTATCACAAAAGAAACCAAATCACAATAGGAATCTAGCCAAATCACAATCCCTAAATTAATGAGATTATTTCACGTGTGATATAATCCCAACACATTTATGGCAGGTCATATGTTATTATGTTGGTACAGTTTAAGAATTGAAATAGTTGACCCCAATATAGAAGTGGAACTCGTAAGGGTCTAAATAACATTCTCGACATTCACTTGCATTTAAATCACTATTCGGTTAATCATTTAATTCTTATTTAATATTTTAATATTATCAGTGATTAATATTGTGGCTTTTTATGGTATCCGGCTGGATACCCTTTTTAGAACGTAATTGGACACGTGACATAATTAATAGATTAATTAATATCTTTACGAATATTTAAAACCACGTTTAAAACCTATAATAATAAAACCTACATGTATGCCTCCTAGCTAGAGGCAACACGTGGTAAGGCTGAAAGTTGCCACAGCACCGGCCCCATGTACACATGATTGTGCTTTGACTTGTGTGTGTGTTTTTTTTTTTTTTTTGCTAAAAAACTAAAAAAAAAAAGAAAGCAAAAGAAGGACAAGTCAAAGAATATGCTTGTGGTTTGACTTGTGTCCTATGACACATAAATATATACATATGAAGATTTGGGATCTTTTACTAAAAGAGAACAACAAAGCGTAAAATGTGTGCGTGTCCGACATATACGCGTCAGTTATATATATATATATATGAGAAATGATACACAAATAACGTTTTGTACAACATTTTGTACAATCGGGGCGTCTCAACAAATAAGTAAAATTTTGTGGGGCCCAGATCACTTTCTCTCTCTTATTTGAAAGCATTTACCTAATGAAATGAGAATCCCTAAAATCTGATTTCCCCCCAAATTGGAACCCTAAGTTCATACGCAGAGCTCCCGAGCGGAGGACCCAGCGGCGGCGACGGACGGCAACCCAGCGGCGGGGCAGCGGCTCTACTTCCTCTGTTATCTCTCTCGGTACACACACTCTCTCTCGGGCTCACTCTATCTCAATCATCTCTCTCTCTGTACTCACTTGATTTACATATATATGTATATATATGTACACACTGATCGTTCTCTCTGGTTCACAGTGCTTGAGAGTTGTGTTTTTTTTTTTGGTGTGTGTGTGTGTGTATGTGTGTGTGTGTGTGTGTACATTGCAAACAAATTAAGGGTGTATAACTTCATGAATGATTCATAATGAACCTCAACTTTAGTTTTAGACTGATTTCGGAGCTATTTCATTCATTTGATTAGTTGTTTGTTTTATAAAGTAGAGTCCCCATTTGATTTGCTTATGTTAATTTTCAAATTTTGGGTTTCAAAAAAGCTATTTGGGAAATAATTTCCAGAATAGTTGGCCTTTATTAATGTGTTTTAATGATAGTGTGCTTGAGTACGTGTTATGTTTTGGGGACACTGGTTCACAGTGCTTGAGTGTGGGTTTTTGTGTGTGTGTGTGTGTGTGTGTGTGTGTGTACATTGCAAACAAATTAAATTACTAGTGCTTTTGTGTAAAAGTCTCACCACATTAAGTATATAATGGATCAGGAAAAAAAAATACAATAATGAAATTTTGCCATGTTTAGGTTAACTATCCCATTGTTGAGAACCTACATTTTTGTTGTTGACCACTTGAAATTGAAGGGCAACACTGAGGGTTAAGTCCTCTACAACAACTTTTGTGTAATAACATTTATTTTAGTTAAGTAATGTAATTAGTATCGAAAGTGCCTAAAATTTTACCAAATATTTTATGTACTCCCTAATTTGAAATATTAATTGTTCTTAACTAAATATCAGTGCACGGTCGAATACTATGTGACCCATTTCTTGGTTCATGAGAGTAAGGCAAGGGTTGACAAGAAAAGGACGCAGACTTTGCGAATTGATACTATTGATAGGGGCTCCTCTAGATGGAAAGGAGCTGATATTCTGGTCTTCAACACTGCACATTAGTGGAACCATTACAAAACAAAAGCTGGGTAAGTGCTATCCTTGAATTATGTAGTTTAAAGATATATAAGCTGATATATCAACCCCAAAATAGTTGGAATAAGGCTTCGTCGAGTTGTCAATGAGTTTATGCTGAAATCTAAGCTGTCATTCTTGCAGTATGTGCTAGATGCCTACCGCAAAGGAGACAAGCTGAAATTTGCAAAACACTCATCAAATCCCAACTGTTACAGAAAGGTGTGTGTATATTCCATTATTTCCAATGGGGAATTACTTTACTTGATTGAGCTAATACAATGGTTTGTACAGGTGATGCTGGTGGCAGGCGATCATCGTGTTGGCATTTTTGCCAAGGAGCGTATTGAAGGTGGTGAAGAGCTCTTCTATGATTGTCGTTATGGGACTGATCAAGCACCTGCATGGGTACGAAAACCTGAGGGTCCAAGGGAGATTATGCCTCCATCTCTCAAGGTCGAGCTAAGAAACATCAATCTCATTGATGGACCATCTTATAATCGTTGATGTATATACCTATTGGCATGGTGTTGTATTTATTTCAGTGTGTTTGTATCGAGGTCTCTTAATAGTATTCATCGATGATATCCTTATCTATTCTAAGAGTCTTGAGGAGCATGAACGTCATTTGAGGACGGTACTACAGACATTGAGAGATCGTCAACTATTTGCTAAATTCAAGAAATGTGAGTTCTGGCTTCCAAAGATTTCTTTCTTGGGGCATGTAATCTCAAAAGAAGGCGTATCAGTTGACCCACAAAAGGTGGTGGCAATCATGTCTTGGCCGAGACCAACAACTGTGACAGAAGTACGTAGTTTCCTAGGTTTGGCGGGATATTACCGGAGATTTGTCAAAGATTTCTCCAAGATAGCTGGGCCAATGACTCAACTAACGCAGAAGGGCATACCTTTTGAATGGACTGATGATCGTGAGCAATGTTTCCAAGAGTTGAAGAATAGATTGGTTTCTGCACCAATTTTAAGCATACCGATTGGACAAGGTGGGTTCGTGATCTATAGTGATGCTTCCCATCGAGGGTTGGGATGTGTTCTAATGCAACATGGTAAAGTTATTGCATATGCATCCCGACAGCTCAAAATTCATGAAAAGAACTACCCTACTCACGACTTGGAATTAGCCGCAGTGGTGTTCGCCTTAAAGATTTGGCGTCATTACCTATATGGTGAAAGATGTGAAATTTTCACCGATCACAAGAGTTTAAAGTATCTATTCTCTCAGAAGGAACTGAATATGAGGCAACGAAGATGGCTTGAGTTTATGAAAGACTATGATCTTGATATCCAATATCATCCCGGCAAGGCTAATGTTGTAGCTGATGCTTTAAGTCGAAAATCTTCAGGAAATCTGGCTTACTTGCTCACTACACAACAACAATTGATTGAAGATTTTGAAAGATTAGAAATTGAAGTTACCTCTCGTCATTGCAAGGGTATATTAGCAGCTCTTGTTGCAAAACCAACAATCATCGATGAGGTGAAAGAAGCTCAAATGCAAGATGACTACCTAAACAAGATTTCTAAGGAGATACCAGAAGGGAAGAGACTTGAATTTATATCACGAGGTGGTATTCTACTGTATCAAGACCGTATCTGTGTACCAAACCTTCCTGAGATTAAGAGAAAAGTAATGGAAGAAGCACATTCTTCTAGATTTGCAGTACACTCAGGCAGTACTAAAATGTACCAAGATATGAAAAAATACTTATGGTGGCCCAACATGAAAAGAGAGATCGCTGACTTTGTATCACGTTGTCTGCATTGTCAACAAGTTAAGGCAGAGCATCAACGACCGGGTGGAGTTCTTCAATCACTTCCTATCCCGGAGTGGAAATGGGAGCATATCACCATGGACTTTGTAGTTGGATTACCACGATCTTCGAAGCAAAATGACGCTATTTGGGTAATTGTTGATAGATTGACAAAATCAGCACATTTTCTACCAGTCAAAGTCACTCATTCACTAAAGAAGTTAGCAGCATTGTATATTAATGAGATTATCAGGCTTCATGGTACACCAATTACTATAGTTTCTGATAGAGATCCAAGATTCGTATCACGATTTTGGAAGAGCTTACAAAGAGCTTTGGGAACTACTCTTAATTTCAGCACCGCTTTTCACCCTCAAACAGATGGACAATCTGAGCGAGTAATTCAAATTTTGGAGGATATGCTTCGACTTAGTGTTCTAGATTTCAGAGGTAGTTGGGAAGAACACCTATCTTTAGTAGAATTTGTGTATAATAACAGTTTTCAGGCTAGCATTGGCATGGCACCGTATGAAGCACTTTATGGAAGGAAGTGTCGATCTCCTATATGTTGGACCGAGGTTGGTGAAAGGAAAATTTTGGGACCAGAGATTGTTCAGCTAACGACAGAAAAGATTCAACTCATTCGTCAACGACTTCAGACAGCACAAAGCAGGCACAAGAGTTATGCAGATACACATAGAAGAAATCTAGAGTTTGAGAAAGGTGATCATGTGTTCCTCAAAGTTTCACCTTCAAAGGGCATAGTTCGTTTTGGTAGGAAGGGTAAACTCAATCCTCGTTATATTGGACCGTTCGAGATCTTAGATCGAGTTGGAGCTGTAGCTTATCGTTTGGCATTACCTCCGGATCTGTCTAACGTTCATAACGTATTTCATGTGTCTATGCTTCGTCGTTATATATCAGATTCCAGCCATGTATTAGCCTACGAACCTTTGGATGTGCGAGAAGATCTTACCTACGTGGAACAACCGGTTCAAATTATGGATCATCGTGACCAAGTTCTGAGAACTAAGGTCATTCCATTAGTTAAGGTCCTTTGGCAAAATCACGCAGTAGAAGAAGCTACGTGGGAAAGAGAAGATGAAATGCGAACCAAATTCCCACAACTTTTCAATTAATAAGGTAAGTTGAGTTTGGGGACCAAACTTTCTTAAGTAGGAGTGAATGTCAAGACCCAAATTTTCAGTATTAAAAATTCGTAAAATATCATCATATTTTTAGCTTTAACCTCAACTCTGGACACGTGTTAAAACTCTATTGGTATTTCACCTAACAAACTAACCTACATGTGACTTCAGAAAATAGCCTAAGTGGAAAACTTCTACCTAACACAAATGTTACGAAAACTTTTATCATACAAAGAGTTAAAACTCAAACTTCAATTAATGAAGCATGCTCATTTACTCTCCCCTGTTAATGCATGTGTTTTGTTTCATGTTGTATTCTCCAATGCAACGCTTCATTTAATATACATAATTAATATAAGTAAACCTCATCTCTCAATTCACAGTATAAATATGGAGGCTTCCATATGGTTTAATTCACTCATCTTGAGAGAATTTAGTACGAGAGAGTTAGAGAGCTAAGGAAGAGTTCAATAAAGAGAAAGATGGAGTTTTAGGAGAGAGAGAGAAAGGGAGCCAGAGAGTTAGAGAAGGTGTTGGGATATATTATTGTCTACTCTCTCAGAGGGTCGTTTAGCATAAACTACTAGACTAGTATCCATTGGCGAAGGAAGTTTGAGCCAAACTACAAATTCCAAACTCTATCATCAATCAGTGGGTAAATTTCTTTTCCAAAAATTTCTCATGCATTTTATAACATGTACATTCTATATGTATTTTTATCATTTGCATTAGATCCTTAAAAGACCTTCCCTAAGCTTAAAGCTTGAGCAAGGCCAAATAGACCCCGAATCATCATTAATGTCGGATTCAAGTTTTAAAATTGATTTAAATATAGGATATGTACAAAGGGCATTTTTGGTATTTCAAAAGTTTGTAAATTCCTTGTAAATTATTTTGTCATTTCCTAAAATTTGGTGTGCTATGAACATCATTTAGTATTTAATTGAATTCCAAGTTTATAACTAAAGAATATGATTTATTAACTGTAAAATTACTTGTAAGATCTTGTACAACTCCAAAGAAAAATAAATGGTCAGTACCATTGTGACCAATAGAATATTTACATTATTTGGATACTAATTTTGTAAATTTTGAAGAAATGAACTTTTACCAATAATTTTAGAGCCCAAATTGCTAAATAAAAGCTATATGTTTCTCAATGAATATTGTAACAAAGTCGGAACCGACACTAGGCAATGGTATTAGTATTGTAATAATATAAGAATCAATTTAGTGAAAGAAAAACTCTATTTTCATAAATTTCCTAAATACCCCTAAGAAGTTATATTTACAACTTTACCCCTATACTTGAACTTAGACTAAACATATTCCCGTTTTTATCAAATGCATTGGATAGGGCTTGAGGACAACTTACCTACAAAAGAAGTTCTGTAATAACCTAAACTACCAAGGTGAGTGATCGTATTTCTTTTTTACTGATTCAACTCCGCACGGGTGAATCTTGTCCTATTACTTGAACAAGTTTTATTTTAATTATGAAATCGCTGTTCTTACATTTGTTCTGGAACAATTCGATTCGTTTCACTGAAAGAGGTTATCGTATTTGAAATTATTGTAAGTTCCATATTTTATTGATTCCAATGTCAATTGCCACCATTCCACATGATTATATAATGGTTCTATTAAGAATCTACGAGCCCCTATGTGGGATGATCCATATTGGATCTACGAGTGGCCCAACGTTGGCCGACCCTCCTTATTGGGTCTACGAGTGCTTCTGATCAGTTAGCTATTGCAGTATATGTATATGTATGAGTACGTGAATGGGTGGTTGGTAATCTGACCTTATAAATATGTATTTGTTATATCTGTCCTGATGATATTCTACTCTCTCGATATACCGATTGTTATATTTACCTCATTTACCATTGATAGACAAATTTCTCTTTATACACATCATCCAGGATTATGATTATTTCACTGAGTCTTCTACTCACACTCTCCAAATCTTTCTAAGCCCTTTCAGGTGATGAAAAGTATAAGAAGGTGGAAGATAACCTGGTTGAGGAAGACATATAGAAGAAGAAGAACTTAAAATACTAGCTACCTAGTTAAATAATATGAGTTATTCCAATGGAATTCTCAAAGACAATATTTAAAGGCTCAAGTTAGCCGATCATAATATTATGTAATAAATTTGGAATGACTTGTATTATTATGGTCTTCATGACCTATATTTGTAATAAAAATTAATTAAGTTGCTTCCGCTAGTCTCTGAACAAGTTATGAGGCCTTGGTGGCCAGTCACGCACCTTAAATCCACCAATTGGGTTTTGGGGCGTGACAGTCTAAGCTCTCTTAGTGACACACACACATCACATGCATGTGATGTGACACAAGTTTTCCCTATTTTTGTTTACACCCCCGATTTTTCTTAAGTTCCTATTATGAAATCCCCCAAACATTACATTAATCACCCAATTATCTAATGAGTGTTTGTCTAAGTTTCGTATGGGACCCAACGTGAGTCTCACATATTTTGTAAAATTGCTATCGTACCTACTCATTTTAAATCTTTTTCGTTTATATCCTTATTTGGGTGTCCAAACTATCACCAAATGCTAACACCTATATCGTCATATAATATAGAAGCATTTTAAACAAATATCATGTATTCATATAAATGCATTTAATCACGTAAAATGCAAATATTTTCATTTAGGCCCTTCACTGGGTCCCACTTCCAAACCTGTCCCACCTCACTGGGGACTTTTCCAACTAGTGTCCCTCTCTGAACGCTTTGTACATAGGCGAGTTCAAGCCTCCCCTTAATCCGTTTTATATACTAATTATATTAATTAATGCATATGAAGATAATACTTAACCCGTTTCCCGGGTACGGGAGGGGTGTTACATAGTCTGACCCATATAATAGAATATTGGTAATTCCAATGTACTCTCTCTTCTCAATGAATCCCAATTGTGATACTTTTTATTATTTTAATTTTGAATAGCTCCTCAAACATGCTCTCTCTCTCTCTCTCTCTCTCTATATATATATATATATATATATATCCCTTCACTTGGAGAGACTAAAAAGTTTATTCTCCGTTTCGGAGAGCCATTTGTGAAATTTTTGGGTACTCCTATGGTAATTCGTGGCATGCCGGCCACTAGGTACTCCGTATCCAATAAAAGAGTGCTACACGAATAATGGAACCCACTACAAAAAATTTAATCAGTCTAAGAATCTTGTGTGACGCTACCTCATTGAGTGTGAGACACCAAATAAGCACTACCTTAACGGCCCGTTTGGTTCATGGATTCTTAGGGTGGATTTTGATTCCACCTTAAGATTACTAGTAATCTTAAAATTTATCCTTGTTTGGTTCATGGATTATTCATTAAATTGTGGGTCCCATTGGATTTAGAATCCACCCAAAGGTGGAAAATATGGTGGATTCTAAATCCTAGCTTGGAGGTGGTATTCTCAAATATTACTGGGGTTTTTGTTTTCTAATTTTATACTACCTAAATTAGCCCTTATATTTATGAAAGGTATAAGTTAATGTCATTCCTATTATGGATAGCTTTCAAGGGTAGTTTATGTATTTAACATTATTTCTATTTCATTTTCCTTGATCCAACCAAACACTGGATTCTAAATCTACCTAGGATTCCACTCGTGAACCAAACACATTGCAAGGATTTAGATTCCTAGTAAATTGATTACTAGTATTATGATTCCTGGTAATTAAAATTCACCTAAAATAATCTATGAACCAAACGGGCCGTAAAGGTACGCAAAATCTTTTCCATTTGGAGAGCCCTATAACTATATTTTATAGCGTGAGCCCTTTTCTAGCGCAACTTTTCGGAGGTACATGTCTTCAAATGCAAGGTTTTTTTTTCGCAATATTGTATCCCTAGATTACTAAATATCTTTGGAATACCCCATAATTAAAAATTGTGTAAAACAGTTATCCAATATTGCACGCAAGAGACTAATTTTCATATGGTTCATCCGTAAATTATATGTTTAATGGCAACCAATATATAACTGCCACATCCGACGTTTTTAGAAATTTTTTTGGGAGCAGTTGAATTAACTTGAAGAAATTAATATTCAGTGAATCTTAAGTATACACATATCTCCTATTTTAAAGAGATAATGACAAGTGATTGGTGATTCACTAGTTTGAAAAGTTGTCAACTATTAATCATGATTCCCTAAAACTAAGGGACATGTGTATGAATCATATGGTTAAGATTGAGTGTTGACATAGTGTTACAATTTCACTGAATGATTTCTCTAAGTCAAAGACTCAAACACAACTAGTTAGTACAATTGCTTCTAAAAAATAGTCCAAAAACTTTTGATGTGGCAGCTGTTACATATTCAGGGCCGGTCCAGAGTATTTGGAGGACTGGGACGAACTATTAAAAGGGAGGCCCTTATACGGGGGTTCAGGGACAGCGCTCCCGAGGCGATTTTTTTAGGGTCTATTTATGCATAATTGGCAATTTTTTAGAATTTGCTTGTACATAATTGGTCATTTTTTTGGGGTCTATGAGTCTATTTGTGAAACTTAAACATTGTGTGATATTTTTCAAAATTCTTGAGGAGCCTATTTCTAAAACTCAATAAAATTTTACACTAAAAGTGTAATTTTCAAAATTCTAGGGCCTTCGCTTTTGAGTTTTATATACATGTATATCAATATATATATATATATATATATATGTAGTTAATGACACTAAATTGGGCACTAGGGGTGTCTAAATATAAAATACTAAAAATTTTAAGATACAAATCTAATTATAAAAATTTCACAGGGCCCTGAAAAATTTGTGAACTTTGGTGGCCCGGGACGGTTACCCCTTTGGCCCCCCCTTTGGGCCGGCCATGTACATATTGGATGTCGCGAGTAAAACATGTATTTTACGGATGAACTGTATGAAATTTAATCTATTGCAGCACCCAATATATAACAGCCATAAGTGATTATAACAGTCATAAGTAAGAGCATGTTTGGGGTAGCTTGTGCTTTGCGATTGCGATAGCATTTGTTAGAATAGATTATGGTCATAATAGATTCTGATAGTTGTGGTGTTTGGATAATGTATTGTAAAATTGATTGTAGTGGCAGAATAGATTATGTAAGTGTTTGGTTATATAAATACAAAGTGATTTTGAATGAACAAAAGACAATTGTGCCCTTTGTGTTGTGTTATTATAATATTAGTCTTAACATAGTTACTTTATGGGTAAATTACACAAACCTCCCCTGAGGTTTGCCTTAATTACACGGACCTCCCCTCTTGTTTCAAAAATTACACAGACCTCCCTCGAGGTTTGTAATTAGGTAACAAAACGCCCCCTCCCCTAATGGTTCGTTAGTTTTTTTACATTAGCCTCCCCTGAAAATTACAATTAGCCCCCCTAATATTATAAATTGTCATACTAAAGCCCCATTTCTCTTATATTTTTGTGCTAATTATAAAATCCCTCCTCCCTCCTATGTTTTTAGGTTAATTTTTTTAGCATTAATTTATATCATCTACACAAAATATACACAAAACATATATAAATAGGTCCAAAATTTTTTTTCCCCCGAACAAACCTCTATCAAGCCCCCCCTGTATTAATTTTCTAGATCCACCCGTCCCTATGCTTCAAAAGTGGACACTTAACCCCCTGTGATTGTGGACTAAATAGAACTGTTATGATTTCACTCAAAGAGCGTTAACCCCAAAATTAACATCACAAAATGGGTTAAGTGTTTATATTTTAAACCAATTTTAGAAATTTTGTCAGTTTTGAGTGAAATCATAACAATTCCATTTTAGTCCACAATCACAGGGGGTTAAGTGTCCACTTTTGAAGCATAGGGACATGGGCGGATCTAGAAAATTAGTACATGAGGGGCTTGATAGAGGTTTGTTTGGGGAGAAAAAAAATTTTGGACCTATTTATATGTATTTTGTGTAGATGATATAAATTAATGCTAAAAAAATTAACCCAAAAAAATAAGAGGGAGGAGGGATTTTATAATTAGAACAAAAATATAAGAGAAAGGGAGCTTAGTATGACAATTTTATAATATTAGGGGGGCTAATTGTAATTTTCAGGGGAGCCTAATGTAAAAAAAACTAACGGACCGTTAGGGGAGGGGGCGTTTTGTTACCTAATTACAAACCTCGAGGGAGGTCTGTGTAATTTTTGAAACAAGAGGGGAGGTCCGTGTAATTAAGGCAAACCTCAGGAGAGGTTTGTGTAATTTACCCTTACTTTTATTTATTTATTGAATACATATAATTAATTGTTAATGAAAATTATAATAAATTAAGTAAATATGCTAAATTAATAATTAGGGATTATAGTTTCTCTAAAAAAAAGTGCAGTTTTGCTCACCTCAAAATTGCTCACCCTTCTCTCCGATTGGCTAATGCAATAGGGTCCTGTACTTTACACCATTAATTAATTCTCATTTAATATTGAATTCCACTGCATTAACCAATGGAAGAGTATGGTGAGCAATTTTGGGGTGAGCAAAAATGTGTTATTTTTTTTAATGCATTTTTAAATAACAATTAAAATTAAATGAACAATAGTTATACTAATAAATCATTCTAATATGAATCAAAGTTGTGCGCCAATTATAGTCCTTCGGTGAGGACATGCGCTTCATATTCAGAGTAGACCACATGCTTTTGTAATTGATCCACCATTTTGACCAATTTGTTGATCGCGATCTGGCTGAGCTGCTCAACCCCAGCTTTGGCCCATCGCTGGTCAAAAGCAGTTTGCGATCAAAAATTTGTTGTCAAACAGGCCGTGATTGCGATTAAGCTTCAAAAGTTATCAAAACGTGGGCAAATCGCCCAGCCAAACAGCCTCTAAATACCAATAGCGTCTGTTGGATATAGAAGTCGTACGTGGAGCCCATAAGTAATTACAGAAGTCAAAATGGTAAAATGAATATGTTTGGGAAGTCGGTTTCTATTTTTCAGTCACTTAATTTATGCTAAAAACAAATGTGCTTAAAAATAAAATAGTTTAATATTAATTTTACACTTATTATTTCAGGTCAGGTACCCAAAACGTAACGTATTCGAAGACCATGCTCAACCAAGAAAACAAGAATCGATCAATGATATATGTGCCGGAAGTCATGGTTGGCGGAATCGAAGACCAAGCTGATCAAGCAAGAAAACAAGAATCGATCAATTAAAGTGTTGGGTTTAAAGTGATAACCCAATTTGTATTTGAGGCAATTTGATAAAGCAAGCAAGAGATTAAGGAAAAATGAAGAAAATGAATTGATCAATATGAGCTCAAGACCAAAACGTGGGTAACAGGGGAAGTAAGGCAGTGAGTTCTCTACTCACTGCTATATATTTTTTTTGTGTATTATATCCACTTTCTTTGGGACCAAGAAATGCAATACATATAGTCAAAAGTCTAGCAAGCAAAATTACTAAATTAGACATGACTTATCTAGAAAATTACAACCACAACTTGGACATTATTTATATATATGTATATTAGTTTTAACACTCCCCCTTAATGCCAAGTTGTAACACCCAACATCTCCCTGCATTGCTGGAACTTATCTTTTGGAAGTGCCTTTGTGAAAATGTCGGCAATTTGTTCTTCGGATTTGCAAAACTTCAATTGAATTTCATCTTCTTCGATTGCATCTCTTATGAAGTGATGCTTGATTGCAATGTGCCTAGTTCAACTGGATTTTTGGCCATGGCAATGGCTAATTTGTTATCACAAAACAACTTTGTTCCTTCTCTTTGTTTCTCTCCAAAATCCTCCATGATTCTTCTCAACCAAATAGCTTGTGATGTTGCTAGAGATGCTGCCACATACTCTGCTTCAGCTGAGGATTGAGCCACAGCTTGTTGCTTCTTTGAAACCCAAGAAAATATACCAGAACCAAGACTAAAAGCATAGCCAGAAGTACTTTTCATATCATCTATATCACTATCACAATAGCCTTTCATCTTTGGTTCACAACATTTTTCATACATGATACCAAAGTCGCGGTGGTGCCACGAACATACCTTAGCACTCTTTTCGCTGCTCCAAAATGAATTTGGCTAGGTGAGTTCATGAATCTTGAAAGCAAACTTGAAGCAAACATTATATCCGGCCTTGTGGCTGTGAGATAAAGCAAATTTCCAACCAAACTTCTATACAATGTAGCATCAACCTTCTCTTCACCATCTTCTTTCAACAACTTTTCATGTGCTACAAGAGGTGTTGCCATTGATTTACAATTCTCCATTCTAAATTTCTTCAAAATATTTTCAGCATATTTCTTTTGAGAAATAAACACGCCATGTTCCTCTTGATATATCTCAATACCAAGAAAGTGATGAAGCAATCCCATATCACTCATTTCATACCTTTTCATCATCTCATTTTTGAATTCATTAATCAGGTTCTCATTGTTCCCCGTGAACATAAGATCATCAACATAAAGAGCAACTAGAAGAGTATCGGATGTACCTTGCTTCTTCACGTATAGAGTCGGCTCACTCTTGCTTTTCTTGAATCCTTTTTCAAGGAAATAGCCATCAATTTGGCTATACCAAGCTCGGGGGGCTTGTTTAAGACCGTATAAGGCCTTTTGTAGCTTATACACTTTCTTTTCTTCACCCTTGATCACAAAACCTTGTGGCTACTCCACATATACTTCTTCTTCTAATTCTCCATTCAAAAAGGCTAATTTAACATCAAGTTGATACAAGGACCAACTTTTATGGGCTGCCAAGGCAATAAGAGCTCTCACTGTGTCAAGACGAGCTACCGGAGCAAAAGTTTCATGGTAGTCTATCCCGGGCTGCTGTGAGTAGCCTTTTGCAACGAGTCTAGCTTTGTTCCTTTGAATTGACCCATCAACATTGTATTTCACTTTATAAATCCACTTCAAACCAATGATCTCTTTGTCCTGTGGCTTGTCAACAAGCTGCCACGTTTTGTTCTTTTCAATAACTTGAATTTCTTCTTTCATTGCTTCCTTCCAAACTTCCTCTTTTATGGCTTCTTCAAAGTTTTCTGGTTCAAGAACACAAAAATTGCATCTTTGATATACATCACTTAAACTCTTCATTTTCTTTGGAGTTGAGCTTGGAGAAGATGAACTTGAGGTTTGGCTTGATGAAGAAGAGCTAGGTGATGATGGGGGACTTGCTCTTGGAGAAGAATCTTCGTCATTTTCAACTTCATTTGATGGTTGTTCTTCCATTTCATCAACAATAACAGCCCGCTTTTCAACCTTGTTCTCTTCCCAATTCCATGTAGCATCTTCATCAAATAACACATCTCGGCTTATGATCACTTGGTTGCTTTTCAAGGAAAGCAGCCTATAGCCCTTTGATTTTGAGCTATAGCCCACAAATATGCACCTTTCACTTGTTTCATCCAACTTTCGCCTTTTTACTTTCGGTATTTGAGCATAGCAAACACACCCAAACACTTTAAGATGATTTACCGATGGCTTTCTACCACTCCAAGCTTCTATCGGTGTTTGGTTCCAAACAGCTTTAGTAGGACACCTGTTAATCAAATACACCGCCGTATACACAGCTTCTGCCCAAAAGATTTTAGGAAGTTTCTTTTCATGCAACATTGATTTTGCCATCTCCATCACAGTTTGGTTTTTCCTTTCGGAAACTCCATTTTGTTGTGGAGTATATCCAACTGTGAGTTGCCTTTCCATTCCTTCTTCTTCACAAAATTTATCAAATTCATTTGAGGTGTACTCTTTTCCTCGATCACTTCTCAAAGTTTTTATGAAAAAACCACTTTGCTTCTCAACAAAACTTTTGAATTTTTTAAATATGCCAAACACATCAGATTTTTGCCTCATGAAATAAACCCAAGTCATTCTAGTGCAATCATCAATAAAGAGAATGAAATACCTGTTTTTACTGTGGGATGGATTTTGCATTGGTCCACAAACATCCGTGTGAACTAATTCCAACACTTGTCTTGCTCTCCATGCAACTTCCTTTGGAAACGGTTGCCGATGATGCTTGCCAAGAGCACATCCTTCACAAACATTCTGCCTTTCTTCAACACTTGGAAGACCATAAACCATGCTCTTTTGATGAAGTAACTTGAGACTATGAAAGTTCAAGTGCCCAAGTCTCCTATGCCACAACCATGATTGATCATCCACACTAGCTTTCAAAGCAACATGCTCAACATATTTGAATGTGAGTGGAAAGCTTCTATTTTTCTCCATTTTTATTTTTGCCACGACTTGCCTTGCATCATTTTTATCACGAATGGTGCATCCATTTGCTTCAAAATCAACTGCATAACCATGCTCCACAAGTTGTCCAACACTAAGTAAATTTTGCTCCAAATCTGGCACCAACAACACATCTTGAATAAATTTAGTTCCTCTCTTGGTTTCAACACCAATGGTTCCTCTCCCTTTTGCATTCACCAAAGCACCATTTCCCATTCTCACTTGGGATTTAATTGAGGAATCCATATTCAAAAAAATTGATTCATTACCAGTCATGTGGTTACTACAACCACTGTCAAGATACCAAACATCCTTTCTTTGCTCAGAAGCACTTTGACATGCATAAAACAAATTTCCTTCACCTTCATTTTCTTCAGAAAAATTAGCTTGCTGATTGTTTTTAAATCTACAATCCTTGGCTACATGACCAAATTTTTTACATATAAAGCATTGTGGCTTCCCCTTAAACCAACAATCTTTCTCAACATGACCATTCTTTTTACATATATTGCACTTTTGTGGACCACCCATTTCATTCGGTCGGCCTTCAAAATTTGTTCTTCCTCTTCCTCTTGAATTTCTTCCTCTTCCTCTTCCATGTCTACCACCTCTAAATGATCTCCATCTCTCTTGTTCATGCCCGGATTGTTTTGTTTCTTGATTGCTAGAACCAATATTTAGCTTAGACTGAAACGCACTCTCCACTGATTTTTCGGAGCGTCGTGCCAATCTTTCCTCATATGATTTCAATGAACCCATCACTTCTTGAATACTTATCTTAGACATATCTTTGGTTTGTTCAATCACAGAAATAATAGGATCAAATTTTGCAGGTAGACTTATCAAAATTTTCTCAACAACTTGTTGGTCACTAATTTCTTCACCATAGGTTTTCATTTGATTTACTAATTCTGTAAATCTAGAGGAAAAATCCTTTAAACTTTCAGCATCATTCATTTTCATGTTGACAAAATCTCTTCTAAGAGTTTGAAGTTTAACACTTCTTACCTTTTGGTCTCCTTCATACTCTTGTTGTAGTAAATCCCATGCTTCCTTGGCCTTTCTTGCTCTTATGATTCTTGGGAAAATCGTATCTGCAACTCCTTGTTGAATCAATGTTAGGGCTTTTGCATCTTTCTTCTTGTTCTCCTTGAGTTGCTGTTTTTGAGCATTCGTCAAGGTTGTCGTATCCACCGGATCATCGTACCCGTCTTCTACATACTCCCAAAGATCAAAAGACACAAATATGGTTCTCATTTTCACACACCAAAAATCATAATTTTTCCCATCAAAGATAGGAAATTGGGGTTGAGTTCCTTGATTTTGATTGCTTGTAGTTGCCATCTCAATCTTCTTCTTCTAGGATTTGTTTCCCTAATTTTCTCCCAAATCTTGACCCAACCTTGCTCTGATACCAATTATGTTGGGTTTAAAGTGATAACCTAATTTGTATTTGAGGCAATTTGATAAAGCAAGCAAGAGATTAAGGAAAAATGAAGAAAATGAATTGATCAATATGAGCTCAAGACCAAAACGTGGGTAACAGGGGAAGTAAGGCAGTGAGTTCTCTACTCACTGCTATATATTTTTTTTGTGTATTATATCCACTTTCTTTGGGATCAAGAAATGCAATACATATAGTCAAAAGTCTAGCAAGCAAAATTACTAAATTAGACATGACTTATCTAGAAAATTACAACCACAACTTAGACATTATTTATATATACGTATATTAGTTTTAACATATATATATATATATATATGTGTGTGTGTGTGTGCCGGAAGTCATGGTTGGCGGAATTAAGCATCGTTATGGTTGCAGACAACTGATCCACGTGACAAAATATTCCACAACCCTTATCCTTGGAATGGATCAATGAGATCATGAATATTATATATTACTGAACGATCGAACACCCTTTTAATTGATTTTGATCGAGCCCTATAAATATAGCCCTCTCTCATCAGTACTCTCACCACAAACCAATCCATCTCTCTCTCTCCTATAACTTCAAACCCAAAACCACTGCCAAACATGGCCAAGTCTGCAACCTTCTTCTTTACTCTCCTCTTTGCTGTTGCTCTACTTCTCGCTGCTTTTGGTAATTAATACTCATATATATAACTCCTCTTTCTGATCATGGGTACTTTAGTTTATATATATATATATTATTTGAGTTGCTACGTACATGTATAGCTTATTAACTGATTATATGTATATGTAAATATGAATTAATGTGCAGAGACACCCATGGTAGAAGGGAAATTGTGTGACGTACCAAGCGGGACCTGGTCAGGCCATTGTGGCAACTCAGCCAAATGCAACCAACAATGCAGGGACAGGGAAGGTTTCCCTGCCGGAGGAGCTTGTCACTACGTTTTTCCAAGTGTTCAGTGCTTATGCAAGAAAGAATGTTAAAGCAAGCAAGCAAGCAATAGCATGCAAGCTGCTAAATAAATAAAACTATATAGCTTGTACTGGTCATTACTTCGATCATATAATAATAATAAGTACCGGCTACCCATATATGCATGTAGATCGACGTAGCTATCTGCATGGCTTGGCTAGTTGGTGGGTTTATTTTATTTCTCCTTTCTATATATTTTGTAATTGTAGGGGTAAGGACGTTTGTTGTCCTCCCCCATTTTCGGTTTTTATCAATAAAATAAGTATTGTAGTACTCCCTCTTCGTAAGCTAATTAATTCTTTCTTTATTTTTTTTTTCTTTTCCTTTTTTTTTTTTTTCGGCTAAGCAAACAATTTTATTAATCAAAGACATGCATAATGCCAAAGCCAGTACACCCATATCCAACATCCTTATTTTGCAATAACCAAAATAAGCTAAGCAAAAGGGAAAAACAGTTTTATCCCAAAACAAAGATACAGAAAAGCAAACCCATCTTAACAACACCAAAATCCTCCGTAGAACGTACCTACCGAATGGAGCAAAGAAAAAGAAACCGAAAATGCAATATTAATCCATATATGGAAATTAAAACAAGCACAACCGTATCCCCGACCGATAATCAGAAGGACAAACCAAACCAAACCGAGGAGATCCCATCTTCATACAAAGGACCATGACTCACATGGTAAAGCTACTGTGACCCATAATAATTGAAAAACTCAAATAATTAAGGAAGACGAAAAGAGATTGGACTTATTAACATACAAAAGGCAATTAGTTATAGAGAATGTACTCTATTTAAAAGACCTACACCGTCTATGGTGCTACACAAAAACCAAACTTAAAAAAATACACAAACATGTAGACAAATTTGACCTATTAAGACAAACGGTTAATTGTGGCTGGTTTTGTAAACAGATAAATTATCTATTTCGTAAATAATAATATTATTTGTCAACTTTAAATTATTATTATTTTTTCAATTTTGGGGATTTTTGGGTGATTTTTGTTTTGATTTCATGTATTTCTTTGAAATCTACGCATTGGACTTAAAAATTTTACAAAAAAATACAAGGTTTTTTTTTTTTTTTCCCTTATTTGAGAGTTTATTTTTCTAACAGATAAATTACCTGTTTGAAAACAAATAATATTATTTGAGAGTTTATTTTTTTTCCCTATAAAACCGCATACCCCTCTTTCAGGGGGGAGCCTTTGGCTCTCTTGCTCTTGCTAGTTGTCCTTCTCTAGGTTGGTGTTATCCATCTTATTAGGGTTTCGTCTTTCTCTTTGTGAGTTTTTTTGTGTGTCCTTCGGTTTATTTGGTCAGGATTTCCACTCTGGATCTCCTTCATCTTTTAGTTCTGTGTTAGATTCAACTACTTCTCTTCACCGATACAACTTTGTCATTTCAAATCTGGTGAATTACACATACAAATCTGGCTCTGTCTCAATCAAATTCGTTGTTGTTTTGTCAAATTTGGCGTTCTGGTGGGATCTTTTCGCAATGACTTTGATGGGGAGATCTCTGTTGTGAGTTATTTTGGCTACTTATTCCCTTAACCAGCTCAGTCTCGAGCTATGCCACATACAGTTTTTTAGTCCGACTTCTTAGTTTCTGTTGCTCAATTTATAACGGAATTTTTTTACTTATGTATGGTAATATTGGTTCCTTTGAGTATCTGCTATCAAAAATATGTTCCTTAAGTTGCAAATTTCAAATAACTATTAAGGGACCTTTTACTAAAATAAAAAATGGGTTAAACCTTATACCAAAAGAGTATATTTAATATGGCTTTTGATTAAAATTCCATGAAACGAAAAGTGTAAACCAATGCCAGGTTTTTATAATGAAATTTACATATCAAAACAATATAATGATAGAAGTCAATAATTTTAATGCAGTGGTTGGTGAATCACCCCAATTTTATTGAAAATCCCCTTTACATAGCCGGCGATTCCTATTCAGGCATAACTGTTCCAATGATTGTTTTAGACGTCTCAAATGGTAATTTCTGTTCATGAGAGTTCATATATTTAATTGAAGACTTGTGTGGATCACAAAAAAAATAGGTTATCGTTTGTCCTATTGTGTCATAGGTAATGAAGTTGGACTAGTCCCACATATGAATTTACAGGTACATGACCTAGTAATAACATTTCCATTTTTAATTTATTGATGTTATAATATGCTTCTAAGTTTTTGTAAAACATGTTTGGACATGATGTTCTCTGATTTGAAATAAGGGATACATACTTGGGAACCCAGCGACAGATCTGCACAAAGATGAAAATTCAAGGGTCAAGTACGCTCACCGTATGGGATTTATATCAGATGAATACTACAAGGTAATTTGGCCACTCTTGCTAATTGATAGATACACACACATATATATATAGGGATTTTGCCATACACATGTGTATTTGCTATGTATATCAAAATTCCTTTATTCTAATAATTTTTCTTCTAAAAATTCTTAGTTTTATAACGTTGAGCGGTGTACATAACAAAATTAGCGGTGTACATAACAATTCCCTATATATATATATATGGGGGATGCTACCCTACAACATGATGGTTGTAGGTTAATTAGCAGCATACAACAGTCTCTTTAGCGACGAAAAACAGGTTTTTAGCGACAAATTTTTTGTCGCTAAAGGTTTCAACTTTTAGCGACGAAAAATTTCGTCACTCAAAGCTTGTTTTTCGTCGCTAAAAGCCTCATTTGTTGTAGGTTAGCAAATCCCTATATATATACAGAGAATCCTTCTTATAAGGATCCCTCACTTTGTTAAAGTGGGGGCTTCTTTTATAGCCATTGGATTCAATTTTCAGTCTGTGAAATTATTTCAATACTCTTAATGAAAACTGGATCCAACGACTATAAGCAGAAATCCTCATTTTAAGAAAGTGAGGGACCCCTCATAAAAAGAGTTATGTGTATATATATATATACTTGTATGTAATATTGTTTATAAATTTTGTGAATTCGATCCATCAATTGAGACGGAGCAAAGATTTGATCTTACCGTGAGCACATTTACATGGGGTTCAAGGGCAACGAACCGACCCGAATTGTTGAATAGAAGTACTACTATTTTGGGTTTATTAGATTTTAAATATTATTTGGTCAGGGAAGGATGCAGAGATTTGTAGTTAGGGGGTTTTGGTAGGGTGTAAAACAAAGAAGTTGCACCTGGGATAGCCGAGTTTACAGAGGTTTGGGGGGGCAGCGCCATTGAGGCGACATTTTTTTTAGTCTATTTATACCCCTATTTTCGTGTAGATTATATAATTAAGTTAATACTATAAAAATTAATAGAAAACTAAAATAATCTTCTCCCAATAGATGATGCATATAGCAAAGTTACAATAGTTTGAGACATTTTACTACCTAGATATTATAAATAGTAACCGACAAATAGCATATATAAGTTACTTTCAAATGACACGTTAGAAAGATTAATATTGGTTGGCACCAAATGTACCATAAAATGTCAACATGTTATTATAAATTGAGGCCAATAAACTGAATGTATCATGCTTGGTTGTATTGTAAAAAAATTTCAAAACTCAAATGCTGATAAAATTGAGAGATTTTTGAATTTTTTTAAGAAACCAATAAACTGAATGTATCATGCTTGGGTGTAATAACATGTTTATTTGATAAAAAAAAATAGAAAATTTAAGAAACAAAGTGGTATTTTTGAATTTAGAATGGATAAATTGAAATTTTGTAAGGAGGGTCACAAATATATACAATATCAAGCACAAGTTATATAGACAAACTAGATTTTTAACCCGTGCAATGCACGGGAGAATTTTTTCAGAATGAATTGAAAATTGAATTGAGTGGTATAATAATTAATAAGGAGAGAAAATGTATAACGGGCTTAATTAACGGTGAAATTAAGAATAAATAAAATGTATAGAATACATTTGGGAAGCCTCAATATACATTTGTCTGGGTTGTCCATTAGTTTGACATGTGGCATTTTGAGGCTTTTATATTATAATAATATAATAAGATAAGATGTTTATATATTCACAAATTAAAGTGTTTTTATTGTACATTAATGATTGACATGAACCTTCTTTTTTTTTTCAATAAATGCTATCAATTTCTCCATTAATTTTTTGTTATAAATTTAATTTTTGTTACAGTTAGTTTAGGAAATAAAAATGTAAAATCAAAAAAATTGTACTCATGCCACGTGACATGAGAGACTTCCATATTATAATATATAATATAGATTTAAAAAAGTCCTATGTGCCTTCGCTGCTTTGTCCATTTAATAATTTTATTTTTTTTATATATTATCACTAAACTTTCGAATGTTTTGTGCCTTTGAAGTCAGTCAAAAGCTACTGCAATGGCGAATATATCAATCCAGATCCAAACAATGCACCGTGTATTAAAACTCTACAAATTATCCAAGAGGTAAAAAGGGAGACATTAATTTATTTTTTTTTAATAAGAAAGCCAATTTGTTTCCTTGTAATTTTTATGGCCACTGATGTTGTATAGCTATTTGAAACTGCAGTGTATCTCAAAATTGAACTGTCCACAAATTTTGGAGCCAAAGTGTGATTTTTTGGCTCCAAAACCGGATGACTTTATTTCGGGTTCCAAATTTTTCGAAGACATTTCCACAGACATTCTCCTACCATCTCGAAAAGATGAATTATGGTGCCGGGTGACCATTCCCCCTTCATATCCGTAAACAATATATACAAATATACATATATATATATATATATATGCTGGCTAGCTCTTAAATGAATATCCGTTTATGGACTTGAGTTTTAGCGACGAAAATTCGTTGCAAAAAGTGAACAACCATGTCAGTAAAATGTGTGGCTCACTTTAACGACGAATTTTTCATCCCTAAAAGCAAAGTCCGTAAACAGACATCCGCACCAGAGATTCTCCGTATATGTAAGTATGTATATAAACTTACTTAATTGAATTAGTAACTCAGTTTGTGTGTTAACAGAATGATGATTATGTGCCGACGGTCCAAAAAGCTCTGCATATTCGAAATGTAAGGCACCAATATGGTTTTGTTATCCATGTTCAAAATAGTTTTCTAGGTAAATTTTTTTTTTTTTTTTTTTATCGCAATGCATGAAAATTCTATTTCACAAAAGGCAAGTTCACAAGAAACAAATGCAAACAAAAGAAGGAAAAAATACATGATAAATCACAGCAATCTTCTGTTTGTAATGCAATCTCCAAAACTATGATATCACGGACTGTGGCGTAGCTCAAACACTGAGTCGTTTGAAAGAGAAAACTGCCAACAATCACAGCATAGATCCGAGTTTCAAAATCACCTTGACTGCGAAGAGGACCCGAACCACAGCATAGGTTAAATTTCAATAATGCTAGGTATTCACACTTTTTGACACACTGTGCTTTAAATATATGTACCTTGTGCTGTTTGAATTTTTCACACTTTTCTGTGCACCACTTACACAACACAGGACATATGCATTTAAGTCTGTGTCAAAAAATATGTAGAAAAATATGTGAATGTAATAGTACTCGTTAAATTTTTACTAGGCTATCAAATGTGGTATGTTTATTTATTTATATTTTCTTTTTTCTTTTTTTCCTAATGATGAAAACCAGGGAACAATAAGAAATTGGGTGAGGTGCAATAAAACCTTGGCTTATGATAGCGACGTACCAAGTGCTTTTGAATATCATCGAATTCTTAGTAAGAAATGTTACAGAGCTTTGGTATACAGGTGAGTGTGTTTTTTTTTTTAAACATTTTTTTAGCTCTACTTAAATTGGCATATATGTGAATATTATCTCTACCAAGTACCAAGAAGTCCTGTGTTGGAGTATGGCCTCTTGATATTTCGGAGTGGTGAAATGCGTCCACCACAGACAAAAAAAAAAAAAAAAAAAAAAATTCAACTCAGTACAATTGGGCAATTAACATGCACTCAACATTTTTCCCTAAACACCCTTATCTGGCGTGCATCCAGCATCATTTGTTATAAATTTGAGTATATTGAGGAAAAGGTAGGAGCATTTAGGCTTTAGTTTGGCTCCCATTTTGGTGCTTCTCATTTTTTAAAGTACAATTTCATGTTAATTCATTTGGTAATTTGTTTATGAATTTTGCAAAAATTGAACTTAGGACTTTTTTGGGGGGAGCTTTTAAAAACTCTAGAATGGAGCTTTTAAAAGCTCAATGTTGTTTTTGATTTCATGATTTTTTTTTAAGAGTAATGTGTCACTTGTACAAAATTATCAAACAACTTAATAATAAATTTCATAAGCTACTTTTAAAAAGCCACGTGGAGGCCAAACTTGAAGAAATTCATAAACCAAGAAAGAGTAGTATTGAAGAACAAAGAGAATTTTTTCTATATTGATTTTTCATTGAATTACTGAGAGTTCTCAACAATGCTATATAGAAGAAGCTTACTGTAACTAACTCCAATCTGTTTTTACAGAAATTAGCTATATACAACTATTACAGGTCATAACAGAATTGAGGGACTAATCTAGTGTAAGTAACACGCTATTGATATGGTGAGCTCATTAGTATTAACATCCCCCCTCAAGATGATGGTGGGGACCAGAATCATCTTGAAGTGACTGAAAGTGGCATCAGTTGAGATTTCAAATCCTTAAACCTTAGACTGGGAAGAGACTTAGTAAACAGATCAGCTAGTTGATCCTGAGAAGCCACATGTAAAACTTGGAGAGTCTTGGCTGCAATTTTCTCCCTAACAAAATGGTAATCAACCTCTACATGTTTGGTTGGTTCTAGCATGAAAGATGGGATTAGCTGCGAGAGCCAAAGCACTAAGATTTCACACCATATTATAGGACGAGTGGTAAGAGCAATGTCAAGATCAGTCAGAAGTTGTTTGAGCCACAACACTTCAGCTGCAGTATTGGCCAAGGCTTTGTATTCTGCTTCAGTGCTTGATCTAGCCACTGTGGGTTGTTTCTTGGCAGACCAAGAAATGAGATTGGGACCTAAAAACGTGCAAGAGCCAATGGCGGATCTCCTGTCCAAACCATCCCCAACCCAATCAGCATCTGAAAACCCATGTAAGGTAAGAGGACCAGACTGAAAAGTGAGACCATGGTGTAGAGTTCCTTTAAGGTATTTGAGAATTTTCTTCAGAGCTTGAAACTGACAATTAAGAGGATTATGTAGGTGCTGACAAAACTCTATTAACAGCATACGAGATGTCTGGCTTGGTTATGGTAAGATACTACAGAGAGCCAACTAAGCTCCTATACAGAAGAGGATTAGCAAAAGGGGATTCATCCAGCAAAAGGGATGGTTTAACAGTTGTGGGTGAAGCAGTAGGCATGCAGTCTGTCATAGAAGCTTTAGCAAGAATTTCTGTAGCATATTTCTGCTGAGAAAACACAAGACTTGAAGAGGTGGACTGGACTTCAATTCCCAGAAAATAATGCAATGTGCCTAAATCCCTCATTGCAAATATGGACTGCATGGTAGATATAAATTGAGTAATACTTTGAGAATTGCTTCCAGTGATGATTATATCATCCGCATAGACAAGAAGTATGATTACTTGAGAAGACTGATGCTGATCAAATAAGGAAGAGTCAGCCAAGCTGTTGATAAAGCCATGTTGAAGTAAGAATCTGGAGAGGGTAGAAAACCAAGCTTTAGGGGCTTGTTTAAGGCCATATAGTGCTTTTATTGAGCTTGCAAACCTTCTGAGGAGAAGTAGGATCAGAAAAACCTAGAGGTTGTGACATATAGACCTCTTCTTCTAAAATTCCATGCAAGAAAGTATTGGATACATCCAGCGGTTTGAGCTGCCACCCAAAATGAAGAGCCAAAGAAATTACCAACCTAATAGTTGGTTGTTTGACCACAGGACTGAATGTCTCAAAATAGTCCAAACCTTCTGTTTATGTAAATCCTTTGGCCACAAGTCTGGCCTTGTATCTAGTTATAGAACCATCAGCATTTTTCTTGATTTTATATATCCACTTGCAGCCAAGAGCAGATTTCTCAGGTGGTAAATCAACCAAATTCCAAGTATGCCGAGCCAATAAGGCATTGTATATATTCCTCAGACATTGCTTCCCTCCATACTAAAGAAGAATTTGCTTGATGGAAGGTAGCATGTTCAGAAGTTAAAAAGTCAGATTCTGAGGAGGTGACAGTAACCACATGTGCTGAGGGAAGAAAAGACTTTTTAGGTTTTGAAATTCCAGCTTTGAGTCTAGTGACCATAGAATGAGAATTAGAAGAAGTGGGTACTGAAGATGAAGAAGTAGGCTGGGAGATTATAAGAGTAGGATCTAAATCAGGGACAGAGAGTGAGGAAGATTGAGAAGCTGAGGAGATAGAAGAAGGTAGAGGAGCAGAAGGTAAAGAAGGAAGAGATGAAATTGATGGATTTATGTCAGTAGTGGGAGAAGAAACAAAAGAAGGAAGAAAGGGAGATCTGAATGAGTTAGGAAGGGAAGGGATTGAAGAAGAAGAGGGAGCAGACATGGATGTAGTAAAGAATGGAGAGAAAGGGAATTGGTTTTCAACAAATTGAACATGTTTAGAAGTGAAAACTTGGCCAGAGTGAATGTCAAGACACCTATATCCTTTGGAATTTGCTGCATAACCTATGAACACACAGCACTTGGACTTCTGCTTTAGTTTGGAAGTTCTGTAGGGCAAAAGCCAAGGATAACAGCAGTAACCAAATACTCTAAATAAAGAGTAATCAGGTGGAAGACGAAATAGGCATTCATAAGGAGATTTAAAGTGAAGAACTGAAAAAGGAAGCCTATTGATCAGAAAGGTAGCTATTAGTATAGCATCTGGCCAGTGCTGTGGAGGCACAGAGGAATGATTTAACAATATAAGAGTGGTTTCAAGGAGATGTATGTGTTTCCTTTCACTAACACCATTTTGCTCAGGGGTATAAGTGTAATACCCCGTATTTTCAGGTGTATATCCTTAGTATTTTGCCTAGCCATTGGGTAGTTTTGCATCCCAATCGATTGGCATCATATACCAATCGATTACCACTTTTGAGAGCCCAATCGATTGACCTTAGCCCAATCGATTGCTATTCCAATCGATTGGATGTTTTACCAATCGTTTCCTTGTTGACGACTTTAATCAATGACGTGGCACATACCAATCGATTGGCACCTGGTACCAATCGATTGGCAATATCAGAAATTGGCCACCTCGTTTGTTTTGTGTGAATTTGATTGTTTCCCTCTCCTGTATATATACAATCTCTCTTACACATATATATGTTTGCTTGTGTGTGTTTGAGAGAGATATATATATATATATATACTCTCATATATATACACACACATACATTGTATATATACACACACACACACACCCTCTCGGGTAGAGGAAGGAGAAGAAGAAGAGAAGAAGAAGAAGAAGAAGGAAAAGGAGAGGAGACCAGAGACAAGAGACAGACAGAACAGAGAAGAGAGAGACAGAGAGAACTCACCATAGCCGCCGTCGTGGAGCTCGGGATGCCGTCACCGGAACGCCGGAGAGAGGTTAGTTTCATTAACTCACTCAAGAGGATTGTTTTTAAGGTATTTGTATGTGTTTAACAACGTGTATGAAAGCGGAGAGGAACCCTAACATTTTATATATAAAACCAACAGTTTTTGAAGAAGAAGACAGAGTCCAATCGATTGCCATTGGATCCAATCGATTGGATAATTTTCCAATCGATTTCCATTGGATCTAATCGATTGGATAATTTCCCAATCGATTGCCATGAATGTCAATCGATTGCTATACCAATCGATTGCTATTTTACCCGATCGATTGACATTATTTCCAATCGATTGCCATGTTTGATCAATCGATTGGATATGAGCAGAATGTTATTTGTATGTTGTTTTATGTTTATGATATATCAGACTTATTAATAGTTGTACCTTATGTGTTATTGCCATATGTGGATAAGATATATATGTGCCATGTCAGGACTAGACTTATATGTAGTGATCATTAATATTACAAGATGAATTATTCTGTGTTAACTGTTGATATGAGATGAACTATTTAATTGTTATACGACGATATTGCTGAACTGAATAGTAGAACGGAACACAACTGCATGTTAATAATTAGTAATGAATAGATATGATGAATACAGAGCATGTGATAATTCTTGTATCTAGAGTAATGCATTTCACGACATGTGGTCAACATACATGGGATAATGATGTGAAGAGAAAGGAATATGATGAGAAATGGGAACTGTGGCTTATGTGGGATATGAGATATATGTATTTGGGATCCGTGGGATCAACGGCTGACGAGCCGGGTGGACGTGGGATGGTTAGAGTTCCTAGTGCACCTTTTGCTGTTGAAGACGTCCAGTGATGCGTATGCACTGTTGAAGATGTCCAGTGTTCCGTTGAAGACGCCCGACTAGTGCTCTAATGTATTCTCAGTTGTGTAGACGACCAGTGAGGGTATACACATCATTGAAGACGTCTGATGTGCAGTTCTATCATTTACAGGTAGGTGGTACCGTGTAGACGTTTGATGTGCCGTTCTATACATGTATAGTTTAATGAGACCTCTGCTATGTCCATGAGTGACGTCATTGTTAAGAGATTAACCACATTTTAAGATGCTGAACAATAACGGTGAGGAGTGTTGTTTAGTGTACTCACTCAGCTTTGTATCCAAAGCTGATGGCATTTGTGCTCTGGACATTCCAATGTCTAGAGCTTGGCAAGTCTTGAGGACGGAGACTAATGTTCCGCCAGACTTGGAGTTGAAGGTTTGAAGATGAAGGCGTGCTGCTTTTTATTAGTTAGTTGGTATATATGTTGTACTTCTACTGTTATTATTGTTATAGACTTCAGACTCTAAGCCAGTTGTGGTAATAGTTTTAGTAGACTTTTATAATTGGTACTTGGGCATATGTTGCTTCCAAACCTTTTACATTTACGATGTACCCTCTAATTATGTTAATAATATATGTTTTATGAATAGCATCCTCCCTATCGTTATATTTGTTGGTTGGTATAGATGACAATGCGGTTATTCACCAGTCACGAACCTATGGGACCAAAAAGGAACTTATTTTCTCTATTTTTGCTTCGCCAGGGTGTGACAGGATTTTTGGTATCAGAGCCTAGGTTTCAGTTGTTAACCGCTTGTCTTTTGTGATTAGAAACCGAGTTCTAAGTTAATGTCGATAGTATGAGGATTAGCTGAGATGAGACAAAGCTATTATCTTGTCACTCAGACGAGAAGTTAGATGAATCCATATGAGGATGTTTCTTTGGAAGGTAGTAACTGCTAGAGCCGATAAGGAATCGTTAGAACTGTTGGTAGCTGAATTCTCGGAGAACAAGGCATTGAGAGTTAGCTGGGGTTGTGGAGATCATAAATATAGAACCGTTGGATGTTAGACACTGACAAATTCTTGAGCGATCTCGGAACAGTCGGCATGACCTAGAAGTAGAAAGAGGTTATGGATAAGAATATCCTATTACCTTGAACCACATGTTAGTTTAACAATATTCATAAGTCTGAAACCTGGGAATAGAAATGGAACGTTTAGATTTGACATTAGGCTTAGAACTTGTAGTTCGTGATCTTTGTTTTGAGCTTAGATATATTAGAGTATACCTGGTAGGTAGACTGACCTCTATGGTTATATTCTTATATCCGTATTGCTTGGTATGATCGTATTATATAGTGGTATTGTATATTTACCACATGTTCTTGCTTGAGCTGTAAGATAGAATGCGTCTGATCGAATAGTTTTTCAGTTGTAGGTAGCAACACTAAACACTACCAGCTCTCGTTATGGTTAGAACGACTCGAGAAAACCCGGGCCAGCTGAATGGAGTACCTGAATTAGTACATCCTGAGATAGATCCAACAGGAATGTTCAGAGCTTTCATCCGTCACATGGAACAAGTTATCAATCGTGCTGATCGTGTCATCGGTAATAAAGTACCAATACGACCAACGAGAGTCAAGCTGCTAAAGGAATTTCATGCTCTTCAACCAGAGACCTTTACCGGATTAACAGGAGCATGGAAAGCTGAACAATGGATTCGCCATATAGAATTGATATTTGAGACACTTGAATGTACTGACACTGAGAAAAGACATTTGGCCGTATTTTAACTGACTTTCTCAGCAGCAGATTGGTGGGACGCAATAAAAGCTACGATAGGTGAAGAAGCTGTAGGAAGAATGACTTGGGAATCATTCAAGGCTCGATTTCTAGAAAAGTACTTCCCAGAATCTGAGAAGAACAAAAGGGAAATGGAGTTCATACAATTAATCCAAGGTAGTTTTACAGTGCCAGAATATACAACTCAATTCGAGAGACTATCACAATTTGTACCACATATGATCGATACCCAAGAAGGAAGATCAAAAGATATCATCAGGGACTAGTTCCACATATACGTCATATGACTATAGGACATTTAGATCAATCTTTCGAAGCTCTGGTAGAAATGGCAATGAAATTGGAAGACGACACTCAGATTAGTGAAGGGAAACGATCTGATCTAACATTTCCAGAGTACAATCAGTTTCTCCTAACGAATCAGAGATGAAGGGACAGTCAGGTTGTGTTGGCAGCTAACCAAGTTCAACAAGAAAACACAGAGAGAAGTTACATGAGCAACCGCCAGAAGCGCAAGAGATTTGAGACCGACAAGAAAGAATCAAAACCAATGGCAACTTCAACACAACACAGAGAACGAGATATCTGCTACAATTGTGGGATACCAGGACACCATTCCCAAGAATGCAGAGCATTAAGGAAATATAATGGACGAGGGATACGATGTTTCAACTGCGGTAAAGTTGGTTATGTCCATAAGTTTTGTCCAGAACTAGAGATACAACACAATGTTCCGTCATGACAAGTATCACGAGGGCAGACCCACTGAACAAGTAATGGATCTCGACTTAGACAAGGACGATAGACAGAAGGTACAACACTCATCACCTACATTTTGTATTACATTATGATCCCGATATGCAGGAAGTTTGGCATTTGTTTGATTGATTATAAGAGGATTAGCCTACACCGTAAATGGTAGATACCTGAACAATTTGTTTGACACTGATCGACAATAGTTATCCAAGTATAGATATAACATCAATTGCATCCCATATGATTTCTATTGCATCCCCATAAGACATCAATTGCATCCCTATCTGACATCATTAGCCTCCCCACACGGAAGACTACGTCAACTGTTGTTAAGTTCAACTAAGACTGCAGATGAAGAATCTTAATCTCCTTGAGACGCAAACTTGATAAGAAACAACTAACTAGAAGATTTCAAGTCTACAAGAGAGGATACTAGTGACGCAGAGACGATACCAGAATTGCAACGAGTACCACGAAAGATTGTTTTTTTGACACCGATTGCTTGTTGCTTTTCATCCAGACGAGATATTATACAGTAGGTCGACTCATGATACCAGTATATAGCCCTGCCTAACCTATTTAGTTGGTACGCGGAAGCAGAACGAGCATTCAACAGATTGTACGACGTCAAAGAGATGATTGACACGAGAATTTTTCTGTGCGCTCTTGTGCAATACCCAAGTGTAGGTAGACGTGCAAGTAATATCTGGTAAGACCAGGTCGATCCCACAGGGAAGGTGTTGACCTATTGAATTAGACTATCCTCTAAAAGAAAGCACAATAAAATGAATAAGTTTGAACGATGGTGCGGAACACAAAGTTCCACAGCTAAAATTACTAAGGAAAATGATTAACGATCTAACTAGCTAATTAAAACAGTAATCTAAATTAGGATGCTTAACTTTAAAAGAAAGTGTTGGGATTACACAAATCCGCAGTAATCTAGCCATCTACCATGCATTTGCCTTGAAGCACAAAGGAGTACATTACCTACAGTTTTCCGTATTCCTCTAAAGATGGAGAATCCATGGCCCTTTCATGACAGGGACCATATCATCACAATTAAGTTAAAATACGTGAAAGCGGTTTAATCCAATAGTTAAGACTTGCATCCTCAATGGTATTAGCATTGAAGATGGTTTGCAAAATGTATTGAAAGAAAATGCCTTAGGGCCTTAGTTTTAAAAACTGTTTTGACAAACTGAGCATTTATTTGGGACAGAATGATAACAAATCTTAAAACAAAAGGTCCTGGAATACTGCAGGGAACATCCTCAAGAATCAGGGAGTTCGATCGATCGACGCGCTTTCGATCGATCGAAGACCTTCATCCCTCAATCGATCGAAATGACTTCGATCGCTTGACTGTCTCTGGTTCGATCGATCGAACTAACTTCGATCGATCGAACACAGCGATTATTCTGCTGCATGGCAGAGGCTGGAGATCACTGTTTCATCGTGTTCTCCCAACCTGGGACTACTCAGACATCGTCTGGAGTGTCACAGATTGATATTTAACGTAAGAAAACATTAACACCTCGTTTGGTTGCGAGTTTTTCATGAAAACTGTAAAATCTATGGTTCTGACAATATCTAGCATGTAATACCACAAGATGAGCGATCAAACTATGACTACAAAGTGCAGAATGTAAATGACAATATATAAATAACCTGGAACGCAGAATACTTGTATTAAACTTAGAGAAATCCAATGCACAAAGTAAAAACTCAATGGAAACCTACAAAAAAGAACAATCAACCTCTCTATCTCTCTCTCTAAAACTGTAAAAACAAAATGTGGGCGTCCTTCTGGACGTAAACAATACACATATATATAAGAAACCTAAGAAACTAGGGTTAAAAACCCGCATCTGCTGCGCACACGAATGTTACTGGAAATACCACGTTCGATCGATCGAACTGCACTCGATCGATCGAACCCTTACTCTTCAAGCGCTTCAACACTCATCAAGCGATCGAACGCTCGATCGATCGAACCGTCTTAGATCGATCGAACTCCACATTTCAGCTTTGACTTCTTTTGTTTTCATTCCAGCATTCCATTTATTCTGATGTTCATCTGTTTAGTCCACACAGCAGTAATCTGCACAAACAACAGCTAAAACAATACAACTTATCATAGATTAATCATATTGTATGAAAATTAGCCTTGTAATGCAAATTACAGATAACACGGGAAGTTGTGATAAAAACTAATACAATTCTTCCTTTTAGCGCGGTTGTATTTTACAAATACCCCCGCTTTGCAATGATTATATCAATAGTACATGAGAATTTGGAGACGTGAGGAAGTTTAAATCACCAACTACGATGTCGGAGTCAAAATGCTTTTAGGTCAACACATTGAAGGACGACAACAACCGACAAGAGACCAACTGAGGACGCTAACAAACATAATAAGGAGTTCAGAGATAGAAGACAATCAACTGATGCAGCAGTACAGACATCATCAGCACAGTTTGAAGCATCTTCGGAGACGGGAGTAGATGAAAATGCTTCGCTATTACTTATATAAGATTAGAACACTTGATCAATAGAATACTCACACCATAGAGTTTGAACCGAGGGAGGAACCTCATGTGTTTGGAGACTAGCTGTTACTTAGAACTTTTTTGAAGTTTAACATACGAATTTCATATCTCTTAATCCTGAGGATTGGTAGTGGTAACCCTAGTATTCGTAAATCAGTGATATCTTTATACCGCGTGTCTAGAACTTTAACCCGTTGGCCGCTGATGTAATCGTTTATGTAAAATGAGAACTTGAGCATTTTTAGAGTCTGTCTTCCGAGATGGATTTCTTTTTGGTAATAGGGGCAGCTGCTTCAGATTTCGAGGATGAAATCTTTTGATGAGTGGTGGATGATGTAATACCCCGTATTTTTAGGTATATATCCCTAGTATTTTGCCTAGCCTTTGGGTAGTTTTGCATCCCAATCGATTGGCATCACATACCAATCGATTACCACTTTTGAGAGCCCAATCGATTGACCTTAGCCCAATCGATTACTATTACAATCGATTGGATGTTTTACTAATCGATTGCCTTGCTGTCGACTTTAATCAATGACGTGGCACATACCAATCGATTGGCACCTCGTACCAATCGATGGGCACCTGGTACCAATCGATTGGCAATATCAGAACTTGGCCACCTCGTTTGTTTTGTGTGAATTTGATTATTTTCCTCTCCCCTATATATACCCTCTCCCTTATACATATATATGTTTGCTTGTGTGTGTTTGAGAGAGAGAGAGATATTTACTCTCATATATATATACACACATATATATTATATATATACACACATACATACCCTCTCGGGTAGAGAAAGAAGAAGAAGAAGAAGAAGAAGAAGAAGAAGAAGAAAGAGGAGAGGAGACCAGAGAGAAGAGACGGACAGAGCAGATAAGAGAGAAAGAGAGAGAACTCACCATACCCACCGTCGCAGAGCTCGGGACGCCGTCACCGGAACACCAGAGAGAGGTGAGTTTCATTAACTCACTCAAGAGGATTATTTTTAAAGTGTTTGTATGTGTTTAATAACGTGTATCAAAGAATAGAGGAACCCCAATGTTTTATATATAAAACCAGTAATTTCTGAAGAAGAAGACAGAGTCCAATCGATTGCCATTGGATCCAATCGGTTGTATAATTTTCCAATCGATTGCCATTGGATCCAATCGATTGGATAATTTCCCAATCAATTGCTATATCAATCGATTGCTATTTTACCCAATCGATTGACATTATTTCCAATCCATTGCCATGTTTGATCAATCGATTGGATATGAGCATAATGTTATTTGTATGTTGTTTTATGTTTATGATATATAAGACTTATAAATAGTTGTACCCTATGTGTTATTGCGATATGTGGATAAGATATATATGTGTCATGTTAGGACTAGACTTATATGCAGTGATCGTTAATATTACAAGAAGAATTATTCTATGTTAACTATTGATATGAGATGAATTGTTTAATTGTTATATGACGATATTGCTGAACTGAATAGTAGAACGGAACACAACTGCATGTTAATAATCAGTAATGAATAGATATGATGAGTACAGAGCATGTGATAATTCTTGTATCTAGAGTAATGTATTTCACGACATGTGGTCAGCATACATGGGATAGTGATGTGAAGAGAAGGGAATATGATGAGAAATGGGAACTGTGACTTATGTGGGATATGAGATATATGTATTTGGGATCCGTGCGATCAACGACTGACGAGCCGGGTGGACGTGGGATGGTTAGAGTTCCTAGTGCACCTTTTGCTGTTGAAGACGTCCAGTGATGCGTATGCACTATTGAAGATGTCCAGTGTTCCGTTGAAGAGGTTCAGTTAATGCTCTAATGTATTCTCAATTGTGTAGATGACCAGTGAGGGTATACACATCATTGAAGACGTCCGATGTGCCGTTCTATCATTTACAGATAGGTGGTACATTGTAGATGGCCGGTAACCCTATCAAGGGATTGTGGGACCTACTGCCTAGTGAGGTGATTCCGATTGGCATTATTGTATTGACGAATGGTTATAGAGATGGATAGAGATATAAATATAAGTATGAATATGGTAAATGGATATGAATATGAGAATGGTTAGTTAGATGGATGTTCAGTCGAGGATTCAGCGTCCCGACATAAAGGTAGATGCATGGGTGGTTGCATGGATGGATTTGGTGAATACGTGATGAAAATTTTTTACCATGATCTTTATTATTGTTTTCATTTAATATGTTTCCTGCTATCATTGGATTCATGTATAGTTTAATGAGACCTTTGCTATGTCCGTGAGTGACATCATTGTTAAGAGATTAACCGCATTTTAAGATGCTGAACAATAACGATGAGGAGTGTTGTTTAGTGTACTCACTCAGCTTTGTATCCAAAGCTGATGGCGTTTGTACCCTGGACATTCCAATGTCTAGAGCTTGGCAGGTCTTGAGGACGGAGACTGATGTTTCGCCGGACTTGGAGCTGAAGGCTTGAAGACGAAGGCGTGCTGCTTTGTATTAGTTAGTCGGTATATCTGTTGTACTTCTACTATTATTATTGTTATAGACTTCAGACTCTAAGCCAGCTGTGGTAATAGTTTTAGTAGACTTTTATAATTGGTACTTGGGCATATGTTGCTTCCAAACCTTTTATATTTCCGTTGTAGCCTATGATTATGTTAATAAGATATGTTTTATGAATAGCATCCTCCCTATCGTTGTATTTGTTGGTTGGTATAGATGACAATGCGGTTATTCACTAGTCACAAACCTACGAGACCAAAAAGGACTTGTTTTCTCTATTTTTGCTTCGCCAGGGCGTGACAATAAGGACATGTAGTTTGATGCTGAATACCATGGTGAGAAAGAAATGAGGCCATAGGCTTATTAACATATTCACCCCCATTGTCAGTTCTAAGGAACTTTAGCTTGGTGGTAAATTGATTTTCAACCAGATTTTTAAAGGAAACAAAGGTAGAAAAGACTTCTGATTTGAGTTTTAAAGGATATAACCAAGTAAACCTAGAAAAATCATCAATAAACACAACATAGAATCTATAACCAGAGACTGAGAGAGTAGAAGTGGGTCCCCACACATCACTATGAATGATTTAGAGGGGATTCCTAGCAGAAGTTTGTGATAAGGAGAAAGGAAGTCTTTTACTCTTGGAGGCTAAACATGGATGACAAGAGATCTTAGAAGAGACTGAGCATGGAATTTGGTATTTTTGAGCAATAAGATTCATAATCTTGATTGAAGAGTGACCCAATCGATAATGCCAAGTGGGTGGAACCTGAATAGATGTAAAAGCAGTGGGAGAAGGTGATACCAAATTTGTGAAGGAACTAGGAGAAAGAGAGTAAAGCCCTTGATTGCAAGGTCCTTGAAGAAGAACTTGATTGGTGATTTTATCTTGGACTATAAAGCCTTGAGAGTCAAAAATGAATCTACAATTATTGTCTTTGGCAAGCTGGTAAACAGATAGTAGATTGTGATTTATTTGAGGAGGATAAAGGATTTTGGAAAGAAGAAGAGATTTAGAAGGAGTTGGCAGAAGCCCATCTCCAGCATGTGCAATTTGAACAGAATTCCCATTTGCCACAAACACTGAATTGAGACCCTGATAAGGACTGGGTATGTGAAGATGAGATAGATCATTTGTTAAATGACTTGTAGCTCTAGTGTCAAGAAACCACTGAGCTTGAGAGGAAGAAGAAGTAGGAGTGAAAAAGGCATGAAAGGAGTTGGGATCAGCCGAATTGGCATTAGAAGAATCATGAAGGATTTGAGGATCATTAGAAGAATACTAGTCTGTTGGTGCTGGTAAAAAAGGAGAAGAAAATTTGAGTGGAGATGAACCATAAGGTTGAGAATACGGTTGAGGATGATTGTGAGTAGAAGGGGTGGGTAGAAGAGGTAATGAAGTAGGGTATGAACTGGAATTAGGAGGATCTGGAGTAGAGAGATTGGGATTAAGAGGTGAGGATGAATGAGTATGAACTAGATAGGCTTGAGAATTTCCTTCAGCAGTAGGACTGAAAGACCTTTGATGAGAATTCTGAGGATTGAATTGCGAATATGAATTTGGATTGTGAACAACATTAGAATGAGGATTAGAGTTATGCTGAAAATTAGGAGTTTGAAATGAAGAATTGTACCTATGAAAGCATTCAGCAGCAACATGGTTACCCTTTCCACAGATTTGACAATACACTCTGAATTGATGATTATTTCTTCCATTTCCCCTTCCTCTGAAGTTCCTATTTCGACCACCACCTCTAAAGTTCTGATTAAAATTGTGATCTGATTAAAATTGTGAAAATTCTGATAATTTTTTGGTGAAATCTGAGGACCATTAAGAGATCCAGAATTTTCAGAAGAAGAGGGCAATTTCCCTTGTATATTCCTATCAACTACTGCTAGAGCAGAGACTTTTTCTCCTAATTGCATCAGTTCTTTCTCACGATTCTGGTGAATTTCTTCAGTTCGAAGAAGTGCATGTAAGTCATAGAAAGAAATTGATTGAGTTATGGCCCTTAGAGTGGTTTCAAGGAGGAATATTCTTGTGAGAGTCCATTAACAGTGTAAAGAACAAGATCTTCCTCATTTATTGGAGATCCAGTAGCTGAAAGTTTATCAGCACAATCCTTGATTTTATCAAGATACTCATCCATGGTACTCTGATCTTTACTGGCATTAAGCAGTTTGAGTTTTAATTCGTGAACATGTGAACGAGAAGAAGACATGTATCTCTTAGCTAGATAACCCCAAATTTCATACGCATGTTCAAATCCCAGAATTTGTGGAAGAATTGCAGGTGAGATTATGGCATTCATACAACTAACAAGCTGATTATCAATATCAGTCCATTCAATAAATTTAGGGTTTGGAATTT
Organism: Hydrangea macrophylla; assembly: GCA_033977485.1. NCBI lineage: Eukaryota > Viridiplantae > Streptophyta > Magnoliopsida > Cornales > Hydrangeaceae > Hydrangea > Hydrangea macrophylla. The sequence continues at coordinate 92,778,626 of CM066992.1, forward strand.
GATTAACTTCTTCATCCACTAAAAATTGAGGAGGTTGGGGATTTGATTCATCGACATATATCAGCAAATGATTAGCTCTCAATGCATTTCTTACTTGAAGCCGCTAAACCATGTAGTTTGTCTGATCGAGTCTAACTGTAACAAGAGATGATAAATTTGATACGAAGAACACTAGATTTGCAGGAAGATTGAGTGATTTAAGTGAAGTCGCCATTGATTTTAGAAGAAGATTTCAAGATGATGATGAATAGAGTGCGAAGAGGAAGAAGAAAAGATATGCAAATTCAATCAGAGATGAAGATTGAATCAGAGATGAAGATGATGAGCGAGACAGGGGAGATCTCAAGCTCTGATACCATGAAGAAATTCATAAACCAAGAAAGAGTAGTATTGAAGAACAAAGAGAATTTTTCTATATATATTGATTTTTCATTGAATTACTGAGAGTTCTCAACAATGCTATATAGAAGAAGCTTACTGTAACTAACTCCAATATGTTATAACAGAAATTAGCTATATACAACTATTACAGGTTATAACAGAATTGAGGGACTAATCTAGTGTAAGTAACACACTATTGATATGGTGAGCTCATTAGTCTTAACAAAACTAAGCCTTGGTTGTTTGGAAAGGATCAAAACAAATTATGTTGTTCATCAATGAATCAGTTGTATTTGTTCAAGTTTTGATTGATATTCTTTTATTGTGTAAGTGATCGTGGTTAATCTATAATTGTTATAAAATATCTAAACCAACTCTTATTATAAAGTGTTTGGTCAAATTGTGCAACAATTTTGCCTAATTGGTGAAAAGGCTCTCCGTGCCATATTCATATCAAGGTTTAAATCTTGCCCACCTACCTTGGACACTGACATGCACTTATGTCCTTGCACTAGACCACTGAACTAAATGATGATCTCAAAATTAAAAAAAAAATCGTCAAATTGATATGATATTGTTTCTAACCCCAAGGGTAGACTAAATGGCTAGGATTTCACGGCAGGTCTCGTGAGGTCCTAAGGTCGAACCTTGAGGCTCCAAATTTACGACACGGCCACAGGTCAAACTTGCTCTTGATTGGTGGGTTTGGTTCGTGGGTGTTTGGTTGGAAAATTTATAGATAAGTGCGGGCGTGCCAGGCAAGCAAGTTGCCAATGTGTAAATGTGATAATCCAAACTGCGCCTCACCAGGGAGATTGTGGTGACGTTCGATGCCTTAACAAGGACTTCAAACGTGTGAGATGAAATACGAAAAAGAAGAAAGGAGAAGAAGAAGAAGAAGAGAGAGTTCGAAGGATACCTTCGAAGTGATAAAACTATGTTATAACTACTCCTACTCCTAAGAATTGTAAGTAAAAGCAAAGTAAAGGTACACTACTCCTATCTAGGCTAAATTAAATTACCTAAACTAATGGCCATGGTGGCCGAATAGATGAAGAAAATAAAGTAGATACATTAATGCATTTGTTTGTGTGGTCAAGGACCATTACAAAGAGTACATTACAACATATTTATAGAAGAAACATACAACTACTTTGAATTTGAATTACATTTCCCTCCAACTACAATAACTAATAATTCAAATTCCTACAACTACCAATTAGTGGAAGATGCTCCTACAATGACAAGTGTCTTTCCATCTTCATCATCACCATTGATTTTCAAGTAACCAATCTTGATCTCCCCTTGCAATGCCAAGTGTCCCTCAATTAACTTCCAAATAACCACCAACCAATTTGAATTGGTTCTTCCATGTGACAATTATAATAATAATATGTAATAATATAATATAGCATGACTTTGTATACTAATACATAAAAATATTATTTATGGTCCAAACATACCCCCCGCGGCTCTTTAAGAACGAAGTTCTTAGAGAGTCGGAACAACATTATTCGATCCAATTAGTAGGTTTGAAATTGACCAAATTAACAATCTAAAGTAGTTTTCGAATTGGCTTCGAAGCCAATATAATAATATTGAACACAAAATAAACTGTTTTCATATACTAGTTTGATGTCCATAACAGTCTCGAATACATAAAACATTGCTTTAAATTGGCTTCGAACAATGTAAAGGCTTCGAACACAAAACAATGGCTTCAAAGTTGCTTCAAAGCCAATGAAAATGATTTGAACATAAAATGATGGCTTAAAACCGAATTCGAAGTAAACATAGGGACTTCGAACACAAAATAATGGCTTTAAACTTGCCTCAAAGCCAATCTAGTTGCTTCGAACATTAGATAATGCCTTTAAACTCGCATCGAAGCCCACATAATTGGTTCGAACACAAAAATAATGGCTTAACACTTGCTTCGAAGCCAATGCAATGGTCTCACGCACAAAATTATGGCTTTAATCTTGCTTTGAAACCAATATAATTGCTTTGAGTACAAAAAACTTGATTCGAAACCAATATAATGGCATTGAACAAAAAATGATGACTTAAAACTGGTTCGAAGCTAATGTATTAGGTTTGAATACAAAACAATGGCTTTTAAATTACTTCGAAGCAAATGAAAAAGATTTGAACACAAAATAATGGCTTCAAAGTTGCTTTGAAGCCAATGAAAAGGATTTGATCATAAAATGATGGCTTAACAGTGTATTCGAAATAAATAAAGGGGGTTCAAATACAAAATAAAGGACTTTAATTTTACTTCGAAGCCAAAATAAAAGCCTTGAACATAATATAAACTATTTTTAATTTGGTTCAAAACCAATAGAGATTAACTTTTAAACACCCCACCAAAATATGGCTTTAGACTTAATTCGAAGCCAATAAACAAACTTCGAATATAAAATAAATTATTTTTAATTTGTTTTGAAGCCAAAGTAATAGCTTTGAACACCAAAATATGGCTTAAACTTGATTCAAAGCCAATATCATTATTTTGAATCACCAAAATGATGGCTTTAAACTGGTTCGAAGCCAATGTATTAGCCTCGAATATAAAATAAATTACTTTCAATTTGCTTTGAAGTCAATGTAATAGCTTCAAACAAAACAATGGCTTTAAACTAGATTCAAAGCCAATATAGAGACTTCGAACATAAAATAAATGGTGCAAAACTGTATTCGAAGCCAATATAATGCCGCATAAAAATCCACATGGTCATAACCCATATTTGATGAGCCCCACAAAGCCAAAGTGGGTATTGACCATCTAAAGCCAAAGTATAGAGTGGCTTAAATAATTCATAAATTTCAACACTTTGTGTAGTGTCGAAAAACTCAAATGTATGAACAAAAGCATGTTCATGATCCTCAACCATATTTGGTTGTAAAATGGACCCCCCGAGTGTATTTTCATCACAATCGTTTGGTTGATTCACCAATAGAGGTGATGATGGCATTGGTGATTTTTTTATTTCCACCATTAAAGGATCTTGAAGATTCTTCATAATTAATTTATTTCCATCAATTGGCTCATAATTTTGAAGAATAGTTGACACCCCTCGAGCCATTTCATACATTTTAGTTTTCAAACTAAATGCTTGATCCTTTCATTCTTCCAACAATGGAACTAAATCATTGATCCATTTTTCACCACCATAAATTGGTGTTGATGATGGTGAAGCATACAACACTTCAAAATTGTTGTCACCAAGATTTGGTGTTAATGGGGGTGACACATACACCCATTCGTAATTGCTACTACCAAATTTTGGTGTTGACGAGGGTACAACATACCACCCTTCAAAATTCATCTTGACACTTGAGTCCCACCGGGCGTGCCAAAAATGTTTGGTTGGAAAATTTATAGATAAGTGCGGGCGTGCCAGGCAAGCAAGTTGCCAATGTGTAAATGTGATAATCCAAACTGCGCCTCACCAGGGAGATTGTGGTGATGTTCGATGCCTTAACAATGACTTCAAACGTGTGAGATGAAATACGAAAAAGAAGAAAGGAGAAGAAGAAGAAGAAGAGAGAGTTCGAAGGATACCTTCGAAGTGATAACTATGTTATAACTACTCCTACTCCTAAGAATTGTAAGTAAAAGCAAAGTAAAGGTACACTACTCCTATCTAGGCTAAATTAAATTACCTAAACTAATGGCCATGGTGGCCGAATAGATGAAGAAAATAAAGTAGATACATTAATGCATTTGTTTGTGTGGTCAAGGACCATTACAAAGAGTACATTACAACATATTTATAGAAGAAACATACAACTACTTTGAATTTGAATTACATTTCCCTCCAACTACAATAACTAATAATTCAAATTCCTACAACTACCAATTAGTGGAAGATGCTCCTACAATGACAAGTGTCTTTCCATCTTCATCATCACCATTGATTTTCAAGTAACCAATCTTGATCTCCCCTTGCAATGCCAAGTGTCCCTCAATTAACTTCCAAATAACCACCAACCAATTTGAATTGGTTCTTCCATGTGACAATTATAATAATAATATGTAATAATATAATATAGCATGACTTTGTATACTAATACATAAAAATATTATTTATGGTCCAAACAGTGGGTTAAAGAGTACATAAAAAATAAATGTGAAATGGATACCAATGCATTCCGAAATAAAACCTTATATTTATAGTTTCATAAGAACGTACACCCCTATGCATTTCATATCCTACAAAAATTTCACCATCATCCTAAACATCGTACAATAGGGTGTAAGTACGTAAAAATTGACGAATTGAACCAACCGACCAAACTGAGTGCTTCGGTCAGTTTTTAAAAAATAACCCCAAGTTTAAAACCGACCGAATCAGCCATATGTTTGGTCGATTTTCAAACATACAAGAAAATAAAAAAAAAATTAAAAATAAAAATAAAAAATCAACTGAACCAAACCGTTTACACCGCTATCTTACAACATTAACTCAATTCTAAACTAACTCTTTGATTATTTTTTTTTTCTTTACAGTGGAGATCATGATATGCTCATTCCTTATGTGGCTACATTTGAATGGATAACTAATCTGAATTTAACTCTATATGATAACTGGAGACCACGGTTTCATAATGGTCAAGTTGCAGGGTTAGTTTCCATATTTTCATTTTGTTTTTTTTATGTAGTTGAATCTATATTTGGAATTTGTTATTTTGTATTAAAAATTATATTTCTAACACTTGTGCACAATTCTATTTCTTTAGATTCACAGAGAAGTACAAGGAAATTATTGGATTCAGTCTCACATATGCAACAGTAAAGGCAAGAGTCTCCCATTTATCTTCTTCTTTTTTATTTTTTATTTTTCCAAAGATTTAAAGAAGCAAAAACCATTAAAGCAAAAACCAAAAGGGTTAAAAATATTTTCTCTTACCTACCAATATATGAACATATATGTTGACAAGTTTATATATTCTTTTGTTTCATGTAGGGAGCAGGTCACACAGTGTTTGTGATGAAAATATTCAGCCAATACAAGTTTGACACACAAGATATGATGTGGCAAGTTAATTGGTGGAAATTGATGGACATGGGAACCGTTATAGGCAGTTGAGGCTGATTCATTTTGTTCAAATATTTATTTGATGAAAGACACGTATTGAACATCATGGAGTAATTGAAGGACAGTTGTCAATATGAGAGAATGCCACGGATAAAAGGAGTTATCAGTTTGAAAATAGGAGGGAACATTCGAATTAAGTTGCTGAGGCCTCGATGTCTATAAATAGAAGGATTGTGTATTTGAAAGAGATCCTTCGATCAAACATCAACATATATCTCTCAATACATCTATTGTATTGTTATCTAGATACTTAGAATTAGGAGTAAAACACCTTCGAAGTCATCTTCAAGGTTAGATTGTAGTTTCTTTAATTTAATAAAAGTAGTTCAATTACTTTAAGTCATTTTACTGTTTTATTTAGGAGTAGATATTAATTTAATCAGTTCGAAGTTCTTCAGTTAGTTACATCTTTACACAATTAAAGTCCTGTTCAAGGCATCGAACGTCACCACAATTTCCTGGTGAGGCGCAGTTTGGATTATCACATTTACACATTGGCAATTTGCTTGCCTGGCACGCTCGCACACACTTATAAATTTTCCAACTAAACATTTTTGGCACGCCCGGTGGGACACTAGTGTCAAAAGGATGGCAAACAGAAACCTTCGAAGTAATAGGTCTGTTGATAATGCCAATGTTGGTGTTAATATTGCTGAAATTGGTGGTTCTTCACACCAAGATCCTCAGAATAGCAATACTGGAAATCATACAACCAATGAAAACCCAGAAGTGGGAATTGAAAATTTAAATTCGACTCAAAATAATGGGAATGTTGATTCAGAAAATCAACATGATTTGGTGAGTCAATTGACACCAATATTTGATCACTTGGGAAATATGCTTCAGAATGTTAATGTTCTGATTACTTCCCTTAACAATAGTTTACCACAATTTGCACCAACAATGGTGTCAAGTGGAAATCCTTCTATGATTCGACAAAATGAAAGAGGTCATAGACATGGCTTATTTCAGCCAAATTCTATTAATCATATAAATGGGCCTCCTTTTAGGCCTAATTCACAAGAAAGTTTCTATATGTCTGTCCCTAATAATACATTCCCAGTATTCGAAGGGACCCAAGGAAATCATATGAATGGTCAAGATCATGGTCATAGAACAATAAATATCGAAGAACCAAGGCCTAGAGAAAACATGATAGGTCAAAGTAGGAGAATAAATAATAATCCTATGTTCGAACCAGACATGGGTCGAAGGAATGAAAATCCTAGAAGAATGGATAATAATCCTCAACCACCACCAGTACCACCAATAAACTATCTTTTTGGCCAACCAGGTCATCAACAACCATTTAATATGGTTGATAGGAATGATATGATTAATTTAATCCATGAGGTTTGTGGACCTATGGCTCGGGGGGTACAAACTCCAGTTTATAGGAAGCCTTATCCTGATTGGGTTGATAGGATTGAATTCCCCAGGGGATTTAAATTCCCTACTTTTGCTATGTTTGCAGGGGATGGGAGTCAATCCACAGTTGAACATATAGCAAAATTCATCAGTCAGTGTGATGATGCAGGAAATAATGAATATCTTAGACTTCGTTTGTTTCCTAGTTCATTAACAGATACTGCATTTGCTTGGTTTACTAATCTAGCCCCTAATTCGATTTATAGTTGGGCTCAGATGGAAGAATCTTTTCATACTCAGTTTTTCCAGACAGAACCAGAAGTATCAATGGCTGATTTAGCCAGATTATGTCAAAAGCCTGATGAAAAGGCAACTCAATTCATAAATAGATTTAAAAGGGCTAGAACAAAATGTAAAATCATGTTACCTAAATCTGAATTTGTTAAGTTGGCTCAAAATGGCCTCGAATTTAGACTCAGAAAGAAATTCGATGCTTTGGAATTTAGAGATCTTGTTGAATTGACTGCTCGAGTCTCTAGATACGAAGCTTTATTGGAAGAAGAAAATGAAAGAAATGCTTCTTCAATAAAAACATATTATAAGGATCTTAATTATGAGATAGATGCTGCAGAAATAATAGGCAAAGAGCCTTTTACATGTAAAAGTCTTGTAAAGAAAAATGTTTCTGCTGAAGTATATAAATCAAAAGGATCTTTTAAGAAATATTCATTCGATATTTATAGATTGGATGAAATATTTGATCACCTATTAGAAGGGAAAATTATTAAATTGTCTGATGGGACAAAATTACCTTCGAATGATGAATTAAAGGATAGAAAATATTGCAAATGGCATAGTTCTGGGACTCATTCGACTAATAATTGTACTATTTTTTGAGACAGGATTCAAGATCTGATCAAGAAAGGGAAATTGAAATTCCCTGAAAAACAAATAGGGGTTGATGAAGATCCATTCCCAGCAGTACAGGAGGTGATGACATTTCCTTCGAAGATCTGGTCAAAGAAAGAGAGAGTGCAAAGTCAGAAGACCATATGAAAAGACTCGAAGAAATAACAAGAAAAAAACCTGATGTATCAGTTTTCAACCATGAATATGCAAAGAATCTATGCATTGGTTGTGGAAAAAGATATGCTGAAATCTATGATGAAAGGGTTGGAGTCAAAGCAGGCAGGAAAAACAAGCAGCCTTTGTTCGAACAAAGGAAACCAAACACTTCTGGTGGACCTCCTTTCCAACCAATCATGAATGTTGGGAGAGGACAGTTTAGAGGACCAATTTATCAAGCTTTAACATATACTGGACCTATGACAGCAAGGTATGCCTCAAAACCAGTGGCTCCTTTTAAAGCTAATTTTTCAAGAAACTTTCATTTTGGTAGTCATGTTCGACCATCAAGGAACATGCAATATGTGAGACCAGGGTTCTCTCATACACCAAAGAAACATTATGGGGAGCAGAGAGAAAGGCAGATTCAGTTCATATCATCGAAAGTGGTACCAGCACATGTGGTGCAGGCTGAGAAAAATATGGAAATATTTGAGGAATCACCAAAAGTTGGTGAAACATCACAATCAGGTGAGTCTATATTGGTACCAGGAGTGCCAAATTGATTTGTTTTGCAAGATGATAGGGTAAAAAATATGATCGAACAGCAAGGCCTTCAAAACAAAAATAGGATGATTAAACCTCCTCATGTTGAAAAGAATACATGGCATGTACTTCAACATCCCAAGGGAAAAAACCAGAACATGGTCACTATGGTAAATAGGACTCAACAGAGAAGATTGCAGAGGAAGTTTACCATGTGGAAGGAGTTTTCTAATATGCAAAATAGAAATCAGGAGTTAGGAAGTGAAATGAAGAAAGATTTCAGTGATGATTCGAAGCCTACTCCTAGGTTCGATCGAAATCCAAAGGGTGATACTGATACTATGTCTGAGGAAAGTATCATTAAAGCTAAAGTATTGGAATTAGAAAAGGCAATGAGTATTGATGATGAAAATGAAGCAATGACAATGGTGAAATCTCAGGATTTGGGAAAAGCTGAAATGAAACTAGAAAATGAGATGGTAAATAATGAGAATATGCTCATTCAATTTGGTACATTTCCTGAACAAATGGAAGTTAACACTGCTACATTTATATTGCCAAAAATTTTCGAGGCAGCAGAAAATCAACAGTTAGTTGAAGAAATGGAAGTAGAAGCATTTACTGAGGATGTTTCTGAGGTAGATCTTCCTGAGTTTATTTTTAATGATTGTAATTTTGTTTATTCATTCGAAGAACCATCCGCAGAAATGACTAGACACCTTAAACCATTATACATAAAGGCTTGTTTAAATGGTGTTCTTTTAAACAAGATATTGGTTGATAATGGTGCTGCTGTCAACATTATTCCCCAGAATACTTTGAAAAAGATCAATAAACAAAATGCAAAATTGATAAAAACCCATATTATGATTTCAGGATTTACTGGTGATAAGAAAAACACCAAAGGGGTAATACCTATTGAAACCATAGTGGGTTCGAATAAATCTAAAACTGCTTTCTTTGTGGTAGATGCAAATCCTAGTTATCATGCTTTATTAGGAAGAGACTGGATTCATGCTAATAAATGTGTTCCTTCTTCAATGCATCAGAAATTGTTGCTAGTAAAGGAAAACTGTGAAATTGAAACAGTGAAGGCTGATGTCCAGCCTTTTCATGCAAGTTCTAATTGTGTCGAAACTCAATTGTATCAAGAGGATGTCAAGCCAATTGACCTAAAAGAGTCAGAAGACGAATCCCCAGAAGAAAATTGGGACATTTTGGCTGAAATGCCATTTGGTTCTTTGGAACCATTGGGTGATGACAAGATAATTTGATGACTCATACATCCATGGCAATGAAAGATGTGGAAGAGACCATTCGACTGGTCTTGCAAAAGCTAATGATAACAGATTTAGAGTCAAAAATTGAAAAAGATTCGACCATAAATTGGTCAGATTATGAATTTGAAGAAGATTCACAAGAATTAAAAAATGGTGGCAAAGAAGAATTATCTGTATTGCCAGAAAATTCAATACAGGAAGTATCACAGGATCCTCTTTTAGAAGTTAATTTAGGATCAGATCAACAAAAGAGAGTTACTTACTTACGTTCCAAACTTGGAAAGTATGACCAATATAAATTGGTCAAATTGTTAAAAGAATTTCAAGATTGTTTCGCTTGGGATTATGATGAATTGCCAGGACTCGAAAGAAGTTTAGTAGAGCATAAATTGCCTATCAAAGCTGGCTACAAACCAGTGAAATAACAACCTCGAAGGATGACTCCAGAAGTCACTCTGAAGATTAAAGAAGAGATTGAAAGATTGCTTAAGGCAGGATTCATTAGAACTGCCAGGTATGTTGAATGGTTATCGAATGTTGTTCCAGTAATGAAGAAAAATGGTAAATTAAGAGTTTGTATTGATTATAGAACCTTAATTTAGCCACACCTAAGGATGAATATCCTATGCCAATAGTTGATTTATTAATTGATCGATCTGCTGGAAATACTATAATGTCCATGATGGATGGTCACTCAGGATATAATCAAATATCTATTGCTGAGGAAGACATTCATAAAACTGCATTTAGATGTCCAGGTAGTATAGGTACCTTCGAGTGGGTACAAATGCCTTTTGGTTTAAAAAATGCAGGGGCTACTTATCAAAGAGCCATGAATGCTATTTTCCATGACATGATTGGAACATTCTTAGAATGTTATATTGATGATATAATTGTTAAATCAAAAACATTCGATGATCATCTTATTCACATGAAATCAACATTTGAGAGAATGAGATTTTTCAAACTTAAGTTAAATCCATTAAAATGTGCCTTTGGAGTCAGTACTGGAAATTTTCTGGGATATTTGGTACATGAAAAGGGAATTCAAGTGGATAAGAATAAGGCATAATGTAATACCCCGTATTTTTTAATAAATATTTAATGCAGAGAGATTCTATATACTTCATTTGACCATTCATGAAATTCAATATTCGATCGATCGAAGCTAGTTCGAGCGATCGAGACCCTTCAGTTCAAGCGATCGAACCCTTTTCGAGCGATCGAAAACCCTACCGACATAAATTAAATACGTGGTCCCCACTTCAATCGATCAAACCCTTTTTCAATCGATCTAACTGACCGATCTGAGTTCGATCGATCGAGCATCCTTCGAGCGATCGAGAATGTAAATATCAGAATTCCAGTTTCCCGCAAATGCTGCCACCTACACTCCCATTTCTCTATATATACACTGCATTCGTGTGTGTGGTGGGTTTGCTGAACTCTTGTGATAAGAGAGAGTTGAGAGTGTGTGCTTGTGTGTTGGTATACATATATATACACATACCTCCATATATCTATATATATATACACACACATATCTATATATATATACACTCAGCAGAGGAGAAGAAGAAGAAGAAGGAAAAAGAAGAGAGAGAAGGAGACAGAGAAAGAGAGAGACAGAGATAAGGCAGAGAGAGAAAGAGGCCGCCATTAAAGCTTGGAAGCTTTCAAACAAGCCAAACGCGCCCTTAACGACTTTTGGTGAGTTCCAAACTCACTCGGTAACTTAGTTATGATGTTTTACATATTCTGGGCGTATTAATTATAACCCAAACACCCCCTAACATATTCTGCACGTTCACTGGCAGAATCTGGGGAAGACGAAGTTCGACCGATCGAACTGAGTTCAATCGATCGAACATCACTAAGTCTCAATCGATCGAAATCACTTCAATCGATCGAGATCACCTTCACTTAGATCGATCGAGAAGACTTCAATCGATCGAACAGCACTTTCTTCGAGCGATCGAGATGACCTCAATCGATCGAACCTAGCAGAACATGAATGTATTCCTTTCAGTTTATAATTCATAATGCGTAGTTGTTTAATTGTTGTTTCATGTTCCTATTATGCGATATTATGGATAACGGAGGTAATGGGATACGATAATGAGATTGAGATAACATGGTGAGTAACGTAGTCGGGTTCGAAATGCTAGTAATAGTACGACGCGATAACGAGTAAGTTTGAGATGATAATATTGGGTAGTATTGGATAAGTGAGAAATGAGTCAGTAAGAGGATTTGTATGTTAAGGTTGTGTGAGTCGAGCTGATGATTCGCTCAGGTTGAATCCGATAAGTGTATGTCAAGGATTTGATCAGGATCGTGAGAATTATGGGTGCACAGTACTCGCAAGAGTTCTTAAAAGCGGTGAACAGTAAGAGTTCTTAAAAGCGGTGAACAAGAGTAGATGTGGCACGCCCATGATTTGAATTACCAGAGCTGTGTATGTATCGTACTCGCAAGCGTTCTTAAAAGCGGTGAACAGTAAGAGTTCTTAAAAGCGGTGAACAAGAGTATGGGTATATCCATGGACCAGTCGTTATATAAGAACGATGTATGGGTGCTCGCAAGAGTTCTTAAAAGCGGTATAGCGGTGAACAAGAGCACTGATATGTTGTGCTGATATAATCAGTTCGAGATAGTCAGTTGGGTATTGTGGAATCAGTCTTAGAATGGGAGTCGATAATAATCGATTAATGATATGTCTGAATAAACGAATGAGGATTATATTTAGTATCACTGTCATCTATTGTTCATAACTGTAAATATGTCATTTCTATGAGACTGTGTTAGTTAGTGCTCACTCAGCTTTCAACAAGCTGACGGCCTTTATTGCCTGGACATTCCCCGTCCAGACTACCCTGTCCTTTACAATGCAGATAATGGAACTCATGGCGATAACGTTTACCCTGAAGGGAGTTACGTAGAGAATGGCCCCACTGATGCCAGTTATGCTGACGCCTATCCGTACGCCAGCTGAAGACCTGAAGATAGATAGTAGTTTACGTTACTACTTTTCTTTTACTGTTGTACTTTGTAGTTAACGGGTACTTGGGCATATGTTGTCTCCAGACCTGTTGTGATCCTGTGGACCGTACTCTGATGTTTGTAATAGATAGAACCGTGTTTATATTTCAGTTGTTTCACTGTTCCTGTTTGGACTAGTACTGTGTGGTGTGGATTATCAGTGACTTTCACTTGTCATTCCCTATGGACCCATAAAAGAAATTTATTTTTCTCTATTTATGCTGCTCCGGGGCGTGACAGGGTTTTTGGTATCAGAGCACCTGGTTATATTACGGTTAGGTTCTGATATTGTCGTTCACTGATGGATTCCACACCATCTGGTTCTAGTATTTAAGATTTTCTTGAGATGAGATATGAGTATAAGATAAGTTCGTCTTTCTGACGATAGATAGTTTTCCTTTGCAGGATAGCATGGATCCAGAGTTTCATCAGTTTGTTACAGATGCTTATGGAGGACACGTGATCCATGGGGATACCGTGGAGCCAGCTGACCCAGAGTTTTATCGAGAGCGTGTGTGCCAGATAGCTAGTAGACATTTGGAGGAGGACATGTGGAGAGCACTTTATGTGACAGAGAGGACTCACCCGACTCAGATGCGTATGGATGCTTACCATACTGCGAGGATTGGTAGAGACATTTGCCAGGAGATATTACGGTTAGTTCAGAGTAAGCCCGAGATGGATGAGATTGAGTTGAGAGCTATTGTAGCCGGTCCACCAGAGCCTGTAGTTGCACCAGTGCCAGCAACACCACCACCATCGCCGGTACCCGACGTACCAGTTCCAGAGCCTGAGCCGATCCAGGAGGATGAGGACCTTGAGCATGCCGATGAGGACATGGACGAGGACGGAGAGGAGGAACCGATAGACGACGAGGACCCAGTAGAGGATGAGCATGCAGATGATGCAGATGATGCAGATGATGATGAGCCTGAGGATGACCCCGAGGAGCCAGAGGATCCAGTACCAGACCCAGAGGCTGTTGAGGCAGACATAGTAGTAGATGAGGATGCGCCCGATGAGGAGATAGTTGTGCCAGAGGCACCAGTTGTGCTTCAGATACCGGCTGGACCCATTATGCATATGGCAGCTATGGCCGATATGGCAGTAGGATGGATAGCTCAGATGGTCGCACAACCAGCAGATTTTGTTATGGGAGAGGCAGCCATAGCGGGAGCTCTTGATATAGCCGATGGATTCGCCGCAGTAGCAGTCGATGTCGCAAATCAGGCGATAGCAGACGGTATAGAGGATGATGATGCAGAGATAGTAGAGGATTGGGATATAGGAGTTGTAGTCGGAGATCTTGTTGCACCAGTTGAGGATGACCCACTCGAGGAGATGGAGATTGATTCAGAGGACGAGGCACCACCAGCAGGATCAGACGCTGACGACTTTTGAGTCAGGACCTGCAGGGCTTAGTTTTTGTTAGTTTTATCAGGACATGTTGTCCACTAGATTTTTGGGAGCTTGAGAGATAGCTATTTGACCATAGCTTTGTATAGACAGTAGTAGTTGACCTTAGTACTGTTTTAGCCTTGTCCCACGTGGTACATGGTATGGTTACTGTGTACTCCATGGTACATCTTTTGATATCTATATTTATACGAGCAGTACTTTTGATATTGATTGTTGGTTGATTGATGTGTTGCTTTGTAGAACTGTTAGTTCTTGTTGCTTTTCGTTCTATCTTGGTTTCGTTTCTACGAGAAGACTTTCAGCTGATCAATATGTCTCTTGTAGGCAATACTCGTTATCATCATGGTAGGACCCTTGAGAAATCACCAAGCACGTAATGGAGCACCTATTCCAGAAGGGATGGATCCGACGGGAATTTTCGAAGCTTTCATGCAGAGGATGGAGCATGTGGGGGATACTTATAATCACTCCACCCACCAGAGACCTTTTGCACCCCCGCCACCAAGACAGACTGGAGATAAGTTGTTAGCAAATTTTCGTGGGTTACGTCCTGAGAAGTTCGATGGACTAACAGAACCATGGAAAGCGGAACAATGGATCAGAGAAATGGAGTTGATATTTGAAGCATTGGAATGCAGCGAACAAGAGAAGCGTCGCCTTGCTACTTTTCAGCTCACTTATGCCGCCGCAGATTGGTGGGAAGCCGAGCGAGCCACTATTGGGATCGATGCTGCTAAAGCTATGCCATGGGAGACATTCAAAGGACGATTTTTGGAGAAGTATTTCCCAGAGGATGAAAGAGATCAACAGGAAAGGAACTTTCTCAATTTGGTACAAGGAGGATGGAATGTCAGGGAATATACAACACAGTTTGAGCGTCTATCCAGATTTGCTCAGCATATGATAGACACGCCACAGAAGAAAGTGAAGAGATTTCACCAAGGATTGAATCCCCATCTCAGACATATGATGGTTGGTCATCTGAATCAATCATTCGAAGAGATTGTCAGATTTGCTGCAGGATTAGAGAAGGATGCTTGTCCAGCACAACAACCACAGATGAATCGATCTCAGTCATCTAGAAGTTTTCAACAGAGGAATTTTCAAAACCAACCGCAAAGGAATACCCAAGGTTGGAGACCACAGGGGAATTTCCAAGGGAATAAGAGAACCTGGGAAGGAACCAGAAAGCCACAACAGGGCTATACTCGACCCCAGCAATATCGCCAGCAAGGATCACAGCCGCAGGCACTACTGACAGCGCCGCCAAGTAATAGTGGAGGATGTTTTAATTGCGGAAAGCCAGGGCACGTTGCCAGATTCTGTACAGCCCCTAGAGTTAATCGCAGAATGGATATTGTCTGTCGGAATTGCAACAAGCCGGGACATCTAAGCAAGGATTGCCGTGCACCACAAGGAGGATACTATGGAGCATCGATTCAAGGGATACAAGGACCTCCAGATCAGACAAGGATGAATGCTATCATTCCAGGAGAAGCAGGCTTTAACGCTGATGAGCAGCAACATTTGGAAGGTACGCTTGTACTCTTTCATAGTCCAGTTAAAGCTTTATTTGATACTGGAGCCGCACGTTCATTTATTGCTGTTAAGATTGTGCGTCAATTGGGATTAGAACCCCAGACACTTGAGTCAACACTGAATGCTGTATCACCATTGGGAGTGACAGTTAAGTTGAGTAAAGTGTGTAAAGATTGCCCTTTGACTTTGGGAGATAGGAATTTTCCTGCAGACTTGGTAGTTCTGTCAATGTCCGAGTTCGACATTATCCTAGGAATGGATTGGTTGACTAAGTATAGTGCCAATTTGGATTGCCCTACTAAGACGATTGTATTTCCGAGACAAGGAAGGCCGACGATTAGATTTCAGTGTCAGCCGACGAGCGATATGTTTCTTACGAGTAGTTTGGCTACGATTGGGAGTACAAGTACAGAACTCACGATGGATCAGATTCCTAGTGTGCAAGACTTTCAAGATGTATTTCAGGATATTAAAGGACTCCCACCGAAAAGAGAAATAGACTTCTGTGTGGAATTAGTACCTGGTACATTGCCGATTTCCAAGACTCCATATAGGATGGCACCAACTGAGATGTTGGAACTAAAGAAGCAAGTTCAAGAGCTTGAAGACTTAGGTTTCGTTCGCCCGAGTACGTCACCTTGGGGAGCACCAGTTCTGTTTGTAAAGAAGAAGGACGGAACACTTCGACTCTGTATAGACTACAGGGAGTTGAACAAGGTTACGATCAAGAATAGATATCCACTTCCTCGGATAGATGACCTATTCGACCAGTTACAAGGATCGAGAATCTTTTCCAAGATTGATTTACGTTCAGGATACCACCAATTGTTAGTTCGACCAGAGGATGTATCGAAGACTGCATTCAGGACAAGATACGGGCATTACGAGTTTCTAGTTATGCCTTTTGGATTGACGAATGCGCCAGCAGTATTTATGGATTTAATGAATAGAGTATTCAGACCATATCTGGATCAATTCATTATAGTGTTCATCGATGATATACTGATCTACTCAAAGACAGAAGAGGATCACAAGGAGCATTTACAGATTGCCTTGCAGACACTTCGAGATAACAAGTTGTATGCAAAATTCAGCAAGTGTGAGTTTTGGCTACGGGAAGTCAAATTCTTGGGACATGTTATATCTCAGGACGGTATTTCGGTAGACTCATCTAAGATTGATGCAGTCTTAAGTTGGAACAGACCGACCAATGCGACAGAGGTCAGAAGTTTTCTTGGATTAGCAGGATATTACAGAAGATTTGTAGAGGGATTTTCCAAGTTAGCAGGACCACTAACGAATTTAACAAGGAAGGAGACGAAGTATGAATGGACGGACAAGCATGAGGGTGCATTTCAGGAGTTAAAAGAGAAATTGACTTCTGCACCGGTACTTGCGATACCTAAGAGTGGAGAAAGATATGTGATCTACAGTGACGCATCGCACCAGGGATTGGGTTGTGTACTGATGCAAGACGGGAATGTTATCGCATATGGATCAAGACAATTGAAGGTACACGAGAAGAATTATCCGACGCATGACCTGGAATTGGCAGCAATAGTGTTTGCCTTGAAGACTTGGAGACACTATCTCTATGGAGAAAAGTTTGATCTGTTTTCCGATCATAAGAACTTGAAATATTTGTTCTCTCAAAAGGAGTTGAACATGCGACAACGAAGATGGATGGAGTTACTCAAGGACTATGACTTTTCATTGCAATACCATCCAGGTAAAGCAAATGTCGTAGCAGATGCTTTGAGCCGTAAACCTCGATTAGTGATCGCTGCATTGCTAATTCGGGAATGGAGAGCATTGGAAGTGTTAGCTGAATTCGAACTTCAGCCAGTGAAACCAATGGAAAGACAACATTTTGGATGTCTGATGGTACAACCAACTTTGATCAGCCGTATCATAGAAGCTCAACAGACAGCAGAGGATTTCAAGTTTTGGTTCACCAAGATGGCAGCAAAAGAACCTGAGATCTGGAGTGTTAGTACAGATGGAGCTTTACGATGTAAAGGTAGACTCTGTGTACCTGACAAAGAAAATCTCCGGAAGGACATATTGGATGAAGCTCATAAATCACGGATGACGATTCATCCTGGAGGTACAAAGATGTACAAGGACTTGAAGAGAAATTTTTGGTGGGAAGGAATGAAGCGAGAAGTGGCTGAATATGTTTCTCAGTGTCTTACTTGTAAACAGGTAAAGGCAGAACATCAGAAACCACCTGGATTTCTACAGCCGTTACCAATTCCTCAATGGAAATGGGAACACATCACCATGGATTTTGTGGTCGGATTACCAAAATCGCAGCAGAATCATGACGCTATTTGGGTAATTGTGGATCGACTTACGAAGACAGCACATTTTATCGCCTACAGTATGACGTATCCAGTGGAGCGATTGAGCCGAATGTATCTGCAACATATAGTACGGTTACACGGAGTACCTGTTTCTATCGTATCAGATCGAGATTCGCGCTTTACTGCAGAATTTTGGAAGAGTCTTCAGACAGCAATGGGAACAACTTTGAACTTGAGTTCAGCTTTTCATCCACAGACCGATGGACAGACGGAGAGAGTTAATCAAGTAATGGAGGACATGTTACGTGCTTGTGTCATTGATTTTGAGAATTCTTGGGAGACACACTTACCTTTGATAGAATTCGCTTACAACAACAGTTATCATTCGAGTATAGGAATGGCGCCGTTTGAAGCTTTGTACGGAAGACCTTGCCGATCACCGCTATGTTGGACTGAAGTCGGAGATACTCAACTTCTTGGGCCAGAGATGATACGAGAGACTAGTGAGAAGATTCAGATTGTACGTGAGAAGATGAAGACAGCTCAGACCCGACACAAAAGTTATGCTGACAAGCGACGCAAAGACTTAGAGTTTGCCGTTGGAGATCATGTGCTACTCAAGGTTTCGCCTGTTCGAGGCATCGTCAGATTTGGTCAGAAGAGGGGCAAATTATCGCCACGATTCATCGGACCGTTCGAGATTCTAGAGCGTGTTGGAAAAGTTGCTTATCGTCTTGCGCTGCCACCGAAGATGTCAGGAGTGCACAACGTTTTCCACATCAGTATGCTGAGGAAATGTATTCATAACCCAGCGCATGAAATCAACTTCGAGGATATTGAAGTCAACGACAATGTTACGTTCAACGAAGGACCAGTTCGCATTTTAGATCGTGGAGTCAAGAAGCTCAGGAATAAGGAGATTCCATTAGTCAAGATTCAGTGGAAGCATCATGATGAAGGAGAAGCTTCATGGGAACTAGAGTCAGAGATGCGTGAGAAATTTCCGTTTTTATTTTAACTTTGTATGTTTCTGATTTCGAGGACGAAATCTTTTGTTGGGTGGTGGATGATGTAATACCCCGTATTTTTTAATAAATATTTAATGCAGAGAGATTCTATATACTTCATTTGACCATTCATGAAATTCAATATTCGATCGATCGAAGCTAGTTCGAGCGATCGAGACCCTTCAGTTCAAGCGATCGAACCCTTTTCGAGCGATCGAAAACCCTACCGACATAAATTAAATACGTGGTCCCCACTTCAATCGATCAAACCCTTTTTCAATCGATCTAACTGACCGATCTGAGTTCGATCGATCGAGCATCCTTCGAGCGATCGAGAATGTAAATATCAGAATTCCAGTTTCCCGCAAATGCTGCCACCTACACTCCCATTTCTCTATATATACACTGCATTCGTGTGTGTGGTGGGTTTGCTGAACTCTTGTGATAAGAGAGAGTTGAGAGTGTGTGCTTGTGTGTTGGTATACATATATATACACATACCTCCATATATCTATATATATATACACACACATATCTATATATATATACACTCAGCAGAGGAGAAGAAGAAGAAGAAGGAAAAAGAAGAGAGAGAAGGAGACAGAGAAAGAGAGAGACAGAGATAAGGCAGAGAGAGAAAGAGGCCGCCATTAAAGCTTGGAAGCTTTCAAACAAGCCAAACGCGCCCTTAACGACTTTTGGTGAGTTCCAAACTCACTCGGTAACTTAGTTATGATGTTTTACATATTCTGGGCGTATTAATTATAACCCAAACACCCCCTAACATATTCTGCACGTTCACTGGCAGAATCTGGGGAAGACGAAGTTCGACCGATCGAACTGAGTTCAATCGATCGAACATCACTAAGTCTCAATCGATCGAAATCACTTCAATCGATCGAGATCACCTTCACTTAGATCGATCGAGAAGACTTCAATCGATCGAACAGCACTTTCTTCGAGCGATCGAGATGACCTCAATCGATCGAACCTAGCAGAACATGAATGTATTCCTTTCAGTTTATAATTCATAATGCGTAGTTGTTTAATTGTTGTTTCATGTTCCTATTATGCGATATTATGGATAACGGAGGTAATGGGATACGATAATGAGATTGAGATAACATGGTGAGTAACGTAGTCGGGTTCGAAATGCTAGTAATAGTACGACGCGATAACGAGTAAGTTTGAGATGATAATATTGGGTAGTATTGGATAAGTGAGAAATGAGTCAGTAAGAGGATTTGTATGTTAAGGTTGTGTGAGTCGAGCTGATGATTCGCTCAGGTTGAATCCGATAAGTGTATGTCAAGGATTTGATCAGGATCGTGAGAATTATGGGTGCACAGTACTCGCAAGAGTTCTTAAAAGCGGTGAACAGTAAGAGTTCTTAAAAGCGGTGAACAAGAGTAGATGTGGCACGCCCATGATTTGAATTACCAGAGCTGTGTATGTATCGTACTCGCAAGCGTTCTTAAAAGCGGTGAACAGTAAGAGTTCTTAAAAGCGGTGAACAAGAGTATGGGTATATCCATGGACCAGTCGTTATATAAGAACGATGTATGGGTGCTCGCAAGAGTTCTTAAAAGCGGTATAGCGGTGAACAAGAGCACTGATATGTTGTGCTGATATAATCAGTTCGAGATAGTCAGTTGGGTATTGTGGAATCAGTCTTAGAATGGGAGTCGATAATAATCGATTAATGATATGTCTGAATAAACGAATGAGGATTATATTTAGTATCACTGTCATCTATTGTTCATAACTGTAAATATGTCATTTCTATGAGACTGTGTTAGTTAGTGCTCACTCAGCTTTCAACAAGCTGACGGCCTTTATTGCCTGGACATTCCCCGTCCAGACTACCCTGTCCTTTACAATGCAGATAATGGAACTCATGGCGATAACGTTTACCCTGAAGGGAGTTACGTAGAGAATGGCCCCACTGATGCCAGTTATGCTGACGCCTATCCGTACGCCAGCTGAAGACCTGAAGATAGATAGTAGTTTACGTTACTACTTTTCTTTTACTGTTGTACTTTGTAGTTAACGGGTACTTGGGCATATGTTGTCTCCAGACCTGTTGTGATCCTGTGGACCGTACTCTGATGTTTGTAATAGATAGAACCGTGTTTATATTTCAGTTGTTTCACTGTTCCTGTTTGGACTAGTACTGTGTGGTGTGGATTATCAGTGACTTTCACTTGTCATTCCCTATGGACCCATAAAAGAAATTTATTTTTCTCTATTTATGCTGCTCCGGGGCGTGACACATAAGCAATCATTCGAAGTAAACTGCCTTCAACCAAAAAAGAATTGCAAAGATTCTTAGGACAAGTCAATTTTATTCGAAGATTTATTTCCAATACTACTGGAAAAACTTTGATTTTTTCTCCCTTTTTGAAATTGAAGGATCATGAAGAATTGAAGTGGGAAGATAAACATCAGATTGCCTTTCAAGCCTTGAAGGATTATTTGGTGAAGCCACCAGTGTTAATGCCTCCAAGAAAAGATAGGCCTATGAAGTTATATATCTCAGCATCAGAAGCATCAATTGGGGTTTTGTTAGCCCAGGATAATGATGATAAGAAAGAACAAGCTGTGTATTACCTTAGTAGGTTTTTAAATTCTGTTGAATGCAAATATTCCTTTATAGAAAAGTTATGTTTGTCTTTGTACTTTGCAGTTATGAAATTAAGATATTATCTTCTTCCCACTGAAGTGTATGTGATTGCTAAGTTTGATTTGATTAAGTATATGTTGACTCGACCTATTCTGAGAAATCGAATTGGTAAATGGATTCTGGCCTTGTCAGAATTTTGTTTATTTTATGTACCACAAAAAGCAGTAAAAGGTCAGGCTTTGGCAGATTTTTTGGCTGATCATCCAAATTGCCTTGAAACAGAAGGGAATTATGAAATTGGACAAATAAATATCAGTCCATGGAAATTATGGTTCGATGGTTCAAAAACTGAATTTGCTGCAGGTATTGGTTTTGTTATTGAATCACCTGAGAAAATTAAGACCAAATATGGTTTCAAATTAGATTCAAATCAATGTACCAACAATCAAGTTGAATATGAAGCTCTTATCATAGGTCTTGAAACCTTGTTAGATCTTAAAGCTACATTTGTAGATGTGTTTGGAGATTCCCAGTTGGTCATAAATCATATGAATGGGACCTATAAATGTATGAGTAGAACATTGAAAATATATTATGACACTACAATGAGTTTATTATCCAAATTTGATAATGTAAACTTATTAAATGTTCCTAGAAGTTTTAATGAAGAAGCTAATGATGTAGCTCAGAGGGCATCTGGATTTAGAATAAATAATGAGGATGTTGAAATGGAGCAGGTGACTTATACGAAATTATTACCAATATTGGTAAATAGATTATCTTTTGTTGGTATACTAAATATAGAGGCTCATGATGATTGGAGAAAACCAATCATAGAATATCTCTCAGGATATAATGAAAAGCCTGATCGAGGTATAAGGCTTAAATCTGTCAATTATATCTTGTATAGTGAGAAATTATTTAAAAGAGGAAGTGATGGGTTATTACTGGAATGTTTAAGCAACCTCGAAGGATTAGAAGCTATAGCTCAAATTCATGAGGGATTATGTGGAGCTCATCAATCTGGAGTTAAGATGAGATGGTTACTTCGAAGACACAACATTTATTGGCCAACTATTTTGAAAGATTGTATTGAGTTTGCCAAAAGATGTCAAGAGTGTCAGAAACATGGTCCTTTAAAGCATTTACCAACTGTTGATCTTCAGTGTGTGGTAAAACCTTGGCCTTTTAGAGGATGGGCCATAGATGTAATAGGAAAGATCAGTCCTCCTTCTTCGAAGGGTCATGGATTCATTATTTTGGCCACAGATTATTTTACTAAATGGGTGGAAGCAGAACCTATGCAAACTGTAACCCAATCAATGGTTGTAAAGTTTTTAGAAAACATAGTGTATAGATTTGGTATTCCTCAAACTTTTGTATTTGATAATGCCTCTATATTCGAAGGGGATGTGGTTGTATTTGCAAATAAGTTAGGAATTACAATGTCAAAATCAACCCCATATTATGCTCAATCAAATGGACAGGCTGAAGCCACCAACAAAGTCATAAAAGAAAATATGGCTAAAATCATAAAAAATTATCCAAGAATATGGCATGAAGTTTTGCCAGAAGTTTTATGGGCATATAGGACTTCAAAACGAACAAGTATAGGTGTATCTCCTTATGCCTTGACTTTTGGACATGAGGCAGTTTAACTATTGAAATAAAGATTAATTCTCTTCGAGTGATGAAGCAGAATCAGTTATCTTTGGATGATTATCAAACATCCATGGCTATTGAGTTAGAGAATATTGATGAAGAGAGAATCAAAGCTCTCAATAATATTTTGATACAAAAGAGAATAGCATCGAAGGCATATAATAAAAAAGTACAACCAAGAACCTTTGATGAAAGGGATTTGGTTTGGAAGACAATATTACCTGTTGGATCCAAGGACCCAAAGTTTGGGAAATGGTCACCTAAATGGGAAGGCCCTTTCCAAATTAATAAGGTTTTTAAAGGTGGATTTTATCATTTGAAAAATCTGAATGGATATGTCCATTTAAGGAAAATCAATGGTAAATTTCTCAAGCAATATTATCCCACCATTTGGGAGGCAAGAAATTTAGAATAAAGCATTCGAAGCAAGAACTTGTATTCCATAGAAAGATAAATACAAAAACCAGTTATTGGTAAATTACAAGATCTACATTGGTATAGATTATTTATACCAACTTTGTTATGAATTGGGCTTTTAACCTAAAGTTATCCCAAGATCTGGTATACAGTTTTGATTGACTAAGGATGAACTTCTGCCTTGAGATAGATTCTTGAGTCTTTAAAGGCTTTGATTCAAACTCTGTCTTCAAAACTAGAAGTTTTGCCTCAACACCTTGTTGTTTGATCTTCAGATATATTTGCCAATTCAGTTTCTGCAAGCATAAGATCCTTTTTCAGTTGATTCACTTTGGCAGATGCTTTTTCAATAGATATGTTGGTTCCTTCAAATTCTGTCAAAGTTCGATCCATCTCAAGAGTTTTCTCTGCTGTATACTCCATGTCAATTTCTAATTTTTCTCTTTCTTCGATAACTTTTTCCAACAAAAAGCAATTGAAATCAAAAGTTGACATGATTGCAGAAATTGTTTCTTTGTCTGGAACAGAAATGTTAGAACTATCTAACATAAATTGGCATAAGACTTTCATAGCTCTTTGTACTTCCTTGTCTTCAAAAACCTCAAAAGAAACTTGACTAAAAAGCCTCAAGGTAGCAAGAGCAGCCACTGGATCTATTGAAGGTGATTTTGGTTTGCTTCGACCTGTCATTCGCTGAAAGAATTCTTGAACATTGGTCGAAGTGACATCTTCCATCTTCAAAACAAATTTTAAACTCTTTTTAAAATCTTTGGCTTCTTCAAGAGTCAAGTTAGGAGGAAGAGGTAGGTGAAATTCTTCAGAACTTGAGACCCCTGAGGTAGCTTGAGGTCTAAACGAAGTGGAAGTAGGAGCAGCTTTAGGATCAGAGCTTGCACTTGGCTTCGAAGAGCTAGCCCCAGTCTTAGGAACAGATTCAACCTGTTCAGCAAAAAGTTAGGAATTTAATTCAGAATTTATTTTTGAAAGGCAATCAGGAGTCAAAAGATTTTGGAGAGGATTTTGAATGTCTTACCATTGGTTGGAACTCAAGTGATGGAGTATGAGTGTCCAAAGAAGGAGATTTTGGAATTTCTGGGAACTTTGGACTCTGAGTTTTTGTTTCTGGAATTGTTGGTGTTGTTTTAGGCTCAGGATGGGGTGCTACCTTCGAAATAGGAATTGCTGAAATAGGTACTGTTTTAATGATCTCTGTGCCAGCAGGAGGATCATTGGCTTTTTTGGCTTTCTTTTTCTTGTAAACAAGTGAAGAGATTGGACTGATGTCTTTTTCTTCTTCAGAATCAGCATGTCTAGAGGCTACAGGAGAGCTCTCTGGTGATAGGATTAGTTTCCTCTTTGGTTTAGGAGATGATGGAGCAGGAGCCTTTGAAGCTTTTGAGGAGGCTTGAGTGCTTGGTTTAGCTTTCGAAGTTCTGGTTATTGGTGAAGAGCTTTCTCCAGCTGTTATCCCTGTGTTTTGAAATCCAAACAATCATCAGTCAAAGTTCCTTCCATCATTTTGGGGAAAGGATCTGATAAGAATTATGATTACCTGTTTGATTCATCGAATCAATGTATCTCAAAAGATGGCATTTGTCCATCTCTACTGACATTAAATTTTCCCACCAGCTCGAAAAGGCAGGGGTGCAAGTGGTATACACTGGTAAAGAAGTAAACTCCAAGTTGCTGACTTTATTCTGATAAACTGCTAATGCAGCAGTTATCACAGATTCTGGCACCTTCGAATGAGTTTTATAGGCCATGAGTATATTGGCCTGACTTCTGATTGGGAAAGGAATTGACTGAGTAAGTCCAAATTGCCTTGAAAATTGATTGGGAAGGTAATGTTCACCCTGAGATTTGAAACTAAGGATGTTCCCAAAGAATAAGTCTCTACTAATTAGAAAACTTCCCCATGCAGCTTTTAATTCGAGAGCATTTGCTGCTCTATCCAAAATTTGACAGAGCCAATGGGGAGAAAGAGGAGTTTTGTTTTCAGAATTGTAAAGGATTTCGAATAGTTGGAATAGTTTGTTTGATCTTATTTCAGGAAGATTGAAAAAGAGAGAGAGGCATTCTTTGAAAGTTTTATCAGTACTTGGCAATAAAGCAAAGAAGATCCCATGGGCCACAATATTAGATAGGGGTCCTAGGTTATGAATTTCTGGGAAGTAAGCATACAACCATAATTGTAAAATCCAAAAAGGACCACCTTGGGTGAGAATGAAGGGATCGAAGCATAAATCAGAAAAAGATCTATAGAGAGATCCTAGAACAAAAGGTGCTAAGGCTAACCTTCGACCGGCAGCCAGAGCTTTGGCAATGTTAGAATATTCGAGGACAACCCTCTGAGAAGAAGTACAAAATAGATGCTTCGAAAGCCAATACAGAAGGAAGCAGTAATATTCTTTATCAGTCACTGATCCTGATGTTTTTCTGTGAGCAATTAAGAAGTTGGTGTATCCTAATGATTTCGAGTCAGTGTTAATTGAAGGACTATCAGACTCAGCCATATAGGGATGAGCATCTTCCCCATGAGATAAAAACCCTAATAAATGACAAATATCTAGAACAGTTGGACCTATTGGACCAAATCGAAGTTGGAAGTGATTGAAAATAGGGTTCCAAAAACAGAGAGCTGCAGCTATTAAGTTAGGACTGGATTCGATGGGAAATTTCGAAAGATTGATAGCATGATAAACCCCCGTAGTGATCAAAATTTTTCTCCTATTCTCTAAAATTCTATCTACCCATTCAGGCCAATCCTTTGCAGGTTTAGGCCAATGCCTGAATTTCCAGTCATATTTGGAATTTGGGAGTTCTCGTTGGTAAGTCAAGCGTTGTTCCCCTAATCTAGGGTAATAGACATGGAGTCTCAAATTTGGAATGCTTAAGCAGGGACCTACATCAATTGAAGATTCTTGGTTGGGAAGAGTAATGGGAACAAGAATTTTGTGAACCAGAGAAGTCTCTTGCCCACTCGAATAGCGATCTTGCTCATCTTTTATGATCTTTCCGAAATCATCGCAAATCTTTTGAAGTTGGGTATTGTCATCAGATTTTGTCATTCTTTGGATTACGAAGAGATAAACAGGAAAGAAAAGCAAAGTGCAAAATGAATAGGTTAGGGCAAAAAAAATTGGTGAAGTCAGAAGGTTTATTTCTCTTTGTGTTTATCTATTTATAACCTTTGATGAACCTTTGGTGACGATTGGAAAGAGTTGCATTTATTGAAAAATAGCCGTTAGATTCGGTTAACCTTTTTGGACCGTTATTTTGAAGATAAAAGACATATTGGTTCAAAATGAACTAATCTATTTGAAGGAATGTGAATGTTCCATTATTCATTACATTAAGAAGAAAGTGCAGTTACAATTCAAAGACATAATTGATAAAAGTGGGAAAACCCATAAGTAACTAAATTATGAAACATAGCCCAATAATAGGCAAAATACTCTGCCTCTAGTTCTATCTCGAAACATAAGTTTCTGGTTTCTAATGCCAGTTTGTCCTCACTTCGAAGGGTGAGGTAAGCTTCCTTAAGTTGTTCTTCATATTGGTTTAACTGAAAGTTGATCTTGAATAGAGCTTTGCGGAGACTTCGAAGTTCTTTGGCCAATGGAGTCATGCCTCGAAGAGAAACACCAACAGCTTTGGCTTCATCTTTGAGATATGCAATTCAACTTTCGAGATCGGGCTTCGAATAATGAGAAATGGTGCTTTCCTCATCAGAGCTACCACAACCATAAATGTACTTCTCTTTGAATTCTAGGACTTCATCAAGGAGTGCTTTGGGAGTTTCTTTGAGTCTTTCATAGAGATCTAAAAGATAATTTAGATGATGGATACTTTCTTGATGATGAGAATACCATCTCATGTGGGAAGCCAAAGTTCGAAGGGTAAAATCCATTTGAGTTCGAACAAGCGTTGAAATATTCCATTCATGACATAAGATATGACAGCTCCATTCGAAATTGATTCGAGCCCTCGAATTTTGCAGAATAGAAAATGGGAGATGAGAAAAGGCAACTAATAGCCTTTGAGCTTGAATAATCAAGCATAGGGAAGGTGATGTAATAGATGGAGTATGCTCGAATGTAGGACCATATCTACACAATTGGTCTAGCTTTAAAAAAGGATCACTAATGTCTTCAGTAGGATCTATTACCTGAACTTTGGTATCAGGAAAGCCTAATACAGAATGATCAAAGAGAAGTACCCTCTCTTCATAATCTTTTTCAAAAAGTTTGCATTTTGAAAGGAAAGCTGAGGAGTAATGTTCATTGGAAAAATTTTCATGAGATGTCCTTACATATGTATGGATAGGAGGTCTGCCTTGAGGAACTAAGACATTACCTCTTTGGAATTTCTCACCAGGAGGACTGGTTGAAGAGATCAGCCAGGCATTCAATAAATTTTGCTCTCGAGAAAGACGATTTGAAAATGGATAGTATGGTTTTATTGTTCTACTTCAAATAACACCTTCAGTTTCAGGATACTCGAAGCTTGGATGAACAACTGAAGGTACTGTGATTGGGGTTTCGAGCTTCATTCCCTTGTAATATCCTACACATTCACCATGGGAAATATGTTGTTCCCAAGCAGGAGGAAACGTTTGATTATTGTAAATTGATTTAGAAGAGCTCGAAGATGAATGTTGCCTTGATGAAGAAACACTTGGTTTGTTTAACATTTTATGTCATTTTCCCCATTTTTAGTAAGTAAAAGGTTCGGGAGGAATCTCAAGAGGATCCCAATTTGTTCGAAGAGGAATGTCAGGGCATTTGGTTAACATCATCACTTCTTCGGGAAGATCAATAGGAAAGCTATCACTAACATTGAATGAAAATTGAGAAGAAGACATGATCAAGAAAATAAATAGGGGCTCAAGGATCAAGTAAATGCGATGATTTGGAATGGATTGAGGAGATGGTCATGCAATTTAAAGAACTGCATAAGATAATAACTGCCCAGTATAGTTTGACCACGATCACCATTATCTTTTTAAAACAAAAGGAAAATGGCGCGGGGGGTAATGTTTGTGATGAAAATATTCAGCCAATACAAGCTTGACACACAAGATATGATGTGACAAGTTAATTGGTGGAAATTGATGGACATGGGAACCGTTATAGGCAGTTGAGGCTGATTCATTTTGTTCAAATATTTATTTGATGAAAGACACGTATTGAACATCATGGAGTAATTGAAGGACATTTGTCAATATGAGAGAATGCCACGGATAAAAGCAGTTATCAGTTTGAAAATAGGAGGGAACATTCGAATTAAGTTGCTGAGGCCTCGATGTCTATAAATAGAAGGATTGTGTATTTGAAAGAGATCCTTCGATCAAACATCAACATATATCTCTCAATACATCTATTGTATTGTTATCTAGATACTTAGAATTAGGAGTAAAACACCTTCGAAGTCATCTTCAAGGTTAGATTGTAGTTTCTTTAATTTAATAAAAGTAGTTCAATTACTTTTAGTCATTTTACTGTTTTATTTAGGAGTAGATATTAATTTAATCAGTTAGAAGTTCTTCAGTTAGTTACATCTTTACACAATTAAAGTCCTGTTCAAGGCATCGAACGTCACCACAATTTCCTGGTGAGGCGCAGTTTGGATTATCACATTTACACATTGGCAATTTGCTTGCCTGGCACGCTCGCACACACTTATAAATTTTCCAACTAAACACACAGCTCCACAGTACAAGCCTAAGGAATGCTTTGCCATGGCAGACAGGTGGTTCGCTTATTATAATATTTAAATTGTAATTAACAATTATTCCAAATCCATTCAGCAATTCCGCATTATAAGGGGGGTACTCTTTTATTTTTTTGTGTGTGTATTTTTTCATCTTTGTAATTAGAAAATTGAAACGTTTAGAAGTAATTTCAGAATTTTTATTTGCAAAATCAATAAAAAAAAAAATCCATTACTAATTTTACAATTTCTCATCTTGCAATGCGTAAAAGTGCATATTTCAAACTTATTAGCAAAAGGTGTCGATTGACATGTCATGGACTAATCATGTATTTTAAAATGACATTCTTCTCCATTCTATTCCTGCCTTCTCTTTTACATCTTTTTTTTCCCCTTTCAAAAAATCTAAAGGGAAATCATTAATTTGAAAGCATTTTTATAAACAAGCATTTCTTTTCGCCCATAAATAAAGTAAATACATTACCCTTTATTGCAACCTAGGCTCTTATATATAGGAATAATGCTACACCCACGCCAAATTTCACACTCAAATAATTCTGACCCTTGATTCCACATGGTTTCACATGTGTCCTATACGGGACCCACAAGAATCAAAGATCAGTGTGTGCAGGGACTGATCTAGGGGAATTGGAGTGGGGGGGGTGCTTGGTAGAGTGAAGAAGTAGCAAGTTTACGAGATCCGCGGAGCAGCGGCCCCGAGGCGATTTTTTTAGATCTATTTATACATATTTTTTGGACAGATGAAGGAATTATAAAACTTAATTAATATTGATTGACACCAAGTGTACTATGAAATGACACATTATTTCTACAAATTAAAACCAAAAGGTTGAATGTTTCATACTTGAGAGGGGGCTTAAGTGTAAAATAGAGAGTTTTTTAATTTGGAAGAGGGGGGGTGTGTGTATGATATTTTTCAAAAATCAAAGGGGGGCTTGAGTCCTCCCTTGTCTTCTACACATCCGTCCCCTCAGGGACGGATGTGTTAACTGTGGAATTTGGTATCGGTGTAGCATTTTTGTATATATAGACTCTACGCTATGGGAAGGGGGCTGCTTTTGCAACTCAATGGTGAAAAGACTGCTTTGACTAAACTCGGATCAAGGTAACTTTTGATCAATTGCAAAATTTTGCAAATGACTTTATTTTATTATTATTATTTTTTTTTGTGAATAAATCGTAGAATTGAAATTGATAAATAATTTTATATTAACTTTATAATAATTAAAACCAAAAAAAAAAGGAAAAAAAGAAAGAAAGAAAGAAAAAGAGGAGTGCTTAGTTACACTTCCATATTTGTACACATTATTGTGCAAAACGTAATTGTGGTAGTCAAGGGTGAAGCCAGTATTTTTTATTAGGAGGGGCTAGGATTGAAAAGGCGTACATACAGTGGCAAAGCTATACGGGGGTTGATAGGAATTGATAGCATTTATGGGTAATATTTATACATATTTGGGTAATATTGATTCATATTACCGTTTTTGATCATAGGAATTGATAGCTTATTATAAATTGTTAAGATTGACCAATGGTAGAGCAAATTGGGTTGCGCTCAATTGAAAAGTGATTAGAAAATGTAATAAGACAAAGATACAAGGATGACTAACTTACATTTGGGACACGATATTACACATAAGGGAACAGGAGAATTCCCACTACTGCTGGCAGGTCAACCGGGCCGTGAACGCGGTGGGAACGGGAGTCCCAAAAAGTCAGCCCAGGCACCGGGGTGGCTAATTACATATATTACCTATAATTTTATTTTTTTTACTTTTTTTTTTGGCCATGTAAAATATTTTCCCCAAAAAAGTGGGGTTAGTCCTTCAATACCTCCGCCATATGTATTATCTATAATAAAAAAAAATTGCCATGTAAAAATTTTTCCCCCAAAAAGTGGGTAGCCCACCCTAATCCTTCAATACCTCCGCATAGTCCACCCTAGTCCTTCAATACCTCCGCCATGGGTGGTAGTGTTCAACAGTTTTGTGATGAAACAATAGCTCATGTGTTAAGCAAAATGTGAAAAGTGATGTCTACTATAAATAAACCCAGTGTTTTGGACCAATCATGAGTTTTTCGGGGCCAAAGCGATCTCTTGAAAAGGGGCTCCTAAAAATAGGTTTTTTTTTTTTTTTTTTTGGGTTTCCTTTTAGGGGTATTTATTTATTTTCTTCTAAAACCTACATTGAAATTACCAGAATAAAGTACAAAGTTTACCTCATATGGATTAAGGGGAAAAAAAATCATTACATGAACTTGTAAAGATAAATCTTCCTCGTTGCTTCGTAAACTCAATAAATATTAGCTTACAATTGTAA
Source organism: Hydrangea macrophylla (assembly GCA_033977485.1). Taxonomy (NCBI): domain Eukaryota; kingdom Viridiplantae; phylum Streptophyta; class Magnoliopsida; order Cornales; family Hydrangeaceae; genus Hydrangea; species Hydrangea macrophylla. The sequence goes on from CM066992.1 coordinate 92,810,440, forward strand.
ACAAAAAAAATGAAAAATTGCAGTTTACACACACACACAGAGACACACACACACACAAAAAAAACTATAATACAAAATTTAAATAGAGAGCGAAAATTAGGTTTGATGTACTTTCTAGAGTATGGGACATAAGGGACCATTGTACTCAAATTGCACTTCCTCACACTATCGAATACCTTAAACTTTTTTCTTCGATATCTTTGTTTCTTTAATATCTTCTTTTCAAATTTTTTCTCGTTAGCAAATTGATCGATTAGTGTGAATTGTGAAACAATGAGTATTCCAAATCCTATGGGAGTTGTCCTAAATATCGTAGTTTGTGGTACCATAACTGCACAACTGTTGTTGCAACATGTGATACAACTATGAAAGCATTTGAGAACTAATTTTCCGGATTCAAGTTTAGGAACCATATCATTAAAGTAGTATTTGGAACCAAATTTGAAATTTAAATGTAATGTTATGGTTTCCAAAAATTGGTTCTCATATGGTTTGACAAGTGTACTACATTTAACTAAGTGGTGACCATTGAATTCTCATTGAAAATTGTTTTAGGTGTACAATTACCAAAGCATTTGAAAACCAAATTTGGTGAGAACTATAGTAATATTCTATTTTTTTAAGTAGGATTTAGGCACTTTGAATTTGGGTTCCCTCTATTTAAATTAGTGCTCAAATAATGTTTCTTTTTATCTGGGACTAAAAATAAATGGATATAAATAAGGCTATAAATGTTTGACTGAAATTGAAACCCTAAAATACAATAAAATTTGAGGGCCCAAAACGGTTGCTTTGTCGGCCTACCCAAAACCCGCCCAATTGTCATATACTAGAACTCATTCTACAGTAAAAAAATAATTTTTTTTTCTGTTAATAGTCAAATTATAAGATGCCCTTAAAGAGCCACGGACTTGCAAGTTGCAACGTGGAGATTAAGAGTGCGTTGATTACCTTAATAAGTGCTGAAAAATTACCGTTTATTTGAAAAAATAGTCAAAAATTCACTGAAAATTTTAAGTGAAAAAAATTTCTACTGAAAATAATTATTGAATGTAGTTTATTTGAGTACTTGAAACACTGTTTTCAATATTGCAAACTCAATTACTTTAAAGTTTCAGTACTTAAAATTCAGCACTAAATTTTCAGTACTTAAATTTCAATTTTATCAAACAGCCCCTAAAAGTAGGCCTTAAGCCTTATAGTCTTCTATATGTAATGAAAAAAGGATTGTTCGCTATAGTATTTGCTTTTGTGATTCAATTATAACAACACATGCTATACTTCTCAAATTTTGTATCCCAAATGTTCTCTAAACACATGTGGCAATGGGACCACTTCAACGTTCTAATCAAAATCAAGTGAACCCATTACCACGTGTGTTTGGGAACATTTGAGCTATAAAATTTGGGAAGCACAACATTACTCTAAAAAGATTGCTATTGATTCGATGCTGCCTAAGATAATTTTTGATCAATCACAATATTTTGTGATTGGCTCATATTTTTAACAATTAAATCACAGAATTTGATTTGATAAACATTTCTATATTAGCTTTTGGAGTTTCATAATTACTTGTGAACTTTAAAAACTATTGCCAAAAACACTCGTAAATTTGTTTGCAATCAAAGTACACCTCAGTCAATTAATGCCATGCTTCCCAAATCCTAATCTCAAATGATGTGGCAGTGAGCCCCCTATATTTTGATGGAATAATGTGTCCCATCATTATTACTAGCATCCAATCAAAATCCAATTGTCCCACTGCCACATCATTTGAGATTGAGATTTGGGATTAGGATTTAGAAAGCATAGCATTATTCCAGTTCTTTTTTATGCACATTATGAACAACAATGCTAGGGTGACAAACACTTTTTACAAACACACTCTATTTCTCTCCTGGGTGGCACTGTGGGGTCCACTGAAATTATCCGGACCCCATAGTACCACCTAGGAGAGAGATAGATTGTGTTTGTAAGAGTTTGTAAAAAGTATTTGTCATCTAAATATTATTACTCCATTATAAATGACCCCTACTGTGAATCTTAAATCGCTACGATCTAAACACATTATTATAAATGAAAAATAGCTTAATTAGTTATATTTTCTTATGGCTAAATTATATTTTGGTACCCTGTAGTTTGGACAAAGTTTCACTTCGGGCTCTGTTGTTTGATCAATTGCAACACTTTGGTCCTTGTAGTTTTGAGTTGGTTTTAATGTAGGCCCTACCTCTAACTCTGTCAATGCAATTTGACGAAAAATTCACGTGCCTTGCATGAGTCCGCTTATTAGAGACATTTTGGTACCCTATAGTTTGGGCGAAGTTTCACTTTGGACCCTGGAGTTTGGGCGAAGTTCACTTGAGGCCCTGGAGTTTGGGAGAAGTTTCACTTTGGACCTTGAAGTTTGCAACACGCGTGAGTATCCCGTCAAGTTGCATTGACAGAGTTAGAGGCAGAGCCTATTGAAACCAATTTAAAACTACAAGGACCAAAGTGTTGCAGTTGAAACTAGAGGACTTAAAGTGAAACTTCGCCCAAATTTCAGGATACCAAAATGTAATTTAGCCTTTCCTAATTTGGATGCCGTATTGTCCAAGGCGAAATTGTTGCACATGTTCCACAGTTTACTGATGAAACAATAGCTCATGTATCTAAGCAAAATGTAAAAGGTGATGCCTACTATAATTCCAATGTTTTGAGCTTCTCCAACTGACACATGCTAAAATCAAGGGCAGATACTAAATTAATTCATAGTAGAGAGGGCTTGGTAAAATTAATTCATAGTAGAGAGGGCTTAGTAGGGGTGAAACCTAGTTAGAAGTTGTATTTGGGGTTGCCCGACTTTACTGGAGTTCTAGGGTTGTGCCCCCGAAGGGACTGCTAAAAATTAGCACAAAAACTTAAAGAAAATCATCTTCCGCACTTACATTAAAGTTACAACACTTTGGACCTAGCTACTACCCATTATAAATTGTTGCTAACAAATGGCTCCTAAAAAAAATACTACCGTATGCCACATTAGAAAATTTATTGCTCATATTTACACCAAATGTAACAAAATGACACATTGTTCTACAAATTAAGACCATGAAAATATACAACCACAAGTATTTGGTTGTGTTGTAGAATTTTCCAAAACTCGAATTGTGACACCTGCTCCGGCGACTATATTTTAATCATATTTAGCATGCATTATTAATTATATAATAATGTTGGAAATGCATATGTGATGTAACTATATAATAATCTTGGATGTTAGGAACGTTTTTGTTTTGTTTTGTTTGTTTTTTTTTTTTTTAATACAATTCACAGGATTTCACTATTCATGTTACTGTTTCGGTTTTGACTAACAAATGAATATACTATGGTGTGGTTGCTACTTCTTTCCTTCCCTTTATTTTACTTCATTTTTACCTAAAAATATAAAATATATAAAAACAAATAATTACACACATTTGATCAGTGACATCACCATTAAATTATATTTTCAAATATGCATGAAAAAACTAGGGATTTGGGGGATTAAATGAGCACGATGTCTATTATATTGGCACATGAATATGCAATATTCAGTATTTGTCAATGACTCATTATATTCATCTTCTTTATATCATATAGAGAGAGAGAGAGCTTGAGAGTTCTTGAGCTTTGACGGATTTCTCGACGATCCGAGTATCAAACGACCTCCAATCTTCGATACGAGACCGGTTTTGGACTCGTGGAAGTAAGGCCTACATATATCTATTTTTTATTTCGAGTTTAATCGATAGGTTTTTGGTGGGCCCATATGGGACCCATAACCAAAATTGGGCGATTTTGTGTAAGAATCGAACCCGGTGTAGAAGTGAACTTCTGTTTCACGTTCTTAAGCAAATCGTTCGAGGTGAGTGATATAAATGTTGAATTTTGGATGGTTCTATGGTTTAATGCATTTCATATGCTAAGGACCTTATATAGATACCATGTGTAGTTCATATTGGGCAAAACTCATGTGTAAAGTAATCTCAAAGTATGTTGAAATGAAAAGCATGATGATTTGCTAGTGGTGCATGTTTATGTGCCTATGTGGGTTAAAGGGGGATTTGTGCTAATTTACCATGAGACGTCCTCTCGAAGGGGGAGGATTCGTAGTGGCGACGGCTACTTGCCGAGAAAGGCATTAATGTGACATGTCGAAGGGGCATGGGTCGTGGTTGAGTCTTAAGACTTTGGATCGGTGAATGTGCACTTATTCCTTAGAGACCAATAGTTATGTGTTATGATGGATTTGAACATATTTGTCATACGTATGCTTGATTTATATTATTCACTAAGCGTTAGCTTAAACAAATCAATATATCTGTGGTTATATAAATAACCATTCAGGGGCAAGGACTAGAGGAGAGAATTGCGAGTGATGAGGCAAAGAAGGACTGTGATCTTCTTATGTTATAGAACTTGAAGCATGCTTGTAATATATGTTAACTCATGTTGGTTGTTTAACCGTGCGACTTGTAATAAGACTTGTTATATATGCGAGTACGACACTTGGTTCACCTTAGGACCTAGTTTGCCGAGACGTGTGAAGCTTGTACTTTTGATACTTGTAATCCGGGAAAGGTTTATGGTTGTTGAATAAATGGTGTATATGTCTTTGCAAGTCCTTAGAATGTTTACAAAGCTTTTGAAATGATTTGGTTTGAAAGGAGTTGGTTTGAATTGATTATATTTGGTTTGGTTTCTTTTGGTAAAATGGGTATTGCGTTATTAGCGGCGTTTGTGCGGAAGCGCCGAGAATTAATGACATTTATTAGAGAAGTGCCGTTAATTAACGGCGTTTGCGAAAAAGCACCGGCAATTGTGAATACGGTCTTTTGGAGGTTGGGTTTCTGCCCAGACCCCATTCGACCGGTCAAACGGGACAGTTCGATCGGTCAAAATACCCCCTGCAACAAAGTTCAAACTCCTTATTCCAATGTTTGGAACAATTTTTAATTAGGTATAGGGGTATCTTTAGGGACCCATTGACCTACGAAACTGTTACTTTTGAAAACAAAACTCGTTAAGGTGTGTTTGGGCACGTGTTTAATATAACCTTTGAAAAACAATTTGGAAGATGGTTATTTTGGACCAAAACTTTTATTATGGTCATTTTGGGAACTTTAATCATTGTTGGTAAGCCTTGATGGCGTGCCACGTGACCTGGGACTACCTTGTTGGTTCCTGGGCATGGCAGATGATTATCGAACCCAATTATAGGTTTGGCAATGGGTTTTTTGAATTATCATATTGATTTACACTAACAAAAAATCTTTTCTTCAAGTGCATCTTGTTTAGTTCTCAAATATTGTGCCTCAAATGATGTGGGTGTAATTTCTTTTTTTTTTTTCCTCGACAAAAGTAATGCACTGTTTCATCTAAAAATCAAGTTGGATTTCAACTGATAACTTTTGAATTTTTGTTGTTTTCACAGTTGATTTTGGTTGCAAATGAGGCCCTGGTCGACAAGAATGGCTCGAACAAGTCGGCGGTTGCAAAGCACAAGTGAGTGTGGCTTACCTATGAGTCATATTGTTAAACCATGTATTTTAGGGATTTTACTTTTCATTTGCCTAAAACGTTAAATGTTGCCTTTTTTTTCTTCTCTCTCTCTTTTTTTGGCTTTGAATTTCAAAACATTCTATGATGCTATAACATTGAATTTTCAAAACATTTTTTTCGACTTCGTTGGTAGGTCTCTCAGCTAACTAGGATTTAGCTGACATGTGATTATTCTTCCCTCAATTTATGATGCCATCTTTCAAAATTTGTAATGTTATTTCAATCTTGATAGGAAATTTTAGTTCATAAATTGTGTACTCATACCTCATGGTTGAGTCTCCATCCAATTTGTGATCATTTTGTTATGAGAAAAGGAATGAAAGATGCAACTTTTTTCTGACCTTTCTTCCCCAAATTGTTGTAGCTATTCTCTTTAATTAGTGTTAATTTACCTACTTACCTGGTAATAATTCCATGTTTCTTTGCAAGAACTACATTCAAAGTAGAATTGAAATTTAAAGTTCCTCTAGGTTGACCCAATTTGAACTATTTCAAGGAACCGAATTGAAAGTTCCTTAGTAGTGCTTTTCAGCCTTTTTATTTGTCAATATATTTGGGTGTAAATATATTTTCTCAGAACCAGGGGGATGGGATTGATCCCAACTCAGACTCCTAATTTTAAGAATTTGTTTGCTGAATATTTATTGTTGTCAAATTTGTATGATTGTTGTACCACATGCTTTGACAGTGTTGTGAGCCTGTGACATTTTGTTTCTATGGAATTTTTCAGTTGTATTTTGGGATTTTTGTAGTTATTTTCTTCTTTCTTTGTTGTTAAAATACACGTGGAATGCTATTAAATGCCGATGACACATGGAGTTAAATAATGGCTGTATGCATGCATGTTAAAATTTTCAATAGTGCATGTTAACAGGGTCTAAAGTTGAAATAACAAAGGAGATTGTCGATTTTTTTTTTTACGACAATTTTTGTACATGTTATGTAGCTCTAGAGTTAAAATCAGTTGTTATTGCCCATTTAGACTTTTTTCGCCTCTCAGGTAGTGCCCTCGGGCACAGGCAATACTTAGTATATATATATATATATATATATATATATAAGACTATAACACATAGGCCTCGTTTGGTTGCCGGATAGGATAAAGGGGTATAGTATTAAAGTGTAGTTAGTTATCCTGGGATCACTAACCACAGGATAAAACAGTGCAGTATTATTTTAATACTGTGTTTGGTTCGTGCTGGATTATACTGAGGATAAAATGCAATTAGTCTAACACTGTGTTTGGATGACCATGGTATAAGCCTGGATTAATCTGTAACTTTCCATAAATACCCCTTTTACTAAAAAATTACCAAATTGCAATGAATATACCAAAACACCTTCCCAATACATATATCCCACATTTTTTGCATAACATTAACTACAAAATACATATGTTCCATACTTTTTTGAGCAAAAAAATTAAAAACAAACTACAAAATACATAATAACAATGTCAATAATATGTCTTAACAGGCTCTGAATATCTGTCCTAAAGAGTCTAGTGTCTTGCTTCCAACTTGTAGGACATAACTCTTGCAAATCATCTATAAGTGCTTATTCCTCAGTCTTGGTCCACACTCTCCTACATCTTTTAAGACAATATTAGACAATCTTGCAATTAATCATCAAAACTAAAATCAAAGAAAAAACAAGTTAATCATACTAAATTACATTTACTTAAGTTACCCACATCATCCTTTTCAAACAAACAAATACCCCTCCAAACTCATCCCATAAGATAGGAATAGGAATGTGATCTGTAACACAGGAAATTAGGTAAGAAATGGAAAAAATAAATCAAACCTCAGATTTCATAAAATATAGTCCTATGTTTTGCAAACTCCACCTAGAGGAAAAAGGCTAATTCTCTCAATAGCTCTACACCCAAATTAAAAGTTGAGTTTCTACAATCCAACCCCAATATATATATATATATATATATATCAGATAAAGAAATCTCAGGAAGCTTAAAAAACTTCCTTAAAACATCAGATTTCACAAACATATACCAAATTGAACATAAGACCTTGAAGTTGCAACTAATAATAATTTTGAAGTCAAAGAGAGAATGTTTTTAAAGCTTGAACAGAGGTTTGGAAATGGCAACCAATAAGTCAGTTCACAATTGAATGTTATTAAATATCATAACTCATAAGCTTCATCCTGAGCTCTTTAAGGCACCAATTTTAATACGGTCCATTGCATAAGTTTGGGTAGTAAAAGCTATTAAACATTAATTTATATTTTATATCAACCATCATATGATTCCAACATAATATTTTTTTTTTTTAGAAAAAAGGAACTTAACATGTTCCTCAAAGCAGTAAGAGCAACATAATAGCCAATGCTGGTAAAGTTGAATGGAACGAAAGAAAGAAAGCAGTAGGGGGATGGGGATAGCACTACACCAATCTTTTACAGGATATTATGATGATTAAAACCTGCTGTTCCTAGTACATATTTATATATACACACATATATGTATATGAATTTATAATGCAAAATTCTCAATTGATCAAGCACACACACTAAGCAGTTATGTATATATATATATATATATATATATAAATATATGGCTTTAATCAAACAAGTAGGAATCATCCTCAGCAGACAAAGAAAAAAATATCCAACCAAAGAAGAGACAACAGATGGAGAGACAGATTGAAGCAAGTGCTAAAACAACCAAAAATAAAAATAAATAAATAAAAGGATAAAGAAAACTCCATTGAGATTCCCAAAAGGCAATTTGTGTGTAACCATTTTAAAAACAGCCCTTGGAATAAATGCATAACAGTTCTGAAAAGAACCAAGAGATGGCTATAGATATATAGATATCCAGATCTTATCTTGGACATTTATACAAATAGTTAATGTGCAATTCTAGGAGAATGCAGCAATTATCCAAATAGCAACCATTAATCAAAACTTAGAATTAAAGTTGAAAGATAATTACTTCTATGTATTTCCAATAGCAAGTTTAAGAACAGAAGATTTGGGTATGAGTCTATCATATAAATTTTGAGTGTGGTTTAACTGAAAATCATTTTTCTCAACAAGAGATGAATTCCAATGTTATTACCCACCACAATTTGCACTCTAAAAACCATAAGCATTCAGATGGAAATCAAACTAGAGAGTGCCTATAAGATAGAAACAGTAAGCAAAAGTAAGGACCTTAAAATTGGATAAAGCAATTTTAGCAAGGAACCGAAACCCCTCTCTAGAAAAAGTTAGTTGGATGACATGTCGAATACTAAATCTATTTTAATATCAACCCCTGAGATTGAAATTAGGTGTTTGATAACAAAATGAAGCATAGATAAGAAAACAATTTCATTAAAATGTGAATAAAAATAAAAAACTAAAAGACTCAAGATCATAGCCATAGCATTTGAGTAACAAATTGGTGATTATGACTGCATTCTGCATATCTTCTCTCCCATCCCTACAAACCCAAACTACATATATATTAAAAAACAATGTCCTCTCCTTTTTGAGGAAACAAACAAAGTCCTAATTTAATCTCTTGAAACAAATAGCAAGAAATTAAAATATTTTGGGAAAAAAAAAACCATATACTATATCAAGTCCTCTGTTCAATCCCTTTCTTTTCTATGTCCAGAATACCCAAAAAAAACAGTTTATACATAAGCCTCATTGAATCTAGGAAACCCTAGTTTCAGAAATATTGAAAAATCGTATAGATCTAGCATAGTTCTAAAAATGAGAAAATAAGTAAAAGTTAATATGAGAAAATAAAATAAAAATTACAGATCTAAACTTTTTAACATTAAAACTTCAAGATCTAACATTTTTAACTTCAGAACTTCAAGATCTAACTTGAGATTTAATGAAACCCTAACTTTGAAACCTCAAGATTTAATCAATCAACAACAAAACCACAATATATGACTAACACAAACTAGTAATCAATGTACCTGATGGTCGTGAGGGAGGTGGTCGGCGATGGGAGTGGGAGGTCGTCGCCTTCTTTGGAGCGCCCTTCATCTCTTCTTTCTTGTCTCTTCTCTCTTCTCTCTCTTCTCGCTTCTGTTAGCGTGAATTATGAGCTCAGGGACGTGAGTTTGTGCTTTTATTCCAGGGGTATATTGGTCAAAATGATTCACAATCCCACTCCCCCCTTATCCCCGTGTGTTTAATACTTGCCCCCTCTTGGTATTGTTTAATCCCACCTACACAGCATTATTTTTAACCACACTCTATTATATCTTGAGTTAATTTATATTAAAATGGACCAAACAAACATGGTATTAACCCGGATTGGACTAAAATAATCCAATCCCCCTTAATTATCCGGCAAACAAACGTGCCCATAATGCATATACTGATATAAGCATATTATATATATATATATTTTTTAAATTAAGTGTTTTTCGAGTCGGGTTGGGTGAATCGGGTTTCCACCCGTCTTGATATGTGACTCCACCCGAAACTGTTGAATTTTCACTCTCAAGACCTGTGACTCTACACACATTATTTAAAACTTAAAAATAAGACTATGAATGAGTCGGATAAGTCGGGTGGACAGGTGAGTTTTGAGCAGCGGAAACATTGCTCAGTATATCATGTGATCCAGGAATATTGAATAATTTTTCCCCTCCAAGACACATCCCAAATCTAAGAATCCAGTGTTCCTGAAGGGGATTTTTATAAATTGAATAGTGACGCTGCTTTTAAGCTTGATGTGGGCTTGAGCTTCTCTGGAGTGGTCGCTAGAAATCATGCAGGAGTTGTCCATGGTGGCACCAGTTCAAGCCACTTTTGCAAAAGTATTGCTCAAGGTGAAGCTTTGGCATTGCTTGATGCTGTGAATCTTGCTGCAAGCAATCATTGGGAGCACGTTGTTTTTGAGAGTGATGCAAAGCTGGTTATTGATGCTGTGAACTATTTCCCTTCCAAAACTCCATGGGACTTACAAGGGATCTGTGGGGACATTTTAGATTTGGCTAGCACGTTTAAATCTTTTTCTTTTTCCTATATTCCTAGGAATGCTAATCGTGTAGCAGATTGGGTTGCCAAATCTGCCAAACTTGGTGAACTGCCTACTTGTTGGCTTACTTCTTTTCCTTTTGAGTTTTCTAGGCTTATTTGTAATGACCTTTACCCCAATGTGGGTTGATTTGTTATGTTATATGTTCTTCTACCAAAAAAAAAAAAAAAAAACACTCGGCCTCTGAATCCACTTTTTGAGCTGAACCTGCATTGTCTTAGCAAAAAAAGAGCTAAACCCGCGTAGAGAGAGAGAGAGGACCCATCCAATGATAAAGCAGTAGACACTAGTTGGCATCGAAACATGAGGGCCCCTTTCCCTCCGCCACCGAAACTGGGCGTCGCACTGCCGGAAGACGACGGCGACCCCATCCGCACCGCCGCTGTCGGCGGTGGGCTCCGCAAGAAGTCCACAGGGGTACGGCCCTGGCTACTCCTGGACTCGACAGGCCAGGCCCAAGTCGTCGAGGCCGGAAAGCACGCCATCATGCGCCGGACCGGCCTTCCGGCCCGAGACCTCCGGATCCTGGACCCACTCCTCTCGTACCCGTCTACCGTATTGGGTCGAGAACGGGCCATCGTCATCAACCTCGAGCACATCAAAGCTATAATTACAGCTCAGGAGGTTCTGTTACTCAATTCCAGAGATCCCTCTGTTATGCCCTTTGTTGAAGAGCTTCAGCGCCGTATTTTGCGGCACCATCACGCTATCAAATCCCAGGTTTCTCTCTCTAACTTTGTCTACCATTACTCTTTTTTTTTTTTTGGTTCTTGATCTCACTATGTGTATGTATATAGTAAGTGACATAATAGTGTGTGTTTTTCTCAAATATGTGAAATTATAACTTTGAAATTTGGTACCTCTATTTGGGAATTGAGGGTTTGACTGTTATATTAGTAAAAATCAATATAATTAACTTTGCCCTAAATAGTAAACCCCACTCTTATCATGGGGCTAAATCATTGTTTGTTTTTTGTTGTTTCCAAATTTATTTATGGGCTCCTATGCTTTGTTTGGTTGATGGATTTGGTGGATGAGAGCTAAAATAAGGAAAACATTGAAGAGATACTAAAGAAAGGAAAGAAGTGTAGGTACACCTAAGGGAATGCCTAAATAGAGTGCAACTGCCGATGTGGATTTCCAAAATTATTCATTAGTTACCAAACAAAGTTCGAATTAATTTCAAAACTGCCATGACACATTAGGTGGATAGTTTAGGTGCAGAAATCCGCTCTTCTTAGCATTTTCCAAAAGGTACATCTAATACTCCTATTGAAATTGTTAAGGGTCACTTCCCTTCCTTTTTTATTGAGTTTCTGTAATAGTGAATTTTATTTTTTTAAAATTTTATTTCTAATGTTTTCTAAGCATAGAGAAAAGCAATAGGGAGATTGTTTTTAGTTTTCCTTCTCAAAATCTGCAAATTAAAGGAGCCTTAGGTTATGAAACTATGAGCTGATAATTTGATGTGATTTGGTACTGGTGGCAAAGGAGGGTATGATCAGTGCTGATGATACAGAGTGGGAAAATTTGTATGAGTCGGGGGAGCTACAATCAAGGGTTGATAGCCCCCGGAATTCTGGAGGCTTCCCGCAGACAGGTGATGGGCCGAAGGCAGAAAATAAACAAGCTCTCGACAATCGAGACGCTTTGAAGGTTCTTCCGTTTGAGTTTATTGCATTGGAGGCTTGTCTTGAGGCTGCTTGCAGCTGCTTGGACAATGAGGTACTATATGTACATATAAACACACACGCGCGCGCGCGCATGCAAACACATCTATGTAGTACCTTTCCCCCCTTTTTCTGAAGTTTGGAATGTTGCTTCTTATTTTTGGTTTAATGATGATGTTATCTGATTTAGTTTCTTATTTTCCCTTGCCCGTTTCTTTTCACTTATATTTCAAACAGGCTAGGACATTGGAGCAAGAAGCTCATCCAGCCTTGGATAAGCTGACTTCAAAGATTAGTACTCTCAATTTGGAACGTGTCCGTCAAATTAAAAGTCGCTTGGTTGCAATAACCGGACGTGTTCAGAAGGTCGAGTGGATTCTGCTTATATTGTTGTGTTTGATTTTGCTTTAATCTTTACTTACCTTGTGCTTACAATGACTATAAAGGTTATGCACCAAAGTTTTAGAGTTTATTGTTTAGTTGAAGTTGATTTGGTACCGTTGTTTCAATCCACGTGTACTTGGTGATTTCATGTTGATTCTGCGGTCAGTTTCAAGTTTTAAATGTTATGTAGAGGAACGTACCATTCATAGACAAACTCTATATTTGTGTGGGTATAACTGTATAAACGTCTTTTGTTCTCCCTCTAAATTGAGTTTGGAAGCTGCTTTGAACCATTAAGGAAGAATTGACAACGTCAAATATCTAATTAATTGTTGTTATTATTTATGCGTGCACTGAGAGGCTGAGATTTGACATACTCGTTATAAAATGAAGCAAAAAATGTTAACAACGATAAATTTCGTTCTTTGTTTTCCTTTTTAGTATTGTTGATCAGAGAGTTGAGCGGTGGGAGTAAGGTGGGGAACCACTGTTCTCGCGAAGCAAGGAAAATTTATCCCTCGTTTTGATACCGAAGCAAATACAAGCAATATTTCATTCATTTTTTCACGTCACTTTTCCTCCTAGTACATTTCACTTCAGGCCCGATACGCATTCAGAAATACTATATGTGCTATTTATTTGAAATGAGCAGAAGTGGGTAATCTGATATAAGCTATTTATGTGAAATGAACAGAAGCTAATCGTGCGCACATATACGTCTTCTAGGTAAGGGATGAATTAGAGCACCTACTGGATGATGATGAAGATATGGCTGAGATGTACTTGACGGAGAAGCAACAACTTGAAGATTCTTCTGTTTCCACTATGACTGAGCAAGATGACATGGATGATGATGTTCTTCAGACCGACGTGGATGATAGGCACGTCATATCGTTGCCTATTGCTTTGAAAATAGAAATGCCTTGGTTCTTTCATTTAGTTTTTTTTGGTTTCCTCTCCTTATTTTCTTCATAATCCAATGTAGAATTTTATTTTTGTAATGAATCAGGATTCCAGCGGAGATATCTTTGGAAGGTGACAACCCCGAGGAACATTTGTTTGGGGCACCTAATGCACTTGGTGGAGATAGTCATCGGACCCACACTAGTACCACACACAGTGCTATAAGCAAACAACTTGACGTGGAGGAGCTTGAAATGCTATTGGAGGCTTACTTTGTTCAGATTGATGGAACACTCAATAAACTATCCACGGTATGCAACTCCACTTGGTTTGCTCAAGTCATTTTGTATTGTGTATTTGTGTGTACTTTTTCTTTCGAACTTAACTACATATTTGTATTTTGCTCATGAAGGGTGTCTTTTGGTCAAGACTCAAAAGTAGCATTCCTTGTTCTTTTCCTTTTCTTGTCTTTTCTTTTCTCCATGGGAAAATCACCCCCCAACTCCCCCCTCCCCCCCACCTTTTTTTTCCCCCAAGTATGAGAATTAAGCTTCTGATCTCATAGACAGGTACATTGTTTTACTTGTAACAAAGTCCTAGTAAATTTAACAATGCGATTGAGTAGGTTTTCATGACCAAGAGTATATTTTTGACTAACACATAGAGCTCCTCTACTACTTGTTATGAAGATTTCCCATATTCAGGCCGTGTGTCTAGGACTCAAGTCATTGATACTGTTGCCGAACACGTAGATTAAAGCAAAAATATAACGACGTCTTGGAATCCACCAAAATCTCTTAAGAGTCCACCAAGACCAAAACTAGTAAAAGCAATAATAATTGTTATTTCATCATAAAAAGTGTCCCAAAACCATAGTTTGCGACGACGGCTGTAAAGCTTTGGGAATGTGGCTATGGTGTCAGCACCAGATACACATGCTAGAAATAGAGCGACAAGTTCCTGCATTCAGTTCTTCTAGATATTTTTGCTCTTAACTGATTGGTGAAAATGTCTACAATTGTAGGCTTGTCTGTGTGTGTGTGTGTGTGTGTGTGTGTGTGTGAGAGAGAGAGAGAGAGAGAGAGAGAGAGAGAGAGAGAGAGCCTCCTTATACAAGGGCCTTAGCAACAAAATGTTGCTAAAGAACTTTATACAAAATGTTCTTTATTGAATGGAAATCAATTTTTCACTATACACTAATATTCCATATTTTGGCCTTTGGTTTGACCATAGTCCATTTTCTGTCAAGACCAAAGCAAACCGAAATGGCTCATATCTTGTTGAACTTCTCGTGGTGGCTGTGGTGAGTTGTTTCAGGAGTCCTGGGAATTGTCAAATGTCTATATTATGAAGATTTTTGACTAACACATAGTACTACTTGTTATGAAGATTTCCCATATTCAGGCCGTGTGTCTAGGACTCTGGTCATTGATACTGATGCCGAACACGTAGATAAAAGCAAAAATATAACGACCTCTTGGAATCCACCAAGATCTCTTGGAGTCCACCAAGACCAAAACTAGTAAAAGCAATAATAATTGTTATTTCATCATAAAAAGTGTCCCAAAACCATAGTTTGCGACGACGACTGTAAAACTTTGAGAATGTGGCTATGGTGTCAGCACCAGATACACATGCTAGAAATAGAGCGACAAGTTCCTGCATTCAGTTCTTCTACATATTTTTGCTCTTAACTGATTGGTGAAAATATGTCTACTGTTAAGTTACCAGCTACTCCAAAAGCTTAAGCTTTTAGAGAATGGGCCCAACAATGTATATCAAGCTTCAACACCCTCCCTCACGTGCAACCCCGACTTGCACGTGGAGAGCAAACAAACCAAACTCCATCATAGTAGAGACAAATAACAAAGTGCAAATATGCACAACAAAGCGGGGATGGAGAGTCGAACCCAGGACCTCTCACAAACAAGGCTCTGATACCATGTTAAGTTACCAACTACTCCAAAAGCTTAAGCTTTTAGAGAATGGGCCCAACAATGTATATCAAGCTTCAACATCTACAATTGTAGGCTTGTCTCTGTGTGTGTGTGTGTGTGTGTGTGAGAGAGAGAGAGAGAGAGAGAGAGAGAGAGAGAGAGAGAGAGAGAGAGAGAGAGCGCCTCCTTATACAAGGGCCTTCAGCAACAAAATGTTGCTAAAGACCTTTATACAAAATGTTCTTTATTGAATGGAAATCAATTTTTCACTATACACTAATATTCCATATTTTGGCCTTTGGTTTGACCATAGCCCATTTTCAGTCAAGACCAAAGAACCGAAATGGCTCATATCTCGTTGAACTTCTCGTGGTGACTGTGGTGAGTTGTTTCAGGAGTCCTGGGAATTGTGAAAGGTCTATAATCTCTGTTCAGTCTGTGATTGAAGGTAGGAGCTTTAATGGATTAAAAGCAAGGAAAAGTCTGTTGAGGCTATGATTGAAGGTAGGAGCTTTATTAACCATTTTTCCGAAAAGAAGGTAGGAGCTTTAATGGATTAAAAGCAAGGAAAACTTTAACAGCAATCGGAAGTTAGAAATTCATGAAATGGGTGAGAGTGAGATTTGCAATTTTGGTGATGAGAAATCATTTAGCTGATTTAACAGGAAAGCTTGAAACATTTTGATTTGGACTAGGGAACAGCATGTCGCATATATTTCATATGCTTTATTTTAGTTTCTTTGTTATTGGACTTGGTATGTTGTTCTTGTTAAGTGTGACTTCAGCAAGCAAGTCCCAACACCACCTGAGAATTCTATTTCCAAATTATTTTCTTAATTTGACTATTTGCGGTATTGACATTTTCTTTTACAATGTGGTGTTATTGGAAGCTGAGGGAGTATGTTGATGACACAGAGGACTACATCAACATAATGCTAGACGACAAACAGAACCATCTTCTTCAAATGGGGGTCATGTTAACAACGGCAACCTTGGTGGTGAGTGCATTCGTGGTCGTGGCGGGTATCTTCGGTATGAATATTAATATTGATTTGTTCAACAATGAAAAAGCCGGTATGCAAGAGTTCCTCTGGACTATTGGTGGCAGCGCCACCGGTAGTATTTTTCTCTATGTTGTTGCAATTGCGTGGTGTAAGCACAAACGCTTGCTTGAGTGATGTATATAATAAGCATTGTATTGTAGAGCCAGTGACTTTGTTGATTTGTATTTATAGTTGTATTTTAAAAGCACACTAAATTACATCCGTTACCAACTGGTTTCTATATGTATAGCATTAGGGTGGTGTGTGTAAGAATAGCTGTATCTTGTATTTTTCATGACAATTGTTTTTACATGGAATAATTGGGTAATCATGTTGAGAGTCTCTTGAAGTGTTTGTCCTGGTGTGTGTGAGAGTGTGTGTGTGTGTGTGTGTGTGTGTGTGTGTGTAAAGGAGAGTGGAAAAATTGCCCATGTTGAGAACACATTTGCACCTCCCGCTGAACTTTATTGCCGTTGTAGATGAGTTATCCATAGTTTTCTCTGTCATGCCAACCAAGCTTGAGCAACCTGGTTGGCTTGTTTACACACCTGAAATGTCTCGCTTACTCCTTCAAACTTGTAATATGAATAATTATTTTTCCAAATATTATATTAGGGAATAGATATTGAGCTGCAAGCCTGCAACTCTGGCTGGCTGTGTTTGGCTTTATGTGTCCCTAAGCTCGATTTAATTTTTACCCGAGAATATGTCCAAAGTCCACCTGAGCTAGGCCTCTAGCCTTAACCAATCTAACCCAAGTTTCGCCCGAGCAAAATTTTGTTTGCTCGGATTATCCGAAGAAACAATACATTAGAAGCAACTAAAATGTCAAATTCACTAGTTTGAGACATTCTATAAATCAATTTATTAGGCTGTCTCTAAATTCAAATTTATCTACGTCGGTTTTAACTTGTGTTTTCAAGCTGACAATACTTTGAATATCTTGATTCAATTATTTTTTAGAACTGTATCTACATACTTCAGGAACTGTGTCTTTAACGTTTTTTTTTTTTTTTTTTTTTTTTGTTTTTTGTTTTTAATAGAAGGTTACACTACGTGAAATACATCATCTCTTATGGCAGATTTTTCACATAATTTCGTAGAAAATGCCATGTGCTCTCAAGATTTATTTTACAAATTCCTAGACTAGTGCATATGTATTCAAACATGTAGGATAGAGATGGATGTGTTTTAAGTAATGTAAGCGGTCTGGTCGGTTTTTTGGCACTTTAAAAACCGACCAGATAGGTTCGGTTCTCTGTTTATTTTTATTTTTTTATTTTCGTGTTTGACCTTTTAGTGTGTTTTTTTTTTTGGCTTGGAGTATTACGGTTTTGCAGTTTTGGCTTACACCCCTAGTTTTAAGCTACTATGAATAATCTTTGAAAAGCAGGTACTTATGTCCAGCAAACGAAGCAGCTCAATTAGAAAAGAGTAAAACTTGGGACACATTCAAACACACAACATTTGAGACACAATCCAATTAATGTGTCTATCTCTCGCATGTGATGTCACTTTCCTAATTTGGAATGTCCAAATTAGGAAAGTGGACACTAATTTTGGGACAACCCAATTTTGGGGCATCCCAATTAATGAGTTTCCAAATATGAACTCATAAAATGGGACGGAGGGAGTATAAAAGAGTGAATACCTCGGTATGCGTGCAATTTGAAATCTATTTGGCCAATTAGGTAATTTTACACTTCGATTTGTCCTGTTTAATAATTTTACACATATAAGTCAATACAAATTACGGCTAAATTAAAATTTCTTCATCATATGCATTAAAAATTACATAGAGGTCAATACAAGTGTTTAGATTATGGCTAGGTCATTACAAAAATTACATATAGGTTAATAAAAATGTTCAAATTATGGATAGGTCAAAGACAACTTTTAAAATTAAGGAGAATGAAACAATTTACAAATACTTATTAAAAGGGCAAATTGATTTTGCCTAATTTGATATTTTCTAATTTATTTAATATCTTTTGGTCATTTAAAAAGGTATATTGCGGCTGGAGTTAGGTGATGTGCATACAAAATTGTATGTAAGGTAATAAAAGTATTCAAATTATGGACAACGAAATTATCTCTAAGAGATGCAATTTTTTAAAATTAAGGAGAAGGAAACAGTTTGGAAATAATTATTGAAATATCATATATTCTTTGTTATTCTCAAATATGTGACAATGGATTTACTAAATTTAAATGGATTATGTTGAAATGATTGCACAATTCTTAAAGGTTGCCACTACCATATGTGTTGGGAATCACATTTGATATACAAAATTTAGGAACCATATATAGTGTCGCCTGAGACACAATAATTGACAATCAAAGGGAAAAAAAAATTTGTGAAAATTATGACAATTGTCAAATTATAAAAGTCCATTGAATGGGGAGTTGTCAAATTATAAAAGTCCGTTGAATGGGGAGATAGAATATGGTGTTAGTTTAGTTAAGTCATTACACAATTAAAAAGAAGATTAATTGCGATTAATTTTTTTAAAAATGACTTTATTATGTCATTAATATAATTAAAAATAGTATATTCCCAGTATATTATGTTCTCTGACTATTACAATTTGACTATTATATTTTTGTAACTCTTTTGTTTGTTTTACTAATTGTTTATTATTATTATTATTATTATTATTTTAAGGGTTAATTGCAAAAACACCCCCTCAACTATGACCCGTTTTTTAGTACACCCCCTGATTTAAAAAAGTGAACAACTTCACCCCCCCAACTATCAATTTTTTTTTAGTCTCAAACGCCGTTAACGGAAGTAATGAAATGACGCATATACCCTTGGTCTGAATTGCAAAAACACCCCCTCAACTATGACCCATTTTCGAGTACACCCCCTGATCTAAAAAAAGTGAATAACTTCACCCCATTCCCCTCTCTCTCTCTCTGCAACTTCTCTCTCTAAATTATAAGGTCCCAATTTAAAAAAAAAAAAACTATGTGTAATATGTTGGTCCAAAAAATCAACCCCACAATTTAGAAAAAATAACTATATATAAAACATTGGTCCAACTATAATCCAACACACCCTAAACATTTGTCCCAACTCATTTACATCTCATCTCTTAGTTTAGTCTACATAAATTGTTTTACCATCATGCCAAACTTTACAAATTTCAATCAACTATCAACCCTTATTACTGTTAGGTTTTATTTGGTTCATGGATTTAGTGAGGGAGAGAAAAGAAGAAATGAAATCGAAAAAGAAAATTAGTTCTCAGGTATTTTCCCTTCTATTTCATCCATGATTAATAATATCGAAAACTAATAATATTTAAAATATGAGTAATGCTGTGCTTATCAAATTTTGTATCCTAGGTGATTCTCAAACACGTGATAGTAGGCCCACCAGTTTTGATTGGAGGATGCTGAAGTCGTTCCACCATTATTGAAGTTGGTATTGCCGTCATATGTATTTGGAAACCATTTGAGATACATTGGGAAGCATAGCATTACTCTTTCCTTGTAACTAAGCCAATGTATTGCATATAATAAGGTTTTTTGGGTCTATTTGTAATTAAGCCAATATATTACATATAATAAGTTTTTTTTTTTTTTTTTTTTTCAAATTTTGGGAGAATGAAGTATAATTGGACCAACATCTTACATATAAAATCATTTTCTTTTAGCCTAACTGATATTTTTTGGAGGGCTATATAACAAGTTTACTTAAAATTTAAAATTTTCCTAAAATACACATGTAAAAGTGTAATTTTCAAAAGCCAAGGGTCTCCTTCTCCCCTAAATCCGCCACTAGTCGTGGTGGTGTGGGGCAAGAAAATGAGAGAGAGAGGGAGAGGGGAGAGTGAGAAATCAGGGTAGACTGTAAAGAGAGATCAAACTCATTTTGGACACAAAGGGTAAAAGTGTCCATTTTTGCTCTCACGTGATGGGCACATGCCCATTTTCATTTGCAAACAAACGGAGGGGGTCAACTTGTCGAATAAAACAAACGGAGGGGGTCAATTTGTCGGAAAAAAAAGTTCAGGGGAGCGAGTTGAAAACGGGTCATAGTTGAGGGGGTGTTTTTGAAATTAACCCTTATTTTAATCTCATTCATTTATTGAGATTCAATATCATTGACTCCCAAATTTGGATTTAAATTTTGATTTACAAATGTTTTAACAGTTGCAATACATTCAACTACATTAATGATCAGTTAATTCTAGTAAAAAAGTTGCTCTAAATGGCACAACTTTCAAATCATTTGAAAGCCAAATTTAACCATATGTTCCCTCGATATATCCTATTGTATAGTAGTTAACCACATGATATTACCATATGTGACAAGGAGGGGTAATGCTAGGTACACAACATGGTCACAAAAGAGAAGCTCACAAAATGATGTAGCATTCCATGTGACATTTGGCTGAATATTATTGACTCTCAAATTTAATTTGAAATTTTGATTTTCAAATGGTTTGATAATTATACTATACACAATTACACCAACGATAAGTGATTTTTTTAAATCGAAAGTTGTTATAAATATATACACACACACACATTACTCCGTGAGAATTAGAATGTTTGGGTGTGTTTGATAAAACTGAAAATTAAGTGCTGAAAATTAAGTGCTGGATTTTAAGTATTGAAAATTTTAAGTGATAAAATTTATAATACTGAAAAATTGAAAATAGTGCTTCAATTACTGAAATAGAATGCATTCAGTGATTATTTTCAGTAAAAAAAAATTTTCACTTAAAATTTTTCGTAATTTTTGGCTACTTTTTCAATTCAATGGTATATTAACAAACGCACAAAAAAAATAATAAATGATGAATCTATTCATTTTCAACACTTATCAAACACGTGTGTGGATGGATACATATACAGAAATTGCATTCATAGTAATCATATTCGTGGAGATCTGATATGAATTCATCTGGGAGGAAACGGAAGCCGAAAGATACGAACGATCTAAACCCTAAAAACGACGACGTTGTTGGTATGCATTGTTTGGTGGTTCCTCGATCAGTATCTTTGTTGTGAATCAACGTCCACTTTTTATGTTTTTTGCCGATAAATCTAACATAGGGTTTTTGTGATTTGATATTTATCATAATACATAAATACACTATCTAATCTTAGTTCTGATCAAGTGAATAACTTGAAAAAAAAAATAAAAATAAAAAACTCAAATACCCTATTTTCCTTTGATTCAACACTGTTTAATTACTTGTTTACTATTTTTGTGTGTTTACTTTGAAATTAAGAAAATTCTGCGCTACGACCAAGCGGTTTGGTCATATCAATAGGATCAAAACATGGTGCAATGTTTTGTTCTTGGCTATAATGTTTTGTGAAACCTCTAAGCAAAACAACTATAGAAACTACTAGAATTTTATGACATGGGTACAATTTTTGTGACTTGTTATGTGGTTTCTATAGTTGTTTTAGTAATTGTGACATGGGGTACATTTGGGTGTTCAAATTTATGTTGGTTGGTGGACAGCTCCCCAAGGTGATTCTTTTAGTGTCTATTGTGACATGGATACAATGAGTACGAGTTTTACTGTTTTAATAGTTGTTTTGATTAGGTTTGAGAATATTGTACCCAAGGTGACAAAGTATTGTACTCAGGAAAACAAAATATTGTGCCCGTTTTGGTCACTGTTTTTCAGTCACCATATGGCAAACTGATGGATATGCGATAATTGTAAGATATATAATACTATGAATGTGATATATATGTGTGTGCTGATTGTCTTGTTGGATATAATGTTATAAAATCAATAACTCTTGGTTACGAATGTGATCTTCATACCATAAACCCCAATTTTTGTACCAACAAAGATTGGAAGAAATGATGAATACAAATCATGTATCTGAATCAGGAAAAATGATGAAATCTCCATCTTTTAAGCCTAAAATCTCTGTTTTTCATAAGATTCCGTTTGTTTGTGTTTAAAATGAAAACTCATAACTTCAAGAGGTTAGCCCACTTTCATGGGGTAAAAGTTGCAAGATCGAATTCCCAACTAGGGATGGCAACGGGTCGGAGTTGGTACGGAGTTCCCCTATACCAACTCCTACTCCATTTATTTTCCTCCTACTCCGATTCCGCCCCATCCCGTTTAAGTAAAATACCAACTCCTACTCCACTCCTACTCCGTTTACTATCGGGTACTCCTATTACACTCCTACTCCGTTTGTTAATCACCATTGCAAAATTAAATGTTCTTTTATAATTCAAAACCCACTTAATTTTAGCTTGATTTCTTAAAAATCACTCACGCAAATGATTCTAAATTTGTAAATCACAATTCAGAAATTAAATATTAATATTGAAGAGAAAGAGATGTACATATATGCCCTAATTTGTTGTAAATAACTGTAAGTATGAGAGTAATTTAGTAACTTAATGAATTAATCGGGGCGGGGCGGGTTTTAAATGGTAGTATTTCATGGATACCAACTCCGCCCCGACTCCTATAGGGTTTTTATATTTCCATACCAAATCCACTCCTACTCCTATTATAACTCCTCCAAACCCGTTCCATTAGGAGCGGGGCGGGGCGGAGGTCCAGCGGGGCGGGATAAATTGCCATCCCTATTCCCAACGATGCGTGTAAACTCTTTGGTGCCATATTAACTCCGGCCTTGTACTGGTCCACGGATTACCTTGTAGTCTTGTGTCCGGACCAAGGGACAGAGATCCAGAAGTTTATTTTGGGGTGGGCTAAACTAGAAAAAATGTCTTGAACCAAATATTTAGGATGGGCAAAATTCCACATGGACTTATTTTACCAATAAAACCAAAAAAAAAAAAAAAGTCACAAAATTTGTGCCTTAAGAACCATCCTAGGTCGGGACCCTGCCATGGAGGGTTTTCCTAGTTATTAGAATTTTTGTAAAATGTACACTCGTGTAGCAGAGCATATCCTAATTGGCTAATTTCCACACATTCGTGTAGCAGAGCATATCCTATGCGTATCCCGGAGATCTTGAACTTCTTGCTTACTCTCCTGAATGTTTCTGTGTCCGACATGTATCGATTAGGCATAACAGTCTAGCAATACTTGTTCCACACATTTCATGCACTCTTTTTTTGGCAGTAGGCCACGAGGCGTAGTTGCATAGATTTAGTAAACAAATCCAGCCTCCCCTAATTGTTTTTGTTTTTTTCCCTTGAAAAATGTAGTATCGATTATTATTGTGAAAATACTAATAGTGCAGCGTATTGACTGTTAATAATTTGCTAAATATGTAGGTAACATTTAAGAATAAATTTTGTATGTAACAATAGCTCTAATCTAATATTTTAATGTATTTTAGCTTTTGTTGGGTAGTTATGTTTGATTCTTTGATCTTTTCAATTTTAGAAATTTCAAGACGGTTAAGAGATGTTCCACCAGCTCATTTCACTTTTGAAGTAAAATCTTTCTCAATATTGTCAAAAACAAGTCTTGAAAAACTCGAATCAAACACCTTTGAAGCTGGAGGTTACAATTGGTGAGTTTTGGATCTTGTACTCTTCTTTTCAACTATGTTGTTTTATGTTTCGGAAAAAATGAAGTTGTACTAATCAAAAGTTTTTTGTTTTTCTTTTAATTGTAGGAAATTGTCTCTCTATCCGAAAGGAAATACAGAACGAAATGCGAATGATCATATCTCACTTTACCTAGTAATTGCTGATACAAAGGATCTCCCCCGTGGTTGGGAGGTTTTTGTTAGTTTTAAGTTATTTGTATTTGATCATATCAATGACAAGTTCTTAGCCATCCAAGGTAGCTTCTTTATGCATACACACACAGATATATTTATTTATATGCACATGAATGGACAAAAACAGAATATTGGTTCAGTTCTTTCAATATATTAGGTGTGAATATGAGTATATGAATACATCTATGCAGATGCTGATGAAAAAGTAAGACGCTTCAGCAACATGAAGACAGAATGGGGTTTTGACCAATTACTTCCCCTTAGTACTTTCAACGACGTGTCCAATGGCTACCTCGATCTTGATTCTTGCATCTTTGGGGCAGAGGTTTTCGTTCATAAATATAGTGGCAGAGCAGAGAGTGTATCACTGGTGGAGCCCAAAGACAATACTTACAGTTGGACCGTCGATAATTTTTCAGTGAAGTTAGAAAATGAATACAGATACTCTGATGTGTTCACCGTTGGAGGGCGCCAGTGGTACTAACGTACTTTTGACTCGCTTGCTATTTTATTAGGTTGAATATCTTCTTTATGCTTTCGTTTTTTCGGACTTCTTATGAGTTCAGGAGAATATGCCTCTATCCGAAAGGATATAAGCAGGAAGAGAAGTATCTATCGCTCTACTTGCAGATAGCTGATTTGGTATCTGAAGCTCCTGCTCAACGTCTGTATGTGGAATACAAGCTACGGATCAGGGACCAAACTGCCAACTCTCATGTTGAGACGGAATGTGAGTCTTCTTTTGTATTCTAAGAGCCTGTTTGGATTTACTTTTTGACTTTCACAGTTTCACCTTTAGGCAGAGCCTGTTTGGGCTGAAGCACCTCCGACTGGGACTCTTAAGTGCTTTCTATAATTAATCAAAACATGCTAATATTTTGCGTTTTGCGTCCCAGAAGCGCACATTAGCACATGTGCATTTGGAAAGTGATTCCAACTGAAGCAGTCTTTTACTCCATTTCAAATTCGACAGTTGACAAACAGTTTGTCTTTGCCTTTTGTTTTCTTCTTCCTTCTTCTTCTTCGTTTTTTCCTCTTTCCCTTGATCTGTTTTCTGCTTCTGAAATTATTGCTTGGTTTGACTTAACTTACATGTTTTCTCTTGCAGGTAAGTATTGGTTTAGCGCCTCGGGTAGGACATGCGGTTGTCATAACTTGTTGTCGCTGAGCAGTTTAAATGACCCTGCCAAGAGTTACAGAGTGAAGGATACTGTGATTGTGGAAGCAGATATTAAGGTCATTGCGGTGGTTAAGAATATATCGTGAAAAGTTTAATTATGCTTATTATAGTTTTATGATCCAAATGGAGTAGTTGATATTCCTTAGTCCCTATACTCTGGGATTCCCATTTTTTTTTTTTTTTTAAAATACACAGCTGAACTATACTAGTTGTGAGAATACTAAATTTGCACAATGATCATTTCATCCGTTGTGAGCTACCTTCCATTCACTTTTTGTTTTTCTAGTCACTATGTGAATCCTTTTAAATTCGAATTTTATTTGTGCTGCTATTCTAAAATTCTTGCATGTTTGCTTCATCTGGTAATAAATTTATGTACGTGACTCAAAAAAGAATTGGAATTTTGAGTCATAGTTGAAGGGAAAGGGACGTTATGAATAGGTAGTTCAACTTATATATAGGAAATATAAAGTTCTATAAATTTGCACTACTAATACCTATATACCAAATTCCTAAAAGGGAATGTATGCTAATTTATGCACTCAATTAGGCATTTTTTTTTTCAAGTTTTCAACTAAGGCTTAGTTTGGCCCCCATGTTTCTTTTTAAAAGTGGCTTACGAAATTTATTATTGAGTTGTTTTTGATAATTTTGTGCAAATGACACATCATTCTTCATAAAAACATCATGAAATAAAAAAGCAACATTGAGCTTTTAAAAATTCCATTCTAGAACTTTTAAAAGCCCTCCCAAAAAAAGTCCTAAGTTCAGTTTTTGTAAAGCTCATAAACTAAGTACCAAATGAATTAACATGAATTTATATTTTAAAAAAGGAGAAGCAACAAAATGGGAGCCAAACTAAGTCTAAGTCAACTATGTAAGTTTACTCTCTTATCTCTGTGTGGCATGCTGTGTTTCCATTCCACACACCCAGCAGTCAGTACTCTCTAATCCCGGGGGAACTACAGTGAGTGCTGTTATATACACTCACTCAATGTCTATAAACCCACCATTATGCACTTATGGGTTCATTCTGCATTTTCGGTGGCATATGTGGGTACTGTAGAGAGAAATTGAGTGGGTATACTCCCAAATACAATTCTTAGCCTAATTATTTTACTTGTAATTTTGATAAATAGATTTAAACCCATGCAATTACACGGGAAATTTATCAGAAATAAATTAATAGTCGTCATTTTGATGGAACAATTGGGATAAAAAAAAAATCTTAGGTAGTAAAATGAGGAACAAAATATTTTGAATTAATGACAATAAAAGAATGTGGAAGAAGAAGAAACTTAGAATATATTTGTCAAAGCGACGGATTGTAAGGGATTGGACTAACCATTGTTTCGGACATGAGAGTGATTGTCCATTTAAATAAAATGGTACATGAGCCATAGTTTTATCCATGGAGGTGGTTTATTTTTATGGTCATTAATAGCGAATAAAATGGTACATGAGCCATAGTTTTATCCATGGAGGTGGTATATTTTTATGGTCATTAATAGCGAATGGTATAAGGAATACCCTCTAATCATGTCGGTGCAACAAACGTGGTTTAAGGGTTTAACTTTTCGAGCTGCTAAACCCACCCATCTAATTTTCTCTCTATGCCCACACTATGCAATGAGTAGAATTACATGCAGTAACTTTTGTTGTACATGTGGGAGTAGAGAGAAGGTGTATTTATTAACCCGACCATAGGTGTAAATGAGCTGAGCCACTCAACAAGAGCTCGAAGCTTGGCTCGATAAAGGCTAAACTCGGCTCGCTCATTTGAGCTCGTGAACATGGTCGATTAAGGCTCGTGAGAAGGCTCGTGAAAAAGCTCGTTAATAAGTTTGATAAAAAGCTTGTATACTGACTTATATATATATTTATTATAAAACTATAATAATTTTAGAGAAAATATGACATATCTCATAAATATACTTGATAAATGATTGTTTTGTTATTAAACTATATAGTTTAAAAGGGTGCGCGAAAAAGCTCGTTAAAAAGTCGCGAGAAAGCTCGCGAACACTTGAAAGCTCGGTTTGTTTGAGCTCGTGAAAAAGCTCACGAGCAGGCTCGGCTCGGCTCGTATACACCCCTAAACCCGACCCGTAAATAATATAGAAATTTAGTGTTAATCATTTTAAACAAAAATCTGGACGAGTTATGAAATTTCACCATATAAACTATCTCTTTAAAAGTTTAGTGAAATTTTATAAAATCATTAGGATATTTTTTTATTTTTTTTTATATTTACCTGGATTATGGTTATACACACACACATCCCACCTCAACCCAACCCAACTCCAAAGCCCCACAATAACAAAGCCCAATAAGGGTTACTCATTCCGGCTGACGAACAACAGGGGCAAGAAAAGAAATCCCCCTAAGGAAATTCGAACTCTCAATCTCCCCACTGGGAAGAGAGAGATCACACTAATTAGGCTTTGTGAAAGAGTGGAACGAAGAGAAGAGGGGAGGGATGAAAGATAGGGAAAAGAAGGGTCTTGTGTCCTTATGTTTGGTTAAATAAGAAGGAACTGAGAAATGAAAGTAGGGAATATGATATATTTTACTATTTTACCCTTACATTACAGTAAAGTAATATTCTTATTGAATGACAAAAATGTCAAAAAAATGGCTTACCAAAACAAAAGATTAGAGGTGCCTTTTCTATATCATAATCCTCCCCTTTTGGACGGATTCAAAATCATCCCTTCTTTTTCTCTCATTTGTCTTCCATCCTACCAGCGGCGGAGGTAGATGGGTCTAGGGTTGGCCCAAGGCCGGTTTTGAGATGATAAAAATTGTCCGAGGTCTCAAGCGAATTTTCAAAGGGGCCGAAAAAATGAGGCATCTGTACTAAGTTTAATTGAAATTGGGAAGAAATTAGAAGAAAATAGGCCTAAAAATGATAAGTTTCATAAAAATTAGGAAGAAATTAGGAAAAAAATAGACCTAAAAATGAGGCCTAAAATTGAAGCCCTATGCGATTGCTTCGCCAAATTGTCTCAGGGCCGGCCCTGGGTTGGCCCAGACCCCCCTGGCTTTTCGTAATTGTACTTTAGCATAGAAAAACTCAATTATTTAGAATTATCACCCACTCCCCCTCCAAAAAAAAAAAAAAAAACAAACAACACCACACCACACCCAAAAAAAAAAAACAACACAGGCCCCTCTAGACTTCGCATAATGACACTTTAGCCTTGAAAAATCTTTAGTATTTAGTTTTAGGCCCCCTCAACCATTAGACCAAAGGATAAATGCCCAAATCAGTCTCACAAGTACTTTTACCAAACCAAAAAGTCAGTCCCATTATGATATACTGAAATTAAATTATTATTATTATTATTATTATTATTATTATTATTATATATATGGACCACATTTTTAGTTGACTGTCACTATTGTCAAAGTAATAGTAACTATTGTTAAAGCAAACTAGTTATGTGTATAACTCCCAGTTTACTTTGACAATAGCGATAACCTTTTAGTTTTATATTATATATATAGCTATATATGTATATATATATATATATATATAGTGCAGTCAGGCTCTAATGCGCAATATTTTTTTTAGCCTAAAAAAATTACAAGGCAGGGCGCAAGTTAGTGGGGCCGTGTCACACCCCAACCCGCCCCCACGGATTAGGACACGTGTAACAAGACTATACGCACCCAAAATACACTAATAAGCAAGAACCATGTTAGTTATTAAGGAAAAGCATGATTTGAAGTAACTTAAAACCACTATGCTGAGATTAAATAGCCCAAGGGCAAAATGATCATTAATAAAATATGACAAAATTTTACATCAAAATATAGCTCTTTGAGTCCCGATTCCAATGCAAAAAAACGGTGCATGAATTTGAATTTTCTATAAAGAGTTATGCCCGTTTCCGTAAAAGTCGATGAAAAATACCTTCAAAATCACTGTCTTGTGCAGAGGGGCATCCGACCGGTCGAACGGGTCAATTCGACCGGTCCAAGTACCGTCTGGATTATATTTTCCCCCATTTAAAATTCTTAAAAGTCCCCAAACTCACAAGGCACTTGGGCTACCTCCTAACCAAAGTAGAACCACTGAAAAGTGCACAAAAGCATCAAAAACTCATCAAATCACGCAACCGTTGGAAGATTTCAATTCATTCCAACTGAATTCAAGCAAGTAACTAACTCAAGTTCTTGTCAAGAACTAGCATATACATGAAAACATTTTGAGGAAGAGTTTGAAACTTTATTAAACAAACTTGAGCCAAATAACACTAGTATAACTTGTGCCAATTAGGAAATTCCGTGAAAAATACCTACCAACCTTTGTAATTGAAAGTGAAGTTTTTAAAGGTCAATGGGACCCCAAAGGTATCCTCTTGTCCTTTTAAAAGTTAAAACAAAACATGGAAACATTTAGAATTAAAGGTCTAACAGTGGGTTTTTCGACCGGTCGGACGAGTCCCTTCGACCGATCGAAAGCCCCTCTGCAGAACCATTTCTGTAGCTGTAACTTTCAACCTGTTTATATAACATTTTGAATCTAAAACCCATTCAAACACTTTTGAAAACTTGTAAACCTTCTTAAACATGAACTAGTACACTTTGGGGTACTTTTCACCACTTTTAACTCGTACTCAAGCTCAAACGAATCAAGATAAGACATTAAAGCCCAAATCTTGGCTTATCTTGCATAAACATAGAATTTTTATCAGAAAAGAGTTCAAAAGCTTTACATATGACTTAGTTACAACCAAAACTTGTCCAAAATAGTTGCGACATACACTCGGACTTGCCGGAGTGGTCCAACTCAACTAACATACTGTAACGCCCTGTAATTTCTTTTTCATTAATAAATAATTATTGCATTTCATTTCAATAAATATTCGATTTTGATTTCTATTTATAATATTTATCTGGGGTCAAACCGTAATTTCCATAAATATAGAAAATGCTTTCGATGGTTTTAAAAAACTATATCTATACTTATGTACAACCCGGGATTTAATTCCTACATTAATATAATTTTCTGTATTTTTTATATCAACCGTAAAATACCAGTTTTGTTTAAAGCTGCGGTTATATCGCGTTTTGGGTGTGGGAGCACGTGAGCTCAACCACACCGTGGGTTTTCCATGGCTTTCTTGGAGCTCAAAATTTTCCAGTGTTTATATATGTGTGTGTATCTCTAAAAACTCACAGTCTCTCATCTCTCAACTCACTGCATCTCTCAATCTCCCTCTAATTCTCTTAACTTTCTCTCCCTCTCTCAAGAACAACACACACACACACACATACAGATTATATATATATATATATTCAGTCACATACATATACATAAATACATATATATATATATATAAATCAAGAACGGAGGAGTAAAATTCTTAGACGGCGGATTTAACGGCGGAATTCTTGGTCTCAAATTCTCTGTATAATTAACCTCAGTTAGTATTATAAACTCACTCACCATGTTTATATAAGTATAATTCAGTGTATATATGTGTGTATATGTGTATATATATAGATACACCATTGATGGCTTTGAATTGGAGTTTTACAAAACTCAACCAAAATCAATTCCGTGAATTGATTATGGAAGATCTCAGTCCCAATAAGCTACGGTTTCAATCCTACGGCTCAATTTATCCGTGTGGCGACGTATTGGTGATTTGAAGTTTTGTCACTCTAACTTAAATCGCGAAAATTAAGAGATACGATCCGTATTCGTTTAAATTGATCGCGATTCTTAATCTACGCGAAAAATTGAAGAGATCCATATATTACATGTACTGTTTCGAACAGAATCTGGAAATGGGTATAATTTCAGTTTGAAAATCAAAAACAGGGGAAAAACGAATAAGATGATGAAACTGTGACAACCCGCGCGCGCGAGGCTCGCTCGAGCGACCCATTGCCCCATTCGCGCGCGCGACCCGCTCGCGCGACCCATTGCCCCATTTGCGCGCGCGACCCGTTCTCCCCCTTCGCTCGCACGACCCGCTCATGCGACCCATCCCTTTCGCGCGCGCGACCCGCTCACGCAACCCGGGGCAGTTTGAACAGTTTTTATATTTTTTTATAAGGGACTGTTTAGAAAAGGTTTTTAAAGTTTTTGAAGAACTGTTTGACAAATATACTGTTTTAAAGGCTCATTGAATTGGACTTGTAAGAACGATTAAGACCGAGATTTAAGTTGAACGAATATCCAGCTTGGAGATTAATAATTGTTACTACAAATTGTGAACATTGACATACATATTAGGGTCGAGGTTGTGTCAACATGCATGTGTGTGAGAAAAGCATGAAAAGAGTATAGAGTGGCGGTCTGGTGTGCGACCTCAATATCGATCAGATATTATTCCTGGTATTGGAGGCGACAATATTGTGTACGGCTTAGATATCGATCGGATATTATTCCTAGTATCTAAGGCGCTCTTTTCGGATATCGATCGGATATTATTCCTGGTATCCGAAACGATGGTATTGAGTTACGGCTTAGATATCGATCGGATATTATTCCTGGTATCTAAGGCGCTCGTTTTGGATATCGATCGGATATTATTCCTGGTATCCGAAGCGATGGTTGGTCGTGATCGACTCAGATATCGATCGGATATTATTCCTGGTATCTGAGGAGATAGCGTGGTGTGGGACTTGGATATTGATCGGATATTATTCCTGGTATCTGAGGTAATGGTTTGGTTGAGTCGAGTTTATTGAGGGAAAAGAGTCAGAAAGATGAGATATTACATTGTTCATGCACGGTCGCATATTTATTGCTTACTTTATTCCCCCGTGACTTATGTTGGAATTGGAACCTTGAATCTATTACTTTTAAAGTTAAATTGCACCGTTGTTTATTTGCTTATATATACATTGCGAGCACTTGTTTATTTTGCTCACCAGCTTGCATAAGCTGACGGCGTTGATGCGTCCTGGACTGTATGTCCAGATTTTCAGGGTCAGGAGCAGCCAGGGTACTTCGACTATGCTAGTTAGAAGCAGGAGACTTTCCAGGAGGCTGCTTTATATTTCCTAGGTCTTTTTAATTTCGGGTTGTAATAAACTAGCTTCAGACATTTGAATAAGGGCTTTTGTGCCTAAGACCTGGACTTATGTAATAGTTTAGTAAGTTTTAATTTCGGAGCTTATGTTTATTAGTATCCTTTCTTTTAGAAATGTTGTTAAGTTATTTTGTTGCAGGGACAATTGGTCATACTCACTTGTCACGACCTACGAGTCCATAAAGGAAATTAAATGCTTTCCTGAATTATGCTACGTCGGGGCGTGACAGGCTTTTTGGTATTAGAGCCAGGTTATGGCTCGACCAATTGTCCAAGACATATAGGATCTCCCGTTAAGATAGAATTAAGATAAGATAGTTTGACTTCATTCTGTGTTTAGTTGCTTTCTATCGTTGAGAATTTTATTTCTTCTCGAGAGATTGACCGAATTATGTTGATTGATGAATAGGTACCTTTCTCTTGAGATATGGATGGAAGAAATCTCAGGAATCATCCCGCTATTGAAGCTGCACCCCCGGTAGGAGATCCAACCAGAATGTTTGAGGCTTTTGTACGGAGATTGGAGAGGGTTAGCGACCAGAACACAAGGAATAATAATCAGAATGGGAATCATAACGGGAATGGAAGGCAAGCCCACTAGACTGGAGACAAGCTTCTCAAGGAGTTTCGCGGCCTGCGACTTGAGTATTTTGCTGGGACTGATGAACCCTAGCAAGCGGAACAGTGGCTACGCCAGATGGAGTGTATCTTTGAGACCATAGAGTGCACTGATCTGGAGAAGAAGTGTCTGGCTATCTTTCAGCTGTCTTATGCAGTGGCTGATTGGTGGGATGCAGAAAAGGCGACCATAGGGGAAGAAGCTGCAAGGAGAATGCTGTAGGTGGTGTTTAAGGAAAGATTTCTCGAGAAGTATTTTCCTGAAAAAGAGAAGGACAAGAGAGAGAAAGAGTTTATGGAATTGACTCAAGGAAATCTGACTGTCCGTGACTACACTACTCGGTTTGAGCGTCTGTCTCACTTTGCTCCACATATGGTGGACACACCCCAGAGGAAAATCAAGAAGTATCATCGAGGTCTCAACTTGTCTCTTCGACACTGACTATGGGGCATCTGGGCCATTCATTTGAAGCTCTGGTGAGATTGGCTACGGGGTTAGAGAATGATGGTTGTCGGAATTCGAAGCCGTTTGGAAATCGACCTCCGCAGAAGGGTTATTCTGGACAGAAACCAGGGTACCCTCAGGGACAGAAAAGGACCTGGGATGGAGGGAATAAACCTCAACAGATACAAGCAGTACAGCAGTATCCGCCTCGAGCAACAGGAGGGAACAACAACAATAACTGCTTCAATTATGGTAATCCCGGTCATCGAGCTAAAGATTGCAGACTGACTAGGCGTGCTAATCGTCCGGGAGTTGTGTGCTATAATTGTGGCATGCCAGGTCACATAAGTCCGGAATGGAAGGCTCCTAGGAGAGGCAATCATGGTCAGCAAGGACAGGCCCGCCTGAATGTTGTTATCCCCGAGGCTGCTGGTTATGAAAAAACAGGATATAAAGGAGGTGCTTATGAGGAGGGACCGCCTGAGCAACGAGCAGTGGAAGGTACTCTAACCTTGTTTAACTCTCATGTTAAAGTTTTATTCGACACGGGTGCTACACATTCCTTTATATCTGTTAAGATTGTTCAGAAGTTGGGAATAGTACCGCAACGTTTAGATGAAGCTTTGAGTGCTGCCTCACCCTTAGGAACCACCGTCAAGTTATTAAATGTATGTAAGGATTGCCCTCTACGGTTAGGAGACCGTGAACTTTTGGCAAGATTGGTGGTTTTGTCGATGAAGGAGTTTGATATAATCCTGGGAATGGATTGGCTCGAGAAGAATGATGCGAAGTTGGATTGTGCAAGGAAGAGGATCACATTTGCGGACAATGGGAATCGACTCTTTGATTTCCAATGTAACCCTTCGGGTGATATGTTCCTCACTAGATGCCTAGCAAACATTGAGGTTGTCAGTGCAGAGGTGACAGTATCATCAATACCGGTGATCAAAAAGTTCGAGGAAGTATTTCGAGATATTTCTGGATTACCACCTGAGAGGGACATAGAATTCTGTGTGGAACTGGTACTAGGCACTCGACCTATAACCAAGGTTCCCTACAAGATGGCCCCTACAGAGTTGTTGGAGCTGAAGGAACAAGTTCAAGAACTTGAGAAGTTGGGTTTTGTTCGTCCAAGTACTTCACCCTGGGGAGCACCAGTGTTGTTTGTGAAGAAGAAGGATGGGACAATGCGATTATGTATTGACTACCGGGAATTGAATAAGGTTACTATTAAAAATAAGTATCCTTTACCTCGGATAGACGATCTGTTTGATCAGTTGCAAGGAGCCACGACCTTTTCTAAGATTGATCTACGGTCAGGGTATCACCAGTTGAGGGTGCGGAAGGAAGACATACCCAAGACTGCTTTCAGGACGAGATACGGACACTATGAGTTCTTAGTGATGTCGTTTGGGATGACGAATGCTCCGGCTGTGTTTATGGACTTGATGAACAGAGTATTCAAGCCCTATTTGGATCAATTCGTTATTGTCTTTATTGATGATATTTTGATCTATTCCAAGTCAGAGGAAGAGCATGAACAACATCTAAGGATCGCATTGCAGACTCTCAAGGATCACCGCCTGTATGCTAAATTCAGCAAGTATGAATTCTGGCTTTAGGAAGTTAAGTTTCTCGGGCATGTGATCTCTCAACAAGGAATCACAGTTGACTCCTCAAAGACCGATGCAGTGGCGAATTGGACTCGGCCAACCAATGCTACAGAAGTCAGAAGTTTTCTGGGACTCGCTGGTTACTATCGGAGATTTGTAGAGGGTTTTTCCAAGATAGCAGCCCCGTTAACCGGTTTGACTAAGAAGGATTTGAAGTTTGAATGGATTGATAAGCAGGAACGCGCTTTTCTGGAATTGAAAGAAAGATTAACAACAGCGCCAGTACTTGCGATACCAAAGGATGGTGAGAAGTTCACTATTTTTAGTGACGCCTCTTATCAAGGATTGGGATGTGTCCTTATGCAAGACGGTAAGGTTATCGCCTATGGTTCACGACAGTTGAAGCCAAATGAATTGAATTACCCAACTCATGATTTGGAGCTAGCAGCAGTCGTGTTCGCACTTAAGATCTGGAGACACTACCTCTACGGGGAGAAGTTTGATTTATTCTCGAACCATAAGAGCCTCAAGTATTTGTTTACTCAGAAAGAGCTGAATATGAGGCAACTCCGGTGGATGGAGCTGATCAAGGACTATGACTTTACATTAGAGTACCACCCTGGTAAGGCTAATGTAGTTGCTGACACCCTAAGTCGGAAACCTCAAGGAACGATTACTTTATTGATGATGAGGGAATGGAAAGCCTTGGAGACAATCGTAGAATTTGATATGCAGAGTTCTGAGGGAAGTGTCGGGCAACACTTTGGATGCCTCATGGTACAACCAACACTTATGAGTCGAATTATCGAGGCCCAAAAGAAAGACGAGAAGTTTCAAGTATGGTTCGCCAAGGTGTCAGAAAAGTACCCTACGGAATGGAAGGTTGGGACCGATGGAGGATACTGATGTCAAGACAGATTGTGTGTGTCGGATTCAGAAGATTTGAGAAGGGATATTCTCGAAGAAGCACATAAATCGAGACTGACAGTACACCCAGGAGGAACAAAGATGTATAAGGATTTAAAGAGAAACTTCTGGTGGGAAGGGATGAAGCGAGAAGTAGCCGAGTTTGTGTCTAAATGTTTGACTTGTCAACAAGTGAAGGCCGAACATCAGAGACCCTCGGGATTGTTGCAACCCTTACCTGTTCCAGGATGGAAGTGGGAACTTCGTTCAAGATGAGTACTGCTTTCCATCTGTAATACCCTGTATTTTGGTATATTAATAAGACCTGGTATTTCATTTCTATACTCGTATAAACTTTCTCTTCCTTTTGGTGAAATTTTGATACCAATCGATTGATAAGTTTTCCCAATCGATTGACACTTTTCAGATACCAATCGATTGACATGTTCCCAATCGATTGACATTCTACCGACTAAAATTGATGACGTGTCAACATTCCAATCGATTGCCATTCATCCCAATCGATTGACATTATTTCCAATCGATTGACTACAAATATCTGTCTCCAATCGATTGACATAGAGTCCAATCGATTGACATAAGCTGAGAAACAATTTCTTCTTTCCTTTAGCTTTGAACGTGTGGTACTCTTAAACCTTATATATACTCGTTCATTTGTGGCCTTGGGCCAAGTTTGGCAGCCTTGGGAGAGAGAGATACATACTCTCATATATATATACACACATATATATTGTATATATATATTACACACACACACTCTCGGGTAGAGAAGAAGAAGAGAAGAAGAAGGAGAAGAAGAAGAAGAGGAGGAGGAGACCAGAGAGAGAACAGAGACGGACAGAGAAAGAGAGAGCAGAGAAGAAAGAGAGAGAGAGAGAACTCACCATAACCGCCGCCGCGGAGCTCGGGACGCCGTCAACGGAACGCCGGGAGAGGTGAGTTTATTAACTCATTCAAGAGGATTGTTTTTGTGATGTTTATGTGTGTATAATAACGTGCATGAGGAGGAAAGAGGACCCCAACGTTTTTATAATAAAACCAGCAGTTTTGAAGAAGAAGACAGAGTTCAATCGATTGCCATAGAGTTCAATCGATTGATATATCAATCGATTGACATTAGTTCAATCGATTGACATTAAGTCCAATCGATTGACATTATTTCCAATCGATTGGGTAAGAGCAGAATGTTGTTTATCTATTGTTATATGTTATGAGCTGATTGTAATGTACCCAAGCTGTTAACGGTTGTACCATACGCGATATTGGATATGTGCTTAGTCAACATGATACTACGTTAGCCTTATATGATGTTTATATTAATGTTACAAGATGAACTGTTTATTATTAACTGTCGATATGAGATGCTCTAATGGTTAAGTAACTGCCATATGTTATTGACAAACTGAATAGTAGAACGGAATACAACAGCATGTTAATAATCAGAATGAGTAGATATGTTGAATACAGAGCATGTGGTATTTCCTGTACTTAGTATATGAGCATTTCACAACATGTGTCAGCATGCATGGGATAGTGATGTGAAGAGATAAGAGAATCTGATAAGAAATGGAATAGTGTTATGACGAGATAAGAGAATCTGATGAGAAATGGGATATTGAGATGAAGAGATGAGAAGATATGATGAGAAAGGGGAACTGTAATTTATATGGAATAATGAGATATGTGTACTTTGGATCCGTGGGATCAACGACTGACGAGTCGGGTGGACGTGGGATGGTTAGAGTTCCTAGTGCGCCTCTCGCTGTTGAAGACGTCCAGTGATGCGTATGCACTGTTGAAGACGTCCAGTGTACTGTTGAAGACGTCCGGCTAGTGCTCTAATGTATTCTCAGCTGTGTAGACGACCAGTGAGGGTATACGCATCGTTGAAGACGTCCGATGTGCCGTTCTATCGTTTACAGATAGGTGGTACCGTGTAGACGACCGGTAACCCTATCAAGGGATTTTGGGACCTACTGCCTAGTCGGGTGATTCCGATTGGCATTACTGTATCGACTAATGGTTTTCAGATTGGAATGATGGGATTGACGTATGGATACAGAGATGGATAGAGATATGAATGTGAGTACGTA
The DNA here is from genome assembly GCA_033977485.1 of Hydrangea macrophylla. Classification (NCBI taxonomy): domain Eukaryota; kingdom Viridiplantae; phylum Streptophyta; class Magnoliopsida; order Cornales; family Hydrangeaceae; genus Hydrangea; species Hydrangea macrophylla. The sequence goes on from CM066992.1 coordinate 92,848,606, forward strand.
TATGATGAGATAAATGTTCAGTCGTGGATTCAGTATCCCGACGTAAAGGTATATGCATGGGTGGTTGCACGGTTACATGCATGGATTTGGTGAATACGTGATGAGATATGTTATACCATGATGTTTATCCTTGTCATTACTTAATATGATTTCTGTTATTATTGATTAATGCATAGTTTAATGAGACCTCTGCTATGTCCGTGAGTGACGCCATTGTTAAGAGATTAACCGCATTTTAAGATGCTGAACAATAACGGTGAGGAGTGTTGTTTAGTATACTCACTCAGCTTTGTATTCAAAGCTGATGGCGTTAATGCCTTGGACATTCCAATGTCTAGGGATTTGTAGGTCTTGAGGACTGAAGACTGATAGTTCTGCCAGACTTGGAGCTGAAGGCTGGAAGACGAAGATGTGCTGCTTTATATAGTTAGTTTGTATATCTGTTGTTATTATTGTTATAGGCTTGAGACTATAAGCCAGCTGTTGTAATAGTTTTAGTAGACTTTTATAATTGGTACTTGGGCATCTGTTGCTTCCAAACCTTTTATAGTTTCCGCTGTAGCCTCTGATTATGTTAATAAGTTATGTTCTATGAATAGCATTCCTCCCTATCGTGGTGTTTATTGGTTTGAGTAGATGACAACGCGGTTATTCGCCCGTCATTCCCTATGGACCCATAAAGGAAATTTATTTTTCTCTATTTATGCTGCTCCGGGGCGTGACAGGATTTTTGGTATCAGAGCCTAGGTTTCAGTTGTTAAACGCTTGTCTTTTGTGATTGGAACCTGAGTCCTAAGTTAATATCGATAGCATGAGAATTAGTTGAGATGAGATAGAACTGGAATCTTGTCATGTAGACGAGAAGTTTGAAGAATCCATCTGAGAATGTTTCGTTAGCAGGTAGTAACTGCTAAAGCCGATAAGAATCGTTAGAACTGTTGATAGCTGAGTTCACAGAGAATAAGGTATTGAGAATTAGTTGTGGTTGTGGAGATCCTATATATAGAACTGTTGGATTTTAGACACTGACAAATCCCGAAGCAATCTCGGAACAGTCGGTATGATCTAGAAATAGAAAGAGGTTTAGGATAGGATTATCCTGATACCTTGAGCCTCATGTTAGTTGAGTATTCTCACATTTTAGTTGAACAATACTCATAGTTTGGAACCTGGGAATGGAAATAGAATGTTTAGATTTGACGTTACGCGTAGAACCTATAGTTTCGTAATCCGTGTTTTGAGCATAGATATATTGGAGTACACTTGGTAGATAGACTGACCTTGTGGTTATTATTATTTTATGTGAGGTATTCGTATTACTTGATGTGATCGTGTTATATAGTGGTACTATTTGTTACCGCATGTTCTTACCTGAGCTGTAAGATAGAATGCGTTTGACCGAATAGTTTTTCATTTGTAGGTAGAGACATTGAACACTACCAGCACTCGTTATGGTTAGGACGACTCGAGGAAACCCGGGCCAGCTGAATGGAGTACCTGAATTAGTACCTCCTGAGATAGATCCAACAGGAATGATTGGAGTTTTCATTCGTCGCATGGAACAAGTTATCAATAGTGCGGATCACGTCATCGACAATGAAGCACCAGTACGTCAGACGAGAGTCAAGCTGCTAAAGGAATTTCGTGCTCTTCAACCAGGAACCTTTACCGGATTAACAGGAGCATGGCAAGCTGAGCAATGGATTCGCCAGATAGAATTAATTTTTGAAGTACTTGAATGTACTGACATTGAGAAAAGACATTTGGCCATATTTCAACTGACATTCTCAGCAGCAGATTGGTGGGACGCAGTAAAAGCTACGATAGGTGAAGAAGCTGTAGGAAGGATGACTTGGGAATCATTCAAGACTCGATTTCTAGAGAAATACTTTCCAGAATCCGAGAAGAACAAAATGGAGATGGAGTTCATACGATTAGTCCAAGGTAGTTTTACAGTGCCAGATATACAACTCAATTCGAGAGGTTATCACGATTTGCGCAGCATATGATCAGTACACCAAGAAGGAAGATCAAAAGATATCATCAGGGACTAGTTCCACATATTCGTCATATGACTATAGGACATTTAGATCAATCTTTCGAAGCTTTAGTAGAAATGGCAACGAAACTGGAAGACGACACTCAGATTAGTGAAGGACAACACTTTGATCAAGCATTTCCAGAGTACGATCAGTTTCTCCTAACGGATCAGAGAGGAAGGGACAGTCAGGTTGTGTTGGCAGCTAACCAAGTTCAACAAGGAAACATAGAAAGAAGTTATATAGGCAACCGCCAGAAGCGCAAGAGATTTGAGAATGACAAGAACGAATCAAAACCAGTGACGACTCCAACACAACATAGAGAACGAGATATCTGCTACAATTGTGGAGTACCAGGACACCATTCCCAAGAATGCAGAGCAGCAAGAAAATCTAATGGACGGGGAATACGATGTTTCAACTGCGGTAAAGTTGGTCATGTCCGTAAGTTTTGTCCAGAATTAGAGATGCAACACAATGCTCCAGCGCAACAAGTACTACGAGGGCAGACTCGCCATACAAATAATTGGTCTCAACTTAGACGGTATTAGAACACTTGATCGATAGAACCCTTACACCGTAGAGTTTGGCACGAGTAAGGAATCTTGTGTGTTTAGAGATTTGCTGTTTCAGATTCATGAGATGATTAGATTGTGCTACTTAGAACCTTTTTCCTGAAGTTTGACATACGAATTTTCATATAACTAACCCAAGGATTGATAGTTGTTACCCTAGCACTTATAGATCGTTGATAACTTTGCATCGCGTGTTTAGAACTTAAACCTTTGGCCGATGATGTGATCGTTTATGTAGAACGAGAACTTGAGCATTTTAGAGTATGTCTTCCGAGATGACTTGTGTTTTTATTTGAGGGGCTACTGCTTCAGATTTCGAGGACGAAATCTTTTGATGAGTGGTGGATGATGTAATACCCTGTATTTTGGTATATTAATAAGACCTGGTATTTCATTTCTATACTCGTATAAACTTTCTCTTCCTTTTGGTGAAATTTTGATACCAATCGATTGATAAGTTTTCCCAATCGATTGACACTTTTCAGATACCAATCGATTGACATGTTCCCAATCGATTGACATTCTACCGACTAAAATTGATGACGTGTCAACATCCCAATCGATTGCCATTCATCCCAATCGATTGACATTATTTCCAATTGATTGACTACAAATATCTGTCTCCAATCGATTGACATTGAGTCCAATTGATTGACATAAGCTGAGAAACAATTTCTTCTTTCCTTTAGCTTTGAACGTGTGGCACTCTTAAACCTTATATATACTCGTTCATTTGTGGCCTTGGGCCAAGTTTGGCAGCCTTGGGAGAGAGAGATACATACTCTCATATATATATATACACACATATATATTGTATATATATATTACACACACACACTCTCGGGTAGAGAAGAAGAAGAGAAGAAGAAGGAGAAGAAGAAGAAGAGGAGGAGGAGACCAGAGAGAGAACAGAGACGGACAGAGAAAGAGAGAGCAGAGAAGAAAGAGAGAGAGAGAGAACTCACCATAACCGCCGCCGCGGAGCTCGGGACGCCGTCAACGGAACGCCGGGAGAGGTGAGTTTATTAACTCATTCAAGAGGATTGTTTTTGTGATGTTTATGTGTGTATAATAACGTGCATGAGGAGGAAAGAGGACCCCAACGTTTTTATAATAAAACCAGCAGTTTTGAAGAAGAAGACAGAGTTCAATCGATTGCCATAGAGTTCAATCGATTGATATATCAATCGATTGACATTAGTTCAATCGATTGACATTAAGTCCAATCGATTGACATTATTTCCAATCGATTGGGTAAGAGCAGAATGTTGTTTATCTATTGTTATATGTTATGAGCTGATTGTAATGTACCCAAGCTGTTAACGGTTGTACCATACGCGATATTGGATATGTGCTTAGTCAACATGATACTACGTTAGCCTTATATGATGTTTATATTAATGTTACAAGATGAACTGTTTATTATTAACTGTCGATATGAGATGCTCTAATGGTTAAGTAACTGCCATATGTTATTGACAAACTGAATAGTAGAACGGAATACAACAGCATGTTAATAATCAGAATGAGTAGATATGTTGAATACAGAGCATGTGGTATTTCCTGTACTTAGTATATGAGCATTTCACAACATGTGTCAGCATGCATGGGATAGTGATGTGAAGAGGTAAGAGAATCTGATAAGAAATGGAATAGTGTTATGACGAGATAAGAGAATCTGATGAGAAATGGGATATTGAGATGAAGAGATGAGAAGATATGATGAGAAAGGGGAACTGTAATTTATATGGAATAATGAGATATGTGTACTTTGGATCCGTGGGATCAACGACTGACGAGTCGGGTGGACGTGGGATGGTTAGAGTTCCTAGTGCGCCTCTCGCTGTTGAAGACGTCCAGTGATGCGTATGCACTGTTGAAGACGTCCAGTGTACTGTTGAAGACGTCCGGCTAGTGCTCTAATGTATTCTCAGCTGTGTAGACGACCAGTGAGGGTATACGCATCGTTGAAGACGTCCGATGTGCCGTTCTATCGTTTACAGATAGGTGGTACCGTGTAGACGACCGGTAACCCTATCAAGGGATTTTGGGACCTACTGCCTAGTCGGGTGATTCCGATTGGCATTACTGTATCGACTAATGGTTTTCAGATTGGAATGATGGGATTGACGTATGGATACAAAGATGGATAGAGATATGAATGTGAGTACGTATATGATGAGATAAATGTTCAGTCGTGGATTCAGCATCCCGACGTAAAGGTATATGCATGGGTGGTTGCACGGTTACATGCATGGATTTGGTGAATACGTGATGAGATATGTTATACCATGATGTTTATCCTTGTCATTACTTAATATGATTTCTGTTATTATTGATTAATGCATAGTTTAATGAGACCTCTGCTATGTCCGTGAGTGACGCCATTGTTAAGAGATTAACCGCATTTTAAGATGCTGAACAATAACGGTGAGGAGTGTTGTTTAGTATACTCACTCAGCTTTGTATTCAAAGCTGATGGCGTTAATGCCCTGGACATTCCAATGTCTAGGGATTTGTAGGTCTTGAGGACTGAAGACTGATAGTTCTGCCAGACTTGGAGCTGAAGGCTGGAAGACGAAGATGTGCTGCTTTATATAGTTAGTTTGTATATCTGTTGTTATTATTGTTATAGGCTTGAGACTATAAGCCAGCTGTTGTAATAGTTTTAGTAGACTTTTATAATTGGTACTTGGGCATCTGTTGCTTCCAAACCTTTTATAGTTTCCGCTGTAGCCTCTGATTATGTTAATAAGTTATGTTCTATGAATAGCATTCCTCCCTATCGTGGTGTTTATTGGTTTGAGTAGATGACAACGCGGTTATTCACCCGTCATTCCCTATGGACCCATAAAGGAAATTTATTTTTCTCTATTTATGCTGCTCCGGGGCGTGACACCATCCTTAGACTGATGGACAGACCGAGCGTGTTAATCAGATTATGGAAGATATGCTGAGAGCTTGTGCAATCGATTTTGAAGGATCTTGGGAGACTCACTTACCGTTGGTCGAATTTGCGTATAACAACAATTATCACTCGAGTATTGGGATGGTACCGTTTGAAGCCTTGTACGGACGGCCATGTCGATCTCCGTTGTGTTGGGCTGAAGTGGGAGACACAGAACTGTTGGGGCCAGAGTTGGTAAGAGAGACTAATGAGAAGATTTCACTGGTTAGGGAAAGAATGAAAAACTGCACAGAGTAGACACAAGAGTTATGCGGATCGACGTCGAAAGGATTTGGAGTTCAGTATCGGTGATCACGTCCTCCTTAAAGTTTCACCTATTTGGGAAGTAGTACGTTTTGGTCAGAAAAGAGGAAAGTTGGCACCTCGTTTCATCGGGCCATTCGAGATTTTGGAGCGTGTTGGGAAATTGGCTTATCGACTCGCGTTGCCACCAAAGATGTCTGGTGTTCATAATGTGTTCCATGTTAGTATGTTAAGGAAATACATACGGGATCCTTCACATGTGGTTAATTTTGATGATATTGAGACGAGTCAGAATGTTGTCTACAAGGATAGACCTGTGAGGATTCTTGACCAGAGTATCAAGAGGCTGAGAAGAAGAGACGTTCCTTTGGTTAAGGTTCAGTGGAGGCATCATGACGAGGGAAAAGCGTCGTGGGAGTTAGAGTCAGACATGAGGACTAGATACCCCGAGTTGTTTCAGGATTAGTTAGCTTAGATTTCGGGGCGAAATCTCTGTTAAGGTGGGTAGAGTGTAACGGCCTGTAATTTCTTTTTCATTAATAAATAATTATTGCATTTCATTTCAATAAATGTTCGATTTTGATTTCTATTTATAATATTTATCTGGGGTCAAACCGTAATTTCCATAAATATAGAAAATGCTTTCTATAGTTTTAAAAAAAACTATATCTATACTTCTGTACAACCCAGGATTTAATTCCTACATTAATATAATTTTCTGTATTTTTTATATCAACCGTAAAATACCAGTTTTGTTTAAAGCTGCGGTTATATCGCGTTTTGGGTGTGGGAGCACGTGAGCTCAACCACACCGTGGGTTTTCCGTGGCTTTCTTGGAGCCCAAAATTTCCCAATGTTTATATATGTGTGGGTATCTCTAAAAACTCACAGTCTCTCATCTCTCAACTCACTGTATCTCTCAATCTCCCTCTAATTCTCTCAACTTTCTCTCCCTCTCTCAAGAACAACACACACACACACATACAGATTATATATATATATATTCAGTCACATATATATACATAAATACATACATATATAAATTAAGAACGGAGGAGTAAATTTCTTAGACGGCGGATTTAACGGCGGAATTCTCGGTCTCAAATTCTCTGTATAATTAACCTCAGTGAGTATTATAAACTCACTCGCCATGTTTATATAAGTATAATTCTGTGTATATGTGTATATATATATATATAGATACACCATTGATGGCTTTGAATTGGAGTTTTACAAAACTCAACCAAAATCAATTCCGTGAATTGATTATGGAAGATCTCAGTCCCAATAAGCTACGGTTTCAATCCTACGGCTCAATTTATCCGTGTGGCGCGTATTGGTGATTTGAAGTTTTGTCACTCTAACTTATATCGCAAAAATTAAGAGATACAATCCGTATTCGTTTAAATTGATCGCGTATTCTTAATCTACGCAAAAAACTGAAGAGATCCATATATTACATGTACTGTTTATAACAGAATTTGGAAATGGGTATAATTTCAGCTTGAAAATCAAAAACAGGTGAAAAACGAAGAAGATGATGAAACTGTGACAACTCGCGCGCGCGACCCGCTCGCGCGACCCATTGCCCATTCACGCGTGCGACCCGTTCGCGCGACCCATTGCCCCATTCGCCCGCGCGACCCGTTCTCCCCCTTCGCTCGCGCGACCCATCCCCCTTCGCGCGCGCGACCCGCGGCAGTTTGAACAGTTTTTGTATTTTTTTTATAAGGGACTATTTGGAAAAGGTTTTAAAAGTTTTTGAAGAACTGTTTGACAAATATACTGTTTTAAAGGCTCATTGATAGGAATTGGACTTGTAAGAATGATTAAGACCGAGATTTAAGTTGAACGAATATCCAGCTTGGAGATTAATAATTGTTACTACAAATTGTGAACATTGACATACATATTAGGGTCGAGGTTGTGTCAACATGCATGTGTGTGAAAAAAGCGTGAAAAGAGTATAGAGTGGCGGTCTGGTGTGCGACCTTAATATCGAGCGGATATTATTCCTGGTATTGGAGGCGACAGTGTTGTGTACGGCTTAGATATCGATCGGATATTATTCCTGGTATCTAAGGCACTCGTTTCGGATATCGATCGAATATTATTCCTGGTATCCGAAGCGATGGTTGGTCGTGATCGGCTCAGATATCGATCGGATATTATTCCTGGTATCTGAGGAGATAGCGTGGTGTGCGACTTGGATATCGATCGGATATTATTCCTGGTATCTGAGGTAATGGTTTGGTTGAGTCGAGTTTGTTGAGGGAAAAGAGTCAGAAAGATGAGATATTATATTGTTCATGCACGGTCGCATATTTATTGCTTACTTTATTCCCCCGTGACTTATGTTGGAATTGGAACCTTGAATCTATTGCTTTTAAAGTTAAATTTCACCGTTGTTTATTTCTTATATATACATTGCGAGCACTTGTTTATTTTGCTCACCAGCTTGCATAAGCTGACGGCGTTGATGCGTCCTGGACTGTATGTCCAGATTTTCAGGGTCAGGAGCAGCCAGGGTACTTCGACTATGCTAGTTAGAAGCAGGAGACTTTCCAGGAGGCTGCTTTATATTTCCTAGGTCTTTTTAATTTCGGGTTGTAATAAACTAGCTTCAGACATTTGAATAAGGGTTTTTGTGCCTAAGACTTGAACTTATGTAATAGTTTAGTAAGTTTTAATTTCGGAGCTTATGTTTATTAGTATCCTTTCTTTTAGAAATGCTGTTAAGTTATTTTGTTGCAGGGACAATTGGTCATACTCACTTGTCACGACCTACAAGTTCATAAAGGAAATTAAATGCTTTCCTGAATTATGCTACGTCGGGGCGTGACACATACGAAATCCATAGCTTAAACAAAAGGAATTACATAAGTTCCTCTAAATTAACTCCAACTTCCACAACTATAAGCGTTATAACTTAAGTACCACAAGTCCTAACCATAATTTACATCATACACAAGTTCAAAGAAGTTCACATGCTTTAGCCCCAAATCTCCCCCATCTCTCCCATCTCTCCCAACGCGCATCATTTCCTCTCCGGATTCGGCTCCGAACATGCGGTGGTTGTTATGTATCACAACAGAAATAGGAAAACGGTTTTCTTAAGCATTACGCTTAGTGAGCAAATCTAAACATGATTGAATGTTTAACACGTGCAATGCTACCAATAACACATAAAACATAAACGTAATCACCGAGTCACCGGTTATATGGTTCATTCAGACCCGAAGACCTCCCTTGGTCCCGTGGCCACTTCTATTCCTTGGACTTCCGTATTTATCGGATTCTTCCTCTACACCACCCTTATTACTCCCATTAATGAACCATTTCCCCGGTGCTCATCGACTACCACATAGACAAATAAGCACATATAAACACATATACATGTATCAACATATAATCTTCATGAAATTGATAAACATTCACAAATTAACAACAAAATAGCCTCTAGCATTAGTAGTTATTCCTAACATCATCAAAGCCTTGAACCCATTAAACACAATCATTTGGTTTGTATAGAAAACTCACCTTATTCACAGATTTTACCCAAATTCAAGCTAGAGGTGTGCTGAATTTCACTAATTAAAGCTCAATTTCTACTCCAAAATGAATCCTACAAGAATTCGGTAGATGACTTCTCACCGTTAAATATGAGCTACCAAAATCCAGCAATTTAAACGTAAATTAAGGGTATAGAAACGTTTGTCTTACCTCCACGAGTCCGAAAATGGCTTCGATTCGTGAATCCGATGAACGGCGGCAACGGAACGACGAGATTTCGACGTCGGTGACGGTCCGTCTTCTCTCTCGGTGATCTCTCTTTTCTTTTCTTTTCTTAATTTCCAACAAATATGAAAGTCTAAACTCTCATATTTACACACACACATCACATGCAAGTGATGTGTCACATATTTTCCCCTATTTTCGTTTACACCCCCGAAATTTCTTAAGTTCCTATTATGAAATCCCCCACACATTCCATTAACTACCCAATTATCTAATGAGTGATTGTCTAAGTTCCGTATGGGTCCCAACGTGGGTCCCACATATTTTGTGAAATTACTATCTACCTACTAAGTTTAAATCTTTTTCATTTATACCCTTATTTGGGTGTCCAAGTTATCACCAAATGCTAACACCTCTATCATCATATAATATAAACAAATATTCATGTATTCATATAAATGCATTTAATCACGTAAAATACAAATATTTTCATTTAGGCCCTTCACTGGGTCCCACTTCCAAACCTGTCCTACCTCACTGGGGACTTTTCCAACTAGTGTCCCTCTCAGAACACTTTTTACATGGGCGAGTTCAAGCCTCCCCTTAATCCGTTTTATACACTAATTATATTAATTAATGCATATGAAGATAATAATTAATCCGTTTCCCGGGTACGGGTGTTACAGGCAGCCCACAGTTGTTTTAGGCTGAAAATCCCAGTGTGCAAACCCAGTGCACTTTAGAGCCTGACTGTATATAGTGGATTCTCTTTCTTAGCAAGATTCAAGAAATCCATCTGGACAGATTTAGTCATGCATGTTTCCTAGTTTAATATGAAAAAAAGGACAGTTGCCTAGGCAAATAAACCAATTCAACACACAATTATAGATAAGAAGGCCTCGAAAAAAATTTGCCTTGGAGGCGCTGTTCCCGAACCTTTGTATAACCTAGGCCCCCCGTCCGAAAATCTTGACTCCGCCCCTGCATATCTTACCAAGCAAACAACCAAGCTTGGGGCATGCATATCCTACAGACAGGGGCGGAGGTAGTAATGGACGAGGGGGGGCCTGAGATTATGAAAATTAAAATTTTATCCTAAAATTTTCTAATATTTTACATTTAGGCCCCCTCTCAACTTATGTTCAGGTCCTCCAAAGGCGTCCAAGGCCCAATTTAGTGCCATCAACTACATATATTTTGATATACAGGTATATACAGCTCAAAAGGAAAGGCGCCTATAATTTTGAAAATTACACTTTTAGTGTAAGAATTTTATGCGTTTTAGAAATAGGCCCCCCTAATATTTTGAAAGGCACTATACAATATTTACGTGTCACTAAATAGACTCATATTATAAGCATATGCCAAAAAAATTGCAATTATATACAAGTAGACCCTAAAAGAATAGTCAATTAAGTATAAATAGACCCCAAAAAAATCGTCTCGGGGGCGCTGCCCTTGAACCCCGACCAAAATTCCTGGCTCCGTCCCTGACTACAGAGAATAAAATGAGATATGACCAAACTTTAAGGGTATATTTTATAATTATATATAGTCTGCCTTCTTATGAGGGAGCCTGTTACGAATTTATGTTTTTAGCCACTAAATCCTGTAAAATTACTATAATACCCTTAATAAAATCTCGATCAAAGATTCAAAACTAATGAAACCATAAATAAGTTGCCGACTCCCTGATGGGTTCGGGATATATATCTATCTATTAACATATATAAAAGAGGGAATGTATGGTTTCTGTGTAATTTTGAAGTCAATTTGGCCAATTTGGTAATTTTACACTTTGATTTGTCCTATTTAATAATTTTACACATATAAGTCGATACAAATTGCGGATACGTTAAAATTTCTTCATCATATGCATTAAAAATTACATATAGGCCAATACAAGTGTTTAAATTATGGATAGATCCAATAGAAATTGCGGTTGCTTGAAAATTTCTTTATGATATGCATTAGACAATCAAAGGGGGAAATTAGAGAACCATAGTATCACCCCAGACACAAATAATAGACAATCAAAGGGGGAAATTTTTTGTTGCGAAAAGTATGATAGTGGTCAAATTGTAAAAGTCCATTGAATGGGGAGATAGAATGTTGTGTTAGTTTAGTTAAGTTATTACACAATTAAAAAGAAGATTAATTGCGATTAGATTTTTAAAAAATAGCTTTGTTATGTCATTAATATAATTAAAAATAGTATATTCCCATTGTATTATGCTCTCTGACTTTTACAATTCGACTATTATATTTTTGTAACTTTTTTTTTTTTGTTTTACTTCGATTGCTTATTATTATTATTTTAATCTGGTTCATTTACTGAGATTCAATATCATTGACTCCCAAATTTGGATCTAAATTTTGATTTACAAATGTTTTAACAGTTGCAATACATTCAACTACATTAATGACCATTTAATTCTTGTTAAAAAGTTGATCTAAATGGCACAATTATCAAATCATTTGAGAACCAAATTTAACCATATGTTCCCTCAAGACATCCTATTAATTTTAAAATTGTATAGTAGTTAACCACATGATATAACCATATATTGCAGGGAGGAATAATGCTAAAGACACAAAAATGTCATAAAAGAGATGCTCACAAAAAAATGTGACATCCCATGTAGCATTTTACTGAATATAATTGACTCTGAAATTTGATTTGAAATTTTAATTTTTAAATAATTTGATAATTGTAATACATACAATTACAGTAAAGATTGGATAACTTTTTAAAACCAAAAGTTATTATAAGTGGCAAACTATAATAATATTTTAATTGATTTCAATTTTCCAATTGCACATGCCAAGATTTCATCTAGTATATATATATATATATATATACGGATCAATATACATCAATATACATATGACAGAACTGGAGTTTTTGTGTGTGGTTATATAAAGAAATTGGACTCAGAGAAATCATATTCGTGGAGATATGAATTCCTCTGGAAGAGTACAGCAGCCGAAAGATACCAACGATCTAAACCCTACAAACGACGACATTGTTGGTATGCATTGTTTGGTTCCTCTGTTTCTTTGTTTTGAATCAAAGTCAACTTTGTACTGTTTATTGCTGATAAACCTCACATAGGATTTTGTGCTTTTGATTTTAATCATAATACACTATGCAATCGTAGTTCTGATCGAATGAATAACGCGAAAACAACTCGAATACTAGATTTTTTCTGTGATTCAACACTATTTACTTCTTTACTGTGTTTGTTTGGAATTAGAAAAATACTATGATAGACCAACTAGCGGTTTGGTAATATCATAGGACCAATGTTTTGTGAGATCTAAGCAAAACAACTATATAAACTATATGGGGTTTTGTGACATGGGTACAACTTCTGTGACCTGAGTACGAATTTTGTGGTTTCTGTAGTTGTTTTGATAATTGTCTCTAATGGGGATGCAGAAATTCCAAGTTGGGGGATTTGTTAGGAGCAGAACTGGCAAGTTGTATTGGGAGCTGATAAATTTACGTGGGTTCGTGGGCAGTGCCTCGGATGCGATTTGTTTAAGGCTCTATTGTGACATGGGTACAACTTTTGTGACCTGAGTACGTTTTTTGTTGTTTCTATAGTTGTTTTGCCCGTTTTGGTCGGACGATACGACCAACTGGATTTTTCAATCACCCATTTGGCAAACTGATGAATGTGTACGACAAGGATATGTGGTAATTGTCTGTACAGGGATGCATAAATTCGAAGTTGTAGGGCTTGGTAGGAGTGGAACTAGTACGTTGTGTTTCGGGGTGGCCAAATTTACGTGGATTCGTGGGCAGTGCCTAGGCGATTTTTTAGGGTCTATTGGTACGTACCTTCGTGCAGATGATATAAATTAATGCTATAAAAATTAACACAAAAACAATAAAACTAGTGGGGTTGGGTTGGGTTGGGATTGGGGTTGGGGTGGAGGTGGAGGTGGAGGTGGGGGTGGGGGTGGGGGTGGGGGTGGGGGTTGGGGTGGTGGGGGGCTTAAGTGCAAAATAAATGTTTTGTGAAAATCTAAGGGGGCTTAAGTGCAAAAATATATTTTTTTTAGGTAAAGCTATTTTTTAAAAAATTTAGGAGGGGGGGGGGGGGGGGGGGGAGACCCTTACTTCCCTGTGGATATAATACTCTTAAATTTAATGTGATCTTCATCCGATAAAATCAATCTCTCTTGTTTAAGAATGTGATCTTCATCCGATAAAACCAAACTTTTATACCAACAAAGATTGGAAGATATGTTGAATACAAATCCCAAATCTGAATTGATCAGGAAAAAAAATGATGAAATCTCCATCAACCAACCCACACCTAAAATCTCTATTTTTCTCATCATAATATTCCGGTTGTTTGTGTTTAAAATGAAAATTCATAACTTCAAGAGGTTAGCCCAATGATTTTAAGTGTTTAATGGAGCACAAGTTGCAAGTTCGAATTCCCACTGAGGCGCATAAACTCTTTGATGCCACATTAAAGCTGGCTTTGTACGAGTCCATAGTGTACCTTGTAGGGTTGGGTTAGGACCAAGGGCAGAGCTGGGAGTTTATTTTGGAGTGGGCTAAACTGAAAAAAAAATGTCTTGAACTAAATGTGTATGATGGGCTAAATTCCACTTGGACTTGTATTTTACGTGTAACAAAAAAAAAATCCAAAATTTTGCACCTTAAGATCCGTCCTTAGTGGGGACCCGGCCATGGAGAGTTTTCCTAGTTATCAGAATTTTTTTAATATGTACCCTCATATTTTACGTTTGAGCTGCTATTTAGAATCATATTTTGAGCTCCCTTGTACTCCCAAATTATCTTAATATGGTCTATCCAGGCATGTTACCTAAGTGAATTGTCAATTACTAAGAAGAGCACATCCTGCGTGGATCTCATATCCGTTACTGCATTCGGCATGTATCGAATAGGCACAACAGCCTAGCAATACTTGTTCCACACATTTCATGTACTGTTTTCTTTTGTAGTAGGCATAGTTGCATGATATCGTAAACAATCCCCTAATTGTCTTTTTCCCCTTCAAATGTGGTATAGATTATTGTGAAAATAGTGCAGCATGGTAGCTGTTAATAATTTGTTAAGTATCTCGGTAATATTTGTGAATAAATTTTGCATGCAACAATAGCTCTAATAAAATATGTTGTATTTCAGCTTTTGTTGGGTATTTATGTTTGATTTTTTCAATACCTTTCAGCAATTTCAAGATGGTTAAGAGAAGTTCCACCAGCTCATTTCACTTTTAAAGTAAAATCTTTCTCAACAAGTCTTGAAAAACTCGAATCAGACACCTTTGATGCAGGAGGCTACAAATGGTGAGTTTGGATCTTATATTCCTATCATATCTTCTTTTCAACTATGTTGTTTTATGTTTCGGAAAAACAAAATGTGTACTAATCAAATGGTTTTTTTGGGTTTCTTTTCATTGTAGGAGATTGTCTCTCTATCCGAAAGGAAATACAGAACGAAATGGGAATGATCATATCTCAATTTACCTAGTAATTGTTGATACAAAGGATCTCCCTTGTGGTTGGGAGGTTTTTGTCAGTTTTAAACTATTTGTTTTTGATCATATCAATGACAAGTTCTTAGCCATCCAAGGTACCTTCTTTATGCACACACACTCACACAGAGCGGGAGAGAGATGATTTGTATGCACATCAATTGACAAAACAGAATATTGATCGAGTTCTTTCAGTACCATAGGTGTGAATATGAATGTATGAATACATGTATGCAGATGCTGATAAAAAAGTGAGACGCTTCAGCAACGCAAGGACAGAATGGGGTTTTGACCAATTACTTCCCCTAAGTACTTTCAACGATGTGTCTAATGGCTACCTCGATCTTGATTCTTGCATCTTTGGGGCAGAGGTTTTCATCCATAAAAAAACTGCCAGATTAGAGTTTGTATCACTGGTCGAGCCTAAAGGCTATACTTACACTTGGAAGGTCGATAATTTTTCAAAGAAATTAGAAAATGAATACATATACTCTGATGTGTTCACTGTTGGAGGGCTCCCGTGGTACTACATACTTTTGACTCTCTTGCAATTTTATGAGGGTTTTTTTTTTTTGGGTCAGAAGCAATTTTATTAGGTTGAATATGTTCTTTATGCTTTCATTTTGGATTTCTTATGAGTTCAGGAGGATATGCCTCAATCCAGAAGGATATAAGCGGGAAGAGAAGTATTTATCGCTCTACTTGCAGATAGGTGATTGGGTATCTGAAGCTCCTGCCCAAAGAGTGTATGCAAAATACGTGCTACGTATCAAGAACCAAACTTCCTACTATCATGCTAGGAAGGAATGTGAGGCTTCTTGTATTCTAAGAGCCTGTTTGGATTGGCTTTGGCTTTCGCCTTTAGGCAGAAGCAGAATGCATCACGTTTGGGTTGAAGCACCTTCGGACCTGCATCAGCCAAAATGTGCTTCTGGGACGCTAAAAAAGTGCTTTGTATAATTAATGCAAACATGCCATTATTTGCGTCTCGCGTCCCAGAAGCACATGTGCATTTGGAAATTGATTCCAAACAGGCCCTTAAGCAGTCTTTTACTCCATTTCAAATTCAATTTGTTGACATAGTTTGTCATTGCTCCTCTTTTTTCAGTTTGTCATTGCTCCTCTTTTTTCTTTTCTGTTTTTCCTCTTTCCTTTATCTGTTTACTACTTCTGAAATTATTGCTTGGTTTTACCAAACTTGCATGTTTACTCTTGCAGATAAGAGTTGGTTTAGCGTCGCGAGTAGGACATGCGGTGGTTTAAAGTTCTTGTCGCTGATCCGTTTAAATGATCCTGGCATGAGTTACTGTTGGAAGAATACTGTGATTGTACAAGTACATATTGAGGTCATGGGGCTAGTTAAGATTTTCTCGTGAGATGTTTAATTGTGCTTATTATAGTTTTAGGATGCAAATAGTTGATATTCCTTTTCCTTAATCCGTATACTCAGGATCCTACTTTCTTGATACACAGCTGAACTATTTTAGTGTTTGAGAATACTAAATTTGCACAATGATCATTTGATATGTTGTGAGCTATGTTACGTTCACTTTTTGATTTTCTAGTTAGTAAGTGAATCCTTTCAATTTAGAATTCCATTTATGTAGCAATTCAATTCTTGTTTTTCTGCTGCTTCTGGTAATAAGTGTCGTGACTCAGTCTGGGACAGGTGATAAGGATGATAATGGTATTTGAGACTCGATCATAACTAGGTATGTAAGTTATGCTAAATGTGACACTAATTAAACAATTCAAGAACTTTGATTTTCTGCGGAGTGTCCCTCTTATGAGAAGTGACTTAGAAAGAAGGGAATGTATGCTAAGTTTATGCAGTCAAATAGGCATTGCATTTCAACTAAGTCAACTATGTAAGTTTACTCTGTTATGTATTTGTGGCAAATTTGATGATAAATGATAGTGGTTTTGTTGTATCATACATCCTAGTGGTTTTGGGTGTCAAGATGGTGTAACTTATGTCACTAGGTGTCGAAGGTGTGGTAACTTTGAAAATCACTTTTGCTTTTTAAAAAGTAAACTGGTTTACAAAGTTGGAGAACTCTTCGGTACGTCCAAGTGGTTTGGACGTACCTACGTACCTTTGTTCCTGGGTCGCAAGTGGGAAAAGTTTGTTCCCGGTGGGGATCAAAGTGGTTTTGATGGGAACAAATATTTCTTACCACGGAACAAAGTTTCCTACCTAGAACAAACTATTGCGACCTGGAAACAAAGGGACATTTAAGAACATCTAAATCACTTGGATGTACGTATCGAAGAGTTCTCCTTCAAAGTTACTGTACCTTAGGACCTAGTTAAACATATTGGCACATTAATTACACTATGTTGGCACCAAATTTGATTGTATATATGATACAATCAAAAGTACTAGGATGTATCATCAAAGTTCCCGTATCTGTGGCATCATGTGTGTTTCCATTCCACACATCAGTAGTATCTAGATTCTCTGGGTAATGACAGTGAGTGCTGTTATATACACATTCAATTTCTCTAGAGAAAGCCATAGCCAAGTGATTCGACTTACCTATAGAGAGAGAGAGAGAGAGAGAGAGAGAGAGAGAGAGAGAGAGAGAGTCAAAGAGAATTGTTCATTCCATGTGTTCCATTTTCATCCCATTACCTTCCCAATGAGCAATAAAGGAAAAGAGTTGGTTTTAGTTTGGAGTCTGGATTTTTGTTGCAACCACTTAATTACATTGATGTAACCCACTGATTTCAATTCTCTAGATTCTGTTTAAATACATTGTAGGTGAAAATAGTTTATCACTACTGTATTAATACGGTTCATATGAAGTAGTAGTATATTTAAAACCAAAAAACCTGAAAAAGGGGTAACGAACAGTGAAGAAATGCCAAGTGAAAAAAAGAAGGAAAAAGAGAAAATACAACAAAATTTCATGTGGCCAGGGGCAGATGCAATGAATTACAAGGGGGCTCAGGTTTGAAAAAAATTGTACATTTGCACTAAAAAAATTACAATTAGGGTGTGTTTGATAAGTCAATTAAGTGGTGAAAATGAAAACTTTCAGTACTTATTTGTTTTCAGTGCGTTTGATAACGTATCACTTAATTGAAAATGCATCCAAAAAATCACTGAAAACTTTAAGTGAAAAATTTCTACTGAAAATATTCATTGAATGTAATCTATTTCAGTAGTTAAAAATATGTTTTCAATACTACAAATTCAATCGCTTAAAATTTTCAATACTTAAAATTCAGCACTTAATTTTCAGTACTTAATTTTCAGTTTTATCAAACGCACCCTTAGTCTCCCCTGATATTATAAAATTGTCATACTAAGCCCCCTTTCTCTTATGTTTTTGTGCTAATTATAATAGCCCTCCTCATCCTTATGTTTTTGGGATAATTTTTTTAGCATTAGTTTATATCATCTACACAAAATATGTATAAATAGGTCTAAATATTTTTTTTCGGGGACACCCGTACAAATCTCTGTCAAGGCCCCCCCTGTATTGAGTTTCTAGATACGCCCCTGCATGTGGTGGCATAAGAAGAAGGGAAATAGCCGCGATGACGGCGATTAGGGCCACTTCTTCCAATTGCAGACCAAATCAACGCTTTGAGTTATGCCATTGCATATATTTAAGGCTTTCACGAACCAGTCCATATTGGAAATGGAAATGGCGGTGGTCAGTGGACGCAATGGTGGTCGTCAGTGGTGTGAAGGTCGGTGAAGGCGATATTGTCAGCGGTCTCCTCTGTGCCCCTCTCTCTCTCTCTCTCTCTCTCTCTCTAGAAAGCTAGAAACGTATGCACTGCCAAAAAGAAGTGATGGGTAATTTGGTAAAAAAAAAATACCCCTTATTTGGTCAAACTCAAAGGATTAGAAGTAATTGTGTTTCATTATTGGAGGAGTTTTGGCTAAAATTAAAGTCGGGGTGAGCTTTAAACATACAAGATCTCAAATCAGGAATTTTGGATTAAAATTCTATTAAATAGTTGTGTGTATAGCTATATATATTTTGCGACAGAATTTATTTTGAGGGTGAAATCATTATGATTTGACAAAGAAATTAGAGAGAGAGTGTGTGTGAGAGTGTAACAACCTGCATTTTCATTTGACATTTTCATAATTTATCTATTTTTGCATTGTCATATTTAAAATCAATATGGATTGCCTGCTTTTATTTTAATTGCAACCTTTACATGCTAAATTTGATTTATTAGTTTCATTCATATTTTAAATTCTGGTGGGGTCAAACTGCGATTTTATAAAATTTAGCAACACCTGCGTTAGATTTCAAAACTGTATTTCAAAATGGTGGAAGCGTTTTCTTTTAACTCAATCAGTATTTTTATGAAACCGGAAAATCACTTCCTACGTTAAAATGAATTTTCTGTATTTTTGTGACGAACACCGCGCCATGAAAATACCAGTTTATGAACAAAACTGTCCACACTGTGCTAAACTTCCACAGATTTTGGAAGTGATGTAAAGTTAGATTTGACATACACTTTATTTCCATTTATGGCAAACTAATCATTGTCTTGTGCCTTGTTTGGATTTATCTACTTTGTATATGTTATACTTGTGCCAGAAGCTTTCATTCCCAAACAACTCAAGCTTGAACCCCTACATACCTACATGACCCTTGGAGCATCTGTAGAATTGTTTCAACTCATGATACGTATATGGATATCAACAATCCATGAGCTGAATTTATTTTGTGCAATTAGGAAATTTTAGAAAACAAAAATAGATTGTAGAGTATTATAGGTGAACTTGGAGCCCAAGTTCACCATTTTGGCTCCTCTATATATGCCTTATACTCTCTCACATTCTGGGGATATACAAAAACTGAAATTCAGAAAAATAGAGAGAGTTCAGAGAGATAGAGATTTACAGATATTTTAGAGAGAAAAGTTCATCACCATAGCCAAAGCTTGGATTAATTTTTTATTGAGCTTATCTTTCTCAACAAATCTCTTTGCTTTTGATCAAGTGAGTATTTTAAACTCACTCTAAATGTAATTCGTGATTAATTTCTGTTTGTATGTATGTATATGTTGATTCACCGTGGTTGACCTTCATGAAAGCCTAAAGCTTAAAATTTGTGATTTTTCCAAACTCAACAAAAATATGTTTTTATAGATGATTTTGAAAGATTATAAACTATAGAAGTTGTAGCCAAAGTATTAGACCTTAATTTGTCCACATGAGAAAGTATATAAGAAATCAAATTTTGACATCTTTTAGTTTTTCATAAAAATTAGAGAGATATGATTTGATTTATGTTAAATTGATTGTGGAATCATGATCCTTGTTGAAAAACAAAAGGATCCATATATAACATGATATATATACGAACAGTTTTGAAAATGGGTCAAGAAAGGCCCTGAGATTCTAAAACAGAGCATTCTGACGAGGAAGATGAAGCCTCTGCTTCACCTCGCGCGAGCGCAGATCGTGCGAGCGGCCCGCGCGCGCTCGACCTTCGTGTATTATGACAATTTGAAAAGTTTTATAAGAAAAATGAAAAAGTGGGCAGATCGCGCGAGCGACCCCTCGCGCGAGCGGTCCGCGCGCCCGACCTGCCAGTTTTTGGTTTTTGTTTGTTTTCTGTTAAGGGTCTGTTTGGTGTGACTTTTAAGGACTGTTAAGGTCCTGTTTGGATAATTTACTAAAACAGAATTCTATTGATTATGTTTGGACGATTAAAACGATGAATTACGACTTATCAATCTCCGTACGCATATTGTTCCTGTATTTCTGTGATTTACTTTATGTTAGAGTTTCATGACATACATGTGGAGTCAGTTGCATATGCATGTGGGTGTTGGTCAGTATGGAAAGAGTATGTGGTTGAGATTGTGTTGTGGACACTCCCTGGTAATTGTGTACCAAAGTGTGACGTGTTGAGATTGCGGTTAGAGTGTCTTTGAAATGCAACGGTAGCAAAACTGGACATTCCCTGACGTCCATGGTAGCGTTAAAGTGTGTGACGCCGACTTGGACATTCCCTGGCACCCATGGTAGTGCTAAAGTGTGGCCTACAGACACTCCCTGGTACCCGAGTCTGGATACTGTGTGATGTATTTGCGAGGCGGATTAGGCACTAAAGTGTGAGGCATTGGACATTCCCTGGCACCCCGTGCTAAAGTGTGAGGCAAACTGGACATTCCCTGGCACCCCTGTGCTAAAGTGTGGCTATCGGAGTATTTCAAAGATACTGGTGTGAGAGAGTTGGGTATTGTGCTGTCTAGAGAAAATAGTCGGTAAGATGAGAATGGTTGCAGTGGTCTCATGCACTGTTACATGTTTTATGTATTAGAGATTATAATGTTATCCTTACTGTCTTATTAATCGAATCCTTTTCGTTAGTTAATCCGTTGATTTATGAAAGTGGTAAAATGGAAAAACAGTAAATGAGTATGTTTTACATTCGTACATATGTTTTCAATACTCACCAGCTTCTTGAAGCTGACGACGTTGATGCGTGTCACGCCCCAACGTAGCATAAATATGGAAAGCGTTTATTTTCCTTTATGGACCCGTAGGTCGCGACAGTTCGAAGGATCGATTCCGTCCCAAACGTCAACAACAAAAACATAATAATCAGAGCAGAGCAATCAAGGCTTATAAAATTTTTCTAACTTAATAGTTATTACAGCACAGGGTCTCTAAAGGCACAAACCGCCTTAAAACAAAATAATAACTTATCGTCTATTACAATTATCCTTATTACAAACAGTTCATAAGTTAAAACATTTAAAAGTAAATTCTCTTCGAAGCAGCCGTTCTCAATTAGCATAGTCATAAGATTCCTCCTAATTGTAACCTGAAAAGCCTGAACACGAATGTCTAGGATGCATCGACGTCATCAGCTTCAAGAAGCTGGTGAGTATTAAAAACATAACTTTGAATGTAAAACATACCCATTGACCTTTTTCCATTTTTTTTTTCAGTTTTGTAATAATCAATGGTTTAATCGTAGAAAG
The DNA here is from genome assembly GCA_033977485.1 of Hydrangea macrophylla. Classification (NCBI taxonomy): domain Eukaryota; kingdom Viridiplantae; phylum Streptophyta; class Magnoliopsida; order Cornales; family Hydrangeaceae; genus Hydrangea; species Hydrangea macrophylla. The sequence goes on from CM066992.1 coordinate 92,870,663, forward strand.
AATTCAATTTATAAAACAACGAGGAATATAGTAAGAGTCGTTTATTCATAAAACATGTGACCGTGTATGAGACAATGCACCAAACTCATCTAACCGACTCTTTTCTCTCGACAAACACAACAACCCACTATCTCACACCAGTATCTTTGAAATGCTAAGATAGCCACACTTTAGTACAGGGGTACCAGGGAATGTCAAGTTTGCCTCACACTTTAGCACGGGGTGCCAGGGAATATCCAATGTCTCACACTTTAGTACTTAATCTGCCTCGCAAATACATCACACAATATCCAGACTTGGGTACCAGGGAGTGTCCGTAGGCCACACTTTAGCACTACCATGGGTGCTAGGGAATGTCCAAGTTCGGCGTCACACACTTTAACGCTACCATGGGCATCAGGGAGAGTCCAGTTTTTCCACCGTCGCATTTCAAAGATACTCTAGCCGCAATCTCAACCACAACACACTTTGGTACACAATTATCAGGGAGTGTCCACAACACAATCTCAACCACACACTCTATACCATACTGACCATTACTCTTTTCCACGTAGACCCCTACCCCTATACATGCACACAGACTCCATATAAATGTCGTGAGACTTTAAACATAAAGTAAATCAATGAAATATAGAAACAGCGCACGTACGGGGATTGATAAGTCGTAATACATCGCTTTAATCGTCCAAACATAACCAAACAGGATTATGATTTAATAAATTTTCCAAACAGGACCTTAACAGTCCTTAAAAGTTGAATCAAACAGTCCCTTAACATAAAACTGACAAAAACCAAAATCTGCCAGATCGCGCGCGCGGGCCGCTCGCGCAATCTACCTATTTTTCAATTTCTTTATATATATTTTTCTGTCTGCCTGGAAACGCGAAGCTCGCGCACGCGGACCGCTCACGCGAAGGGTCGCTCGTGCGGGCCGCTCGCGCGATCGCGCACGCGAGGAGAAGCTGAGGCTTCTTCTTCCCCGCTGGAACTCCCCTGTTTTCATATTAAGGGGTCTATTTGACCCATTTTCAATTCCGGAAGTTACTAGGCCTTATTATATATGATTCTCTTTAGTTTTTCGTAAGGATTATGAATCCATAAGAAATTTTACATGAATTAATCTCTAACTCTTGAATTTTAAGAAAAATCAAAAGACCTCAAAACTTGATTTCTAATATACTTTTTCATATGAGTAAATTGGGCTTTAAAATTTTAAACACAACATCTATGAAGTATAAACTTTCATAATCGTCTCAGAAAAAGGATTTTAGTTTTGAAAAATCCATGTTTCTAAGCTTTGGTGTTCAAACGTGAAATCATCAATGATGATTTCTGTATTAGACTAATCTACATAGTAAACAGACATATTTTACATCTAGAGTGAGTTTAGAATACTTACTTGATCAAAAGCAAGGAGATTTGTTGAGAAAGATAAGTTCAATAAGAAATTAATCCAAGCTTTGGCTATGGAGGATTAGGAGCTTTCTCTTCTAAAATTGCAGCTATGAACTCTCCAAAACACTCTCTCTTTTCTCTCTGTGTGGTGTGTTCAGAATGTGTGTGTCTATGGTGTATATATAGAAGAATGAGAGAGGTGAACTTGGGCTCCAAGTATTTTTAAGCTCACTTAATAAACTCAAATTTGTTTTAATAATTCCTTGATTACACCTTAATCTCTAGTATATGTGCATACGTATATACACTGATGTGTAATTACATATCTCTACTAATGCTCCAAGGGCCACCTATAGATTAGTAGGGGTCAATGTGGAGTTGTTTGGCAAAATCATCTTCTGGCACAAGTGTAACAAACACAAAGTAGATAAATCCAAACAAGGCACAAGACAATGATTTGTTTCCATAAATGGAAAGTAAAGCATAAGTCCAATCACACTTTACATCACTTCCAAAATATGTGGAAGTTTAACACAGTGTGGACAGTTTTGCTCATAAACTGGTATTTTCGTAACGCAGTGTTCGTCACAAAAATACAGAAAAATTATTTTATTGAAAGAAATGATTTTCTGATTTTTTAAACATACAGTTTGGGTTACAAGAAAATGATTCCACCGTTTTGAAACACAGATTTTAAATTCATCACATATTTTGCTAAGTTTTATAAAATTGTAGTTTGACCCCAAAATGATTTCAGTTATGGATTAAAACAGGTAATAAGTTTCCAAACGTGAGAATTATAATTAAATTGAAGGCGGATAATACATATTGAATTTAAATATGACCATGCAATACAAATTAATTATGGAAATGTAATTTAAAATTAAATGAAATGCAGGTTGTTACAATGCGTCCTGGACATTCGTGTCTAGGCTTTTCAGGTTTCGATCAAGCTGAACATTATGACTATGCTAACTGAGAACGACTGCTTGGGAGAAAGACTGTTATTGTCATTTCATGTTTTAAGTTACATGTTTTTAATTATGGACTGTGTTGTAATAAGGATAACTGTAATAGATATTAATTTGATTTAAGCTAGTTTGTGCCTTTAGAGACCCCGTGCTGTAATAACTAGTAAGTTAGAAAAATATTGTAAGCCTTGATTGCTCTGCTCTGATTTTTATGTTTTTGTTGTTGACGTTTGGGACGGAATCGATCCTTCAAACTGTTGCGACCTACGGATCCATAAAGGAAATTAAACGCTTTCCTTATTTATGCTACGTCGGGGCGTGACAGAGAGAATTTTGGATTTCAATTTGTTTACCAACTAGGCCAAGTCTTCTTTATTAATTTTCCTATTTTGGAGTGCACTTATTCCCATGTAGTGCGATTAAAAAAAAGGGTCAATTTGATATTAGGACATTCTATTGTAAATATGTTGGTTTAAGGATAACTTAAAAAAAATATGTTGGTTTAAGTCTCTCAATTTTTTTTGGACAGAAAAACCCTCCTAGCTCCCACCACAACACTCCCGCCACACTCTAATATTTTAAAAACCAACGGTAAGATTCTTCAGTGCCAAGTCGGGGGCATCGCGCCCACGTGCGCCAAAGAGACTTAAAAGCGCTTGCACAGTCTGAATAATCACACCCTAGCAATGCCCATATTAAAAAAGTTTTTAAACTTTAAACCTCCATAACTTTTGATCTACAATTCTATTTTTTGCAAAATTTATACCGTTGGAATCGTTTCGACGAGGGCTACAAAACTAGTGCCATTGTTGATATATTTTGAGCAAATTTTTTTTTTATTACATATCTTGACACCTTATTTTTGAAAAGTGGTGAAATTTCACTACTGTTTTACCACATTTTAAAAGTGGTGAAATTTCATCATTGTTTTGAGTACATTTTAAAGTAGTATGTAATTTCACCACTGTTTCACCACATTTCAAAAGTGGTGAAATTTCATCATTATTTTGAGTACATTTTAAAATAGTAATGTAATTTCACCATTGTTTCACCATATTTCAAAAGTGGTGAATTTAATAACAGTTTAACCATTGTTTTGAGCACATTTTAAAACAATGGTGAAATATCACCACTTTTAATTTTGGATGTCAAAACTTGTGAAATTTATGAAATTTCTCCACATTCAAAGTGGTGAAATTTTCTTTACCAAAAAAAAAAGTGGTGAAATTTCACCACTGTTTTGAGGAACAAGCCTGTGAAGGCATGTAAAAAATTTGAATTTTTTTGTTCAAAACATATCAACAATTGTACTAGTTTGTAGCTCTCGTTGACACGATTTCAATGATATAAATTTTGCGAAAACCTGAGTATTATATAAAAAGTTATGGATGTTTAAAGTTTGAAAAACAATTTCGAAATAGACATTGATATGGTGTAGAGCTCACACCGTGCGAGCGTTTCATTCTCCTTGGCGCGCGCTGTTAGAAAACTGCGTTCCCAGAATCCATTGACAGCGCGTATAAGTTGGTACTGCAAAAAATTTACGTGAAAACTACAATAACCCTACAAGGGCGGAACTAGGGTTACCTTAAACTGCTAAAACGGATTGCTGTAGTAGACGAATCGAGAACACGGGTGCAAAGTGGGGGTATTTGTAAAATACAACCGCGCTAAAAGGAAGAATTGTATTAGTTTTTATCACAATTTCCCATGTTATCCGCAATTTGCATTACATGGCTAATTTTTATACAGTATGATTAATCTATGATAAGTTGTATTGTTTTAGCTGTTGTTTATGCAGATCACTGCTGTGCGGACTGAATAGAGGAACATCAGAATAAATGGAATGCTGGAATGCAAACAAAAGAAGTCAAAGCTGAAAAGCGGAGTTCGATCGCTTTAAGACGGTTCGATCGATCGAGAGTTCGATCGCTCGAAGAGAGTAGAAGCGCTTAAAGATCAAGGGTTCGATCGATCGAGATCCGTTCGATCGATCGAACGGGGTATTTCCAGAAACATTTGCGTGCGCAGCAGAATGCGGGTGTAACCCTAGTGCTTTAGGTTTTTCTATTTATATGCGTTTTGTAGACGTCCAAGGGACGCCCACCTTTACATTTTAGCAGTTAAGAAGGAGAGATAGAGTTTTTGTTTGGTTTTTTGTAGGTTTTTTTCATATTGTGGATTGGATTTCTCAAAGTATACAAGTATCTTCTGTTCCAGGTTATTCATATATTGTTATTTTCATATTCTGCACGTGTTAGACGTAGTTAGATTGCTTGTTTGATAGTGTGGCATGCTAAATAGCTATATAACCATAGATTTTATAGTTTTCATGAATAACTCGCAACCAAACATGGTATTAAAGTTTTCTTACGTTAAAAATCAATCCTTGACACTCCAGACGATGTCTGAGTAGTCCCAGGTTGGGAGATCATGATGAAACAGTGATCTCTAGCCTCTGCCATGCAGCAGAATAATCGCTGTGTTCGATCGATCGAAGTCAGTTCGATCGATCGAACCAGAGACAGTCAAGCGATCGAAGTTAGTTCGATCGATTGAGGGATGAAGGTCTTCGATCGATCGAAGGCGCGTCGATCGATCGAACTCTCGGATTCTTGAGGATGTTACCTGCAGTATTCCAGGACTTTTTGTTTTAGGACTTGTTATCATTCTGTCCCAAATAAATGCTCAGTCTGTCAAAACAGTTTTAAAACTAAGGCCCTAAGGCATTTTCTTTCAATACATTTTGAAAACCATCTTCAATGCTAACACCATTGAGGATGCGAGTCTTAACTATTGAATTAAACCGCTTTTGTGTATTTCAATTTAATTGTGATGATATGGTCCCGGTCATGAAAGGGCCATAGAATCTTTATTTCTTTTGAGGAATACGGAAAACTGTAGGTAATATGCTCCATGGTGCTTCAAGGTAAATGCATGGTAGATGGCTAGGTTACTGCGGATTCATGTAATCCCAACACTTTCTTTTTAAAGTTAAACTCCTTAATTCTAAGTACTGTTTTAATTAGCTAGTTAGATTGTTTAGTTAATTTTAATTACTTTCATTAGTAATCTTAGTTTGTGGAACTTCGTGTTCTGCACCATCATTCAAACTTAGTTATTTTATTTTGTTTTCTGTAGAGGTTAGTCTAATTCGATAGGTCAACACCTTCCCTGTGGGATCGACCTGGTCTTACCAGATATTACTTGCACGTCTACCTACACTTGGGTATTGCACAAGAGCGCACAAGAAAATCTCGTGTCAAGTTTTTGGCGCCGTTGCCGGGGACACTACTAACACTTGTATTTTTGGTTAGTAGTGTTCTGATTCTTGTTATATTTTTGGTTGGTTGTATATGTGGTGGTTGTGGTTGTATTATCTGGTTCAGTTGGTATTGTATGGACAGTATTTATCACTGCTTGTAGTTTATTTTATTCTGTTCATATTCCCGTGGTTTAGATTGATTGGATCATGGTTTTATCATTTTTTTGTTATCTATTGATCCTGTCTGTTTTGGAGATTGTGTTCTACTTTTTTATGCTAGGTTGCTTTGCTTGCGATCATCATTTGCGCTATACAGGTGATACCCATCTCTTTTATTTATTGAAAATCAACTTCTGAGGACTTTGTTGTTTTCAGTTGGGGGTAGGAGATAATAGATAGGTATACACCCGTAATAGTCAGGTTTTGCACTTAGATATGTTTTAAATTTAATGAGAACACAGTCTGTTAAAATTTGAAAAAAAAAAAAAAAAAAAAAAAATTTTATTGAATTGTATTGATAGATTAACTCTGAATAACCTCTCCTGCTTGTTAATTAGACAATGATACATTTGTAGTATTCTTATCTTTTTATGGATTAAATCCACGCGTTTTTCTGTATCACTGAAATGAATTGCAGTTGTAAAGCTAGTATGTACCCAATACTTGTGCACACTAATTGGCAGCTATGAAGAAAACTTGAAAATTGAGTTAAAATGAATATTGTGCGAAAAGAACAAGTAGTGGAAGCTAATAACCCTTTGTGAGCTTTTGAGCCAATCTTCATTTCTGAGGGGATTCTCATACATTGTCAAATGGTTTTTCTTGCGTACATTTGTGAATTCGTTGTTAAGTCTCAGTTTTCTTTAAAGTTTTGACTGCTTGTTAGAGGAGAACGTTCAGGATTTACCAATTAAACTCGATGAACACTTAAGTGCTAAAAATTGAAAGTTGAGAAAATGATTCAAGCCATCGTTTATCCATTCCTTTACCTAACATAGCCCACCTACATTCATTGAATTCATTCTTGATCCCACCTCAAATAAATATTTCCAATGAAATCACAAGAATCCAAATCCTTGCTCTATACCTTGACCTCATTGAACCGTTTGATATATTTATGGAGAATGAGTCATCAAAGTATGTGAAATGGAAGGAAGTTGTTGTGGGATATTCCATATAAAAAAAAAAAAAAAAAAAAAAAAAAAAGAAAAAAAAAGAAGAAGAAATGAATGGGAGATTGGGTGGAGAAAAGAATAAAGAATAAAAAGAGAAGTGGAAATTCCATCACATACTAAAAAGCACACTCTTCTCTATAACACCCCCACCTACTAAATCAAAGCCATAATTCAAAGTCTTGAAGATTCTCAACAATTGGTTTGAACATGAAAGTGTGAGTTGAGTTATCCACGGTATTTCGCTCCTCTAGTAAGTAGTATTCCATTCATGAGACTTTACACTCTTAAATGTCCGTTTTTCATAGAGTAAAGTATGAAAGCATTAGCACTTAGAATATCATTCTTCTCAAAGCTTTCATACTATGTGCGATCATTGTAAAGCAAGTTTCTGAGAGACGTTCTTTTTGAGTGTGACCAATGTGAGAATTGAGCTAAAACTGCAAGTTTCCAAAGTACAATAATCTAGATAACTCTTAATAAGGGTTGGACGCATGGTTGTTAATTCCACACACACGGGTGCATGATGGTAATACATTTGTATATTTTACTTGGTGATATAGGAGAGCATGTGGATCTCTTTCATGGGTTGATAGAGGATATTATATTCTTGTAGAGTTGAAGTAACAGTTTAATGGAAGGGGGAATTCTGCAAAGTTATTTTAATTCTTTTTGAGCTAAAAATTGGAATTTTGTGGGTATATTCACTGCAAACCCTCACGAGACAACACTCGTCCACTAGGGGGAACCTAGGGGTTTAACGGCTTGTTGCATTCGCTAAAGGCAACCGCGATTCCTGCGAAAGTGAGTTAGGATTTTTTATTTTTTTTTTCTCTCTATCTTAGTTTAGGTTGTTTTTAGTCTTTCTTTGTTTCTTAGTCGTGGTAGTATTAGTTTAGGAGTTTTTAGCTTATTTTTATTTTCGCTTTATCGCTAGGGACTAGCAATAAGCTAGTTGGGGGTTGTGCAAAGTGGGGGTATTTGTAAAATACAACCGCGCTAAAAGGAAGAATTGTATTAGTTTTTATCACAATTTCCCATGTTATCCGCAATTTGCATTACATGGTTAATTTTTATACAGTATGATTAATCTATGATAAGTTGTATTGTTTTAGCTGTTGTTTATGCAGATCACTGCTGTGCGGACTGAATAGAGGAACATCAGAATAAATGGAATGCTGGAATGCAAACAAAAGAAGTCAAAGCTGAAAAGCGGAGTTCGATCGCTTTAAGACGGTTCGATCGATCGAGAGTTCGATCGCTCGAAGAGAGTAGAAGCGCTTAAAGATCAAGGGTTCGATCGATCGAGATCCGTTTGATCGATCGAACGGGGTATTTCCAGAAACATTTGCGTGCGCAGCAGAATGCGGGTGTAACCCTAGTGCTTTAGGTTTTTCTATTTATATGCGTTTTGTAGACGTCCAAGGGACGCCCACCTTTACATTTTAGCAGTTAAGAAGGAGAGATAGAGTTTTTGTTTGGTTTTTTGTAGGTTTTTTTCATATTGTGGATTGGATTTCTCAAAGTATACAAGTATCTTCTGTTCCAGGTTATTCATATATTGTTATTTTCATATTCTGCACGTGTTAGACGTAGTTAGATTGCTTGTTTGATAGTGTGGCATGCTAAATAGCTATATAACCATAGATTTTATAGTTTTCATGAATAACTCGCAACCAAACATGGTATTAAAGTTTTCTTACGTTAAAAATCAATCCTCGACACTCCAGACGATATCTGAGTAGTCCCAGGTTGGGAGATCATGATGAAACAGTGATCTCTAGCCTCTGCCATGCAGCAGAATAATCGCTGTGTTCGATCGATCGAAGTCAGTTCGATCGATCGAACCAGAGACAGTCAAGCGATCGAAGTTAGTTCGATCGATTGAGGGATGAAGGTCTTCGATCGATCGAAGGCGCGTCGATCGATCGAACTCTCGGATTCTTGAGGATGTTACCTGCAGTATTCCAGGACTTTTTGTTTTAGGACTTGTTATCATTCTGTCCCAAATAAATGCTCAGTCTGTCAAAACAGTTTTAAAACTAAGGCCCTAAGGCATTTTCTTTCAATACATTTTGAAAACCATCTTCAATGCTAACACCATTGAGGATGCGAGTCTTAACTATTGAATTAAACCGCTTTTGTGTATTTCAATTTAATTGTGATGATATGGTCCCGGTCATGAAAGGGCCATAGAATCTTTATTTCTTTTGAGGAATACGGAAAACTGTAGGTAATATGCTCCATGGTGCTTCAAGGTAAATGCATGGTAGATGGCTAGGTTACTGCGGATTCATGTAATCCCAACACTTTCTTTTTAAAGTTAAACTCCTTAATTCTAAGTACTGTTTTAATTAGCTAGTTAGATTGTTTAGTTAATTTTAATTACTTTCATTAGTAATCTTAGTTTGTGGAACTTCGTGTTCTGCACCATCATTCAAACTTAGTTATTTTATTTTGTTTTCTGTAGAGGTTAGTCTAATTCGATAGGTCAACACCTTCCCTGTGGGATCGACCTGGTCAACACCTTCCCTGTGGGATCGACCTGGTCTTACCAGATATTACTTGCACGTCTACCTACACTTGGGTATTGCACAAGAGCGCACAAGAAAATCTCGTGTCAACGGGCTTGATAACAGCTCACGATCTTCTACCGTATTCCTTTGCTGCCAGATTATCGAACTGAGTGTGGGCTCTTTCGAAATCCTTTCTGTTTTCTGCTCTCCCTCTTTTACGCTCTCTTTTCTATTCCGAGTTATAATTCTCTATATAGAAAAACGCTAGCTGAAGAGAGAGCCAAAGCAGCATATATATAGGCTACGATAGGGACCATAAGAAGTCAATAAGGAATAGGCTTCCTTATGGAATTAGGAAACCCTAATTCGAACTGAATTAGATTCCTATTTCCATAAATTATAATTCATACCACTAAAGAATTATAATTGCACTCCTACCCTTATCTCAAAAATATATTTCGAGCTCCATGTTATTAAATGCTTATTATCTCCCCATGTTAAGATTACAGATATCCATTAATTAAATATAATTACTGACAATCATACTTAATTAATTTCTTAAAATTCCTTGAGATCCTCTGCTTAACTTATCTGATATGTCGGATACAAAATCCACCTGCAGGGTTTGACATAATCAAAACTTATAAGCTTTCTCAAGGGGATATCATCAATCCCAAAATTGAGACATGGGTTCCATCATTAATTAATATCCACCACACAATTAATATTGCCACCCAATCCAATGAGATATTGACCCATTTAAGGATCTCACCCTTTTAGGGATCAAAGTGTAAATATCAAATGTACGTGTCTACAAATTAACTTAGAATTTAGAGCATAAGCACTCATAATAGCCATGAGGTATTAATTATCTTATAAGTCAGTATAAAGATAATTACCCCAAGTCAGTCCCGTTTAATACACAAAGTGTACCAGTATAGTGAGTTGAAACTATACCGTTTTCCGCAGTCAAGACAAACCTACTACAACACCATGCTGCAGTCCTACCGATGGTGTGTCCAATCCCATCTAAGACTGTAAACCAAAATCTTACATTCTACAATATCTGATGGCCTGATCTTCCGTGTGTAAGCCGAACTCTACACACCAAACCACCTACTATATAGAATAAGAGACACACATGCATAATATTAAATAAATAATATAATACAAACATTGCCCACACAGATTCTCATAAAAAATGGATTAACTGATTTTATTAAATGAATAATAAATCAACTACATAAAGCATGACTTTTAGTATATATCCCTAACAATCGTTACACACGTGGCGCACAACAGTCGCAAGGGGTGGACACGAGCCGAGCCGAGCCGACCTTGCTTGCTCACGAGCTTTTTCACGAGCTCGCGAGCTCAAATGAGCCGAGCTTTCAAGTGATCGTGAGCTTTCTCGCGAGTTTTTTAACGAGCTTTTTCGCACGCCCTTTAAAACTATGTAGTTTAATGATAAATCAGTCATTTATCAAGCCTATTTACGAGGTTTGTCATATTTTCTCTAAAATTATATAGTTTTATAATAAATGTATATATAAAAGTCACTATGCAAGCTCTTTATCAAACATATTAACGATCTTTTTCACGAGCTTGCTCGCGAGTCTTAATCGATCGTGTTCACGAACTCAAATGAGCGAGCCGAGTCTAGTCTTTATCGAGCTGAGCTTCGAGCCCTTGTTAAGCGACTCTGTTCGTGTCCACCCCTAGCAGCCGCTAAGGTAGGCGCGCGTGAAGGCTATTAGTGGGCATTGCTTTGGTGTGACGCTCACACCGTGTGAGCGCTTCATTTTCCTCTGACGCACGCGTGGCGCATTGCTGGCCGGTGATCTGCGCGTGTGTGAGGCTAAATTCTTCTTTTTTGATTTTTTTGTCCTTTTGTCTCAAATATTTGGTTAGTAAGGGACCTAAACTAAAGTGAAAATAACTAATTATCTTAAAACCACTATATTTCCCAAACTAGGGATCTACATCTAATTTTTTCCCTAAAAATAATTAAATGGGAGAAAATCTAGCTAAAAAGGAGTTGAAGTCAACCCCACAACTTGTGGCTCACAATCAGCCACATTACCAAAATCATTAAAAAAAATATTAAATTAGTTACCACAAATATGGCTCAGTTATGAAAAATATAACTCTGCTGTTATGAGAAACATGATTTAAGTTATGAGTGGTTGACATCCACCCCTTTTCTAAAGGAGTGTATTGTAGTCTGATCCCAATGGACTTAAAACAGTTGGGCCAAAAGTTGACTAGCCTATTATTGGATCCACGGGAGCCAATATTTATTAATTTTTTTTTTTTTTTGGTAAAACACCGGAGGCAATATTATGTAAGGTGTATTACAGTATTAGATCCAATTCCTAGCCAATTTGAATTACAAGAAACAATTGAATATAGATTTGTGTATCTATAAAGATATTTAGAGATTTTTGTAGATAATCTTGGAGAGAATATTATGTAAGACGAAATTTATCTCTTCCCTATTAAACCAGGAGTCTTGATATGTAATGTATATATATATATGTTAGTAGTATATACATATGGGTAGACGTGAAGTTCATATGTCTTCTTGAAGCTGTGATTCTTCTTCTCCAATCAAGGTTAGTACTATTTTAATTTTCGTTAATGTAAACATCACTTGATTTGTAAAACAAGTGAGTAAATAAATTTTTGGATTCCGCTAAATTTATGCTACCAAGCACATTAATAAACATGAATGCCATCATTGTGTCCCTGTTTGAAGACCTCAGTAAACATTCCACTTGAATATTTAACTTTATCTTAGTCGAGCCAATTTATATCATCTTAAGTCTTTACCAGAGGCAGAGGCATGTAACTATGTTGCCTAAACTGATTTCGATTTTTTATCCCTTTCTTTTGGAATATATGAATTGATTTTGTTTTGTGTTTTGTTCTTTTTTGTTTAGAGCTTAGGTTTTTAGTGGAACATTATTAGAGTTACACATATCAATCTGTCAAAAGGTTTTGGTTTTTATATTATTCTGATGGTGAATTTGATAATCAATTGTTTTGTAGGATAATGTATTGACTACAAAGGCATGGACAATTCCTAGTGTCCTATATAAATGTGTGTGTATATATATATATATATATACTGTCCGGATCTTAAGCGCACTTTAAAAAACGGACCTATAAGACAGACCGTGTAAAAAGTAAGAATTTCTCACCAAAAAAGTGAGAAATTCCTCCCATGAAATTTCAAAATGTGAGAAACTTCTCATTTTTTGTGAGAAATTCTCACTTTTTACACAGTCTGTCTTTTAGGTCTCTTTTTTTAGATCCGCTTAAGATCTGGATTGTATATATATATATATACATGGCATATTAGCATGTTACTGTTCGCGTGTAAAAGGGTTTATGTGTGTGTTTTGTTGTTTATATATGTACATCGGACACAGATAATATGATTGTGGAAGTGGAAGAGATGAAACCTTGTGAAATATTTCGGATGCAGTCAACAAATGAGGACACTGTTGGTATGTATTGTTTGGTTCCTATTTCTTTCATTGCAAATCAGTCACTTTTTAGGTTTATTGCCGGACAATCTCATATGAATGACAAAGAAAAAAAAAATGTAAAAATAGTTCTATCATACTTTCATACTTATGACTTTTGATTGTTTTTATTGATTATTATTTATGATTTCTATAATTTGCAGCAACATTAAGGTCATTAAGAGATGTTCCACCGGCTCACTTCTCTTTTAAAGTAGAATCTTTCTCACTATTGTCAAAAACAAGTCTTGAAAAATTGGAATCAGATGTTTTTGATGCTGGAGGTTACAAATGGTGAGATTGGATCTTCTATTTCTTATCTTAATTATCATCTTGTCAACAATTTTGTTTTGTCTTTCGAAAAACTGAGTGTCTTGATTTTCTTTTTTCTCTTCTTCTGGTTTTTGTAGGAGATTGTCTCTCTATTCAAAGGGAAATGCAAAAAGAAATGGGAATGATCATATCTCACTTTACCTTGTTATTGCTAATACAGGGGATCTACCTCGTGGTTGGGAGGTTTTTGTCACTTTCAAATTTTTTGTTTTTGATCATATCAATGACAAATTCTTAACAATCGAAGGTAACTCTTACCATATTTTTGGTTGGAACACTTCCATTTTATTCAAATATGTAAATGTAAATATGCGAATGAATATGCCTATAAAAACATGTTTACAGATGGAAAAGTAAGGCGGTTCAGCGACATGAGGACAGAATGGGGATTTGACCAGTTACTTCCTCTTAGTACTTTGAAAGACGTGTCTAATGGCTACCTTGATGTCGATTCATGCATACTTGGAGCGGAAGTTTTTGTTCATAAATACACGGGCAGAGCACAGTGTGTATCGATAGTGGAACCTAAAGACAATACTTACACTTGGACTATTGATAATTTTTCAACAATACCAGATCAAGTACACTGTTCTGATGAGTTCACCATTGGAGGGCATAAGTGGTACTTGCTTTTCACTTTGTGCATTTCAAATTTGAAATTGTAGCAGATTGAATTTCTAGTTTATGCTTAACTTGTGGCTTTTGTTATGGGTTCAGGAAGTTATCGCTCTATCCTAAAGGAAATGTGCAGAAAAAGTTTGTCGCTCTCTATTTAGGGAGAGTAGATTGGGTGTTTGGAACTCCTGCCCAAAGATTGTACGCGGAGTACAAGCTAAGGTTGAGGGACCAAAACGCCAATGATCATATCGAGTCTGGAGGTGAACCTTTTCCTATTTGAAGCTAAATTTTAGAATGCACATCTCCGATACAAATTGTATATTTTTTTTCCCGGACAAGTTGCCATTCCTTTTCTTTATTTGATGTACTTGTTCAATTTGTTTTCGGTTGTACCAAAAGTTTACTTGCATATTTTCTATTGCAGATCCACGTTGGTTCAGTGCCGCTTCTAAGGCTTGGGGTTATCCAGAGTTCGTGTTACTGAGTCGTTTAAATGATCCAGCCAATGGTTACAAATTGAAAGATACTGTGATTGTTGAAGCAGAAATTAAGGTCATGGCCGTAGAAAAGAATTTCTAAGATAAGATTAGTGGTGCTTAATATAGTTTTTTTATTTTTTGCATGCCCCTTGCTGATACCCAATTTTTGAATACCCAAGTTGAGCGAGTGTAGTTCAGACTATTGAATTTGTACAAGAGACCATTTGGACAGTCGCGAGCTACATTACACTTACCTTAAGTACTACTTTTAATTTCCATACAAGTTTGTTCTAACTATGACTCAGTTTCTATCCTTGCATTCAGTTGATTATGTTATAGCTTCTGGGGTACTTCTGATAACTAATTTAAGTTTAATGCATGACTCTGGTCTACCAAGAGTCCTAATAACAGAAATTCGCTCATGTGATAGCCACAAATTGTATGGTCACCAATGATTTCACCATCAAAAAGTTCAAATCAAAATGGGAGTTCCGCGGATAGTGATAACCACATGCTGCCAATAAATGAAAAAGTCTATTTTTTCTAGTGTTTAAACTCAATTAAATTTGCTGACTCCGAGCCAAAAATGAGCGGCTTAGATAATTTTTTTGATTATAAGGTGAATAAGGTTTTGTTCTTAATGCAGTGAAACATTAACGTGAATCATGTTTTGGACCGGGACCGCAAACGGGCCGGTTTGAATTGGGAACCGGGAATAATGGTTGAACCATTTGAATTTTGAAAAACCTGTAGAATTGACGGTTGAATCGGCGGTTGGACCGGTTACCGGTAAAACCGGTAGTTGAACCGGGAACCAGTCCTTTTTTTTTTGTTGTATGTTTTTTTTATTATTTTTAATTATTATTAGTATTTATGACGTCATGGTCCAACCGTCCAAACAGGCCAGTTGAACCGGTCAACCTGTGAACCGGTCACCTTTCCGGTTCAAGGACCTGTCCGGTTTTAAAAACATTGGTTTTCACCATTGGAGGGTCAAATGGTACTAGTTACTTCTTAGCGTTTTATTAAAGCTCATTTGGATTAACTTATGTACTAATCATTCATTTGGGACTTGAGTTCTTTGGGCAAAAACTTCTTCACGACTTTTTCAAAAGAATAATGCCATGGTTTTCAACACGTGTACTGGTACTGGGATCATTTAAAACAATTTTCAATCAAAATGAGATAATTGATAATTCAAATATTATGAGTGTGGTCCCACTAGCATATGTGTTGGGAAATAGCAGTAGTATTTTCAACAATTGAATACACTTTAAGTAACTAGCTTAAATGAGAAGAAACAATTTGTTTCATTCTCTCTTTTTTTAAAAGAAGAAGAAAATAGAAAATAAATCTATTGAAATAATCTCTTATTCCCATAAATCTATTGAAAAATATCTCGACCAGTTTTGTATGACAGTATGAGGCATCGGAAATCCAAATCGGTAGCTCTTTTCCCCCTCATTAATTCGTTGTTTTAACTACTCTCGTAACAGTCAGGCGTGTCAACTAGGACGTGACTTATAAAAACAGACCAACCCAACTTCTGTTAACCCAAACAAGTACATTTGTCACAAAATAAATTGGCTTAGTGTTTTTTTTTTTTTTTTTTTTGGGTATTCGGGGGTGTTCGGGCTAGCTTGTGCGTACTTCGACTAATCTCTCGAGGTCTTGGAGTCGTCGGGTGAATTTCCCAGTGGCCACGTTCCCTATAACTCGAACACTAAACCTGTTGGATAGTATATTCAAGAAACTTACCACTCGACCACAAAGGATGTGGTTAAATTGGCTTAGTTACATTTTACACACTTGTAGTTTAGGGCTTGTGTCAATTTGGTTATTTGGTTTTCAAAGTTTAAACATACTCTGATTTGTCTAAAGCTTAAACCTACTAAATAATACGTTCCTCCTAGCACGAGACTGTTGTACCAAATGATTAAAAATAATAATACTACTACTACTATTACTAATAATAATAATAATAATAATAATAATAATAATAATAATAATAATAATAATAATAATAATAATAATAATACAGGGGGATTTTACTTCCAAAAGAATGACTCTAAGGCGATATCAAGAGGGAAAAAATGACCTTAAGGTTCAATTAGAAGGCCTTCGTATTTTTTTTTTATCTAAAAAAACAGGTCATCTTATCTTTTGGATTTCATAAATTTAACGGATGAGAAATTTTGAACATTAACATGTACCATTAGATGTCCAACGTACTCTTTGCAAACATAATATTTCACTCAGTGTCACAAGAAATTTTCATGTATTTTCAGGGTATCACATGAGTACATAACATATTAAAGTAAGTTATTTAGTTCTAAAAAAAAAAGCAAGTTATTTAAGTGGGATACACAATTCCAGATGCATGTCATAATTAGTGGAATTCCCAAATTGTAGTGGTGTGTATCCCAACCACATAATCACACTCCTATGACATCATAGAAAATACTTTTGCTCACCCAAAATTTGGTACACCAATGCTCACCCAAGCATCCCATTGGCCAATGCAGTAGGGCCCAGGATTAAATAAATACTGCATTGGCCAATGGGATGCTTGGGTGAGCATTGGTGTACCAAATTTTGGGTGAGCAAAAATGCTCTCTGACATCATATTACGTGATACCTTTTTTATTTTTTTTTGGATTGCTAGAACAGTAATTCATTGAACAAAAGAAGGGAAAGCACACGTACCGACTTTGATGAACCTCCACAGTGTCAAAAATAAAATGGAGGAATAATATCAATTGGGATGGGTCCAGAGATATTAGAATTTATAGCTATAAAATTAACGGATCTAAGAGCTTCTCTAGCAGTAAATGGTTTATAACTAGCTACTTTAGTTGAAAACTATTTTAGTAATCCACTATTTAACTTTCAATTCCAGCAGTGCTCTTTATTTTATCTAATCATCTTCTATTTATTATATTTTCTATTGTTGAGATTTTGTGTTAATTAAATAATGAAAGATCCAAATGTTGAGATTTGGAGAGAGAATATAGAGAGTCATTCTTAGCTAGACAAATTTGTCTAGTCAAAAAACCAAATGTTAAAATGACTAGCCATGTAGCTAGTCTGTTGGAGTACATAAACTTTCTTTGACTAGTTATTTTGTCTTAAAAGTTAAAATAACTAATTTGCTGGAGATGCTCTAAGAGTGTTAAAATAAATAAATACATAAATAAAAGATGGACCAAACCAATTAGTTCTGTCAATTTTAAAAAATTACACATAGCCTAAAACCGGCCGATTTGACAAAAACCGACATAATCGAGTGTTAAAATAAATAAATAAAAGATGGACCAAACCAATTGATTCCTTCGATTTTCAAAAAATACGCATAGCCTAAAATCGACCGACTTGATAAAAACCGACATAATCGACCATCTTCGATCAATTTTGAAATTTGATAAAATTGAGTAAAATGAATCGAATCGAACTAAACCGTTTTCACCCAATTGGATCCATGAACTTTTAAAAAACATTCCAAAAACCACAAGAGAGAGAGAGAGGATTCCATGACTATCTCGGATGATGGAGTCAATGGCCCACTCGAGGGAAGAAATCCAGTCTCTGAGAAGACACTTGTTAATTCATGGTAGGGGTGGCCATGGGCCGGGCCGGGTCGGGCTCGGGCCGGGCTTGCACTCTATACTAAGGGTAAGTACCTTTGTCCAAGCCCGGCCCGGCCTGGGCCTACAATTGCTTGCCCAAGCCCGGCACAGCACCAACCACTAAAATCCCAAGCCCGGCCCGCGGGCCAGCCTATTGCTATTTTTAATTTTATATTTTTAAAAACTTGAACTAAAAAAATTAAAAAATTATCATAAATAATATTTTGAATGATTATTAAGACACATTATTCACAAAAATGCAGTAAAAACTCTTGTAATAATATATCTATACTACTATAGAAAGGGAGAAGCAAGGGTACCATAAAAATGAAGTCTATGACTCATAATTACAATTATACCATAAAATTTTATACTAACAAAATACAATAGTAGGGGTAAAATAAAGTAATTATTCAAAAAAAAAAATAAACTGTTCAGAATTTTTTAAAAAAAAACTGCATGTTCAAAATTTAAAAAAAAAAAAACTGCTGTAGAAAAAAACTGCCCAAAAAGTGATTCAAAGAAGGGAAAAAAAAAATTCTTTAAAAAAATTTCAAAATTTACACTCACAAAGTGAGTGGCACCCCACTAGTATACATTGAATATCTTATGTAAAATTATATTAATTTTTATATAATAAAATAAAAAATACAAAAAATAAATATATTTTACTAATAGTCGGGCCAGGCCGGGCCAAAGCGGGCCTCATTTGTTTTGACCAAGCCCGACCCTAAAATTGATTGCCCAAGCCCGCTTGAACGGGCCAATATCTTTGCCCAAGCCCTGAAAAATTAGGGTCAGGCTGGGCCGGCCAAGCAGGCCACGGGCCGTTTGGCCACCCTTAATTCATGGTGGAGTTCAGTTCCACAGTATTATCTCTCCGCACTTTAGCAAATGAGAACAACCACAAATTTTTTCAAACTCAGCTTTAAATGTATGAATCATGTGTTATGTAAGTGATGCATAAGAAAATGAAAAAAATTCAAACAGTATAAGGTACATACATTTAAAGCATAATATGTGAAAAAATATGTAAAAAAGTGTGTGAATCTAACATTTTCCTTAACAAAAGAGCACTACTACACCCAAAGGCTGTGGAAGCATTGATTCCAATTGCCACATCGGAATTGACTTTGACCCAAACGGGGGGGCTTCTTCAAACATAAGTTTTTCATGGAACATCTTTCGTTACCTAAGGTCCACGTTGGTTTGATCCCATAATTAATAAGATAACCGCAGAGATGCTAAAAGTAAAACCTTTGGATCTCCTCATCCGAAATTCCAAGATTTTCCCTACAGGCCATGAAGCGAATATCACATGATACCTTAAATGTTCCTAAAAATTTCTCCTCTCGCACTCAACGAATTTCTCTTAAAACCTTATAAATATCATGTCTCTCTTATTTCTGATTTTCACAAACCCTCCTCTCTCTCTCTCTCTCTCTCTCTCTGACCAGCTTTAGAACATTTGCTCCGAAATTCCCATTTGTTCAATCGTACCTTCAAAAAACAAAGGTAAAATGGGTGGGTTTTCGTTTGAATTTATTTATGATTTCTCCTATTTGAATTAGACGATTCAATTTTTATTCAAAGTGTTTGAACTCAAGTCTTCTGTTGTATTAACAAACCAGCCCCCACCCAAAAAAAAATAAAGTTAAAAACACTATTGATCATATTTATGCTACCAAACACATTAAACATGGTTGCCATCATTTTGTTGCTTGTATGTGATTTTTCGGATTGCTCCGAATTAGAGGCCATGTTCTGAATTTACTTCGGAAAATTTATTTTTATTTTAATTCAGCCAATTTACAAGTGTTTCCAGAGGCATGTAATGATGTTGCCCAAACTAATATTCAATTTTTCCCCCCTTACTTTTTGAATATATGAATTGGTTTGGTTTTATATCTTTTAATCATGTTGTAATTGTAAAGCTTAGGTTTTTAGTGAAAGATGATTGAAATAATATCAATCTGTCAAAAAGTTTTGATTTTTATATGATTCTAATGGTGAATTTAATAATCAAATGTTTTCTGGTTGCTGCTTTTAAATTTCATTTACATACTTACAAAAGTTGAAAGTGAAACCCTTGCCAAGTCGACGTCTTGCTTAATCAATGCGTTTGGACACTGTAAACGACGTCGTGTAATTGTGTTTGTGTGCTTTATACATTACTCCAGTGTTGCTTTTCCACTTTTAGTTCTTAAAGACCATATATACAACGGGAAATAATAATAATAATAATAATAATAATAATAATAATTTGCATTTGCCTTAATTGGGTAATTACTCATTATTTATTTATTTATTTGTGGTGGCCCTCATATACATGGTATATTAACGTGTTACTGTTTGCATGGAAAGGGGTTTGTGTTAGTGTTTTGTTGTTAGTATGTCTAAAACAGACACGGATAACGTGATTGTGGGACTGGAAGAGACGAAGTCCTCTGGAATAAATCGGATGCCGAGAATCACAAAATCAACAAATGAGGACGCTGTTGGTATGTATTGTTTGGTTCCCATTTCTCTTAATTTGGTTGCGAATCACAGTCATTTTTTTTTTTATGTTAATGCTGAAATATATCATATGAAGGCCCGGTCTTAAGGCGAAAAATTATGCAAATAGTTGCAATCATATATTATGTAATTTAAGTTTGTTTGCGACTCATTAATGGTAATTCCCATACTTTGCAGCAATTTTTAATTCGTTAACAGAAGTTCCACCGGCTCATTTCGCTTTTAAAGTAGAATCTTTCTCACTACTGTCAAAAACAAGTCTTGAAAAATTGGAATCGGTTGTATTTGATGCTGGAGGTTACAAATGGTGAGATTGGATCTTCTAATTCTTCACCTTATCCTCTTGTCAACAATTTTGGTATATCTTTTGAATGTGTCCTATTCTTTTTTTTTTTCTTTTTCTTTTTCGTTTGTCTTAGGAGATTGTCTCTTTATCCAAATGGAAATGCAAAAAGAAATGGGAATGGTCATATCTCACTTTACCTTGGGATTTCTAAGACAGAGGATCTCCTTCTTGGTTGGGAGGTTTTTGTTAGTTTTAAATTTTTTGTTTTTGATCATATCAATGACAAGTTCTTAACCATAGAAGGTAACTCTTATGACTTATCATATTTTTGCTGGAACGCTTTCATTTCAATCAAATATGTATATACATATATATATATATATATATATATAATGTGTGTGCTCCTGAATGAATATTCATATAAAATAAGTGTACAGATGGAAAACTAAGGCGGTTCAACGACATGAGGACAGAGTGGGGATTTGACCAGTTACTTCCTCTGAGTACTTTCAATGATGTGTCAAATGGCTTCCTTGATGTCGATTCTTGCATATTTGGAGCTGGTGTTTTTGTTCATAAATACAAGGGCATTGCAGAGTGTGTATCGATAGTGGAACCTGAAGACAATCCTTACACTTGGACTATTGATGATTTTTCAACACTACTCCTATTAGATGAAGTACACTATTCTGATGAGTTCACCATTGGAGGGTGCAAGTGGTAATTGTTAGACAATATGTCCCACATTGAATAAATATGGGGTTGGCTATGGCTAGATATACATGTTGGGCCTCTCCACCTAATAGCTTAAGCTTTTGGGTTGGATTCAAAGTTTCTTCATGGTATCAAAGCAGGAACAATCAATCCTGTGAAGATCTTCATTTCTCTTTCTCTGCAAATTCTCAATCCATTACATTTGATTAAGCTTCTAATCAATGGCGACTTCGAACACTCTGAATTTACCTTCGAACCTTATCTTCTTCGTATCAAATCTGAATTCCTTGATTACAATTCGACTAGATTCATCGAATTACATGATATGGCAATTGCAAGTCAAGAATTCACTAAGAGCAAATCATCTTCTCGGATATGTTGATGGAACAATCTCAAAACCAGCTCAAGAAATTGCAGATTCAGAAGGTAATATGATTGCTAACCCTAAATTTGATGAATGGTTGAATGTTGATTGTCAATTAGTCAGTTGTTTGAATGCAATTATGTCACCTACGATTTTACCCCAAATAGTAGGGTTTAGTCATGCCTTTGAGATATGGAACTATCTTGCAAAACGATACCTATCGTCTTCAAGATCACACGTCCATGAATTGAAACTCAAGCTCCTTAATGCTAACAAAGGAAATGCCACCATGGATGAATACCTTGATCAGATCAAGGATTGCACTGACAAATTAAGTGCAGCAGGAGCTCCTGCAACTGAAGAGGATATTGTTCTATACACCATTAATGGTTTGCCACAAGAGTACTCTTCACTCAAAATTACCCTAAGGGCCAGTACACAGCTGATCAATTTTCATGATCTTCATGCTCTCTTGAGATCAGAAGAGATACATATGAATAGAGATATTAAGTCATCAAGCTTGTCTGATTCTCAATCTTCTGCACTTTCGGTTGTAACAAATAATAGTTCTATGACTATGTCTCAAAATTCTGAACCAAATCATTCTCAGAACTTCAATAGGCAGAACACTTTCAATTCTTACAACCATAATTTTCGAGGAGGCGGCAGAAGAAACTTTAGGGGTGGTAGAGGTAATGGTAGGTCATCAAATTTTAGTAAGATCTACTGTCAAATTTGTGGTAAAGGCAACCACACAGCAGCTGAATGCTATCACAGATTCAATCATGCTTTTCAGATTCAAACTCAGTCTAATTCTTCATTCTCAGGCCAGTCTCAAAATCAGAAACACTCTCAGGCCTATTTTGCTCAAACAAATTCATCTCTTCCACAAAATCCATTACCTCATACCTCACCTCCTACTCTACTCCCTCAGTCACAATCCTTTCCATATCTTACTCCTCCCAATTCTCTCCATCCAACCTTTTCTCCACCTACTTTTCAATCTAACTTCTCTACTCCACTTCAATCTAATCCTTCTAATCCTCCTCTTCTTCCCTCTCCTTCACCATCCTGGTATTCTGATTTTCCCACTAACTCATTTGAAGATAACCCTTCATCAGGATTTTCTGATCACTCTCAGTTTCAAGCTCTTTTTACTCCATCTTCATCCACCTCTCTCTCACAATCTCAGTGGTTCTTTGATACTGGTGCAAATAATCACCTCACCAGCAATCTTTATCATCTGTCTCAAATAATTCCTTCTCAAGGAAGTGAATCTGTAGCTGTTGCAAATGGCAATTCTATTTCTGTGTGTAATGTCGGAGATGGTCTTCTTCCTACACCAACAAAAACTCTTTTTCTCTCCAAAATACTTCATGCTCCACAAGTTAGTCATAATCTGTTATCAGTCTATCAGTTAGCAAAAGATAACAATTGTCGCTTGATTTTTGATTCAAATGGGTTTGTTATCCAAGATAAAGCCACAAATAAAATTCTTCTTGAAGGCCCCTGTACACAGGGATTGTATCCTCTTTTCAATTCCTCAATCTCTCATCCTTCATCATCTCAAGCTGCCTTTAATGCTCTCTCTTCCACTTCTGATTTGTGGCACTTAAGGTTAGGACACCCTTCTCCCAAAATCATGCAAATTCTTGCTAAATCCAGTAACCTACCCTTCTCTACTGCTTCTATCTCTTCTTGTCACTCTTGTCATTCTTCTAAAAGTCACAGATTACCCTTCAAACTCTCTACTTCCACTGCCAAATTTCCTCTTGAAATTGTTCATAGTGATGTCTGGGGCCCTTCTTCCACTCCATCTGTTTCTGGAAATAGATTTTATGTCATCTTCATAGATGATTATTCAAGATATACTTGGCTTTATCCCATTCAAACCAAGTCCCAAGTGTTTTCCACCTTTGTTCATTTCAAAAAGCTTGTTGAAAATCAATTCACCACTACCATCAAAGTTCTTAGAACTGATAATGGTGGAGAGTATGTCAATGGCCCCATGGCTGCTTTTCTCTCTCAAAGTGGTATTTCTCATCACAAAACATGTCCTTACACACCTGAACAAAATGGTGTCAGTGAGAGAAAACATAGGCACTTAGTGGAAACCACTCTCACTCTTCTGAGTCATTCTTCCATGCCCACCAAATATTGGCCTGATGCAGTCTTAACTGCTACTTTTTTAATTAACAGGCTACCCTCTCAGATTCTGCAATTTAAATCTCCTTATGAAAAGCTTTTTCATATACCACCTGACTATTCTGCTCTCCATGTTTTTGGCTGTTGTTGTTACCCTTGGCTCATTCCTTATAGGGTCTCTAAGCTTCTTCCCAAATCAAAGTATTGTGTCTTCTTGGGCTATGCCTCTGATACCAAAGGGTACAAATGCCTTGATCCTTTATCTGGCCAAGTTTACATCTCTAGGCATGTCAAATTTATTGAAAATCAATTTCCCTTCTCTTCTCAATTCTCTCAGTTTCTCTCTCCTTTAAATCCCTCACCATCTGTTCCTATTCATACCTCCTCTCTTTCTAGGCCTAATCAGTTTCTTCACATTTTTGGTTCTTCTCCTCCAACATCTATGTCTGATTCATCTCTTTCTTTTCCATCTTCTACTCTTCCCACTGAACCCAATCAAAATTCTCAAGCCTCTACTTCTAATCCATCTGAATCTATTCCCTCCTTATCTTCTCAGTCTACTTCTACTCCTTCCCAAAATATTCATCCCATGACCACTAGGTTGAAAGCTGGTATTACCAAACCAAAACATCCTTTCTCATCAGCTCATCTAGCCACCACTCACTCAGATCACTATCTTCATACTGAACCCACTACCTTCCATCAAGCTAATCTTTGTCCTGAATGGAGAAAAGCAATGTCTGAGGAATATAATGCTCTTTTAACTCAAAACACATGGACTCTTATTCCTTTACCACCCACCAAGTCTGCTATAGGTTGTAAATGGGTTTTTCGAATTAAAAAGAATGCAGATGGCAGCATTGCTAGATACAAGGCCAGGTTAGTTGCCAAAGGATTCCATCAAACAGAGGGCCTTGATTACTTTGAAACCTTCAGCCCTGTTGTGAAGCAACCTACTGTCAGATTAGTCATCTCCTTAGCTCTTCATTTTGGGTGGTCTATGAAACAATTAGATGTGTCAAATGCCTTTTTGCATGGTATGCTGGAAGAAGAAGTGTTTATGGTTCAACCTCCAGGTTTCTGTGACTCCACTTTGCCTACACATGTTTGCAAGTTAAATAAGGCACTCTATGGACTGAAACAGGCCCCACGAGCCTGGTTCTCTACCCTCTCCAATTTTCTGCTCCAACATGCTTTTGTTCAAAGTAAAGCAGATACTTCTCTCTTCATTCAACATCTTGATGGCCAAATTCTGGTATTATTGGTTTATGTTGATGATATAATCATCACAGGTAGTTCTCAATCTGCTATTGACAACTTCATTTCTGCTATGAAGTCTACTTTCTCTATGAAAGATTTGGGAAAGCTGAATTACTTCTTGGGTATAGAAGTTCAATCCTCTCCCCAAGGTCTTGTTTTCTCTCAGTCCAAATATGCTTTGGAACTTCTATCCAAAGCTTCTCTTTCAGATTGTAAAGCTGCTCCCTCCCCCACTGCAGTTAAAACATCTCAGAAAGCTGATACCTCACCTTATTCTGATCCAAATTTTTATCGCAGCATTGTGGGATCTCTTCAATATCTCACTATAACCAGGCCTGATCTTACATTTGCTGTCAACTGGGTGTGTCAGCACATGCACTGTCCTCTTAATGTTCACTTTCAAGCCGTTAAACGTATTCTTAAATACATCAAAGGAACATTACATCATGGCTTAACTTTCCAATCTAGTCCTATTCATTTACAAGGTTACTCTGACTCTGATTGGGCTGGGGATGCTATTGATCGAAGATCCACAACTGGGTTTTGTGTTTTTCTTGGCAAAAATCTCATTTCTTGGACCTCTAAAAAGCAACCTACTGTTGCAAGGTCAAGCACTGAAGCTGAGTACAAAGCCTTAGCTGTTGCAGCCTCAGAAATCACTTGGCTTACTCAACTCCTTACTGAGCTTCACATAGTTTCTTCATCTCCTCCCTTACTATGGTGTGACAATGTGAGTGCTCTTGCTTTAGCTGCAAATCCTGTGTTTCACGCCAGGACAAAACATATTGAAGTTGACTACCATTTCGTCCGAGAGAAGATTGCATCTAAGGCTCTTCAAATTGCTCATGTGTCCACTGTTGACCAGCTGGCTGATCTCTTGACAAAGCCACTGTCTGTTGCTCAGTTCAAATATCTCAAAGATCAATTAATGCCTACTTCTGGTCAAGTTACTGGGATCTCCTCTTCTGCTTAGAGCTCCCATCAACTTGAGGGGGAATGTAAAGCAAATAAGTCATGTTGTTGATGTCTTTGCCAAACATAGCCTTAGCTATTCTCTGTGACCTGTTTTTGAAATAACTGAATAACTGAATGGCAAGTGGGTGTCAAGTAAAAGCACATTCTGTTACAAGTTCAGTTACTGTGTGTAATCTGTTTTGGTTAATTCTAGTATCACTTTATAAATACATATCTCTGTATGTACTCTCTTCAAGAAATAAGAATCTCATTTTACTCGTTCTTCACCTTCTTCTTCTTCTACATTTTCTGAAATTCTTCATGGTATCAAAGCCAGGCCCATTCCCAACCCTTTGAAAAACAAAAACAAAAAATAGTGCACACCCCCACGATGACAGACCCAACAAAAGGCTGCACGATGATAAGACCCAAAGAGGCGCACGTGACAGACCCAAGAAGAGGCTGCACGTGAGGGGGCGTGTTAGACAATATGTCCCACATTGAATAAATATGGGGTTGGCTATGGCTAGATATACATGTTGGGCCTCTCCACCTAATAGCTTAAGCTTTTGGGTTGGATTCAAAGTTTCTTCAGTAATTACTTTTCACTTTATGCATTTCAAAGTTGAAATAGCAGATTGAATTTCTTGCTTATGCTTTTCTTATTATGGCTTTTGTTATGAGTTCAGGAAGTTAAAGCTCTACCCAAACGGAGACAAGGACAAAACGTTTCTCTCTCTCTTTTTAGAGAGAGTAGATTGGGTGTTTGGAGCTCCTGCCCAAAGAGTGTACGCGGAATACAAGCTAAGGTTGAGGGACCAAAACGCCAATGATCATATCGAGTTTGGAGGTGAACCTTTTTGCACTCTGAGCTAAATCTTATCAATGCATATCTCCAATGCAAATTATAGGAGTATTTTTTTCACCTTCTTTTTCTTTATTTGTTGTACTTGTTGATTAAATTTGTTTTTGGTTGTACCAAAAATTTAGTTCCATATTTTCTCTTGCAGGTCAACGTTGGTTCAGTGCCTCGAGTAAGGCTTGGGGTTATACAAAGTTTTTGTTGCTGAGTCGTTTAAATGACCCAGCGAATGGTTACAAATTGCAAGATACTGTGATTGTTGAAGCAGAAATTAAGGTCGTGGCCTTAGAAAAGAATTTCTTAGAGAAGAATAGTGATGCTTACTATAGTGATGCTTACTATAGTTGAAGCTACTGAATTTGTAATAAGACCATTTGGACAGTTGTGTGTTACAGAACATTTAACTTATGTTTTTCTTATCTAAGGGTCCGTTCGATAAAACTGAAAATTAAGTGTTGAATTTTAAGTATTGAAAATTTTAAGCGATTGAATTTGTAATACCGAAAACAGTGTTTCAAGTTTTGAAATAGACTGCATTCAGTGATTATTTTAAGTAGATATTTTTCACTTAAATTTTTTTGTGAGTCTTGACTGCTTTTTCAATTAAATGGTACAATAAGTCGGTTCAACAACATGAAAACAGAATGGGGTTTTCGTCAGTTACTTCCCCTCGGTACTTTCAAAGATGAATCAAACGGCTACCTTGATCTTGATTCTTGCAAATTTGGAGCAGAGGTTTTTGTTCATAAATATAGTGGCAGAGCAGAGTGTGTATCACTGTTGGAGCATAAAGACAATGTTTACACTTGGTCTATTCATAAGTTTTCAACATTATCGGATAAAAATGACAGTTACTCTGATGTTTTCACCATTGGTGTGATCAAATGGTACTACTTAATTCTTAGCTTTTTATTAATTAAAGCCAATTTGGATTAACTTATGTGGGACTAACAATCATTCATTTGGGATTTCTGAGCTATTTGATTTTCGTTTGGTAAAAACATTTTCACGACTTTTTCAAAAGAATGATGCCATGGTTTTCGACACATGTGGCACTCGGATCACTTAAAACAAGTTCCAATAAAAATCAAGTGATCCTATGTTATGAGTGTGGTCCAACTTAAATGAGAAGAAACAATTTGCTTCTTTTTTTTTTTTTTTAAAAAAAAAAAAGGTAAAGGAAAGGAAAGAAAAAGAAATCTATAGCAATACCAAATGGGCGAAACTTATTTGTATTTTGAGGGTACCGCATGGCATACCCTACTTGGTGCCCTGCAACCTAAAGAATTGGCTCATTCAATGGGACCCGCACCCAAAAAATGGGACACTTGCATGCATGTAGGGGGTCTTGGTCCCACCCAAATGAATCAATCTTATTCGTTTATCACCAAATGCACTTAGATTTAGCAGATTGCATTTCTAGTATACATTTCAATTGTGGGTTTCGCTATGAGTTCAGGAAGCTAAAGCTCTATCCGAAATGAGAGAAGCACAAAATTTCTCTCCCTCTATTTGGAGGTAGTAGATTGGGTATTTGGAGCTCCTGCCCATAGATTATATGTGCAATGCAGGCTATGGATCAGGGACCAAATTGCCAGTTATCATGTCTACACTGAATGTGAGCCTTCTTGTGTTCTTAAGCTAAACCTTCTTATACACCCTTAACTCAAATATAAAATCTATTTGTATGTGACAAACAATTTATTATCCATCTTCTTTTCTTTTCTTTTTTTTGGCATATTTTTCTCTTGCAGGTCAACATTGGTTTAGTTCCACGAATACGAGCCGGGGTTCTACAAAGTTCCTGTCACTGAGTCGTTTAAATGACCACCCATTCAAGGATTACAGATTGAAGGATTTTGTAACGGTGCAAGTCAAAATTAAGGCCATGGCGGTAATTAAGAATTTCTCATGATGAAATGTTTAATGGTAATCACATACCGCAGTTCCAAAGATACGATCCCTATATTTGAATTCGCAACTAAACTAATTTAGCTGCTCTGCTTTAAAGTTTTGTTAAAACTCATTTCTTCCGTTTTTGGCCACATTATATTCGCTTTGTCATCTTTGTTTCTTTTTTCTTAGTTTATTACCCTAATCTCTATATGTATCCTTAAATTAGTTTGTGTTGTTGCATTCAATTGATTTTGTTCTGACTTCAACTTTTGATAGTTGAATATGATGCCTCGTTGCACTATGAGGAAAGTATAAGAGAAATTCTCCCACGTGACAGTCAAATTATTTGATCAACACAGTGATTCTGCATCACGGGGCGAACCGAAAAATACTCAAATTATATATGATTGAAGTCACACGAATATAACAGCTTTATGGGACCTACGCAGAACATCTGAAAGTGTGGCTGACAAGAGGATGGATTGCCACCCCCGTTTTGTAGCTTTTATCCTCTTTCAATACAATATTGTTGTTAATTCTCATCTCAAAACTGAGAAATTACCAAATAAAAATACAGAAGAATGGGATCATGTGATTTACCGATACGTGATAAAGAAGCTCCACATGAAGGGTAAAGCTTAATAAAATTCTAAGATCTATGGAGAAATCCCAAAACATAAATATAGAGCTACCGGTTTTCTAAGGTGTCATCATCTATCTCGACTAGTTTTCTCTGAGGCATCGGAAATCCAAACTGGTAGCTTCTTTTCGATTATTAATTCGTTGTTATAACTACTTACGTAATAGTCATATTGTAAAGATACTCAAACCACCCCTAGACCCATATCTTATCCTCAGAATGTGGTTGATGGTGTTTGGAAGGAAGTTAGAAATAAAGGAAAAGGGAAAGAGCATAGGTTCCCAGAAAATGCTTCTTGTTGTAGTGGTATTTGTTATTGAGATTATAGAGGAAGAGCCTCTTGTTAGTAGTGCTACCAATAGTGAGGCTATTTTCTCCACCCCATCCCATACTGATATGGAAGGAACAACCCATAACAATAGTGTTGGTAGCTCGGAATAATCCTATGGAAGTGAAGATGATAGTTATGATCAAGGCAGGCTTTGCCTCCCTTACAGTTACTACGGAAACAGCAAAGGCAAAAATAGTAGAAAGAAGAAGAAAAAGAAGAGCTCCAAGGGAAAGATTTTCTTGATTTTTTTCTTTTCTTTAACTTCTTGTTCCCCTTTAATTTGTCAAGGCATGGTGGGGACTGGGGATGGCCTTCTTTCTTTGCATTTGGCTCTAGAAAGCAGCCCATCCCATGGGGTTGCATATGTCTCTATGCATGATTAAGCTCATTATTATCCTGGGATATGCCCTTTGATGTTTTGTACGTATTAGCCTTTGTGCCTTTTTTTTTTAGACTTATGCAAGGACTCACACACACATGTAATGCTCACCTAGATTAAGACCTATCAAGGCAAGCCCATCCTGCCTTTTTCTTTTCTTAATTAATCATTTTTTGAAAAAACATAAAATCATATATATTGTAAAGGCCTAAAGGGTAAGAGCATCCACAATGGGACAATTTGTACAACAAACTTAAAGATTATTTGTTGTGGAACACTTGCAATGGGATGATCTGTACAACACTAAACTTAGTGAAACTTAAGTTTAGCGTACAGCTAAGTTCAGTTAGTGTACAAGGAGCACGGCACTGGGAGAGCCGTGAGGCTCCAAACGGCACACACTGTGCCGTGTGATATCCAGGCGGCATTGCCTGTGCCGTGTGATATCACACGTCACACTGTGTTGTGTGAATTTGTCCAGTTTGATATCACACGGCACACACTGTGTCGCCTACTCCCACATGGCACATTGTGTGCCGTTTGATATCACCCACAACACTCTCCTTACCATTTGGACAACTATCCATTGTTAGCGTTTTCCATCTGTACACTAAACTTAACAAACACTCTCCTTAAATTTACTGTACGAGTTGTGGATGCTCTAAGGCCATTATGAGCGCCATTTGATAAAGAGTTGACCTCAATATTATAAGTAAAATAGCACATGTATGATTTTTTTTCCCCTTTTGTTTTCTTCAGTACTTTTTTTCTTTTTTGAAGGTAGTTTTCTTCAGTACTTAAATGACATTAAATGTCAAAATATTTGGAAATATTACTGTAACTCAAGTAAAAAGAAAGTAACGTTACTCATAAATTCACTATATTTTCTTTCTCGTCCTATTATTTGCACTATTTTTTTTGATAACCAAACAAAGAAATATATGTGATAACGGTGATTAATTGAGACTGGATCAAAAGTAGTAGGTAATTATGCTAAATGTGACACTAATTAAGCTATTCAAGAACAAATTTGTTTTTCTGCTTGTTTTTCTCTTAATTATGAGCCACTATGATTTAGGCTTAGTTTGGCCCCCACGTGGCTTTTTAAAAGGAGTTTATGAAATTTATTACTAAGTTTTTTGATAATTTTATACAAGTGACACACTATTCTTCAAAAAGACATCATGAAACCAAAAGGCAACCTTGAGCTTTTAAAAGCTCCATTCTAGAGCTTTTAAAAGCTCCTTCCAAAAAAGCCCTTAGCTCAATTTTTGCAAAGCTCATAAACTAATTATCAAATGAATTAACATGAAATTGGTCTTTAAATTTGAACCAAAAAAAAAATTGGGCTTTAAAAAAGGAGAAGCACCACGTGGGGGCCAAACTAACCCTTAGTAGTTCACCTTATTCAAGATATTAAGCTCTGTAATTTTGCATAATTAGTTTCTACATAACTGATTCCTAAAAGTGATAAATGTATGATGTATCCATTTTAATTTGTGCACTCCAAAGGCATTTCATTCCAACTATACTAGTGTACTTTGTCATCTGTGTGAAAATAAAAATCTTTGGTGGTTGTATCAATTATGGAGATCCTGGTTGGTAGGGAATGGTTTAATAGTTATGTATCGAGACATTATGACATGGGTCTCTCAAAGGATTCATCGAAATTATGGGTCAGAATGTGTTGGGTGTGAATTTAAATATGACTGTAGTATTACTCTAAATATCATACTAGTATGTAGAGAAATGTATTAGAGTGCCCTTGCTAAGTAAAGTAAATGGTTAAAATTTAAC
The DNA here is from genome assembly GCA_033977485.1 of Hydrangea macrophylla. Classification (NCBI taxonomy): domain Eukaryota; kingdom Viridiplantae; phylum Streptophyta; class Magnoliopsida; order Cornales; family Hydrangeaceae; genus Hydrangea; species Hydrangea macrophylla. The sequence goes on from CM066992.1 coordinate 92,902,713, forward strand.
GTTTTAACTTAAACTTAAGTATTCAAATTAAAAACCCCAAGTGACCTTTACCGCACTTATTTTTTATCCATGAAAATATATGGTTTCGCATCCTCACGCAATGAGGAGTAAATATTGGTTATAAAATGTGTACCACATCACTATCTATCACACCATAAATAGAAAAAGAGTAATATTTGGGACACAACTAAAATACACAATATTGGGACATAATTTTTATTTTGTTTCTATCTCTCTCCTGATGGGCCCCACAGTACCAGTGGACCCCACAGTATCCACTAAGACCACTAAGAAAGAGATAGACACAAAATAGAGATTGTCTCCCAAATTTGTATATTTTAATTGTGTCCAAGTATTACTCATAGAAAAATTATTTTTACTTATGTGGGCTGAAATTCCTCTAGAAATTACAATCATTACGTCCAAGATTTCTTTCCCAGAGATGCGGTGAGTAAAAATACTCTCTAACCCTGTAAATATCGAGTCGTTTCCACAAAAATTGCCCAAAAAAAACTTAATTATTAAACCAAAGTGCCTTACAACTTAATGACAAATCCCATGTAAGTCGGTTTTAGTAAAACCGACATTCAAAAAGTTGGCTTAAAGTTGGGTTTTGTAAAACCGACATTAAAGTTGGGTTTCCAAAAACCGACATTAAAGTTGGGTTTTCAAAAACCGACATTAACAGAATTTTTTTCCCTTCTCTTTTTACTCTGAAAATTAATTGTGGAAAAAATAATCAACTTGAATGTCGGTTTTACTAAAACCGACTTTAATGTTGGGTTTTGGAAACCCAACTTTAATGTCGGTGTTACAAAACCCAACTTTAAGCCAACTTTTTGAATGTCGGTTTTACTAAAACCGACTTACATGGGATTTGTCAATAAATTGTAAGGCACTTTGATTTAATAATTAAGTTTTTTTTGGACAATTTTTGTGGAAACAACTCGTAAATATCACCACTCTTATTTTCACTCTCCGACTCTCTCTCTCTTGCTCCGGTCTCGAAATGGCCATTCATCCAGACATAGGATATGACATGCGTATACTAAGAGGAGTTGGATCTAGCCATTAGAGTTGCAACTTGCAACAATTTTAGTTAGGGTTCCGTTTGGCAACAAAATTTTGGTAAGACGACGGAAATTAAAAAGGGTCTCAAGGTTTTATACTTAATTGCTTCATACATTATATTATTGCTTTGAAGCCGTTTCAACTTATTTTTTGCCTCATATATTTAGAATATATCAATCGATCTGCTTCTGTATTTTTTTTTATTTTTTTTTCTTTTTAATCATATTATGATCTTAAAGGTTAGGTTTTTAGTGAAGCATGATTGAAATTATATCGATCTGTCAAAAAGTTTCGATTTTTATATGATTTTGATGATCAATTGTTTTCAGGGCGTTAGGGTTACTGCCTTTTCGTTTGCGTTGTACTTCATGGTCATAGCTTTGTATAAATTTCATTTACGTACTTTCACAAATTGAAAGTGATACCCTTGCCCAAGTTGACATTTTGCTTAATGCGTTTGAACACTGCAATCGACTTTGTGTAATTGTGCTTTTCTACATTACTCCAGTGTCGCTTTTATCCCCTTTTAGTCCTTAATAAGACCAATTTATACCCAAAAATGCCCAAACCAAGGTGCAACTCAGATTGTAGGATCACATATTGACTGAAATCCTATATCGGGGAGAATGTTAATAGACAGAGAGAAATAGTTGCAATTGCCTTGGTTAATTGCTTTTTTCTTTTTCTTTTTTGTGTGTATATAGTGCCCATTGGCACGGGCAATTCGTGGTGTCTTATTAATTTATATGCATGGTATATTAGCGTGTAAAAGGATTTATGTGTGTTTTGTTTTTATGTGTACGGTGTACCTACCTCAGACAGGGATAGCATGATTGTGAAAGTGGAAGAGATGAAATCCTCTGGTATAAATCGGATGCAGAGAAATTTAGACTCTACAAATGAGGGCGCTATTGGTATGTATTGTTTGGTTCCTAGTTCTCTTTGGTTGTGAATCACAGCCACTTGTATGTTTATTGCCGAACAATCTCATATGAGTGATAATGAGGAAAAAAAAAATGTAAAAATAACTCTAATCATATATAATGTGATTTAACTTTTGTCTGTTATTTATTATTGAAGATTTCTGTACTTTGCAGCAATTTCGAGATCGTTGAGAGATGTTCCACCTGCTCATATCTCTTTTAAAGTAGAATCTTTCTCACTATTGTCAAAAACAAAATTTTGAATCAGATGATTTTGATGCTGGAGGTTACAATTGGTGAGATTGAATCTTCTATTTCTTACATTATCATCTTGTCAACATTTTTGTTTTATCTTACCTAATCATTTTTTTTTTCTTTTCTTTTTTGTTTGCCATAGGAGATTGTCTATGTATCCGAAGGGAAATGCAAAAAGAAATGGGAATGATCATGTCTCACTTTACCTTGTAATTGCTAATACAAAGGACCTCCCAAGTGGTTGGGAGGTTTTTGTCTCTTTTAAATTTTTTTGTTTTTGATCATATCAATGACAAGTTCTTAACAATCGAAGGTAACTCTTAGAGTCTTACCATATTATTGGTTGAACTCTTCCATTCAGTACAAATATGTTTACAATTGTGAATTGATAATATGCATGTAAAACGTGTGTACAGATGGAAAACCAAGGCGGTTCAACAACATGAGGACAGAATGGGGATTTGACCAGTTACTTCCGCTCAGTACTTTCAATGATTTGTCTAATGGTTACCTTGATGTTGATTCTTGCATATTTGGAGCCGAAGTTTTTGTTCATAAGTACACGGGCAGGGCAGAGCGTTTATCAATAGTGGAACCTAAAGACAATACTTACACTTGGACTATTGATACTTTTTCAACATTACAAGATAAAGAACACTATTCTGATCATTTCACCATTGGAGAGCGCAAGTGGTAACGTACTTGCTTTTCACTTTCTGCATTTCAGAGTTGAAATTATAAGAGGTTGGATTTTTAGTTCATGCTTTTAATTGTGGCTATTGTTATGAGTTCAGGAAGTTAAGGCTCTATCCGAAAGGATATCTGGAGAAAAAGTTTGTATCGCTGTTTTTGGAAATAGTTGATTGGGCATCTGAAGCTCCTGTCCAAAGATTATACATGGAATACAAACTAAGAATCATGAACCAAACTGCCAATGATCATGTCGAAGTGGAATGTAAGCCTTTGTGTATTTTAAGCCAATTCATACTTTCTCTTAACTACAGTTCATTTTCTATTTGTTACTCACAATCCACTTATCCAGTTTTTTTATGCTTTTCTTTATTTTATTTTATTTTATTTATTTATGTTTTAAATTTCTGAAACTGTGTTTGATTCAATGGAAAGTTTTCTTGCAAAATTTTCCCTTGCAGATCAACGCTGGTTTTCTGCTTCGAGTACGTGTTGGGGTTGTCAGAAGTTATTGCCGCTGAGTTGTTTAAATGAACCAGCCAAGGGCTACAAATTGAAGGATATTGTGATTGTTGAAGCAGAAATTAAGGCCATGGCTGTAGTTAAGAGTTTGTAATGAGAAATTTTGAAGGTTCTTATTATACTAGTTTTTTTGGATACCAATGGTTGATATACCTTGGTCTCAATGCTTTGATCCCAATACTGAGTGTACCCAGGTGAGCTGGTTTAGTAGTTCAGACTTTTAAAATTGTACTAAGATCATTTGGTCAGTTGTGAGTTTCATAACATTTGCATTTTGTTTTTCTCAACTCTGTACCCATATGTTTTTGCATTCAGTTAGATTCTGATCTAGCTTCTCGGATATTTCAATGAATAGTCCACTAGGACGTATAGTAAGACAATTCTCACATGTATTTTTTTTCCCAAATTTGGTTTTGGACCGTCTACTGTTATTTGTAAATTAGTTTTTTATTTTCAGCAAAAAAAAAAAAAATTAGTTTTATATTTTTAAATCGATTTGAATTGATGACAATAGTTAACCGTTATAACTGTCCACTAACTTTACTGATACTGCTGTTGTGTGAAGGAAGATGTGCTATATTTTAATCATTTCCTTCCCTGACCCTGTACTCAGACTTGGGAGCTAAAAAAAGCAGTTCATGACTGTTTGGCTTCCCAAAATATGATGCCCAAACGTGGTTCTAGGGGAGCAAAAACTCAGATATAGATAAGCAGCCAAGGGCATGCTTTTCACAGTTTGAGAGAGGCTGGCCATTCCACATGGCAGCTAAATTTCATGGCTGCCTGCCTATCTCCTTTTATCTTTATTACCTTTCATGTTTGGACCTCATTTTGATCCAAAAAAAGGTCTTTGGGATTAGAAAAAACTGATTGGACCCAAGGTTGGAAAGTGTGTTTTTTTTAGGACCGCCATAATGCGCTGTGTTTTTAATTGTTCTTATTTGGAACTAATGATTGATCTCAAGTAAAATTGATGTAAAAATTAAGGACTTCGATGCAACTCGAACAAAAGGTGATATTTTGAGGGAAATTAGGGTATCCCAAGTGTATTTGATTAACAGGAATGCTAAGAATAACTAGCTCCCGCGAGAGAAAATTCAATCAAAATTGAAACAAGCTCTCTGTTACAACGGAAGCATGTAAGCGGCAATTAAACATACTCTTTGCTGTGCGGAAGAACGATAAAGAACGGAGTAGCCAATAATTTACAAGCAACAATACAAATATGGAATTTCTTATTTATGATGGTCAATACAATAAGAGCATCCAAACAGAGCCTTAACAAAACTCCCTACAAATCTGGACGAGTGTCAATTCATATTCCAAAATAGTGCCCCCCCTCTGCTGGAGTGGTCCTTCCATCTCACTGACCCATTTTGTGGCCAAGTGATGCACTTCATATGGCACTGGTACTCCATGTACAAAACCGTATAGGGTTAATTACATTTTATACCCTTTTTAGTTTGCACCCAGTGTCAAATTGGTCCTTAAGCTTTCGATTTGGACAAATTCATCCTTGGACTTTCCAAATAGTTGCAATGTAGTCCATTCCCTAACCATCTGTTAAAAATCAAATTAACGGAGGCCAATCACATGCCTCGCCGAGGGACGGTTTGGACATTTTCCTACCATCTCTCACCCAAAAAGACATTCTGGACAAAAATTGAAATCCAAAAACTGAGATTCGGGAGGACCAAAAAAATATAATAATAATAATAATTTGTTATGGTTGGCTCAAAAGACCTTCCCTTTCGACAAAGCCTGTCAAGAATTAAGATTGACAGCAACCCACTTCCCATTTCGTGAATTGGTACCAGAATCTGTCTCTGCATTTTATGACTTGATTGAGTTGAGATGAGAGAGAGTTTATTACATTAAAAATAGAATCTGGTTTTTCAGAATCTAAGATCGATACCCTCACGATAATGCAGTAACCAAACAAGGTTGCTATCCCTATTAGTGGAATCAATCTCTCGTTGGGCGATCTCTCGTTGGGCGTTACAAATTTTGATTGGTTTGATTTTGACAATGTCGTATTCAATGGTTTTTTTTTTTTTTTTTATTTGAATGGTGTCACAGGGCCCCTGTGACTGGAGATTAGCGGGGTTAGCAGTTAGTAACACACACGACGAGGCGCGAAAACACAGGGGGAGTTAAAGCCCTCATTAAAGAAACACTCCCTAATGCGGCTCCAAAGATTCGACCACTACCTCTCATTTGGGATAATGGGTCATGGCCATCTCATCTAAGTGAAATGGTTTATTCAATGGGTTTTTTTTAAGATCTCTCTAGAAGCATAAAGAAAATAGTACTCTGCTCTTGGGATTTGCTTGATATGCTGAGTTTGGGCATCAAAATGCCTAAATGGCCACTTTATTGACATCTTGTGGGACGACCAATATAGACTTCTGTTTGGTTTTTAACAGATGGTTAGGGAATAGACTGCATTGCAACTACTTGGAAAATCCAAAGACCAATTTGTCCAAAATGAAAGTTTAAGGACCAATTTGATACTTGATGTAAACTATCAGGGTATAAAATGTAATTAACCCATATTTCTACATGCCCCCACACTGCCATATTCGGTCAAATAAACGACGGACCTTTAAAAAAAAAAACTTCAATCTCAACAAAAAAAAAAAAAAAAAAGAAAGAATCTTCAAGAAAGTCTCCCATGCCAAGTCATAGCAATAAGCTTCCAAATATTAACTCAGCATCACATCAAAATGTTTGATCCTTTTCTTTTTGCTGAAAGCAAAATGTCTGATCCACTGTCAATTTAATCTTCAAAAATACTAGGCACATAATGAATTGTACAAAACTACTTTTTTGATGATAAGATCTCTGGGTGTTATACCTAGAAGTCGAATCTCAAGGGGTGGTCACAGGTGATTCACCCGGACGCCCTGGCCTCGTGCGATTAATCGAGGTGGGCGCAAGCTGGCCCGGACACCTACGGTTACCCAAAAAAAAAACACAATAAATTGTACAACCAATTGCACAAACGTGTAGTACATAGTTGGACCTTATGCTGAAAAATCTGCAATCACAAAAATGTGTGTACAACTTTTTCAACATAAAATCCATCCTTGTGATGCACGGTTGTACAATTAGTTGTGCAATTCATTGTGTGCCTAGCATTGCTCATTAATCTTTGATCAATTTATTAAGGATGGGGCAAAATAGACTCACACTTGTGCAAAATACACCCATTCTCTTCTTATTTTAAGCATTTTCCTAAAAACTCCCATTTTTTAATATACCTAAACTACCCTTCCACTGAACCCCCAACCCCTCTCTCTCTATCCATCACCGCCACCACCACCACACAAATCCAGGGCCACCACACCACCTCCATATCCATCGGGAGACTCGAGATTTGTGTCTGTTGAAAAAGTGTATATTTAAAATTGGAGGGAAAAGTTGAGGGAAAACTTTGAAATTTGGTTTTGAGTTTTGTCTTATTCACAAACTAACTCAAATGATATTTTGCTTGTCCCACATAAGAAAATTAGAGGAAGTGGGAAGGACATATATAAGTGGAGGTTGGAGTAAGGATTGGGCCCCTTGGGGGTACCAAGTTTTGTGAAGGGGGAGGACCTAGGCCCGGTTTACCACAAAACACACACGCGCGCACGCTCCGCTCCGTTCCGGGCCGGGTTTGGGTTTGGATGTGGATGTGGTCCTATACATCTTTTTATACAAAATTTATTTGGAAAATATTTATTTTTAATCATAAAGAGTTTTATTTTCAGTTGGAGACCAAGTCTCCCCAACAACTCCTCCACGTTTTTTTCTCCAGATTTTTTCTCCAACGTTCCCAGAGTTCTCTCCACGTTCTGCATCGTTAACTTTTTCAACGTTCAGAATATATTCTTTATATATACACAAACTGCTCTCATAAAAAATACACAGACAGTTTTATAGAGAGAAAAAAAGTTACAGAAATAATTTTATACACAGTTTCTATATACAGTTTCTGAGCAACAATTTCTGAAAGGGTGTGGGTTTTCCAATCTTCCTCCGTGTAAGGATTTTCGAGACAGAGGCGATTTATGGGCTGCTTTATCCTGTGGACGTCGTGGCCTTCATCCGAACTGCTTGCACAACTTGGGCAGAGCCGCGAAGCGTCTTAAAGAGAGCGACTAAGTCCGCGACTCATCCCAAGAAAAACGTCTAAGGCTACTTGTATTGGTAAAATTGTTCCTTTTACTTTCTGCAGCAACAATTTTAAGACGTTTTTTACATCTGCCATGGAATCTTCAATGCTCTTTATTACCCATGACCTCAACAAACCTTTCAAATTTGAGGGCCTTCACTTTAAACGGTGGATGATGAAAATGATGTTTTTCTTAACTACGAAAAAATTGCAATCTGTTTGTCTTTCTGAAAAACCCACTGTTTCTGAAAATCCCACTGTTGCTCAAATAAGAGAGTCTGACATATGGAATGAAAATGATTTTCTATGCAAAACTATATTTTGAATGGACTCTCTGACAGTCTTTATGACTATTATGCAAACTGTGATTCTGCAAAAAAAAGTTTGGGATGCCCTTCAGAAAAAATATGACACTGAAGAAGCTGGAGCAAAGAAATTTGCAGTCAGCCGTTATTTGAAATACCAAATGACGGATGACAAATCTGTTGAAGCTCAATCCCATGAGCTGCAACAAATTGCTCATGAGATAATTTCTGAGGGCATGGATTTAAATGATAAGTTTCAAGTTGCTGTCATTATTGACAAGCTTCCCCCAAGTTGGAAAGATTTCAAAAATATTTTGAGACACAAAACCAAAGAATTTTCATTGGAAAGTTTGATTACTCGCCTTCGTATTGAGGAGGAGGCAAGAAAACAAGATTTAAAAGAACAGGTTCTTGTTGTTTCCATCAACAAAAAATCTCAAAAATTTTCTAAAAACAAAACCTCTGTTGTTCTGAAACCACCTGCAAAAACCATGAAGTTTCAAAATCAAAATCAGAACAAGAACCGCAACAACAAGAAGAATCAGAATCCGAAGCCAAATCAGAATAGGAACATACCCCCCTCAGGAATAAATGAAGCTGGACTGTTTGTTTGCTACAATTGTGGTAAACTAGGTCATATGGCTCGAAACTGTAGGAATCAACGACGAGTTGCTCTCCAAGCAAATCTTGTCGAAGAGCAGCTCGTTGCTATGATTTCCGAGGTCAATATTGTTGGTGGATCCGAGGGGTGGTGGGTAGACACTGGCGCCTCTCGCCATGTTTGCTATGACCGTGACATGTTCAAATCTTATTCTGAAGCTAAGGACAAGAAAGTGCTGTTGGGTGATTCCCACACCACTACTGTTGCTGGTATTGGAGAGGTTGAATTGAAGTTTACTTCTGGAAAGACTGTCATCTTAAAGGATGTCTTGCACACTCCAGAAATGAGAAAAAATCTTGTTTCAGGCTATCTTCTCAACAAGGCTGGATTTACTCAAACTATTGGGGCTGATCTTTTTACTTTTACTAAGAGTGGAGTGTTTGTTGGAAAGGGTTATGCAACTGAGGGCATGTTTAAATTAAATGTTGATTTTAATAAAGTTTCTTCTTCTGCTTACATGTTGTGTTCTTTTAATATTTGGCATGCTAGATTATGTCATGTGAATAAAAGGCTTGTGAAAAATATGAGTAGTCTAGGATATATTCCATAATTGTCTTTAAATGAATTTGAAAAATGTGAATTTTGTAGCCAAGCAAAAATCACTAAAACACCACATAAATCTGTCACTAGGGAATCTAAACCTCTTGAATTAATTCATTCAGATATTTGTGAATATGAAGGAATTTTAACTAGAAATGGAAAAAAGTATTTTATTACTTTTATTGATGATAGTTCAAATTATTCATTTGTTTATCTTATGAAAAATAAAAGTGAAGCTATTGACATGTTCAAAATTTTCCTAAATGAGATTGAAAATCAATTTAATAGGAAAATTAAAAGATTTCGTAGTGACAGAGGTCATGAATATGATTCTGATGAATTTATTGCTTTATATAAAATTCATGGAATCATTCATGAAAAAACTGCCCCTTATTCCCCTGAAATGAATGGAAAAGTTGAAAGAAAAAATAGGACTTTTACTGAATTAGTAGTTGCTATTTTATTAAATTCAGGGGCAGCTTCTCACTGGTGGAGGGAAATATTATTAACTGTTTGCCATGTATTAAATAGAGTTCCTAACTCTAAAACTAATATTTCCCCTTATGAAATTTGGAAAAGAAGAAAACCAAATGTGGATTATTTTAGAACATGGGGTTGTTTGGCATATGTTAGAATTCCAGACCCTAAAAGGTCCAAATTAGCTAGTAGAGCTTATGAATGTGTTTTTATTGGTTATGCTATTAATAGTAAAGCTTAAATATTTTATGACTTAAAGAATCATGTTATAATTGAATCAAGTGATGTTGATTTTTTCGAAAATAAATTTCCTTTTAAATTTAAAAATAGTGGGGGTTCAACATCATATGATATGCCTAGATTAGTAGAACCAAATGAACATGAACTAGAACCTAGAAAAAGTAAAAGAGCCCGAATCGCGAAAGATTTTGGGACCGACTTTTATACCTACAACTTAGAGGAGGATCCTAACACCCTCCAAGAAGCCTTGACTTCTATAGATGCTGATTTATGGCAAGAAGCTATAAATGATGAAATGGAATCTTTGGAATCAAATAAGAGTTGGCATTTAGTAGATCTTCCACCTGGTTGTAAGACAATAGGTTGCAAATGGATTCTTAAAAAGAAATTGAAACCCGATGGCACGATAGATAAATATAAGGCACGTCTTGTAGCTAAAGGTTATAGACAAAGAGAAAATATTGATTTCTTTGATACTTATTCACCTGTCATAAGAATTACTTCTATTCGTGTACTATTTGCTTTAGCTGCTATTCATGATTTAGTAGTACACCAAATGGATGTTAAAACATCTTTTTTAAATGGTGAATTAGAAGAAGAAATTTATATGGACCAACCGGAAGGTTTTATTATTTTTGGTCAAGAAAATAAAGTTTGCAAATTGGATAAATCTCTTTATGGTTTGAAACAAGCTCCTAAACAATGGCATGATAAATTTGATAGTTTAGTCATCTCAAATGGTTTTAAAATAAATGAAAGTGACAAGTGTATTTATTACAAATTTGAAAACAATACTTGCACTATTTGCTTATATGTGGATGACTTACTTATTTTTGGATCAAATATTCATGTCATTAATGAAGTTAAATCTTTCTTATGTGCCAACTTTAATATGAAAGATTTAGGATAAGCTAGTGTAATTCTTGGAATTAATATTACTAGGTCAGAAAAGGGACTTTCTTTAGATCAATCTCATTACATTGAGAAGATTCTAAAGAAATACAATTACTTTAACTGTAAACCAGCATGTACTCCATATGACCCTAGTGTAAAATTATTCAAGAACACTGGTGACAGTGTTAAACAAACTGAGTATGCGAGCATCATTGGTAGCCTCCGTTATGCTACTGATTGCACTAGGCCAGATATAGCTTATGCTGTTGGAGTACTATGTAGGTTTACTAGTAGACCTAGTATGGAGCATTGGCATGCTATTGAAAGGGTCATGTGTTACCTTAAAAGGACGATGAACCTAAAATTACACTATCAGAAGTTTCCCGCTGTCCTTGAAGGATATAGCGATGCTGATTGGAATACCCTATCAGATGACTCCAAGGCCACTAGTGGATACATTTTTTGTATTGCTGGAGGCGCAGTTTCATGGAAGTCTAAGAAACAGACTATTTTGGCTCAGTCCACTATAGAGTCAGAGATGATAGCACTAGCTACAGCTAGTGAGGAGGCAGGTTGGCTGAAAAATCTGTTATCAGATACCCCTTTATGGGAGAGACTGATACCAGCTGTCCTAATCCACTGTGATAGTACCGCGGCTATTGCAAAAGTTGAGAACAGTTACTATAACGGCAAGAAGCGACAAATACGTCACAAGCACAGCACTATTAGAGAGTTTCTCTCTTCTGGAGCTGTAAGAGTGGATTATGTACGGTCTGAGGAGAACTTGGCTGATCCTTTGACGAAAGGACTAGCACGAGAGAAGGTTTGTAAAACCTCGAAAGGGATGGGACTAAAGCCCTTAGGTAGTTGAGTCACTTATGATAGTAACCCAACCTGTAGACTGGAGATCCCAAGAAATAGGTTCAAAGGGTAGTAACAAGTCATGAAGTGATATGAGTAGAATCATGCTAATATCTATATATGGGGGTAATACTCCAAGTCCATCCCTACGAAGCATGACATCCTGAAGGACAAAAGGTTGAGTTATTTATAACTCTTAATGAGATCTAAACTCCATTTGGAGTGGGATACCTAGCTACAGGAGTATCCTTGTTGGACTCACCTAGGCAAATGTGGAAGTGAGGCCGCTTCCTATGAAATTTTGGACAAATTCTCTAGATCATTCGCTATACTGGGATATAAGCACACGGCCGTAAAGTGCTGGTTTTTGAACTTCACCCTAGTAGGACTGTGTGTGTGGTATTGTCTGAGATAGAGTTCAAAACTACGGTTACTCTAGTATAATCGGAAGCACTATCACTACGTAAAGGTTCAAGTTGAAAAACACCTTTACTTATGCACAGTCTTATGATACGTTGCTCAATGATCTTAAATCAATTTTTAAAATACAAGTGGGGGATTGTTGAAAAAGTGTATATTTAAAATTGGAGGGAAAGGTTGAGGGAAAACTTTGAAATTTGGTTTTGAGTTTTGTCTTATTCACAAACTAACCCAAATGATATTTTGCTTGTCTCACATAGGAAAATTAGAGGAAGTGGGAAGGACATATATAAGTGGAGGTTGGAGTAAGGGTTGGGCCCCTTGGGGGTACCAAGTTTTGTGAAGGGGGAGGACCTAGGCCCAATTGGGTTTACCACAAAACACACACGCGCGCGCGCTCCGCTCCGTTCCGTTCCGTTCCGTTCTGGGCCGGGCTTGGGCTTGGGTTTGGGTTTGGATGTGGATGTGGTCCTATATATCTTTTTATACAAAATTTATTTGGAAAATATTTTTTTTAATCATAAAGAGTTTTATTTTCAGTTGGAGACCAAGTCTCCCCAAGAACTCCATGTTTTTTTCTCCAGATTTTTTCTCCAACATTCCCAGAGTTCTCTCCACGTTCTGCAACGTTAACTTTTCCAACGTACAGAATATATTCTTTATATATACACAAACTGCTCTCATAAAAAATACACAGACAGTTTTATAGAGAGAAAAAGAGTTACAGAAATAATTTTATACACAGTTTCTATATACAGTTTCTGAGCAACAATTTCTGAAAGGGTGTGGGTTTTCCGATCTTCCTCCGTGCAAGGATTTTCGAGACAGAGGCGATTTATGGGCTACTTTATCCTGGGGACGTCGTGGCCTTCATCCGAACTGCTTGCACAACTTGGGCAGAGCCGCGAAGCGTCTTAAAGAGAGCGGCTAAGTTCGCGACTCATCCCAAGAAAATGTCTAAGGCTACTTGTATTGGTAAAATTGTTCCTTTTACTTTCTGCAGCAACAGTGTCTACCTACATTCCATATCATTGCCAGTTGTTCAGAATTTCAATGTAAGTACAACAAATTTCATGAGAGGATATCAGACTACACTAGCAACAGAAATTCATTCCAATTGCATCTTGAAAATTTCAAAATGAATTTTGAAATTTCATTCGTTGTTCCACGTTTGCAGCCTCCGGAGACTATTTTTTTCATTTACAGTTTACAAATCAAGAGTTCAATAGAGAGAGAGAGAGAGAGAGTAGATTAGGCTTAGGGTTGAAGGCTATTGTGGGTATACTTCAGTTTTGAGGAGTGAATTATTTTATGGTTTAAAAAATATAATAATAATAAGAGGGTGTATTTAGCAAAAGTGTGGGTGTATTTAGTCCCACTCGTTATAAAACTCAATTTTCCAATGTGTGGACCCCACACAATTACAACTATAGTATGTGATATCCCAACACTATCAAAATGCGTCGGGTAATGATATTGTAAGAAACTTCTCATATGAGAAAACATTTTATAACCCTTAGATGAGAAAGCAACCACAAGATTTCTAAGGATCTCGAGATGTATTTATGGCTACTATCTAGTCCAATCGTTATAAGATACTTTTTCATATGAGAAATTTTTACAATATCATTACCAAAATGTGTCAGTCTGCCAATTCTGTACATAATTTTAAGTTCTACTTCTGTAGTTCTAGATGGTCAAACTTTGGCATTACTTCACTATCTTTGTTGAATCTTTTTCATAAATTAACCAAAATTTTGAAAATCAAATTTTTTTTATGACATGGTTGGGGAGGGGATCGAGGTTCAAACTTCGAATCAATGTCTTAGAAAAGACTTAAATATCAAATTATTCAATAACTAGTAATGACCCCGTGCAATGCACGAGAGAGTTAGTAAGCCAAAGTATCACATGACAAAAAATCGTTTTAAATTAAAAAAAAAAAAAAATAGAAGAAAGATATTGCAAGTGATTTTAAAAAAATTACATATTTATTGATGATGTGTGTAAATGTCTCATAAAAGAAAGATATTTGTCCAATTAAAAAGTTTAAAATATATTTAAAATAATTTGATTTTTAGAAATTGACCCAATTACATCCATTTTTTTCTTTTCTTTTTCCTTCAGAAGTATGAAAAAGAAAAACCAATATGACTTTATGCTCCACAAGATTGTTTTTGGAAAAAGCCAATAAAGCATTTTTTTTTCTTCTTGTTTTACTTTCTTTCAAACGCCTGATCGAAAAAAGAAGAAAGAAAAGAATTTCCTTCTTTTAAAAAATTTCAAAAGGCTAAAGTGGCGTTTGATAACATTTTTTATTTTATTTTTTAAAGAAGCTTGTGTTTAGTGTTTAAGAACAAAAATAGAATATTTGTTTGGTTAAATATGTCACGCCTCGGAACCACTCAGATGATTCTAGGACACGTGGCACGCCACCAAGGCTTAATCCCAGTCATTAAAGTTCCAAAATAAGTTTAGAATAACTTAAACCAAAGAAGCTCAACAATAATAATAAAATAAAAATAAAAACAAAAACAAAAACAAAATCCTGTCTTTGCAATCAACCAAAAGCCCTGTTTTAGCAAGAGTTTAAAACGCTTTAAGAAAAGTACTAAATATAACAATTTACAAGCAACCCAATAGATAAATCTTAAGTTCAAACGTCCCAAACCAACAACACTAGTACTAGATACCACCAATCTATTCAATCCCCGTGATGACAACAACTCCTATAAAACAAGAGCTAAATTGTACAAGCTGGATATTACATAATTAAAGATCCAAGTAAAATATAAAGCTTAACTAGAAATATTACAAAAGTCTTAAACCAACCAAAGTACGACTCGTACTATAATTCAGATTAAAACCGATTAATTACAACTATATTGCAAACTTTACACTAAAAAGGCAAGTAGCTTTTAACAAAATTACAACTCCCAAAACCCATAAGCTAGCCAAGCCACTTCCTAGCTCACTTTTCCGATTCCTCGCCGCGATCACCTACGATAGTTATTCAATAACCACTATGTTGGCCCAAATGTGAAAACCTTAGAGGAGGGGTGAATAACGTTTTAGCGGAAATTAACCTTTTAAAAACAAAATTGCAAATTAAACACAATCACAAACAATTATCTAAAGAGATACTTGCAAACCAATTTTTCAAGTGGTTCAACAATCGTACCCCGCGGCCTACGTCCACCCCTCAAGAACACCTCTTGAGGATTCCTTTACTCCGATCTACGTCACGGGTGTAGACCAAACCGTTACAAGAGCCTCCAATCTCTCCCAAAGAAGAAAACCTGTTCTTTGCAATCAAGGGTTACTAACCCTCACTCTTTACAAATTGTTTTGAATACAAATTGAAACCCTCTATATAGAGTGGATAATACAAATAAAGTTCACTACAATTTTTCTCTCTCAAGAAATACAAATGAAAGATTTTGAGCAAACTGATAAACTCACACAACTAGGGCTCAAATGATAATGTTTAAAGATCAAAGAGATGTGTGATCAATACTATGTTTTCCAATCAAAATCTCAACCACAAATAGCTTGGAAAAACATGTATTTATAGGCCTTGGAAGATTATGGCCGTTAGTGGCAAGATTGGTAATTAAAAACCCCTTTAAAAACTAGCCGTTATTGCCTTTCAGGTCGCTTCAGTCGACTGGACCTTGAAGCAGTCGACTGGGCCTTGAATCAGTCGACTGAGATGTGTTTACAGAGGGTTCTGCTTGAATTCTGCTCACTTCAGTCGACTGCATTGGGCCCTCAGTCGACTGCACCTCCCTGTTTGACAGCCAGACACATCTCCACTAAAATGGCCATAACTCCCTCTACAAAAATCGGATTTGCGATCCGTTTGATGTTTTGGAAACTAGATTCAAATACCTTTCCAACCATATAAGATTCAACATTTAATTATTTTCCAATTGGTTGGGGCATTGTTTTAAATATGACCTACTTAAAATTTATTTCCAAAATTTTAACTTTTAGAATTTGTTTGAGCCCCTATGAGTGTGAGATCAAGATGCCTTACAATGATGGTTCTAGACTTCAACCAAGGATAAAATATCTTCAAGTCTTCAAGCTTGATCCTTGTTGAGCTCCTTGTATTCTTGATCTACATCAATTAAATCTCATGCACACAAAGATGTTAAAACATTGATACAATATTAATACATGAGATTATATATGAGCATAAAAATGACTATGATAATAACAAAGAATGAATCAATATGAATCATATAATTATCATAGCATATTTGACATCATCAAAATATAATTAAATATGCCTTAATATACCTTAAGGCTAACAATCTCCCCCTTTTTGATGATGGCAAACAACCAATGAATGATATGCCAATATAAGCACATTTGGTCATTTCATATTATCATTCATAATGGATATCATATGTTAAAGAACATGAATGATAACTACCCAAATACTTCTCCCCAATACTTCTCATATTTCTCCCCCTTTGACATTATCAAAAAGATTTGGGGATAAAACACAAAGCTCCCACTCACAATAGGCATACAAATCAAAATGCCAAAATGAAACCAAAAATAAACAAATATAATCATATGTGAGAAAATGAATGCATGAGAGTGCTCCCCCTAAGCATGTGCAATGATAAAAGATACCAAAAGATATGAATAGAGAGCATATTCTCCCAAAAGATACCAATGATAAAGTTGGAGAACTAAAAATATAAAATAAACAAAACTTCAGTCGGATCATTCAACTGGAGAACTCCTTTAGTCGACGTCCCTAGGCAGAGAGTTAAAAATTATCAAAATAGTCGACTGGGTCTACTTGTCAGTCGACTGAACCAAAGAGAAATTTTAAAATAAAATTGAAATAAGCCTCAGTTGACGAAAACAAAAAGGCATCAGTCGACTGTGCTTTCGATCAGTCGACTCCTCAGTCTACTTAACAATGCAGAAACAACAAGTTCAAAGCCTCACACCTGAATCAGTCGACTGTGTCGGGGTACCAGTCGACTGCTTTGTTCAGCAGTCCATAAAGATAACAGTTCAGTAACAAAAATTTGAATGATTCACAAAACATCATTTTGTCTAACCATTCTAAAAACTTTGTCTAATCAAACAAAAGCATATCATCATTTTTTTTAAATAAGCAATATGAATAGCATAATGATTTATGTAAAGACATATCCAAATCACAAGGGGATGAAACAAGATTATGCAAAAAAAAAAAAATCAAGTATGCATATCTAAACAAAATCAAAGTGATTTGAAATAAATAAGAGTATGATATGAAATCAATAAAAAAAAAATTTAAGAAGGATGATGAAAACAAATCAAAACAAAATTACCTACTAACCTACCATTACCAAATCAATGCTTAACCTTTGTCCAAGCATTTCTTAGATGCTCTATTTGCCGAGGTGGTAGGAGAGGATCCTTTCACAACCCAAATCATGTTAATTTTCTTTCAAAATGAACATTTATAATTAACATACCCCTTTTTCATGCAATAATGACAAGTTACATAGGAGAGGGTCTCTTTTGAGATTGATTCCTTAACAAAGAAATTCTTGTGAGAATTTGAAGTAGAAGATGTGGACTTTACAAAGAAGCTTTTATAATTCTTTTCCTTGTATGTGGGATTAAAACCCAAACCGGCCTTATCAAAAAACACATTGTTGTTTTCCCAAAAGCATATTCAAATTTTGATCACCTTGAGTAAACTTGGCCAAAGTTTTTGTCAAATCATCCACCTCCTTTCTCTCAATAAGTTCACTTGAAGGTTGATTGGTTGAAACAAGCTTTTCTTTTCTCAAAATTTCATTTTGAGATTTTAACTCATCTAATTGCTTTTCTTTTCTTTTCTTTTCTCAAAATTTCATTTTGAGATTTTGAGATTTAACATCCTCCACTGAAAATCAAGTGGGTCCAGTGTCACGTGTGTTGGGAGTAAATTTGGGATACAAATTAAAGTTGCACACCATGGCATTAAAAAATAAAATTTTAAAAAAATACAAAAATGCACACAATATTTTAAGTGGTCCCACCGTTATTGAAGTAGTCCCACTATCACATAGCATTACTCGTAATGCTATGTTTCCCATATTTTGTAGTATTACAAAAGGTTTTCAACATTAACACATGTGGCAGAGGGTCCCATTTGATTTTAATTGGAGGAAGTTAAAGTAGTCTCACCATTTTTTGAAGGTCATCTCATTGTCACGTGTGTTTAGGAACCATTTGAGATACAAAATTTGAAGCTATGACATTACTATTTTTTTTTTTTCACATTCCCAAAAGTAGTCCTGCAACAATTACCAAAAAAAAACAAAAAAAATACTGCACAAGTTAAACCGACACTAAAATAGATTGTTTTCACGCCCTAGTTTTCACCGCCAAAATATTTGGACGAAAAATAAAATGGCGCCATATTGATGACATTTAAGTTTGAAAAATATGCAAACTTATCTAATCTAGGGCCGCCCTCTGTCTCTCTCTGTTTTTCTCGTGCAAAATTTCCTCTCTTTTTCTCTCTGTGGGTGGTTCATCTAGTTCTCCAAATCCCAACCGAGGTAACAACAATCGTCTACGGCGCATCATCTTTCTCAAAGCTTCTTTTTACTTCACTATTCTTCTACTTTTGTGATTTCACACTAACCAATTACGAATTTTTTTTTCATTTATATTCTGCAGAGTTTGATTTGGTGGTTTGGTCATTTTTTTTAATGAGTTAATCTACTGCTACACGCAGGTAGTCAAACCTACCCAAGGAACGTTTGGTGTTGCTTCATTAAACTTCGGCAGTTTGTATTCATCATATGACTAAAGAAGAAAAAAGGTAATATGCATATCCTTGGTTCATCAATGTGTTTGTGCGTGTGTCTATTTGTTTGTCTGAGCTTGCATACTCATTTAATTGTTTATGCCTTATTCAGATTGTTTGCTTAGTGATGGTTGCCTGCGGTACCACTTCCAATAGCATTTGGGATATCACAAATTTAGAAACCATTGCATTTAGTCTAAACATTAGGGTGTGTTTGCTAACATAATTAAGTGCTAAAAATAAACAATTTCAGAATTTATTTTATTTTTTAACTTTTGATAATGTATCACTTAATTGAGAAAGAAAAAAAAAACCCAAAAACCTATTGAAAATTACAAGTAAGATATTTCTATTGAAAGAAATCACTAAACGTGTTCTATTTCATAGTTTTAGTAGCCTAAAATTTTCAGCACTTAAAAGTTGTCATTTAATTTCCAGTTTTAATTATCAAACAAAATCCTTAGTGCACATGCCGCAATATCTTTTATCTATTCATTTTCAACTAGGAACTATAGGTGAAACTTAGTGAAAACTTACATCCTATGAGCTCTAATGTAGATGTCATAACTAAATTATATGCTACTCCATGCGAGGACATATTGCCAATTGATACAATAGAAATTAATAGGAAGTTCTTGCAAGAAATTATGAAAAATAAGAGGTGTAGGGGATTAGTTGACTACATATAAAAAAAAAGTATACAAAAGGAAAAGTGGAATATGGTGGAGTTGATTGAAATGATGAGTAATAGTCTACAAAGTTTTGTGGAGAATTCTGAATACATAATAGTCTACAGAGTTTTGATTTGTAATTTTGATAACAAAATAAAAGAAGAGGAACTTAAAAATAAAATAAAAGTAAGGAATTTTATCATTTTGGTTAATTATTTCTAAATGAATTTACTTCTAATAAGCTTTTCCCAAAATCAACCTATGTATTGTCTAACTGTATTAGTTATTTCCACGAGATGTTTAGTAAACTACAATAAGCACTTTTCTGAAGAAAAGCTACGACAAACATTTTCTTTTTGATATATTCATTTTTTTTTTCGAAAAATGGTAAATGCTTGATATATTCTTGAGTATGTAATGTTAGTTCTCTGCCCCTTTAATATGATAAACTTGGAGCAACTTTAACTTCACTTAATGAAAGACTTGAGAAAAAACAGGATTGCACATGGACTCCTGATTGGTAACTAGTGGTGAAAATGAAAAGAAAACAACACTTGCTTTCTTGAGTTCAGAGTTGAGTTTGGACAAAAAAGAAAAATAACTATCTCAATGCTATGAGATCTTGGGAGAACTTTAGTTTTACTAAGAGTAAGACGTGAGAGCAAGTAGCATCCAAAAATGAATCACGGTTGGTCACATATTAGTGAAAACAAACTAGGAAAATCCAATAGATTCTTATCGGAGAAGTAAGTTTATACCACTAGGGATGGACGTTTGGGAAGTTTATTATTGAAAAGGCAAGGCAGTAAATTCTCAGGAGCATTTGATAAGACCTTGTGAAAATGTGCGCAACTGGAGAATCTGTTAAAACAAGTGTTGAATTAAGCTAGCTTGATTTGTTGAATTTGTTACAATCTATTTTCTGCACATTATTTGGTCCATAAACTTGTAATGTACTATTTTTGAAATTTTTTCCTTGTTTTGTTGGTAGGTCATGATTAACGACGCTGACAAATAAATGCGAGGCTTTCTATAGAGTGAAGATTGTTGTGATTTGTAATTTTCATATTTAAATTGATGAACTTTTGGGAAATATATGTTGAAGAGATAGTAAACCCTAAAGAGCGTTTGATAAGACCTTGTGGAAATAAGCACACAGTTGGAGCTACTCTTAGAAAAAATGTTGCTTGGCGTTGTCTTGATGTACTCCCTTTGTTATCTTTTGCATTTGTAGATGTTAGTTTATTTTCTAATCACAACTATTATTGTTATTGAACTTTGTTTGTTACTTTTTTTTTGTAGGTCATGACTGATGATGCAGATGAATTGGTATGAGGCTTGTTATAGGTGCAGATGAGCACCCTTTTCGTTTCACATTGAAAGTGACTCAATTGCTTGAATCTTGTTGCACATGGTTATTAGAACTACACATATGGTTAAATGACGATTGGGATTTTATTTTATTTTTTTGCTTTTACATATGTCATGGATGGATAGTTACTTTTAACTCTTTTTTTGACTTTCTTAATTATGTTTGCACATACTTTTATTTTCCTTTGTTGAGAGTTGGATATTTTAACAGACACTTTATGTAGTTAGTGTGAAATTATTTAATTTATGGTATTCATTTGTCAACATATATACTTGTTTATATTGGAATATTGTGTACAATGTCAACTCAAGATCACATTTAATATGCTTGTAGAGCGATCAATTTTTAGTGTCGAGGTTTATTTAAGTTAATTTGGATAATAGTGGCGAGAAAGTGGATGAATGAATATTTATATAAAATAATTAAAACGGACTTTTAAAAAATGGGGGATAAAATAGGATATTATCTCGCCCACTATCAACCATCCGAATTGCATTTACCACGCTTTATAAATTGTAGGGATAAAGGTAGTAACACACTTTTTAAACCGTCGAAAATAATATTTCTCCACACTCGATGAACTGTAGAAATAAATTATTCCCACACTTGCCAAACTGCCAAAAATAAGCACATTACCCACAATTTAATTACCGTCGAAATAAAATAAACTCCACACTTGTTAACTGCCGAATTAGTAGTCTATACGTCACTAATTTTCTGCCGCGAATAGTTTTTTCCGACACTTGCATTTTGTGGATACACAAGTGTCGCCAATATATCATTGTCTCTACACTAGCAAAACCGTCGGAAATGGCGTCGAAAAAACTTTCGGCGGTTTGCATAACCGCCGGAAAGTATTTACCACCCCCCTTTTTCTCGGCCGATTTTCCTACCGCCGAGAAAAGCACCAAAAAAAGTTTTTGCAATGCTTTTTGCTTATTCTCGACACTTTTTTTGCGTGAAAAAAGAGCATTTTTCCTGTAGTGTCAGTGACAAGTTCTTAAGCATTCAAGGTACATATTAATAAGATAAAATTCTCCCCCTCATTAATTCGTTGTTATAACAAACAGGCGTGTCAACTAGGATGTGACGCATAATAAGATAAATTCTCACTTATATTTTTATCCAAATTTGGTTTTGGACCCTCTACTATTATTTGCTATTAAGGTTTTTTTTTTTTTTTTAAATTGATTTCAATTGAGGACAATAATTAACAGGTATAATGATTGAATACGTTACTAAATGTTTTAAGGGGTACTTAATTAGAAGTTCCTGAAATTAACACTTTTCAACTAACAGACAAACCCAACTTCTGTTAATCCAACAAGTACATTTGTCACAAAATAAATTGGCTTAGTTACATTTTACACAATTGTAGTTTAGGGCTTGTGTCAATTTGGCCCTTCCATTTTCAATTTTTTCAATTTAATCATTTAATCTATATCTATCTATATATAATAATAATAATATATAAGTGCACTGATCCTGTTAAGTGTTTTGAATTTTTATCAATCGGTGCACTTTCAATTAAGTAATTTTTCTTAGAGTTTTAATAAGTTTGGTATGCCTCTTTTATTTTTTATTTTTTATTTTTTATTTTTTTTATACATCCCTTATTTTTGGTCTGTCAACTATTTTTTTGGGTTTATGATGGACTCTTCTAATCCTTGGCTCATGCTTCCCTATTTTCTTTCTTGCTCACTTACCTATTGCTTAGCAAATTTGCTTATAGATATAGGACTCTAAGAGGAACGTATTATTTAGTAGGTTTAAACTTTAGACAAATGAGAGTCTTTTAGACCCTGACACTTATGGCATAGCACGAGACCGCTATAATAATCATCATAATAATACAGGAGGATTTTACTTCCAAAAGAATGACTCTAAAGCAATATCAAAAGGAGGGAAAAATGATCTAAGGTTCAATTAAAAGGCCTTCGTATTTTTTCATCTAAAATAAATGGCAAGTCTATAATGAACAGCTTTTCTATGAGAATGTGAGTTTTAACCGTTGGATAAAAATTTAACAATAAATGCATCTCCAGATTCTTAGAAATCTTATGGCTAGACTATCATCTAATGATTAAACATGACTTTTCATATGAGAAGTTTCTCACAATAGACTTTCCCTTAAAAAAAAGGGTCATCTCTTATCCTATGGATTTCGCAAATTTAACGGATGAGAAATTTTGAACATCGGCAGTACTATTAGATGTCCTTTTTGCAAACATAATATTTCAGTCTTTGTCACAAGAAATTTTTATGTCTTTTCGGGCATCACACAAGTACATGACATTTTATGGTACATTAGGGTCATTAAAAGTGAGTTATGTAAGTGGGCTCCACACCTCCAGACACATAAATAGTGGAATTTCCAAATTGTAATGCATGGTGTGTATCCCAACCAAATAATCACACTCCTATGACATCATACCACGTGATACTTTTTTATAACTCCCTCTCTCTCATTTTGTGAGTCCATTTTTGGAAACTCAATTTATTATGGGAAAAAAAAGAATCTACACCTAGTACTTTTTACAATTGTCCCTAATCATTACAATAACTTTTTTAGTTTTGTCTTGGTGTAGATTTCAATGAGGGATAATTTTGAAAAGTAAGTAAAAATTGTACATCAATTTAAGGAAAGTGGACACTATTTTGGAACATCCCAAAATAGAATAATGGACTCTCAAAATAGAACGGAAGGAGTATTATTTTGAATCTAGAACAGTAATTCGTTGAACAAAAGGAGGGAAAGCACACCGACTTTGATGAACGTCCACAGTGGCAAAAATAAAATGGAGGAATAATATCAATTGAGATGAGCCTAGAGAGATTAAAATTCGTAACTATAAAATTAGCGAATCTAAGAGTGTTAAAAAAAATGGACCAAACTAATTAGTTCCGTCAATTTTCAAAAAATACACAGCCTAAAATCGACTGACTTGACAAAAGCAGACATAATCAACCATCTTCAATCAATTTTGAAACTAAAAAAAAATTGAGTAAAACAGATCGGATTGAGCTGAACCGTTTTCACCCTAAGTGGATCTATGAACTTTTAAAAAACATTCCAAAAACCATCACCACCACAACAACAGAACACAAAAAAAAAAAAAAAAAAAAAAAAGAAAAAAAATTCTATGACTATTCCGGATTATAAGAGTCAATGGCCCACTCGGGGAAAGAAATTCAGTCTCTGAGAAGACACTTGTTATTTTATTTTATTTTTTTTGTGGCTAAAAGGAAGACACTTGGTAATTCATGGTGGGGTCACGTTCCACAGTATTATCTCTCCATACTTTAGCAAAAAGCAAAAGGCTGTGGAAGCATTGATTCCAATTGCCACATCGGAATTGACTTTGAGCCAAACAGGGGGCCTTCTTCAAACATAAGATTTTCATGGAACATCTTTTGTTACCTAAGGTCCACGTTGGTTTGATCCCATAATAATAAGATAACCGCAGAGATGGTAAAAGTACAACCTTTGGCTCTCCTTATCCGAAATTCCAAGATTTTCCCTAAAGGTCATGAAACGAATATCACATGATACCTTAAATGTGCCTAAAAATTTCTCCTCTCACTCAACGAATTTCTCTTAAACCTTATAAATATCATGTCCCTCTTATTTCTGATTTTCAGCAAACCCTCTCTCTCTCTCTCTCTCTCTCTCTCCAACCAGCTTTAGAACATTTGCTCCGAAATTCCCATTTGTTCAATCGTAACTTCAAAAAACAAAGGTAAAAAAGGGTTTTTGTTTGAATTTATTAATGATTTCTCCCATTTGAATTAGACCATTCAATTTAATGATTGGTGCACATAAAATGTGGACATAAAATATGCACATAAAGGTCTGGACCATTCATTTCGGTGAGCCCCATGTATGCAGGCACGAACTCTACCGAAATGAATGGTCCAGCTCTTTATGTGCATATTTTATGTGCACGTACATAGCATTACCCTTAGAGGCCATGTTCTGAATTTACTTCGAAAATATATATATTTTTTTAATTCAGCCAATTTATAAGTGTTTCCAGAGGCATTTAATGATGTTGCCCAAACTAATATTCAATTTTTTTCCCTTTCTTTTTGAATATATGAATTGGTTTGGTTTTATATTTTTTGATCATGTTATGTTGGAGTCGTTGCATGTGTAATTAAAAAAAAAAAAAAAGGTTTTGATAGGAAGAAAATAAAAAAAAAAAGATGTTTCCATTTTCCAAAAAATTAGAGAGTTTACAAAATTTTTGTTTCCGAGCAATCAAATCCGAAAGATGTTGGTATACCAGTTTTTCGTTGTGCAAGAGAAACTGAGACAGAGGAGATTCTGTGTTGATTTATCCTGGGGACGGCGTGACAAGTATGAACTGCTTGCACAACTTGGGCAGAGCCGCGAAACGTCTTAAAGAGAGCGACCTAGTCCGCGACTCGACCCAAGATTTTGTGAAGAGGCTACTTAACCGGTAATTTCGTTCCAATTTTATTTATATGTTCCAACAATTTTAAGACGATTTCTTCTACCATTAAATAGTGGATCATCCTCTTAGTCCCCAGATCTCAACAAGCGCTTTTTAATTTAAGAATCTTCACTTCCAAGAATTGAAGACAAATTGTTATTTTTCTGAACAACAAAGAAATTGATTTTCTTTTGGTATTTTTGAAAAAACTGCTAAACCCAGAAATTATAATATATATATGGGTCATATTAAAGTCACAGAGTGGGTAGAAAATAATTTAATGTAAAGAAAATTATAACTTTTAAATAGTCATGAGTTTAACCTCATGGAGGCTAATCAGAACACTAGTCTCTTGGCCATTTCTGTGCGTGTAGATACAAATATGTATGCTTATGATTTGCAATCTATGGTCTTTATCTACACATTAGTATGTATATATTCATGAGTCTATATATATATATATATATCTATACTCGGTCAGAGGAGAATTCTAGATTCTTTTAGGAATGTTGTTATGCTATAACTTTGATATGCTAAAATTTTGGATGTCAGTTGATTAAGTAGGAAACACAATATCTCCTAAAAAAATGTTGATTGGGGGAAGTTTTGAACCGTGTGTATATGATTATTTACGATTGTAAGGAACAATCACAGTTGTGATCCCTTAAAAGAGGAACTGAATAACTTTTTATTCTCCACCAACAAATATTTTGCCTTTATTCTTGGTGGTTTCCATGTGGGTTTCCATAAGAGTATTTTGGGTGTGCCCTTTGTGGTCTAAGCATGGGAGTATATGTGTTATGTGTACGAGCTCACATGTATTTATCATTTATATAAAGCAAGCTTTTGAATATTGCTCTCTCATACCATTTATATGGTTTAAGTTCCTATATTGGTGCAATACTTTGGAATTCATGTTTGGAAGCTATTTATTGCTATTATATAATTTTGTAGTAGTATATATATTTTGTGGGAGTAACAAAGCATATGATATGTGTATTATAGAGTATATAAATATTATAGTATTTTTCATTTTGAGAAAAAGAGGAGAATATATTGTTTAAAAAAAAAATTATGCTTGGTTATCTTCACGAATTTTGAAGATGGTTGGAGTATTGATGAAGGATATTTATCCAATGCGACGGGCTCATGAAAACAAATTATATGTTATGTTTTAATAGAGTACTCCACTCTAAAATAAAATTACTTCTTTTGAGTATAGAAAGAATAGAGAATCCAATTTTTATTTTTTTTTTAAAATTGGGTTATTTGGCTTATGATAATCGTATGGAACTTGCTAGTAAAGTCATATGTTTTTGGGATCTGCATTTAATAATAATGCTTGTAGAATTTTTTAGATATAAAAATTTATTTGACTCAAGAATCAATTGATTCAAATTTTTATTAGCATGTATTTCTTTTTCCCAATTAAGGAATAGTGGGGGTTCTCAACCTCCTAATTTTGTTCCCTCTACATAATGATTTTAGAGTGCATGATAGAAATCACGGCACATAACTTGAACCACAAAAGAGCAAGAGAGCTAAGCGCTCAAATGACATTGAAAAGTAATTTTTATACAATTACTTTAGAAGGGATCCTATTTGTTTAGAGGTTACTCTTACTTTTTCAAATGTTGATTTCTGAAAGAAGCCATTCAAGATGAGATGGATGAATTATTTTATTTCCAACCGTTTTTTGGAACATGTGCATTTACCATTTGAATGTCAAATGATAAGAAGTATATGGAGCCTTAGATAAACTCGATGGTTATATTGAAAAATATGAAGCTACTTTAGCAGTTAAGGGTTTTAAACAAAAAGGAAATTGTTAATGATCTATCTTCTGTTCTGTGTGTTACATCTGTTGAACTTTTATTAGCTACTATTGCTAATCATGATTTGATTATTCATCAAATGAATGTAAAGCAATTTCTTATTTGGATAATCCAGGAGGGATTATAGCTATGAGTATAAAGTGTGTATACTTGTATACACTTTATTTGGTTTAAAACTGGCACCCAACCAGTAGTATGAAAAGTTTAATCAAACTATCTTTTCAAATTGTTTTTAAAATGAAAGTGACAATTGTATTTGCAACAAATACGGTTATGAAGTATTTGTTATTATATGAAGATGATTTATTAATTTTTGGTTCTATTTTTGAGATTGCAAAAGAGACCAAAAGTATATTGTCACTTAGTTTTGATATGATAGATTTGGGTGAAACCAGTGTAATTTTAGCTATTAAAATTACTAGACCTCTTGCTGGCATTTCTTTAATCAATCTTATGAGATAGAAAAATGTTTTGAAAAGAAAATTTTGTTATGAGCCAGAACCGTTTTAAGGATATACAAACTAGAAACTTCCTTCAAAACAAAGTGACCACATTAATGTAAGTTTTATTGTGGGAAAACTCAGAGTTGTCGGAAGCGTCAGTCTATTCTACAGGCTAATATGACTCAAGAGCCATTTGTGGCTATGTTGATGGAAATAAATTCCTTGGCCGCTTTTGAAGGATGGTTAATTGGTATGAGTACCTATAGGCATATGTGTAACAATTACAACTGTTACAAGAGATACTCTCTAATGGAGAAGGAAAAATATTTTACTTGGTGATTCACACAGTACTGGCAAAGTGAAATTAAATTTCACCTCTGGGAAGAAATTAAATTTTGAAAAATGTTTTGTATACCCCGGAGATAAGAAATAAATTAATTTTGAAAATATAATGCATACTTCAAAATTCGAAAGGATTTAAAATCTGGTTTTTTTTTCCAATGCAAGTTTTTAGTCAAACTTTTTGGAGAGAAAAATATTAAATTTAAATATTAAAAAAATAAAAAATAAATAAAAAATAAATAAATATGCAATTAGAAGAATTATGAGAGGTTTATCGCTGTCCTTAAAAGACATAGCGATGCTGATCGGAATGCCCTTTCAGGTGACTCCAAAGCCACAGTAAATACAAATTTTTTTTTTTTTTTGACTTACTGGAGCACAGTTTTATGAAAGTCTAAAAATAGACTACTTTGGTTAAGTTCTCGATTGAGTCATAAATGATTCCATTAGCTATTGCTAGTGAGGAAGAAGCTTTGTTGAAAAGCATGTTATGAGATACCCCTTTATGGGAGATGATTACAGTTGTTTATCCACTGCGATAGTACCGCGGCTATGGCAAAAGTATACAACTGTTATAATGGTAAGGAGCGATAGATATGTCTCAAGAACAGTACTATTAGAGAATTTATCTCTAAATTGGTTGTATGAGTGGATAATATACAGTGTAAAAATAATATAGCTGATCCTTTGACGAAAGGACCAGCTTGATAGAAGGTTTAAAAGACCTAGAAAGGGATGTGACTAAAAGCCCATAGATAGTCGAGTCACTTGTGATGGTAACCCAACCTATAGACTGGAGATCCCAAGAAATAGGTTCAAAGGGTAATAACAAGTCATGAAGTGATATGAGTGGAATCATGCTATTATTATTATATGGGGTTAACACTCCAAGTCCATCCCTAAGAATTAAGCATGACATCCTGAAGGACAGAAGGTTGAGTTATTTATAACTCTTAATGAGATCTAAACTCCATTTGGAGTGGGATACCTAGCTACAGGAGTATTCTTGTTAGACTCACCTAGGCGAATATGGAAGTGAGGCCGCTTCCTATGAAATTTGGCAAATTCTCTAGATGATTCGCTATACTGGGATATAAGCACATGGCCGTAAAGTGCTGACTTTTGTACTACACCTTAGTAGGGTTGTGTGTGGGGTGTTGTCAGAGATAGAGTTCAAAACTACGTGTTACTCTAGTATATTCTGAATCACCATCACTATGTAAAGGTTCAAGTTGAAAAACACCTTTACTTATGCACAATCTTATGATACGTTGCTCGATGAACATAAAATCTTTTTCAATTACAAGTGGGGGATTGTTGGAGTCGTTGCATGTGTAATTAAAAAAAAAAAAAAAAGGTTTTGATAGGAAGAAAATAAAAAAAAAAAGATGTTTCCATTTTCCAAAAAATTAGAGAGTTTACAAAATTTTTGTTTCCGAGCAATCAAATCCGAAAGATGTTGGTATACCAGTTTTTCGTTGTGCAAGAGAAACTGAGACAGAGGAGATTCTGTGTTGATTTATCCTGGGGACGGCGTGACAAGTATGAACTGCTTGCACAACTTGGGCAGAGCCGCGAAACGTCTTAAAGAGAGCGACCTAGTCCGCGACTCGACCCAAGATTTTGTGAAGAGGCTACTTAACCGGTAATTTCGTTCCAATTTTATTTATATGTTCCAACATGTTATAATTGTAAAGCTTAGGTTTTTAGTGAAAGATGATTGAAATTATATCAATCTGTCAAAAAGTTTTGATTTTTATATGATTCTAATGGTGAATTTGGTAATCAAATGTTTTCTGGTTGCTGCTTTTAAATTTCATTTACATACTTACAAAAGTTGAAAGTGAATCCCTTGCCAAGTTGACGTCTTGCTTAATTAATGCGTTTGGACACTGTAAACGACGTCGTGTAATTGTGTTTGTGTGCTTTCTACATTACTCCAGTGTTGCTTTTCCACTTTTAGTTCTTAAGAGTTAAGACCACTGTATACAACGGGAAAAATAATACTAATAATAATTTTTAATTATTTGCCTTTGGGAGTACTCATTATTTATTTATTTATTTGTGGTGCCCCCCAATATACATGGTATATTAACGTGTTATTGTTTGCGTGGAAAGGGGTTTGAGTTAGTGTTTTGTTGTTAGTATGTGTACAATAAACACGGATAACGTGATTGCGGGACTGGAAGAGACGAAGTCCTCTGGAATAAATCGGATGCCGAGAATCACAAAATCAACAAATGAGGACGCTGTTGGTATGTATTGTTTGGTTCCCATTTCTCTTAATTTGGTTGCGAATCACAGTCATTTTTTTATGTTAATGCTGAAAAATATCATATGAAGGTCTTAAGGCGAAAAAATTATGCAAAGAGTTGCAGTCATATATTATGTAATTTAAGTTTGTTTGTGATTCATTATTGGTGATTCCCACAGCAATGTTAAAATCATTAACAGATGTACCACCAGCTCATTTCGCTTTTAAAGTAGAATCTTTCTCTCTACTGTCAAAAACAAGTCTTGAAAAATTGGAATCGGCTGTTTTTGATGCTGGAGGTTACAAATGGTGAGATTGGATCTTCTATTCTTCACAAGCTTATCATCTTGTCAACAATTTTGGTATATCTTTCGAATGTGTCCTAATCTTTATTTTCCTTTTTTTTCTTTTTTTTCTCCGTTTGTCTTAGGAGATTGTCACTTTATCCAAATGGAAATGCAAAAAGAAATGGGAATGGTCATATCTCACTTTACCTTGTGATTTCTAAGACAGAGGATCTCCTTCGTGGTTGGGAGATTTTTGTTAGTTTTAAATTTTTTGTTTTTGATCATATCAATGACAAGTTCTTAACAATCGAAGGTAACTCTAATCATATTATTGCTGGAACCCTTTCATTTCAATAGAATATGTGTATATATATATATATATATATATGAATGAATATGCATAGAAAAATGTGTACAGATGGAAAATTAAGGCGGTTCAGTGACATGAGGACAGAGTGGGGATTTGACCAGTTACTCCCTCTTAGTGCTTTCAATGATGTGTCTAATGGCTACCTTGACGTCGATTCTTGCATATTTGGAGCCGATGTTTTTGTTCATAAATACAAGGGCATCGCAGAGTGTCTATCGATAGTGGAACCTAAAGACAATCCTTACACTTGGACAATTACTAATTTTTCAACACTAGTAGATAGAGAATACTCTTCTGATCAGTTCACCATTGGAGGGCGCAAGTGGTAATTACTTTTCACTTTATGCATTTCAAAGTTGAAATTATAGCAGATTGAATTTCTAGTTTATGCTTAATCTGTGGCTTTTGTTATGAGTTCAGGAAGTTATCGCTCTAGACACATCATTGACTTTTCTTATGAGTTATAATTTTAGTATATTCAATTTCTAGTTCACTCTTTTATTGTGTTTTTTCTTATGCGTTCAGGAGGTTATTGCTCTATCCAAAAGGAAATGCGGATAAAAACTTTCTCTCACTTTTTTTAGAGATAGTAGATTGGGTGATTGGAACTCCTGCCCAAAGATTGTATGCGGAATACAAGCTACGGTTGAGGGATCAAAACACCAATGATCATATCGAGTTGGAAGGTGAACCTTTTTGTATTTTAAGCTAAATCTTATAAATGGATATCTCCTCTACAAATTGTATTTTTTTGCCCTAATAAGTTGTGATATTCCTTTTTTTTTTTTTGGTACTTTTAAATTAGTTTTTGGTTGTACCAAAAGTTTACTTGCATATCTTTTCTTGCAGTATTACATTGGTTCAGTGCCTCGAGTAAGAATTTGGGTAGTCAAAAGTTCTTGTTGCTGAGTCGTTTAAATGACCCAGCCAATGGTTACAAATTGAAAGATACTGTGATTGTTGAAGCAGAAATTAAAGTCATGGCCTTAGAAAAGATTTTCTAAGAGAAGATTAGTGGTGCTTAATATCGATCAAGCTACTGAATTTGTACTAATAAGACCAATTGGACAGTTGTGTGCTACATTACATTTAACTTGTGTTTTTCTAATATCCATACCATTTCGTTCTAATTATAACTCAATATGTATTCTTGCATTCAGTTGATTCTGTTATAGCTAGGAATATAATGCAAAGTGATACCATTTTATCTTCTTTAAGAAGTCTTTGAATAAATTGAAACTGTTTTACTGGTGACATCTGAAAATGTGACTGACCATATGAAGGATTGATACTTTTTTCTCTTGTTTTTATTTTTAGAAGCTCCATGTGAAGTATGGAGTATATATTTGCATCGGGGCATATATATATATATACATACAGTCAGGCTATAAAGAGGGCGCCCTTTTTTTTTATTAAAGAGAGGACCTCTGTTTTGGCCGTCGGATCGTGTTTTCATTAATGGCAGTTTTGTCATTTCACAGTTTTTAAACACAATCCAACGGCCAAAACAGAGGTCCTCTCTTTAATAAAGAGAGGTGGTCCTCCAATTTAGGTACGCTTTGTATATCTTATCTAAGGGTCCGTTTGATAAAACTAAAAATTAAGTATTGGATTTTAAGTATTGAAAATTTGAAGCGATTGAATTTGGAATACCGAAAATAATGTTTCAAGTATTGAAATAGACTGCATTCAGTGATAATTTTAAGTAGACATTTTTCACTTAAATTTTATAGTGGGTTTTTGGCTGCATTATTAAATGGTACAATAAGGCGGTTCAACAACTTGAAAACAGAATGGGGTTTTTGTCAGTTACTTCCCCTCAGTACTTTCAGAGATGAATCAAACGGCTAACTTGATCTTGATTCTTGCAAATTTGGAACAGAGGTTTTTGTTCATAAATATAGTGGCAGAGCAGAATGTGTATCAATGTTGGAGCCTAAAGACAATGTTTACACTTGGTCTATTCATAAGTTTCAACATTATCGGATAAAGATGGCAGTTACTCTCATGTTTTTGTTGGAAAATTGGAAGGATACGAATATGATACTGATTGAGGCATGCAACAGTTTGCACTATCCTTAAGAACAATTCCGCCCCTCGGAGTTAATGACTCGATGCACAAGGTCTCAGCGCTCTATGCTCTCCAGGATTCATCAATCAATTTCTTCTAAACGTGCACTCGAATTGGAAGAAAATATGAGTGCTCAGAATTGCTCCAAAATAATGAAATGGTTTTTTGAAGAATCACAAAAGAGATAAAATTTTTTCTATTTTGAAAATGGGAAGAAGGAAGACTATTTATATTAGACAAATTGCCCAACGGTCATTTTTATTAAAAACATATTTAATAGCTTCCAACGGCCATATTTTTAATATAGGAGTTAATAGATTTAATAACCTCCAACGGCCATATTTTTAATATTAGAGTTAATAGATTTAATAATCTCCAACGGTCATATTATTAATACAAGATACTAGTCACATCACTGTAAATGACTTTGTTTGCATTTTTGAAATAAAAAGCCCAATGCCCAAATAAGAGGAAACTCAATAATTCCAACAATCCTCACCCCCCCGCCCCCCCTCCCCCCCCTATTTCAAAAAATTAAACAACAAATAAAATAATGGAGCAAGAGAATTCAATGCATCAGAACTAGTGCCTTTAGGGCTATGAACCAGTCCCTAGGAATATAAGAAGTGACTTACAGAAATTTGGTGAAATCAAATTTCCATGAACCAGAATCCCTTAACGTAAACCAGTCGTCTTATACCTGTTTGCACCCAAAAACCGTCAATGATTTTTGAGCCCGAGTGGAGTTGAAGTTGGGCGAAGAAGACGCTGGGACAAGTAGTGATGACTCATCGACTCAAGAGGTAAGCCCGATGGGAGCGTGTGGCAAGTGTAAGCATCATCGGGCTATGAGAACATAACTCATCATGTTGAGAGCCCGATGGAAAAGTAAAGCAGCGTTATAACTGATCGGACATTATGAAAAGGAAGAGTTTGTCCGATTGATCATAAGAAGTTGAAGATATATGATCGGACATGGAAAGAGTCATGAGCCCGATTCGTCCAACAGGGAGAGGTCGATTGATGATGGACAGGGCATTGATGTCCACAGCTGGCATGATGACGTCATCTCTGAGAGTTTTTTGGAAATAAGAGTCCGTCTGGGAAAGGAGTCAGTTGCCAGCTGGGTTGGAGCGTCTAATCCCTAATTTAAAGGGATTGATTCAAGCAAGTTCTGGATAAGGAAGGAGATGGTGATTAAGAAGGATTCCTCCAAATCAGCCAATCAATCAGTAGCTTAAGGCGCAAGTTAAGGAGGCCTTTCCTAGTAGGAATTAAACTGTGGCCGCTATAAATATACAGGCAGGCCAACCATTGAAGACACTCCGCGTCACTCTCGAAAACAGCATTCAACACAGCATTCAAAAGCATCCAACCTTTTATGTTTTTCTGCACGCATAGCAAATAGGTCTGCCCTTTTTCTTTGTTAATTTCTTCTACTGTTTTCATTCTTACGCTGTTTTCATTCTTACGAACAATCAGTCTGTTCTGAATCTGTTCTTTGGTTGTATTTTCCAAACACTTAATAAAATCTGTATTTTATTAATCGTTTGTGATTGTTTACTTGGTAAACTCATACACTATTTGGCTTGTGCGCTTCAGTACTGCCAAGGGATTTCTGGTGAGGGTACTTTCCTACTCGCCGCACACAATTGTTTAGTTTAGAAGTCAGATCTAAAAGCCTTGAGTATCACTGACTCAAGCATATAGGAAATTAGTTTGCACACCGAACCACTTTTGGTTCTGGCACGCCCGCGCATAACTACTAGCAAACATTTTGGCACGCCCGGTGGGACCCATAGTGTCAAGTCATGCCGCCAAAGAAGGATAAGCAGATCGGCAAAAACGGCCAAGAAGAGTCGGCCGTTGATACACCTACGGAGGAAAGCACTGGTCATTCTCCGGATGACGGTGGTGTTACTATCGAAGCAATCTCGGAAACCGTGAGAGCCACCGTTGATCCTTTGAGGCAGGACTATAACACCTTGATAGGGTCAATGGCAGGTCTCAACAATGTGGTCAGGCAAACGGCCGATATACGCCGGGAACAGTCTGAGTTGGTCATGGAGACTAGGGTTACCCACGTGAAGCTGGACGCCCTGGCTACTCAGATACAACAGCTTTGCGCCGTTCTTGAGGCCAATAACAAACAAAAGGCCTTGGGATCAGGCTCAGGCTCGGGATCGGGCTCTGGCACGCCGCTTGAGTCCGACAAACCAAAAGACCCACTCTATGTCTGTCCAAACCTAAGGGAGGGTAACATCTCGGGCAAGAAGCCCGAATTACATAACGAAACGGCCAGTGGCGTGGTGGTCACCGATCCCAGTGGATCGGCGACACCAAGTTTTGTCCAGACAGGAGGCCGTGTTGAAACCCAGTTCGACCGGACTCCACCTCCAGTTCGCGCTGCTGGGGGGCAAAGAAACAATGGGGGGTTTTGGACCCACCAGATCAACAATAATCAACAGTTGCCACCTCTACTAACCCCGGGAACAGGGGCTCAGCCTGAGGTAATTACAACAATAGGCCGTAACCCAGAGGTAATCGGCCAACAAGTGCCCCCAGGTAACACTGCTGGGGGGCAAAGGAATGATAATGATTTTTGGCTTCGTCAGGCCAATAACAACCCACAGCAACCACCACCCCCTGCGGGTGGTGCCCGACCTGCTGCGCAGCCTATTAACAGGGAGGAGTTGGTGGCGGCCATACATGAAGAGTATGGCCCGTTCATGAGAAGGATGGAAAGGCCGACATACAGACGGCCTTACCCGCCTGAAATTGACCAAGTTAATTTTCCACCAGGGTATAAAGTTCCGAACTTTACTCTATTTTCTGGGGAAAGTGAGCATACCACGGTAGAGCACATAGGTCGGTTCATTGTGCAATGCGGCCATGCAGGCAATAGCGACCCTTTAAAATTAAGGTTGTTTCCAAATTCGCTCACGGGCATAGCATTTTTGTGGTATGTCAATCTCCCGGCCAATTCAGTACGAAATTGGCCAGCAATGGAGGAATTGTTTCATGGGCAGTTTTATAGGACTGAGCCCGAGATCTCGTTGGCAGATCTGTCTAGGATGCTCCAACTAGTGGGAGAGACCGTTGAAACATATATAGCCCGATTCAGGAAGGCTAAGTACAGATGTAAGACAATATTGCCCGAGGAAGAATACGCAAAGATGGCTATGGGCGGAATGTCTTTCGAGCTTCGCAAAAAGTTCGAAGGGACCGATTTCCGTGATTTATTCGAGCTGGCGTCAAGGGCCGCCCGTTACGAGCGTATCCTGCTTGATGAACAGGAAAAGAAGAATTCTTCTAAGGGAACGTATTACAAAGATCCCAATTACGAGGTCCATCTAGCAGATTGTGACCTCGAGGCAGAAATCGACATGGCCGAACTAATCTCTAAGCGGCCTATTGTGTGTAATGCCTTGAACAAACCGGTCAATAATAACGCTGCTGCTAAAAAAATAACGTTCGAGGCAGGGAAAAATTACACATTTGACATAACAATGGCCGATCAGATTTTTGACGCCCTCTTGGCTGAAAAAGTGACCAGGCTAGGTGAAGGTCATCGGATACCCAAGGCCGATGACATAAAAAATAAGGAATATTGTAAGTGGCATAATTCCTGGAAACACTCAACTAACAACTGCGTTGTTTTTCGTAATGTGATACAGGAGAACGTGGAGAAAGGAGTGTTCAAATTTTCGGACAAAGCTATGGGAGTTGATGCGAATCCGTTCCCACAGATCACTGGAACCAATATGGTAATGCCCGATTTGACTAAGCTGACACGGCCAAGGGTCAAGATAGACTTGACCGATAGCGAGAAGGTCCCAAAGCAAAGGGAAGGGAAGCAAATTGCCGTTTCAGGAACTGATAGGCCGAAGGTGACTATTCATGAGCTTCAGAGGACATACCAGGAACGCAAGGAAGCAGAACTAAGGGCTGATGGAGCCCGGTCAACTACAGAGAGCTTGATTACGAATTTACGACACCAACTAGAGCTGATTGAACAAGGCCTGTGTCCGAGGTGCAAGGCCGATATTAAGAAAGGGGCCTCTAGCCCAAGCAAGAGGCCTAGGGTTGAGGAACGACGAGAGTACATCCCGAGAAGATCCGTGCATGAGAGGCTTTCCTTGCCCAACCAGGGACGCCCAAAGCCCGAGTGGAAGCCAAAGCCGCCGCCAGCAAGCAGTATGCCTAGCTCGAGTCATAGGGAAGGAAGGGAATGTGGATCACGACCCACGATGAGTACATCACAAAGGGTTGCAGCATCGGGCATTCGCTCCCGAATGATACTCCCACCAAGGGTGAGTGATGGGAGATGGTATAGAGCTGAGCATCCAAAATTTCCAGCGATGCCTCAATACAGCAAGTCTCAGAAGAGGAGGTACCAGAGGCTGAGACAGGCCGAGAGGGAACGGCAGCGCTCGCAAGGCCGTGTCCAGATTCCTCAAGAGTCCCTTCAGCGCAAGGCCGACAAACAGATAACGGCCATGGAAGAAGATGAGCCCGTTTTCGACAAGAAAGCGGGCAAAGGGGCAATGCATGCCACAGAGCGCTTGAAGAAGCTGTTTGAACAAGAAAAGTGTGAGCCATCGGCCCATCCAATGGAGGAGGCTGATGATTATGAAGATGAGGATGATTCACCGATTCAATTCGGGACAATCCCGAAAAATCTATCCTCAAACATGGTGTTTACTTTGCCCATGTCATTTATGGCCAAACCGGATCAGCCAACGGCCATTGAAGGTGACGTAATAGAAGGCCGGACCAAGGAGTCGGCAGTAATAGAAAGTGTATGTTGGAGTGGTGGTGAGACCGTCAGACCCAAGGTGGTAGAGGCTACGAGCAAGAACGTGGACACTACCGATATACAAACCGATCGACCTAAGATAACCATCTTGAGGCCGAAAGGGATCCAAACTGAGGAGGGGCTGAAACCGGCGGGGCCAGTCAAGGTGGTTTTCGAAAAACCTACCTATCAAATGTCTCAGCACCTGAAGCCGTTGTACGTAAAGGGTCACATTGAGGGAATCCCCGTGAATAGAATATTGATTGATGGGGGATCCACAATCAACATCATGCCCCAAATCATGCTGAGGATCCTTCAAAAATCTGAGTCGGAACTGATTCCGACCGAGATGAATGTTCAGAGCTTCACGGGCACACCATCTAAGACAAAGGGCATCTTGCCTCTGGAGCTGAGGGTTGGAACCCAAACGGCCATGACAGCCTTTTTCATTGTGGAGACATCGGCCGCCTACAACGCGTTGCTTGGCCGTGATTGGATCCATCCCAATTACTGCATCCCTTCCACTCTCCATCAATTGTTGATCTTTTGGAGAGATGACGAAGTGGAAGTGGTTGGGGCTGATACGAAGCCATTCGTAGCCCGGGTGCAGACGGCCGATGCAGTATTATATGAAGATGATATCGGACCTATCAAATTACTAGGATGTGGCAAACTTGGTAGACCAAATGCAGCCACGTTCCGTAAAGAAATTCTACCAAACTTAAAGCTTGGTTATCACAATCTAAGTCGGACAGAAGAGGTAAGGCCAATAGAAATTAATGAACAAGAAGACTTTGATGGATCTACAGCCAATTGAAGTTAGAAGACAGCTGGCCCTTAAGGCCAGCATGGCCAGATGGTGTGCATATCTGGCCGATAGGAGATTAGAGATCGGCCCTGTAGACGGAATGATTAATCTGGCCGATTGTATCTATGAAGAAGAAACGCCAATAGAAGAGGAGATTCAAATGGATGAACTCGAAACGGCCACAGCCAAGCTTGATGACTTGAAGGCCGACGTGCAGGATCCACTATTGGAGATCAACCTGGGCAATGAAGGAGAGCACAAACCCACATATGTGAGTCAGGTGCTTGAACCACAGTTCCAGGCCGATGTCATTGCTCTCTTGCACAGATACAAGGATTGCTTTGCTTGGGATTACGACGAAATGCCCGGACTATCCCGAGAATTGGTAGAGCACCGATTGCCAATTAAGCCGGGCTTTAGGCCGTTCAAACAGCTCCCACGGCGCATGTCACCTGAAGTCACGATGAAGGTGAAAGAAGAAATTGAGAGGCTTTTGGGGGCTGGCTTCATTCGGACAGCCAGGTACGTGGAATGGGTATCAAATGTAGTCCCAGTGGTAAAGAAAAATGGTAAGCTGAGAGTTTGTATTGATTTCAGAAATCTAAACCTAGCTACCCCAAAAGACGAGTACCCTATGCCCATGGCCGATCAATTGATTGATTCGGCCGCCAAACATAAAATTTTGTCCTTCATGGACGGGCACTCAGGGTACAACCAGATTTATATCGCTGAGCAGGATGTCCCGAAGACAGCTTTCCGGTGCCCGGGGGCAATTGGAACCTTTGAATGGGTTGTCATGCCTTTCGGACTAAAGAACGCCGGAGCCACATATCAAAGGGCGATGAATTCAATCTTCCATGATATGATCGGGCATTTCATGGAGGTTTACATTGATGACGTCGTGGTAAAATCGAGTGACAACGCCGATCATTTGAGAGACTTAGAAAAAGCATTTGAGAGAATGCGGGCTCACAAACTAAAAATGAACCCTCTCAAGTGTGCTTTCGGCGTTTCAGCAGGGAACTTCTTAGGATTCCTGGTGCATCAAAGAGGGATAGAGGTTGACAAGAACAAGGCTCGAGCAATACAGGCAGCAAAGCCACCAGCCAATAAGAAAGAGCTTCAAAGGCTACTCGGGCAGATTAATTTCCTGAGAAGATTCATCTCCAACTGTGCAGGAAAGACCCAAGTATGGACCCCATTATTGAAGATCAAGACCGACGAAGAGTTCAAGTGGGAAGACAGCCATCAACAGGCCTTTGAGGGAATTAAGCAATATTTGTCAACTTCTCCAGTTTTAATGCCACCCAAGAAGGGTAGGTACCTTAAATTGTATATATCGGCTTCTGAATGCTCTATAGGAAGTATGTTAGTTCAGGATAATGAGCAAGGAAATGAGCAAGCCGTTTATTACTTAAGTAGAATATTAACTCCAATCGAGCAGCGCTATGCGCCGATTGAGAAATTATGTTTGGCATTGTATTTTTCATCACAGAAGTTAAGAACGTATATGTTGCCCGTTTCTACTTATATTATATGTCAAACCGATGTGATAAAATATATGTTGTCAAGGCCAATCATGAGAGGCCGAATTGGAAAATGGACCTTGGCCCTGATGGAATTTGCCATCCAATACCGATCACAGCAATCGGTTAAAGGCCAGGCCATAGCCAATTTCTTGGCTGATCACCCAGACCCAACTGATCTGGGAGAAGTACTACCAGTGCCTAAAGTGTTAAACACTTCCTTGGTCCCATGGACATTAATCTTTGATGGGTCCAAAAGCGCAGAAGGTGCTGGAGCAGGTGTGGTCATTGTATCACCCAAGTATAAGAAGACAAAAATGTCATTTCGGCTCGATTTCAAGTGCACAAATAACCAGGCCGAATACGAGGCATTAATTATCGGACTAGAGTTACTTCTTGAGTTGGGGGCATCGTCCGTACACATAAAGGGAGACTCGGGACTGGTGATCGGGCAGATATCAGGAGAGTTCCAGATAAAAAGTTGGGAATTATGCCCGTTTCACTCTGTCGCCACGCAGCTCATGGACGAGTTTGATGATATTAGCGTGAGTTATATCCCTAGGTCTACGAATACTGAGGCCGATAAGCTGGCTAAGAAAGGATCGGCCTCGTCTCCTACAAAGGCTTTGGAAGACCAAGTTATCACGGTTCATGTCCGATCACTGCCTTCCGTTGCAAAGAGAGGTTGGTATGCTACTACTAATTCGGTCTTGATGGAGGACGACGATTGGAGAAGGCCTATCATCGAATACCTGAATCACCCAAATGTCAGGGTAGACCGAAAAGTTAGACTCTTCGCGGTCCGATTTGTGATACTCGATGGAGAATTGTTCAAAAAGCCCATCGGTGACGACGTGATTTTGAGGTGTTTAGGCAAAAAATAGGCCATGCAGGTGATGGCCGAAGTACATGAAGGGATCTGTGGGGCTCATCAGGCCGGTACAAAAATGAAATGGTTACTGAGAAGGTATAACTATTATTGGCCAGGCATGTTGAAGGATTGTATCAGCTATGCAAAGGGATGCCAAGCGTGTCAGAAGCATGGCCCAATTCAGCATGTACCGGCTAAAGAGCTCCAACCAATAATAAAACCATGGCCGTTTAGAGGATGGGCTATGGATCTGATTGGCAAAGTCTTGCCACCATCATCAGGCCAACACTGTTTCATTATAGTGGCAACGGATTACTTCACTAAGTGGGCCGAGGCCATACCATGTAAAACGGTGACCCAGACCACCGTGATAAAATTCATTGAAGAGCACATTATACATCGATTCGGCCTCCCAGAAACAATAACGGCCGACCAAGGATCTGTGTTCACAGGAGCCGAAACGACCGCTTTTGCGGAGAGCAGAGGGATTAAGATTCTCAATTCTACCCCGTACTATGCTCAAGCTAACGGTCAGGCTGAGTCAACCAATAAGATCCTTAAGGGGATCATTGAGAAGATGATCGATGAGAACCCTAGAGAGTGGGACAAGTTGTTGTCCGAGGCTCTCTGGGCCTATCGGACATCTAAGAGGTCCAGTACCGGGGTCACACCATTCATGTTGACTTACGGGCACGACGCTATGTTACCAATGGAGGTTACCGTCCGATCGGCCAGGAGAGCTTTACAGAACCAGCTTGAGCCCGCAGAGTACACAGAGGCTATGATAGCTGAGTTGGAGGGACTTGATGAAACGAGGCTCATGGCTTTGGACTCGTTAAAAGTGCAGAAGCAGCGGGCCGCCCGAGCTTATAACAAGAGGGTAAAAGCAAAGTCTTTTAGTACAGAAGACTTGGTATGGAAGGCCGTTTTACCTATCGGGGACAAGGATAGTCGGTACGGTAAATGGTCGGTCAACTGGGAGGGTCCGTTCATTATACATCAGGTCAAGAATGGTGGTGCTTACAGACTGCGGGATATGGATGGTGGTATTCATCCTAGATTAATAAACGGTCAGTACTTGAAGTC
Organism: Hydrangea macrophylla; assembly: GCA_033977485.1. Taxonomy (NCBI): domain Eukaryota; kingdom Viridiplantae; phylum Streptophyta; class Magnoliopsida; order Cornales; family Hydrangeaceae; genus Hydrangea; species Hydrangea macrophylla. The sequence continues at coordinate 92,944,739 of CM066992.1, forward strand.
TTATTACCCTACTCTGTGGGAAACTATTGATTTGAACTATAAACCAAATCCAGGGTTAGAATACGACCAAATCATTAACTACGACCCTGAGCCCGAGTAACAAAATGTGGTTTGTATTGATAGGCTGAGCACAGCTTACTTACAAATATATGCGAATAAAAATAAGTACAAAAGAGGAGTCGGCCTCTAGGCCGACTCAAAATTCCTAAGCTTAGCCTTCAGGTCTTCCCAGGTCTTGACGGCCCCAGACCGGTCCTTCTTGGCCCTTTCTAGCTTCTGGGCCCAAGCCCGGGATATGGGGACGCTGGCTTGTAACTGATCACTGCACTTCTGAGCGTCCCCGCCTAGTGAAGATAATGCCTCGTCAATTTTTTCAATTGAGGCGTTGTTGGTAACAACTTCGGCCTCACATTGGGCGAGTTGAGTTTTTAATACAACAATACGGTCCCGCAGCCAAGTACCCCTGGCTAGAACTTGAGCACGGGAGGCCTTTCCCGCTTCGAACTTGGTTCTGGCCCCTTCCAAGAACTTCAATGCTTTCTGACGGGAGCCTAAATGAAGTTCTGCATCCGCTTGAATCTTCAAGGTCGTTCTATCCATAAGACGGACGCTAGGAAGTCTTTCTTTGATCTCCATGAGTAATGATAGCTGCCCGTCTGAAAGAGAAGGATCGGCCATGAGGGTGTTCAAAGCGGTGTCAACGTCAGCCGCAGCAGGAAGATTGGAAAGTTCTTGGTCAGCAAGTCCGAAGAGCAGGTCCTTGGCTTGTTGAAGGACGGAAGGTAAAACCGCTTCGGGCTCAAGGGGGCCGAGGTCAAAAGCTCCCAGGTCCAGGCCCAAGAAAAAGTCATTGAAAGGAATAACGGGCACTGGGTCTGAAGGATCGGCCTATTCAAGAAAATACAGTCAGGTATTGTTTTAGAAACGTAGGAATTAACGCAAAGTAACACAGCAGTACCTGGGTATGAGGACTAAGCGAGGCCGAGATTGTTTCGCGAACATCGGCCTCGCTTGGTTGAGAAGATGTTTGGGAAGAAGAAGGGAGGCCGGTTCCTGCGACCGGACTCATTGGGGCCATTGTCGTCTGTGGGGCTTCTGCTTCAGGGACAGAGCCCGAATTATCATCACCGGCCTCCACAGCAGACACTTCAGGAGGAGTGACCTCGGCCACCGCCGGTCCTGGTATGATATGAGCAGGAAAGCTGACGGCGGTGGTAGGTGCCCCTTGACCGGCTGGAGTTTCGGTTTCAGAGGGGACGGTTTGATTTACTTCCTCCCCAGCGGCCTCGGTGGCAGGTTCAGCACCGGCTTCACCCTCAGTACTCGAAGAAAGAACAACCTGCTCAGGGACTTGGCCGACATGAGCAAGGTCTTCATCTCCGTCTCCGCTTGAAGGATCTAGAGGAGGCACGATGTGAAGTGGCATCACCCTAACGGCCACTCGCTCTAGATAAGCCGCTGCAGAGGCCGGTGATGTAGGGAGAGTTGGGGGAAGAGTCTGAGCAAGGTTTGGAAGTGGATCCTCTCCCGAATCTTCATCAGCAAGCTGCAAAGATAGAACAAAAGGATTAATATGGAATAAGAGGAATTCGGGCTCGAATAAAAAGGGGAAGAGCCAACCTGAACAGAGGCTGGTGTTTTTTGCTTCTTTTGAGGCGGACCCTTGCCCGGAGTTTGTTTACGAGCCAGTCTCTTGGCGACTTGTTTGCGCCGGGTTGGAGCTGCTGCTGGTATAGGGACATCGGCCACAGTGGCCGATGTTGCAGAGAAAGGAGCCAGGGCCTCAGCAGCGGAGCGTGGAAATATGTGTCTAGCCCGTTCACCCCACCATTGGGTGAACTCTTCTGATACTACTGGCCGGGCGGAGAAGGGTGTAAAATTGAACGCGGTTTTGAGCCGGGCAGACCTCTCTGCTATCTTCTTCACCTGCCCGTCGTTAACGATAAGGCCCCGTTCAACCCAATCAACGTTGACAGTGATACCAGGAGGAACGGGCACTAGTTGAGTAAGCCCGAATTGGCGGGCATATAAAGGAGCAAAGTAGTACTCGGCCCCGCATTTATTGTTGGCCGACGGAATGCTTGGGCTAAAAATAATGTCTCTAGCTACTAAGTAGCTAGAAAAAATTTCATTATAGGTAGACTGGGTGCCCGGACCCCAGTTTGAAGGGTTATTGGAGAGCTGGAGAAAAGAAGAGAATTGTAGAGAAAAGAATGGGGTGAAGAGATTGACGTCCCGAGGGGAGCAACCCTGGTAAAAGAAGGAAAAACACTCTTCAAAGGAATGTACAGAAGGAGATACGTTCACGAATTGAACGGCAGAGATAGGCACGTCGGCCAAGGGAGTAATTGTGGGCTGGAATTCAGGGAAGTAAGAATGAAGCCACAGTTGTAGTATCCACATCGGGCTCCCACCAGCACTGAAGCCCGAATGAACGAAGTCTGTTGTGCCTCGAACTAAATGTGCCCAAACCAGCGTAGCCATGGCCAGTGGCTGCCCTGATGCAAGGGCCAGGGCTACGGTTGTGTATTCTTTAGTGATGGCCTGGCTGGCTGAGCAGAAGAGATACTTGTTGAGCCAGTAGATGAGGAAGGCAGTGTGCTCTGCATCGGACACCGCCGTATCATCTGCCCCTATGCAGGCAGCAAGGAAACCTCCAAAGGCCGTGATCGGCCTATGAGAAACGGCCCCGTCCCTGACAATATCCTGTTGTGGATAGGCAAAGCTGGCCGTTCCAACATTAAGCCCTGGAGTGATCTCTTGTCCGTGGGGACGGAGGCCGAGCAGATAACTAATATCTTTGAAAGTAGAAGCCATTGGTCCGCAACGGAAAAGAAAGCCGTTGCAAGACGAGGACCAGAAGAGTAGAGCAGAAAGAAGGAGAGGCCGGTCTATCTCAATGCGAGACCGGCTGAGCATGATTGCGTCGTAGATGCCCGTTTGCTTCCAGACGGCGGCCTTAGAGGCCGAAACCCTAGTCACCCATTTGTCCCAGTCAGCGGCGGGGGTCGGCCATCCCCGAATGGGTTGATTCGCCGTCTGGACCTTGGCCCAATGAGCAGGGACTTGTAGGAATGTCTCGTTTCCTACCGGAGGAAAGAAAGGAAGGAAAGTCGTCGGAGGGTGGCCCAGAAACGCCGCGCCTAGGCCTGGAGCGACGGGAGAACCGTCGGAGGAGCTGTAGGGGGTGAGATATTCGGTGGATATGTCAGCGGCGTGCGCTTTAGCTAAAGCCCTAACCTCCCTACAACGATTTTGTGGCGGTGGAGCGTCTGCGAAGGATTTTTTTCCTTTGGAGGTGGCCGGAGCGGTTTTGGGAGCCATGACAATGGAAGGAAGAAAGGTCGCCGGAAAAGATGAAGATAGAGTGAGAAGCTCTGTGTTTGCTTGAATTCTAGAGAGGGGAAAATATGAATGTGTGATGAGTTTCGGACGTTGGATGATATTTAAATATCACGACGCCGTAATCATGGCGCATTAATTGTAGGGTGACTGGTGGGATTCTCCATAACCTGACGTTGGCTGCGTACTTGACGCGTGGCATATTTGAAATTCAAAACGTCACATCAATCAGGGAGGGACGTTTGATATGACCTTTTGGGGGGCAATTGTTTGCACCCAAAAACCGTCAATGATTTTTGAGCCCGAGTGGAGTTGAAGTTGGGCGAAGAAGACGCTGGGACAAGTAGTGATGACTCATCGACTCAAGAGGTAAGCCCGATGGGAGCGTGTGGCAAGTGTAAGCATCATCGGGCTATGAGAACATAACTCATCATGTTGAGAGCCCGATGGAAAAGTAAAGCAGCGTTATAACTGATCGGACATTATGAAAAGGAAGAGTTTGTCCGATTGATCATAAGAAGTTGAAGATATATGATCGGACATGGAAAGAGTCATGAGCCCGATTCGTCCAACAGGGAGAGGTCGATTGATGATGGACAGGGCATTGATGTCCACAGCTGGCATGATGACGTCATCTCTGAGAGTTTTTTGGAAATAAGAGTCCGTCTGGGAAAGGAGTCAGTTGCCAGCTGGGTTGGAGCGTCTAATCCCTAATTTAAAGGGATTGATTCAAGCAAGTTCTGGATAATGAAGGAGATGGTGATTAAGAAGGATTCCTCCAAATCAGCCAATCAATCAGTAGCTTAAGGCGCAAGTTAAGGAGGCCTTTCCTAGTAGGAATTAAACTGTGGCCGCTATAAATATACAGGCAGGCCAACCATTGAAGACACTCCGCGTCACTCTCGAAAACAGCATTCAACACAGCATTCAAAAGCATCCAACCTTTTATGTTTTTCTGCACGCATAGCAAATAGGTCTGCCCTTTTTCTTTGTTAATTTCTTCTACTGTTTTCATTCTTACGCTGTTTTCATTCTTACGAACAATCAGGCTGTTCTGAATCTGTTCTTTGGTTGTATTTTCCAAACACTTAATAAAATTTGTATTTTATTAATCGTTTGTGATTGTTTACTTGGTAAACTCGTACACTATTTGGCTTGTGCGCTTCAGTACTGCCAAGGGATTTCTGGTGAGGGTACTTTCCTACTCGCCGCACACAATTGTTTAGTTTAGAAGTCAGATCTAAAAGCCTTGAGTATCACTGACTCAAGCATATAGGAAATTAGTTTGCACACCGAACCACTTTTGGTTCTGGCACGCCCGCGCATAACTACTAGCAAACAATACCCACATTGATTCCTCAGAATCTGAGCAACTCTAATCGGTGTGGCACAGCTAGGCCCTGCGCCAGTCCTGAATTTTCATAAGTGCTCTAGAAAACTTGCCTACGTTTTCATAGAAAGCGGCCCACTTTCACACTTATACAGGTGAATCCATCAAGTATGCATTGCAATTAGACATACCATCCATTCAGTATGGACTATGGAATTCATTAAGAGTTTAACTCAACCATTCTCATTGCAATTGCACTATACACCATAGGAATGGACAACAAGATAATCAAATTATAGTGCATCTCAAATCAACCAATGACTTATTATTACCCATATGAACCTATTTCTTGGGTTCTCCAATTACATAGGTTGGGTTACCATCATTGTTGATTTTTGTTATAGGCATAAGCCCCATTCCCCTCGATGTTTCATACACTAGTTTTCTCTCTAGTGGTATTGTTAAAGTATCAACCAAACTCATTTCTGGCCTTACAAAATTAAGAGAAAAATTTTATCTCAAACTGCTGTCTCACAATATTATGACTTAGGCGTATATGCCTACTCTTGCCATTATAGGATTTTTTTCATAGCTCAGCCTTTTACAGCCTGATTGTCTCAATGTTTATTCCAAATAGGAATATCTGCTAAGAAACTTTTAAGCCACTCAATCTCAAAACTAGCTTTCTCAAAAGCTACAAACTCATATTCCATCATTGACTTAGTTGTGCAAGTTTACTTGGACAACTTCCAAGATACTGCACCTCCACTAAGTGAAAAAACAAATTCACTCATTGAATTCGTCTTATTTGAATCCGAAATCCAATTTGCATCACTGATTTTTGAAAATACATAATTTCTTCCCCCAAAAAAATTGGGTAAAATTTGGCCTGAAAAAACCAAAATTAATTTCTTTCGAATGTTGAAGTATGCAATACATTTTCAAAAATAAGTTCTTCATTATCTCCGGATATACAACATTTTCAAAAATATTTTCTTCACAGGGGTGAATGGGTGATATTTAACTCTAAGTCTCTGGTACCAAAACATTGGTACTAAGTGAGTCATCTAGTAAAACACTTCATTTTCCCTTGAAGAGTAAACAATTGTGTTGTTACACATATGCCTACAAGCCCTCAAATTAATTAAACATCCTCCAAAATTTGTCTATCAACTATACTTCCACAAATATAGCCACAAATGGTTCTTCGGACATATTAGCCTGGGAACAAATTGATGTTTTTCCAATTTTTGACCAAAGAGCTTGATTATTTATTCAAATCAAAATATTTTGAAATCATTTTGTTTGAAGGAGGTTTCCTATCACTTGGCTCAAAAGGAGTTTAAAAAGGTTTGCAAAGAAAATATTAACTCAAAATCTTTTTCAACCTCATAAGATTGATCAAGAGAAATACCAGCAGGAGCCCTTGTAATTTTAATCTCTAAAATTACCCTCGCTATATCCAAATCATTTCATATCAAAATTAAATCTCATGTAAATATGTCATAACACATACTCTATCATTGTGTTTATGATATAAACATATATATGTCACTTTCATTAATTTTGAAACTATGAAAAAATTGTTTAATCAAGACTACATCCAAATCATTTCATATCAAAATTAAAACTCCATGTAAATATGGCATAACACATACTCTATCATTGTGTTTATGATATAAACATATATATGTTACTTTCATTAATTTTGAAATTATTTGAAAAATAAGTTTAATCAAGATTTTCATTCCCCTAATTGACTACTAAATTTAAAATGTATATAAGGAGTAAATAAGTATTCTCACTTTACTCTTATTCGGATGAATAAGACCCTACCGGTTTATCCAAATAAAATTTCTCGTCTAGATCTTAACATCCATCTCATAAATATATACTCGTACATATCAACAATAACTGATAAATTTTAATGGATGTAAAACATGAGAATAAATATAAAAAAAATCAACATATTTCTTTTAGCTAAAAACCCTTTGCTACTAAAGTAGCTTCACATTTTTTCAATAAAAACATCGGGTTCAAAGTTTAAAGAAGTAAGTGCTTCCTCTAAATAAATAGGATCTCATTCTAAGTAAATGGATAAAACTTTTAGCACTTAGCTTACTTACTTTTCCGTGGTTCAAAATCTATGTCATGATTTCAGTCATGCATTCTATGCTCAATAGATCAAGATGTGACAAAAATAAGAGATTAAGAACTACCAGTATTCCTCAGTTTTAAAAAGATAAATGCTCATAAAATTATTCACCAATAGATTCAAAAGTCACATCAATTTATTTATTTATTTATAGGGTAAATATCACCTACACCCCCTGAGGTTTGCCCCGATCACAGACGCCACCCCTCACGTTTCAATAATAACACATACCTCCCTCCAGGTTTGAAGTGAGTATCAAATCCACCCTCCACCAACTATCCGTTAAAGAAATTGACGGAGAATGTATTAATGTGTTTAAAATGCCTAAAGTACCCTTACTCTCATTCTCAAAATTTAAGGGTAAATATCACCTAGACCCCCTGAGGTTTGCCCCGATCACACTCGCCACCCCTCACATTTCAATAATAACACATACTTGTTAATGGAAACTTCAATTTTTATCTTGGATCCAAAATTTCAATCCATACAGTACAATACCAAATGCATCTCCTAAATCATAACCCACAACAAAAATTTCATCCCTTCTTTCAAAACCCATTTCGTAAATCAAGGCCAAGTCTTCTTGTTTGGACCAAAAACATTCCAAATCCAATTCTAATTGATTACATATATGAATATTCTAGACACTTTTTTAGAGAGAAGTTAGGGTTCCAAAATTGCATTGGAGTTGTAAAGACCCATTTTTTGCGAACAAAAATTTTCATGAATTGATACATTGAGAGCAATCAAATCAATTTGGTAGAAACTTCATGAATGCAAACCCACTTCCATAAAACCAAACCGAATCTGCATTCATGAAGCTTCTACCAAATTGATTTGGATTGCTCTCAATGTATCAATTTATGGAAATTTTTGTCCACAAAAAATGGGTCTTTGCAACGCCAATGCATTTTTGGAACCCTAACTTCTCTCTAAAAAATTGTCTAGAATATTCATATATGTAATCAATTAGAATTGGATTTGGAATGTTTTTGGTCCAAACAAAAAGACTTGGCCTTGATTTACGAAATGGGTTTTGAAAGAAGGGAGGAAATTTTTGTTGTGGGTTATGATTTAGGAGATGCATTTGGTATTGTACTGTATGGATTGAAATTTTGGATCCAAGATAAAAATTGAAGCTTCCATTAACAAGTATGTGTTATTATTGAAATGTGAGGGGTAGCGAGTGTGAGTGGAGCAAACCTCAGGAGGTCTAGATGATATTTACCCTTAAATTTTGAGAATGAGAGTAAGGGTACTTTAGGCATTTTAAACACATTAATACATTCTCCGTCAATTTTTTTAACGGATAGTTGAAGGAGGGTGGATTTGATACTCACTTCAAACCTGGAGGGAGGTATGTGTTATTATTGAAACGTGAGGGGTGGCGTCTGTGATCGGGGCAAACCTCAGGGGGTGTAGGTGATATTTACCCTTATTTATATATATATTTTAATGTCAAAATTGACAGGCATTAAAATTAAATGCGTGTCCCAAAAGACATATTCTATGGCTCTATTAGCAAGTTCCATAAGATTTAAAAAAATCTTATCATAAGCTAAATAACCCAAACTTAAAAATAAATTAAATTGAGTTTTCTTAAATTTCTCAATGCTAAAAATTGAGCAATTTTTGTTTTAGAGTGGAGAACTCTATTAAAAACAAAAACATACAACTTAAGAAAATTTGTTTCCAATTAAATACTTGAACCATGGATCTCAATTAAATCTCGAATGAACAGAATATCGCTAGTCAAGGTTATTGAGGGTCAAAATAGGATATACAAGTATTTAAAAAAAAAAAACTTGTCACACTCAATAATTCCAACAACAAGAATTGCACCAATATAAGATACTAGTATCACACAATTGGTGTGTATACTCAACACAAAAAAACTTTCCTTATATTAGTGGAAAAACACATGTGATCACATACACATGATAGACTCTCACAAAATTTCCAAATTCCAAGCAACACTTATGCGACCCATAGATAGTATAATATATAATACTATAACCCAAAACCCAAGTTAAATAAAATGATAATAATTCACTAGTGTAAGTTTTTAAAGACTTTTCTTCATAACCACTAATTAAAAATACTATAAAACTCACTAGATATATCATCTTGAACTTGCTCGTTGCAACCCACCAATTCAAACGGTGCATATCAATTCAAACGGTTATATGCACTTTTTATGCATTCATCATGAACACATGTAATTGTTGCCAAACAAATACTAAACTTTTTAGCAAAAAAAAAAAAAAAAAACAAATACTAAACAAATATTTTATTAACCACACTCAAGAAATTCTTAAACCTAGCTCTGTAACCTCACTCCCGTCTCTGAAGCCCCAAAGCATATACTATTATGTAAATATATATCATCACACATACATGTATATATTATGGATGATAAGCATGAATTTCAAAAACACAAATTGGTTTTCAATCATTCTTAAACTAGCATGCAACCAAACACAAGAACTGAATGTGATGAATAAATAACCAATACAGTTCGCAGAATTATACAAATATTCATTAAAGGTTGTACGTCTACCCACCTTAATTATTATTATGTACCCAAAATTGACAATGATACACGATGGTTTGTAAAGGAGCCAAATGTCACATTGATCATTATTACCCACTGTTTATGAAGAATTGTTGCATCACCAAAGCATTGATTTGGCCAATTCATTTTGACTCTGAAGTTTTCATATCAAGTGACTATGATGCATTTCCAAAACATTTGTCCATATTTTATGCACGCATTGTATACACGTAGTCGTAGGGGTCAAATGAGTTTAGCAAAGATTTCAAGATAAATGTATATAATAGTATTTCAATAACTTGCACAATATAATCAACCAATTCAAGAAATGAGACATACGAACAGTCAACAAAACAGATTATCAAAAGCACAGTTGCGATTTGGTTATATACTAGCTAGTTTTACGAAGTAAATAGAAAAATAGCAATCTCTGACTCTACTACTTAAAGTGAATACTCTCAAATTTAAAGGTTGATGATGGAGACACAGTTGTTGAAATAGTAAATAAATTTTGAAAAGAATTACCGGATTGATAGCACCTTGACGACCATAATTATTAGATCATAGCAGCATCTACAATTGTTCTTAAGATTGTTGAAAAATTGGAAGGATACAGCTATGATACTGATTGAGGCGTGCAACAGTTTGCACTGTCCTTAAGAACAATTCCGCCCCTCGGAGTCAATGACTCGATGCACAAGGTCTCAGCGCTATGCTCTCCAGGATTCATCAATCAATTTCTTCCAAACGTGCACTCATAGACTCGAATTGGAAGAATATATGAGTGCTCAGAATTGCTCCAAAATAATGAAATGGTTTTTTGAAGAATCACAAAAGAGATAAATTTTTTTCTATTTTGCAAATGGGAAGAGGGAAGGCTATTTATATTAGACAAATTGCCCAACGGTCATTTTATTAAAAACATGTTTAATAGCTTCCAACGGCCATATTTTTAATATAGGAGTTAATAGATTTAATAACCTCCAACGGCCATATTTTTAATATTGGAGTTAATAGATTTAATAGTCTTCAACGGTCATATTATTAATACAAGATACTAGTCACATCAATGTAAATGACTTTGTTTGCATTTTTGAAATAAAAAGCCCAATGCCCAAATAAGAGGAAACTCAATAATTCCAACAGTTTTCACCATTGGTGGGATCAAATGGTACTACTTACTTCTTAGCTCTTTGTTAATTAAAGCCAATTTGGATTAACTTATGTGGGACTAACAATCATTCATTTGGGATTTCTGAGCTATTTGAGTTTCGTTTGGCAAAAACATTTTCATGGCTTTTTTAAAAGAATAATGCCGTCGTTTTCGACACATGTGGCACTCGGATCACTTAAAACAAGTTCCAATAAAAATAAAGTGATCATATGTTATGAGTGTGGTCCAACTTAATTGCTTCTTTCTTTTATTAAACAAAAAGTAAAGGAAAGGAAAGTAAAAGAAATCTATAGCAATACCAAATGGACGAAACTTTTTTGTATTTACGACATGGCATACCCTACTTGGTGCCCTGCAACCTTGGCTCATTCAATGGGAGCGCCCAAAATAATGGGACACTTGCATGCATGTAGGGAGTCTTGGTCCCACCCAAATGAACCAATCTTATTCGTTTATCACCAAATGCACTCTAGATTTAGTAGATTGTATTTCTAGTATACATTTCAATTGTGGGTTTCGCTATGAGTTCAGGAAGATAAAGCTCAATCCGAAATGAGAGAAGCACAAAATTTTTCTCTCCCTTTATTTGGAGGTAGTAGATTGGGTATTTGGAGCACCTGCCCATAGATTATATGTGCAATGCAGGCTATGGATCAGGAACCAAATTGCCAGTTATCATGTCTACACTGAATGTGAGCCTTCTTGTGTTCTTAAGCTAAACCTTCTTATACACCCTTAAACCCTTAACTCAAATATAAAATCTATTTGTATGTCACAAACAATTTATTATCCATCTTTTTTTCTTTTTTTTTTTTTGGCATATTTTTCACTTGCAGGTCAACATTGGTTTAGTTCCACGAATACAAGTCGGGGTTCTACAAAGTTCCTGTCACTGAGTCGTTTAAATGACCACCCATTCAAGGATTACACATTGAAGGATTTTGTAATGGTGCAAGTCAAAATTAAGGCCATGGCGGTAATTAAGAATTTCTCATGAAATGTTTAATGATGATCATATATCGTAGTTCCAAAGATCCGATCTCGATATTAGAATTCGCAACTAAACTAATTTGGCTGCTCTGGCTTTAAAGTTTTGCTAAATCTCATTTTTTCCATTTTGGCCACATTACATTCGCTTTCGTCATCTTTTTTTTTTTCTTTTTTTCTTTGCTTATTACCCTCATATCTATATGAATCCATAAATAGTTTGTGTTGTTGCATTCAATTGATTTTGTTCTTAGTTCAACTTTTGATAGTTGAAAGTGATGCCTCGTTGCACTACGAGGTAAGTATCAGAGAAATTCTCCCATGTGACAGTCAAATTGTTTGATCAACACTGAGATTTCTGCATCACGGGGCGAACCCAAAAATGCTCAAATTATATATAACAGAAGTCACACGAATTTAACAGCTTTATAGGACCTATGCAGAACATCTGAAAGTGTGGCTGACAAGAGGATGGATTGCCACCCCCTTTTTTAAGCTTTTATCCTCTTTCAATACAATGTTGTTGTTTATTCTCATCCCAAAACTGAAAAATTACCAAATAAAATTGCAGAAGAATGGGATCATCATGTGATTTACCGATACTTGATAAAGAAGCTCCACATGAAGGTTAAAGCTTAATAAAATTCTAAGATATATGGAGAAATCCCAAAACATATAGAGCTATCGGTTTTCTAAGATGTCCTCATCTATCTCGACTAGTTTTCTCTGAGGCATCGGAAATCCAAACTGGTAGCTCCTTTCGATCATTAATTCGTTGTTAACTACTTAGGTAATAGTCATATTGTAAATATGCTCAAACCACCCGTAGGCCCATATCTTATCCTCAGAAATGTGGTTGATGGTGTTTGGAAGCAAGTTAGAAAAAAAACGAAAAGGGAAAGAGCATAAGTTTGCAGAAAATGTTTCTTGTTCTAATCAGGGGCGGAACTGTGTGTTAGGTGGGGGGTGCCATTGCACCCCTCACATGTGGTAGATTGTTTATACTAATATACATGTATGTGTACTATACCTCATATTTTGTTGTCTGTTGGCACCCCCAAACAAAAAAATCTACTACTCATATTTTGTTGTTTCTAGCACTCCCAAACAAAAAAAAAGCTACTCCCTTAGTCAGCTCAAATCATTTCATTGCTTTCTTCCAACTCTAAACTTCAATCACATGTGTTTGAGAATCATTTGGGATATAAGATTTGGGTAGAATAGCATTTTCTGTACAATTAGACCACTCATTATGATAAACTTAAACAACCCCCCTCCCCAACAACTTTCAAACCGTACAAAATAACATCACATGGTAAATTTGTAGTCTTATTGATAAGAAAAAAGAAAGTATACTCGTGTATAAATAGAACCAAAAAAATCATCTCGGGGGCGCTGCCCCCAAACCTCCGTGTGTCATTGTTAGAGAGCCTATGTAATAACTCGGCACCCCCAAAGGCAAATTCCTGGTTCCGCCCCTGGTTCTAATGGTATGCATAACTCTCCAGTCCGCCCCTACTAACATGTTCAACTATCTTGTTATTGAGAGAAAAGAGGAGGAGGAGTTTCTTGTTAGTAGCGCTATCAATAGCGAGGCTATTTTCTCCACCCCATCCCATATTGATAAGGAAGGAATAACCCATAACGATAGAGTCGAAATAATCCTATGGATCAAAGTGAAGATGATAGTAATGATCAAGGCAGGCCTTTTGCCTCTTATATTTCCTACCAAAACTGTGGGGTCCATCCCCATGTAGTCAAAAGAAATTCAATTTCTTTTGATATGCTAGCTGTATGAATTGATGAGCATGATAGTATTTGATAGTATTCAATACTAGTTGGAGTTGGATTTGGATAATGCAAAGCCATGTGCTTATCAGTGGCGTGAATGAGAAGTCTTCTCATGCTAGGGAATCTCATCCCTGCATGTGTATGGTTTATATACATGTGTGCGATGTATATGAGAATACACTTGGTCGTTTTCTTTTTGGGAGAGAAAAAAAAATATTGTGAGAGTTTTTTTCTTTGGGATATTGAGTGTGGGAGTATAAGGGAGGGTTGTGTTATGTGATTTAACCCTAGGTTTCTTGTACCATCTTTTATATTCTTAATAGTAAAGGAAATATCTCTTGGGTGTGGACATAGGCAGGGTTTTGCCGAACCACGTAGAATTCTCTTGTGTTATTTTTCTTTTCATTTTCTCTTGTTATTTTCTTTTCATTGTGTGCTCGTTTAATTCCGCTGCGTAAATCTCAACAAGTGGTATCAGAGCCAAGGTTTGGTGTGTCAGTCAATTCACCATGAAGGCGATGATCAACTCACAATTTACCGTGGAGCAATTCAATGGAAAGGGCAGTTTTACTCTCTGGCAGAGAAGAGTAAAAGACATTCTTGTGCAACAAGGCTTGTACAAGGCTTTGAAGGAAAAGGATGAAAAGCCGGAGGCCATGAAAGACGACGAGTTGGAGGAGTTGGAGTTGCGGTGTGTTAGCACGATCCGACTCTGTATTGCTAATAACATTATCAATAATGTTATGGATGAAGATTCTGCGTCAGGCTTGTGGGAAAAGTTGGAAAAACTCTATATGGCCAAGAGTTTGACTAACAAATTGCATCTAAAGCGACAGTTGTACCGACTGAAGATGGAAGAAGGCGGGGATCTCATGGAACACATGAGTGTGTTCAACGGGTATTTGGATCAACTGCGGAAAGTTGATGCCAAGATTGAGGAAGAAGATAAAGCTCTCCTACTTCTTACCTCTCTTCCAGATTCGTATGACTACCTCGTGACTGCATTGCTGTATGGTAAAGATACAGTGATTTTGGAACAGGTAGAGGCTTCACTAGTGTCCCACGACACTCAGAGAAAGACAACTAGTGAGGGTGGACATGAAGCTACTTTGGCTGTAGCAAGTGGGAATCGGGGAAGGACGAAAGATAGATCTGAAGGTAGCAGTAGGGTTAGATCTAGTTCTAGACGGAGAGCAGTCCAATGCTATATGTGCAAATAATTGGGTCACATCAAGAAATATTGTCCTCAACATAAAGGGAAGGATGATGGTGGGAAGGATGGTGATGGTGAAAATTCTTTGGTTTTATTGGGAGATGATGGAGATGTCCTCACATTCTCCGAAGGTATGCACACTATTTCTCGTGATGATTGGATTTTGGATTCTGGTTGTACAAACCATATATGCTTCAGGAAGGAATATTTTAATGAGTTCCAAAAAGGTAATTTGGGGAATGTGTCATTGGGTGACGGGTCCTCGTGCAAAATTATGGGTATTGGGACGGTTAGAATTAAAATGTTCGATGGAGCAGTTCAAACTTTGGGTGGTGTGAGATATGTCCCAAAGATGCGAAAAAATCTAATCTCGCTTAGCCAGATGGATTCCATGGGGTGTAGGTATTCAGCTGCAGGTGGAGCCATGAAAATCACACATGGCTGCATGGTAATTATGAAGGGAGAGAAGTGTGGTGGGTTGTATCGTCTGATTGGAAGTACAATGAAGAAAAACTCGATTGGTG
The DNA here is from genome assembly GCA_033977485.1 of Hydrangea macrophylla. NCBI lineage: Eukaryota > Viridiplantae > Streptophyta > Magnoliopsida > Cornales > Hydrangeaceae > Hydrangea > Hydrangea macrophylla. Next base: position 92,959,809 of record CM066992.1, read on the forward strand.
TTTGGAAATGGAGTGCACAGGAAAAAGGGTACCCTAGACGTGTTTCTTTTGCGGTGAAGGCGAAGACACGGGTGATAGGTTTCCAAGGAGCAGACGATGGTGAGGGGAAAAATACTGCTGGTGGTGGAGGGGGTGGATCGAGACCCTACTCCGGCATTAATGGGTAAAATTAATGGAATACGGTTACACATGTTCATTGGCCATGGTGAATCAAATTGGGACTATGTTGATTCGGTATGTGTAACTGGAATTTTTAGGCCAATGGTTCGGGCATCTTGACGGGTTGTTGATCAAGGTGGGATATTTTTTTTTCTCTCATGGGAATGGAGGTGGAGATTTGTGGGGTTCATCCCCATGTAGTCAAAAGAAATTCAATTTCTTTTGATATGCTAGCTGTATGAATTGATGAGCATGATAATATTGGATAGAATTCAATACTAGTTGGAGTTGGATTTGGATAATGCAAAGCCATGTGCTTATCAGTGGCATGAATGAGAAGTCTTCTCATGCTAGGGAATCTCATCCGTGCATGTGTATGGTTTATATACATGCGTGCGATGTATATGAGAATACACTTGGTCGTTTTCTTTTTGGGAGAGAAAAAAATATATTGTGAGAGTTTTTTTCTTTGGGATATTGAGTGTGGGAGTATAAGGGAGGGTTGTGTTATGTGATTTAACCCTAGGTTTCTTGTATCATCTTTTTTATTCTCAATAGTAAAGGAAATATCTCTTGGGTGTGGACGTAAGCAGGGTTTTGCCGAACCACGTAGAATTCTCTTGTGTTATTTTTCTTTTCCTTTTCTCTTGTTATTTTCTTTTCATTGTGTGCTCGTTTAATTCCGCTGCATAAATCTCAACAAAAACAGCAAAGGCGAAAATGGTAGAAAGAAGAAGAAGAAATAGAAGAGCTCCAAGGGGAGATTTTCTTGATTTTTTTTTCTTTTCATTAACTTCTTGTTCCCCTTTTGTTAACGCTTGGTGGGGATGGGCTTCTTTCTCCGCATTCGGCTCTAAAAAGTAGCCCATCCCATGAGGTATGCCCTTGATGTTTTGTACTGGCCTTTGTGCCTTTTTCTTTTTTTTTATTAACCATTTTCCCAAAAAAAAAAAAAAAAAGAGAAGTGTCATATTGTAAAGGCCTAAAGGGTTAGGCATTATGAGCTCATTTCTACATCCATTTAATGAAGAGTTGACCTGAAGATTGTAAATAAAAAAGCACATGTGTGAGTGTTTTTTTCCCCCTCTTGTTTTTCATCTATACTTAAAATGACATTAAATCTTAAAATATTTGATAACATTAATGTAATTCAAGTAAAAAGAGAGGAACGTTACTCACAAAATTCAATAAAAAATTCTACTATATTTTCTTTCCCTTCCTACTTTTCGCACTATTTTCCTTGGTAACCAAACAAAGAAAAATGTGTAATAATGATGATTATTGAGACTGGATCAAAAGCAGTAGATAATTATGCTAAATGTGACACTAATTAAGCTATTCAAGAACATTTTTGTGCTAGTTTCACTCTTTAATTATGAGCCACTATGATTTAGTAGTTCACCTTTATTCAAGATATTAAGCTCTATAATTTTGCATAATTAGTTTCTATATAACAAATTCCTAAAAGTGATACAGGGAATGTATCCATTTTAATTTGTTCACTCCAAAGGCATTTCATTCCAACTATGTTACTTTACTCTGTTATCTGTGTGAGACATACCGTTTTTCCATCCACATACTGACATACCTGTAATATCTCCATTCCTAGAAATACAGACTACACAGTTCTTAGCCTAATTGTTATTTGATCAATTTTTTTTTTCATTTGCGGCTCAGCACGGTACTAAAAGTAAAAAATGCTCATTCTATATCAGTATTTTCTTTGTATTTTCCTTCATTAAATATAAATTCATGAACCTTATTTTGAGACTATGCATCTTTGAATTTGAGGAAAATCAATTCAAATTTCAAGTAAATATAAGTGTAACATCAATTTCCTAGCCGGGATTTCCAAGCTATCTAAATGAGTCATCACTCATCAGTGTGCCAATTCGGTATGCCATTTTAAGTTCTGCTTCTGTAGTTCCATGATTAATGTTATGCTTCCTAAACTTTGAAGCTTAAAAGCTTTTTAAATAATGTAATAGTGTGACTATTGAATTTTGATTGGAGGATGTTAAAATTGTTCTTTATTATTAAAGGTGGTCCCACTATTTGAATAACATTAGAGATATAAAATTTGGGAAGCATAACATTACTCTAGTTCTATATGGTCAAACTTTTCACCATCTTTGTTTGTTAATCTTTTTTATTTGCTATGGACAATTGTACAGACACACTAACACATAGGACCTGTAGTTCTACGTACCCGGGTGGCATGTGCTCTAACATTCTCCACAAGTGCATGGCCGGCCCAATGGGGGCAGTGGGGCAACCGCCCCGGGCCACCAAAGTTCATCAAATTTTGAGGGCCTCATAAAATTTTCATAATTGTATTTTTACCTTGAGATTTTTTTAGCATTTTACATTAGGTCTCCCTTAATTATGTTTAAGCCTCTTCTCAACTTATGTTTAGGCCCCAAAGGGGGTCAATGCCCAATTTAGTGTCATCAACTACATATATATTGATATACATGCATATAAAACTCAAAAGCAAAGGCCCCTAGAATTTTAAAAATTACACTTTTAGTTTAAGAATTTTTTGAGTTTTAGAAATAGGCCTCCCAAGAATTTTGAAAGACACCATACAATATTTAAGATTCACAAATAGACTCTCATATTATAAGTAGACCCCAATAAAATTGCCAATTATGTATAAGTAAACCCTAAAAAAAATAGACAATTATGTATAAATAGATCCCAAAAAAAGTGCCTCGGGGGCGCTGCCCCTGAACCTCCGAATAAGGGCCTCCCTTTTAGTAGTTCGTCCCGGGCCTCCAAATACTCAGGACCGGCCCTGCACAAGTGGCGTGGGTTCAATCCCCTTCCCTCTTCCCACCCCTTGTGTATCGATGTAATGTTGTCCTCTATCCACAAAAAAAAAAAAAAAAAAACACACACACACACACTCGTTGAGGCATAAGATCCACATTATATAATTCTTTATGCAACCTCTTCTCATAAGGAGAGTTGAACCCCCATCTCTCTAAAAAGCAAATGGGATCATACCATTGGTCATTGGGCCACAATGGAAACCAATTTTCAATACAACCCGATTTTCAATTTTATTTTAAAAAAGCGAAAAATTAAAAGCCGACTTTTAGTAATCAAACATGAGCGGATCAAGCAAACAGGGAAATTTTAGCCCAAACCTGTTCAAAATGCCTAAAAATCAAACCTGAGTAAATTACGAGTTGGGTTCCGGGGCTCGGGTTGGCCTATCCGAATTGAAGTCCCTTGGAATGATCAACAAGGATTGGGGTATAACTCATTCTTATAACTCATTTACAACTATCTATATCTCTTTCTGAAGTGGTACTGCAGAGTCCGATTAAATTTCAATGGACCCCAGTGCCACGAGAGATAGAGATAGTTTTAAATGAATTGTAATAATGAGTCGTACCCCTATCATGGCTTGATATCTTAATATCCTTAAAAATTTCTCCGCTATCATGCAACAAAGTTCTCTTAAAACCCTATACAAATATCCAATATTGATAGGAATAGAACTCATTCTTACAACTCATTTATAATCATCTCTGTCATTGTATGATGCTTAGGAGAGAGACAGAGATGGAGAAATTATTCAGTTAGCCCGTCACGCTACATCAGTATGCTGACGTGGTGTGACAATTTAATCACAATCACTCACTTGCCCCCTCCTTCAAGGGGATCATGACGAGTGGTTATCATATATAAATTTAAAAATTCTACTAACCACTTGTCATGATCTCCCTAGAAGGAGAGGATAAGTGGATGATTGAGATTAAATGATCATACCACATTAGCTTGTTGACGTGGCGTGATGGGTCACTGAATAACTTCTCCAGAGATGAGCCTACAATGACATGGTTGGAAATGATTTATGAGAATGATTTGTACCCTATCTAGAAATTATAACATGTTCTAGAAATTGATCCATTCTTTAAGTCAACTTAGAAATTAGTCCCTCACCTATTTTGAGGACCAAAATACCCCTACTCCCAAAAATCAGGATTTTGAAATTCAAAACCCAGATTTGTTATATATATATATATATATGGAAAGAGAGAATTGAAAGAGAAATTTAATAAATACCCCAACTCCCATAAATCGGGGTTTTTAAATTCAAAACCTTGATTTGTTATACATATTTATATATATATATATATATATATAGAGAGAGAGAGAGAGAGAGAGAGACAGAGAGAGAGGGAGTTAACAAAGAAAATTTATGTATTATAGTGAGAAATTTATCACTCTTTTAACGTATTTGATGAGAAATTTCTCACCAATACCAGTCACATGTGAGAAATTTTATCTATTACAGTGAGAAATTTCTTACATTTTTTCTCACCAAATAAAAACAAAATTCTCACCTTCAAAACTCAAAAGTAAAACTCCACACTTTGTGAAATTTCTTACACTGTCGAAAAAAAAAAGAAATTTCACCAAGAAATGCAAAAAAAAAAATTCACAATTGAGATCTACAAATCGTAATCATAACAAATGTTGAACAAAGAGGTGATTAATAAAAAAAAAATCCAAGTTGAGAATTCTACAAACTTGGTAAGAATGACTGATGATTACAAAAATAAAAATAAACTACAAACTTGCATCAGATTCTTCAGAACAAAATCTTTGCTTGAGGATGCGAGGAGCTCAAAATCAAAGTGGGTTTGGTCCAAATCTTCCCATAATGAACTCAAAAGCATAGAACTCACTATGCGACGGCGGTGATGGAGGCTGCCGGGAAAGAGAAGATAAAAAAGGGCCGTTCCTCGATCTCGAATTGAACATCGAGGCGGCAGAGATCGAGCTTTCACAGGAGGTAGTAGTGGTGATTGTACCGGAGGCGGTGGTGGTAGATGTCGGAGACGATGGTGGTGTTGTTGGAGCTCTCACTTGAGAGAGAGAGAGAGAGAGAGAGAGAGAGAGAGTGAAGTAAAGAAAAAGAAAAAGATATAGAAAAGAAAAAGATATGATTTCTTGACAAATCTTTTCATGCGCCAAGAAAATATACACTAGTGGGAAGTAATCAATTGTGAGGGAGGAAAAAGTGAAAGTATACATGATTTTTTGTTTTAAAAAAGGATTCACCAAAGTTATTGCTGATTTTGCGTATGAGATTATTGAGATGGATCCATTTATACTTTTTATTTTTTGGTAATAATTTAAAAGTTCTAATTTCAGTAAGGGATTACAGGATTTTTTAAAAGTTCTAATTTCAATACATTCTAATAATAGAAATATTATGAAATGAGGCAGTTCAGTTACAAAGCCAAAAAATGGGAGATTTTAATTTTATATATAAATTGATAATGATCATATATGCAAGGGTATTCATGTCATAAATAATACTAAAATATTGGAGAAATGACCAATTTCAAAATCATCCTTTGATTCAGGGATATATTTTCATAGACACTATATCAAAAGGACTAACCTTACATTAACTGCCTATTGAAGGACCATTTCTAATATTTCTACCTATCATATTACTCATAATCATAAATATCACCTACACTCTTATTTTCAGCAAACCCTCGATTCCTCTCTCTCTCTCTCTCTCTCTCTCTCTCTCCTGCTCCGGTCTCCAATGGCCATTTCATACACACATAGGATCCGTATGCTAAAAGGAGTTGGATCTAGCCATTAGTTGCAACAATTTAAGTTAGGGTTCCGTTTGGCAACAAAATTTTGGTGAGAAAATGGAAATTAAAAAGGGTCTCAAGGTTTTATACTTAATTGCTTCATACATTATATTATTGCTTTGAATTACAGTTCCTAGCCGTTTTCAACTATTTTGTGACTCATATATTTGGAATATATCAATGATCTGTTTCTGTATTTTTTTTATCATGCTATGAATTTAAAGCTTAGATTTTTAGTGAAACAAAATTGAAATTATATCGATCTGTTAAAAAGTTTTGATTTTTATATGATTTTGATGATCAATTGTTTTCAGGGCGTTAGGGTTACTGATTTTTCGTTTGCCTTGCATTTCATGGTCATAGCTTGCTATAAATTTCATTTACATACTTTCACAATTTGACATTTTGCTTAATGCGTCTGGACACTATAATCCACTTCGTGTAATTGTGTTTGTGTGCTTTCTACATTACTCTAGTGTTGCTTTTGCCCCCTTTAGTCCTCAAGAACTAGGTTTGAAAGACCAAACCGAAAAACCGACCAACCAAACGGAACTGATCGGTTCGGTCGGTTCTTATAAAATGTTTAAAATGTAAAAACCGACCAACCGACCTGACCCGATTTCACCATTGAGTCAAGACCTATGAAGCATGAGTACTTCATTTAGACCCTCATACCCGTACCGGGTATTTACTGGACACCGACACTCGTTGGACACCCCAGGATACATACCCGACACTCCAAAAATGTGTCCGCTTATTTAATTCAATTTTTTATAAATGATTTTTGCCCCCTTTTTAGGATTGTAATTTTGTGCCCTTTTTTAGGATGAATATTTTCTTGTCTTGTTTTGGACTTGTGGTTTTTATGATTAGGTAGTGATATTGATGATCTAATGATGCTTAATTATAGCAATCCTGTTATGCTTATGGTCCTTGTGAAGTCAAACAATCTTGCTATGGATAGATTTGTAATGTTGATCTTTAACGGTAAAACAATATTGTTATAGTACTTATGGTTCTTGTTATGTGACTATTTGGACTTGTTTTTTATTAGCATTATATTATTAATTAAAAATAATAATATTTTATTCGTTGAACATACCCTAGCCATACCCGTACCCAATATTTTTAAGATTTGTTGTACCCTTATACCCGTATCGTGTCATATCCGTACTCGTGCTACATAGGTCAAGACCACTTTATACAAACAAAAAAAGAAAAAAAAAGTTGTATTTGTCAAACCAAAGTGCAACTCAGATTGTAGGATCTACGGGTGTTCATCGGTCGGTTCGGTCGGTTAGCATGTCAAAGGATTTATGCGTGTCAAAGGATTTATGTGTGTTCTGTGGTTTATATATGTACCTCAGACACAGATAACATGATTGTGGAAGTTGAAGAGATGAATTCCTCTGGAATAAATCGAATGCAGAGTAATTAGGCGCTATTAGTATGTATTGTTTGTTCTCTTTGGTTGTGAAGCACAGTCACTTGTTATGTTTATTGCCGAAAAATCTCATATGAATGATAAAGGAAAAAAAATTACATAAAAATAGCTTTAATCATATATAGTGTAATTTATCTTTTATTTGTTATTTATTGTTGATGATTTCTACACTTTGCAGCAATTTTAAGATCGTTAAGAGAAGTTCCACCGGCTCACTTCTCTTTTAAAGTAGAATCTTTCTCACTATTGCCAAAAACAAGCCTCGAACATTTTGAATCAGATGCTTTTGATGCTGGAGGTTACAAATGGTGAGATTGGATCTTCTATTTCTTACCTTATCATCTTGTCAACTTTTTTGTTTTATCTTACCGAATCAATTTTTTTTTTCATTTCTTCTCTTTTCTTTTCTTTTTTTTTTTTGTTTGTTGTAGGAGATTGTCTATGTTCCCGAAGGGAAATGCAAAAAGAAATGGGATTGTTCATGTTGTTGCACAAATTGTAAAATAGAACAATGTTACCAATAACAGTAGTCTTTGACGTTTTTCTTAGGATGAGTCGCGGACTTAGTCGCTCTCTTTAAGACGCTTCGCGGCTCTGCCCAAGTTGTGCAAGCAGTTCGGATGAAGACCACGACGTCCCCAGGATAAAACAGCCCAGAAATCATCTCTGTCTCGAAAATCCTTGCACGGAGGAAGATCGGAAAACCAACACCCTTTCAGAAATTGTTGCTCAGAAACTGTATATAGACACTGTGTATAAAATTATTTCTGTAACTCTTTTTCTCTCTGTAAAGATGTCTGTCTTTTTTATGAGAGCAGTGTGTGTATATATAAAGAATTTATTCTGAACGTTGGGAAAGTTAACGTTGCAGAACGTGGAGAGAACTCTGGGAACATTGGAGAAAAAATCTGGAGTAAAAAACGTGAAGGAGTTGTTTGGGAGACTTAGTCTCCAACTGAAAATAAAACTCTTTATGATTAAAAAAAAATTTATTTTCCAAATAAATTTTGTATAAAAAGATATATAGGAGTAGGACCACATCCACACCCAAACCCAAGCCCAAGCCCGGAACGGAGAGGAACGGGGCGGTGGCGGCGGGCGCGCGCGTGTGTGTTTTTTGTGGTAAACCCAATTGGACATAGGTCCTCCCCCTTCACAAAACTTGGTACCCTCAAGGGGCCCAACCCTTACTCCAACCTCTACTTATATATGTCCTTCCCACTTCCTCTAATTTCCCTATGTGGGACAAGTAAAATATCATTTGGGTTAGTTTGTGAATAAGACAAAACTCAAAACCAAATTTTCAAAGTTTTCCCTCAAACTTTCCCTCCAATTTTAAATATACACTTTTTCAACTGCTCATGTCTCACTTTACCTTGTAATTGCTAATACAAAGGACCTCTCAAAGTGGTTGGGAGGTTTTTGTCACTTTTAGATTTTTTGTTTTTGATCATATCAATGACAAGTTCTTAACAATCGAAGGCATCTCTTACGATATTATTGGTTGAACTCTTCCATTCAGTAAAATATGTATATATACAATTGTGAATTATTAATATACATATAAAATGTGTGGCCAGATGGAAAACTAAGGCGGTTCAACAACATGAAGATGGAATGGGGATTTGACCAGTTACTTCCGCTCAGTACTATCAATGATTTGTGTAATGGCTACCTTGATGTCGATTCTTGCATATTTGGAGCCGAAGTTTTTGTCCATAAATACACGGGCAGAGCAGGGTGTTTATCAATAGTGGAACCTAAAGGCAATACTTACACTTGGACTGTTGATAATTTTTCATCTTTACAAGATAAAGAACACTATTCTGATGAGTTCACCATTGGAGGGCGCAAGTGGTAACATACTTGCTTTTCACTTTATGCATTTCAGAGATGAAATTATAGGAGATTGAATTTCTAGTTTATGTTTTTATTGTGGCTTTTGTTATGAGTTCAGGAAGTTGAGGCTCTATCCGAAAGGATATGTGGATAAAAAGTTTGTGTCGCTCTATTTGGAAATAGTCGATTTGGTATCCGAATCTCCTGTCCAAAGATTATACGTGGAATACAAACTACAAATTGTGAACCAAACTGGCAATGATCATTTCGAAATTGGATGTGAGCATTCCTGTATCCTAAACTAAACTTATGCATATATACTCTCAACCTCATCTAATTCCAGTTGTTTTTCGCAAAGAATTTGTCATTCCGCCTAATTTTTAGTTAGATTTTATTTGTTTTGCTTCCAAATTGTGTTTGATTCTACCAAAAGTTAAATTTGCATATTTTTTCTCTTGCAGATCAACATTGGTTTCTGCCTCGAATAAGTTGGTGGGTCAACGTAAGTTCTTGTTGCTGAGTCGTCTAAATGAGCCAGTCAATGGTTATAAATTGAAAGATACTGATATGTCCAAGATTATCCAGCCATGAAGTCAGTCTGCCACGTCACCAGGAGGTGCTAGTTATCTCAGAAACTGCACCAGTAGCCGAACAATCCCGAGGTGTTCGTCAGGACCGCACGGTTTGTATCAACAGGCCGGGCATGAAAGGCCGCGGCATCTCGTGGACCTGGCCTAATCAGTAGTTTCCTAAACCATCTGTAAGACTGCAAGAGGGAATGTGGCAGTTTAAACTACTTAGGAAACTCTCCCCAAATCATGCAAATCAATTGTAATCAGATTAGGCTTCCTAATCTGACTGACTTACCATGTAAGGGTGGACTCTTGTGCCTATAAAAGAGCCCACCTACCCTGTCTACAGGGACCCCGAAAATAACTCTCTAGCTCACAAGCATAGAACAGAGAACTCATCAATACGCATATACCCGGTCGGTATTACTGGTAGTGTCGTCCCTCTTTGTTGGCTCACCAGGCCCGCCGGTGATCTGCTAGTAAATGCGCACAGACGCAACCGTAGACGTAGGTCACCTCGTTAATGGGACCGAACCACATACAAATTGTTCTTGTCTTTTTCTCTCTCTAAATCCTTCTTACTAATTTTCAGCATCATCAGTTTGGCGCCGTCTGTCGGAAATCGACTGTTTCCTCTCGAAAACAAATTCTTGAATGATCATCATGCCGCCTAGAGGGAATAAAAAGGCCACTACTCAACCCGATCAGGAGGATTTGCAGCCCGGGCAATTGGCTGCCTCCATGACCACTGAACAGATAACGGCAGCGCTGACACAACTCTTGGAGGGCCAGCGTTGAACGCAGGAACAAATGGAGGCGATTTTGGCCCGACAAGAGAAGCGTCCTGCATCAAAAAATCAGCCCGAGAAAAGCGCCCCTATTCAAAAGCCCGCTGGGGCACGAAGGCAAGCCCGTTCCGCCCCGGTGTCCCCACCGGACTGGGAACACCTCGGTGATGGTGAGCGCAGCCAGGCAACCAGGCATTCGCAAAGGAGAGCTCAGCCCAATCCTCGCCGGGTGGAGGATGCCAGAACTATCATCAACCGACGGCGTGCAGCCAGAGGGGAGGAGTCAGGACGGAAGGCCCGGGAATTAGCCGAGGACCCTCCGACCAGGAGCCAGGGGGACCTTCGGCACAGGATTACTCAGACCCGGAGCCGGGCTCTATCCCCAAGGTCGACGCGCTTCGAGAAAGAGGCCTCGTCATCCGATCCGACCTACCGCTCGGATAGAGAGAAAAGAACCTGGCGGGATGAAGTTAGGGCCCAATTCGAGGAACTGCAACAGCAGATTGAGAGCTTGAGCCGCAAGTCCGGCCATGACCTCACCAACACGGAGACAGAATCACCCTACACCGCTCGGGTGATAAAGTTCCCTATCCCGCGGAAGTTCAAATCCCCTCACTTCAGCTCCTACGACATCACAGGGAGCACGGAGGACCACATTCGTACCTACAAAGCTCAGATGGCACTGGTCACCACGGTGGATGAGCTACTGTGCCTGGCCTTTCCCAGTACCCTCAAAGGGCCAGCAGCACAGTGGTTCCATGCTCTAAAGCCCCGGACGGTCGATGACTTTAAAGCCTTTAGCAAGCTGTTCATTAGTAAGTTTGTCGGGATGCTTGATCAGTCACAACCGGACACTCAGCTGCTGACCGTCAAGCAGCGCAAGGGGGAGTCCCTAAGGGAATACGTGGACCATTTCAACTAGCAAAGGCTTCAGATTCGCAATCTCAATTAAACGGCCGCAATTATGGCCTTCTGTTCGGGAGTTCAACACACCAAGGTTGCCACGTCGTTTCATCGCGACCGACCGACAACTCTGGTGGAGCTCTCGGAGAGAGTCAGAAAGTACATAGACACTGAGGAGTTCCTGAAGGCAAAGCGTGCCAGCCAGGCAGGAGACGAATCCCCGAAGGCTAAGCGCAAGCGTGAAGGATTTTGTGAAGGGCTTGGGAAAGAAGCCAAAGCAGGATCAGAAGAATGTCCGGGGCCAGCCCCCGATTGCTTTTACACCTCTTTCTCGGCCCATACAAGAAGTCATGGCCGCGGCCGAGGCGTAGAGGCTGCTTCAGCAGCCAGCAAAGCTTAAAGCCCCGCCCGGGAAGAGGAATCGGGACAAGTTTTGTCACTTCCACAGAGACCACGGTCACAACACAGAGAACTGCTTTAAGTTAAAGATAACAATTGAAAAGTTTATCGAGCAAGGTCACCTTGTAGAGTACGTCGCAATCGATGGACGGTTTGCTCAAGGGGCCCGAGCTCCCGGTCAAATACAACCTCTCAGTCAGATAAACGTGATCTCCGGAGGAACGTCAGGCGGAGGGGATTCACAGTCGGCACGGAAGAGGCATGCACGGGCTTCCCGGGCGGATGTCTGGCATTTCCAATCCACCGACTCCCCGCTGACCGATATATTGACATTTTCCTCCGACGACGTGAAAGATATCTGCTGCCCTCACGATGACCCGCTAGTTGTGACGCTTTCTATAGCCAACTACATGGTCAAGAGGGTGCTAGTGTACATGGGCAGCTCATCCGACATCATGTTCACATCGGCATTTGATCAGCTTGGGATATCCAGGGAACGGTTCTGGCCGGTTGCTACCCCTTGGTAGGATTTAATGGCTCCAGCACACAATCGCTTGGAACAATCGAGCTTCCAGTTCTCATGGGGACCTACCCCCAGCAGGCTTCCGTGCTGACCAATTTTGCGATCGTGGAAGCCCCGCCGGCCTACAATGTCATTATTGGAAGGCCGACCCTCAACAAGGCCAGGGCGGTCGTCTCCACCTACAGCTTAATAGTGAAGTTCCCAACTCCTCAGGGACCCGGATGCTTGCGTGGAGATCAGACTGCCGCCCGGAGTTGCTATGTCAACTCGTTGCACCGGGGGGCAATCACCGAAACATTAAACATCCAGGGGATGGACCCCTAGGACCAGAGTGACACGATAGGTCCGGTAGAAGAATTGGAAAGAGTGATGCTGGATCCCGAGTACCCAGACCTCACGGTCAGCATTGGTACCCTACTGGAGTCTGGCCTGAAGGAAAAACTGACTCAGTTCCTAAGGCAAAACTAGGACGTTTTTGCTTGGAGTCATGAGGATATGCCCGGGATTGACCCCCGGATAATGTCTCATCGTCTTAATGTCAGCCCGGATTGCCGACCAGTGAAGCGAAAGAGAAGGGGCATGGTCCCCCGAGAGACAGAAAGCGGTATCCGAAGAGGTGGAAAAGCTCCTGAAGGCGAAGTCCATCCGAGAAGTCCACTATCCCGACTGGTTAGCTAATGTTGTTCTGGTTAAGAAAAGCAACGGGAAGTGGAGGATGTGCATGGACTTCTCCGACCTCAACAAGGCCTGCCCCAAGGATTGCTATCCGCTGCCCAGGATAGATCTCCTTGTGGACTCCACGGTCTGTCACTCACTCCTCTTGTTTATAGATGCTTACTCGGGGTACAACCAGATCAGCATGTACCCCGGGGACGAAGAGAAGACAGCATTCATCACCGACCAGGGTATCTATTGTTATAAGGTTATGCCATTCGGTCTCAAGAATGCCGGGGCCACCTACCAATGCCTGGTCAACTACATATTCAAGGACCTGATTGGGAAGTCTATGGAAGTGTATGTGGATAATCTGCTGGTTAAGAGCCGGGATGAGCCCGACCACCTTGAGCATCTGGCCGGGGCCTTCAGTATTTTGAAAAAATTCAGGATGAGGTTGAACCCGGCCAAATGCACCTTCGGCGTCTCGTCCGGGAAATTTTTAGGCCATCTAGTCAGCAGACGGGGAATTGAGGCAAACCCCGAAAAGATCAAAGCCATCATCAACATGCGGTCGCCCAAGTCGACGAAAGAGGTTCAAAGCCTAGCCGGACGGGTGGCCGCACTGAACAGATTTATCTCTCGAGCTACCGACCGGTGCCTGCCATTCTTTAAAATCCTCCGCAAAGCGTTTCAGTGGTCAGAAGAGTGTAAAGAGGCGTTCCAGGAACTCAAAAAGTACTTGGCGTCCCCTCCTCTACTCTCAACGCCCGTGTCGAGAGAAGAATTGTTCTTATACTTGGCAGTGTCACCCTCAGCGGTCAGCTCGGCACTCGTTAGGGAAGAGCACGGGATACAGTTCCCAGTATACTATACCAGCCGAGCGTTACAGGGCGCAGAGAGTAGATACTCTCGTATCGAAAAACTAGCGTTCGCCCTCATCACCTCGGCCAGAAGGCTCCGTCCGTACTTTCAGGCCCATGTCATTGTGGTCATCACAGATCAACCTCTCCACAGAATCCTTAGTCGTCCAGACACGTCCAGGAGGCTCGTCAAGTGGGCATTGGAGTTGGAAGAATTTGAAGTGATGTACCGACCCCGGACTGTCATCAAGGGACAAGCTGTAGCAGACTTTTTGGTTGAGTTTACGTATCCAGAAGACCCGGTTGAAGAGTCTAAGCCACCGGCCCTATCGCCCGGGTTACACTCTGATATCCCTACCTGGGTACTACACGTGGACGGTTCATCCAATCAGCAAGGCAGTGGGGCAAGAATCATTCTAACTACCCCCGACGGCATCCAGCTCGAGTACGCGCTAAGGTTTGGGTTCCGTGCCTCCAAAAATGAGGCTAAATACGAAGCCCTATTGGTCGGATTGCAATTGGCCATTTCTATGAGTGCGCAATAGGTCCAGGGATACAGCGATTCCTAGCTCATGGTCAATCAAGTCAACCAAGAGTACGAAGCACGGGAAGACAACATGGTAGCCTACTTGGCCCTTGTCCGAGCGGTTTCCAAGAAGCTCCAGGGATTTTCCATTACTCAGATACCCAGAGAGGAAAATACCAGGGCTGATCGGTTGGTCCGTCTTGCCTCATCTTCTGAGTCAGACTTGCCCGGGATAAGGATAGAATTTCTACCCGAGCCAAGTGTGATCAACTCAGAAGGCATGGAAGTAGATCCGGTCACCCTGAGACCCAGCTGGATGGACCCGATCGTGACATTCTTGACAACAGGTGCGCTACCAGACGAGAAAGAAGAAGCCCGCCGGGTCAAGTACCGGGCGGCCCGATACCATATTGTTGACGGCATCCTCTACAAGAGGGGATTCACTATCCCGTACCTCCGCTGTGTCCACCCTGCGCAAGTCCAAGCGATGTTGTTTGAAATCCACAAAGGAGTGTGCGAGAATCACATCGGAGGTCGGGCACTCTCCAGGAAGGCCCTATTGCAAGGTTACTACTGGCCAACCATGGTCCGGGATTCTCAGGAATACTTCAGAAGGTGCGATAAATGTCAAAGATACTCCCCCATGATCAACCGACCGGGAGAGCTTCAGACACCAGTCCATAGTACCTGGCCGTTCACCCAGTGGGGTATCGACATTGTCGGTCCCTTGCCGATGGGAAAAGGACAGGTCAAGTTCGCCGTCATCGCTGTTGATTACTTCACCAAATGGGCAGAGGTCGAGCCCTTGGCGACAATAACCGAACGGAAAATGGAAAGTTTTGTGGAAAGGAATATTCTCAGTAGGTTCGGCATTCCCCGGGTCCTGGTTAGCGACAACGGCAGACAATTTGACACCCCTATCTTCAGGTAGTTCTGCTCGGGCTACAGGATACACAAACACTATTCCTCCCCCGAGCACCCTCAAGCCAATGGTCAAGCCGAGGTGACAAATCGGACTATCTTGCAGTCAATCAAAACAAGGCTCGAAAGCGCTAAAGAGCTGTGGGCTGAGGAACTGCCAACCCTCCTGTGGGCCTACCACACCACACCCCGAGTGGCAACATGCGAGACACTATTCTCTTTAACCTACGAATTCGAGGCGGTGGTCCCCACAGAGCTCGGGTTGCCTACGTATCGGGTGGCAAATTTCAGTGCGCCGGACAACTTAGACGCCCTCAAATCAGAGCTGGACCTAGTGGAGGAAAAAAGAGACCGAGCTTATCTAAAGGTGGCAGCCTACAAACAATGGGTCTCGCGTTACTATAACAGCAAGGTGAAGCTCCGCAGTTTTCAAGTGGGAGATCTCGTCCTTAAGGCAGTGAACTAGTCTACCCGAATCCCGAGCCATGGGAAATTGGAGCCAAACTGGGAGGGCCCGTATAAAGTAACCCGGATCAACCGACCGGGAACTTACTGGCTATAGAGCATGGACGGGCACGATCTCTCTCACCCTTGGAATATGCAACATCTCCGCAAGTACTATCAGTAACACGAACCACGGGAATTTAGTATTGGTAGGGAATTTTGTTTTTGTAAGCTCTAATTGAGCAACCACGACAAATCTTTGTTTTTAAATAAAATTGAATAGTTTACTTTGTAAATTTAATCCCGTCAGTATCCCGTGCATAGCAGAAAGTCCTTGGACCAAACCCCAAGACGTGAAAGACCTTGGCTAAAAACCAAGGCAGAAAAGACCTCGAGCCCCGAACCCATGCACAAAAGATCTCGGGCCATGAACCCAGGCGCAAAAGACCTCGGGCCCCGAACCTAGGCACAAAAGACCTTGGGCTCCGAACCCAGGCACCGGCTTCGCCTAGGTCCAACCGACGATGGGGGCAAACCCCTAGGTGGTTGATGATGGCAAGCCTCAAAGGACCCTGCAACCACCCATGTTCCAAGTCGGTTTCCTACGATCACTCCTCATCTCGCCCCCGCCTTCACAGGATGCTTGGGGGGCAAGGGGATACCAGACCCAAACAAGAAATTACATAAAGCTTTGCTTAGGTCCAGCCGACAACGGGGGCAAACTCCTAGGTGGCCAACGATGGCAAGCTTTAAAGGACCCTGTAACCACCCATGTTCCAGGTCGGTTTCCTACGGCCACTCACTCCTGCACTCCCGCCTTAGCAAAATGCTTGGGGACAGGGGAATATAGACCAAAACAGGAAATCATACCGGTCACTAAAAGAACTTGGAAGATATTCCTAAGTACTTACAGTGATTAAAGATAGATACCCCGGACGGTAAAACAGGATACTCCTATAATACATTGGGACATCCCGGACGGTAATGCAGGGTATTCCTATAATACACCGGGACATCCCAGACGCTAAACAGCACCAGTTCCTATGGCACACTAGGCAGTTACCTTTAAAACAGGTCAAGAAGACTAGGTGTTCTGCTGGTTACGGTTCTAAACCATTTGCTAAGGCAGGGGCTTAGGTCGGCTAAAAACCGGGCGGATACTAGCAATCGCAAACAGGCAAAGTGCAGAATAAAGTAAGCAATTAATGAAAGGAAGATTGACCTCGAAGGCCTTTTCATTAATATTAAAAATACTGTACAAAGCCTGGGGGGGCAGTTGTAGTAGCCTCCCCAAAAAAAAGAAAACAAATTACAAGAACACCCATAGGTCATGGGTTGTTCACAATGACTACCTCTTCCTCCCCGGTGGCTTGCTCTTCCATAGAGGGGTCCCCGGTCGGTGCAGCTTCAGCGGCGACCTCGGAGTCAGCTTGGCCCTCCTTCCAGTAACTGGACTCTGCCCAAGAATAGCCAGACAGGTCCCAGTCAGGGTGGTCGGCAGCAGCCCGCTTAGCCAGATCAGCGTAGCCCGTAAGGAACCCTGCCTCGAACTCCTCCTCGGCATCCTTGGCTTCAGCATCCCGAGCGGCAGTGAGCTCAGAAAGCGTAGCCGTCATGGCCGCCAGGTCCTTCTTAGCAGTGATCCTCCCGGCTTCCGCGGCTGCAGCTTTCATCTCTGTAACCTTCCAGGCAGCCCGCTCGCTTGAAAGAGAGTCGCGGGTTTCCCCCAGCTCCAGGGCCGCTGCCCGGGATTTTTCTTCCTCCACAGAGAGAACAAACTCCGCGGACTCCCGGGCAGCCCTCTCCATAGACAGGTCAGCCTCCTCAGCTGCCAACCTCTCCGCAACGCCGGGAAGGGTGGCTTCAGCCCGTGGCATCAGCCCCGGCCGCAATACAGCAAATCTGCAAGATCAAAACGACATTAGTATACGCATGGAAGAAAAGCTAATGTTCATATTACAGAATGACTTACCATGTGGCTGATGCTGTAGAGCCAACTGATTATGGCCTCGGGACTTAGCAGAGCGCATTTGTCGATCTGACTCTGCAACAGTCCGGGCCGGACCCTTCCGCAGACATCGTCCGCCGTCTCGAGTGCCGGCCTCGAAGAGGGGCCCGCGCGAGTTGTCTCCTCCATGCTGGGGAAGGAGACCCCGGACGGCTTGGCGACGGGGGGAAGAGGTGATGGCGCGGCGATGGAAACGCCGGGTGTTGAGGCCGCAGCAGCCTTCTTCTCTGCCCGAATCGAGATTCTTTGGGAGATTCTCTTAAGGAGCTGGCCCTCGGTGGGGTCTGGCTTCTTCCTCCTCTGGCCAGCCCGGGCCATCAAGGCCGCCTCTTTTTCTTTCAAAGCCGCCGCGCTCTTGGGAGCCATTTCTGTAAAACCGAAGAATAGTGCATGAGAACTCAGCAAAGTACCAAATAAAAAATAACCGAAAGGTCAAGTGATGGAACTTACTAGGAATTATCGACGGGAATATGGGAGCTACGAAGTGATGCTGGGGCTCATAAGAAATCTTCGGACTTCCCGACCGGGTAAGCACTTTATTGATGTCGGTCGGGTCCTCCACCAAAGACAAGATCCTCGCTTGGAACTCGTCGGGAAGGCTGGGCGAGTCAACTGATCCCACTACAAAGCAAGCAAACAAATGGGTTAGTCATGGTAAAATAAAGAGACTAATCATCCAAGGAAAGTGATTGGGCTTACTCCTCAATTTCCCCGCCCAAGAGGTCCTCAACTGCACACCCGACGCCTTTTCACATAGCCCCAGGGTGGATACTTGGAAGAATTTCTTCTTCCATCCCTTATTATTGCTCAGGCAGTTAACTATTATCTTCCACCCCTGCCTAGCCCCGAGCGAGAAGAAGCCAGCCTCCCCGTGAACTTGGAACGGCTGGTGAGTCCAAAAGAACACCTGTAGGATGAGCTCATACCCGAGAACTTGAGGCCACAAAGAGATGGACCCCATCCCATCAGATACCACCAACCGTTCGGGGCAAGCTGCCCGGGGGAGATCCTGAGGTAGATGAGTGCATCCCGGGCAACAGGATGGAGCGGTAGGCGAAGGCCTGCCATAAAGGCATCTTTGTATAGGGTAACGAAGCCCGACTCGTAGAAGTGGGCCCCGCCGTCGTGGACAGACAAAGAGAAGGGGTCGGGAATATCATATCTCTCCCTGATCCGGCCCAAATCAGGACCGCGCAGGGTGCTGATGATTGACTCGCAGGCGAAGACGACGCCGGGACTGTTCGGTACAGAACCTTCATCGCCCGACCCCCGAGACGTCTAGGCCACAGGAGAATCCCAGTGCGTTTCCTTGTGAGGCAACCGAGCAGGTATCCTTCCCTCACTGTGCTGATCAGAGGGGGCCGAAGAAGGAGGGTTTAGGCTTGTGCTCAAGGTCCCTGATCGTGACTGCTCGTCCTCCGATCGGGATGACGAGTTGAAGTCTGAGTGGCACATGTCTAAGTCTACGGTGGACCTAGGAGGCAGACGACAACCTAAAAATGGGTCAAGGACTCCAAGCCTGAGATATAAAGGAGGCAGATCTAATAACCTGAAAGGCAGGTCATACAAGACTCTAGATGAAAGGTAACACTCTCTCAAGACTTTCCCGGGAACACCCGTTCCGTCCAATTGCCCTAAGGTACCTCCTGATTGGAAGAGATAGCAGAACCTAAGAAAGAAAAAGTCCCATGCTTGTTCTGACCTAAGTGGGTTTGCTCCCTCCAGCTTCGTTCAGAAAAGAAGAAGAGAGTGAAGAACTGAAGACAGAAAGGAGAGACTTACAAAGTTTAGCGCAGAAAAGGACTAAGGAATCTTGCTCGAGGTCTTGTTTGCTCTCAAACCGCTCGGTAATCTCTATCACTTGGCAGCAGGAATTGAAGAAATGAGCAAATGTTCCTTATATAGGAATAACGGGCAGTCCAGATCAATCAGATCTAACGGCTTAGGGGCTTTCCCGCCAAGAATCGTCAGACAGTTGTCACCTCGGGCACGTGAAAGGTGGCCCCAAAAGGCACGCGCATTAAATGCGTGACGTGACGATCCGGTTACCACGCACCTATTTGGTTACATCCAAACCGACTTCGATGGATCCTGGCCAGGCCAATTACTCCCTGACATGTGGCAACACCAACACCCGAGCTCCTCTCTGTACCGGTCGGTTATTCCACCGGGTGATTTGGATGGTGGGTCCCCTCCCGAGCAGCATTCCCGGAGGATATCCGGACGGTTTCCAAGACGGTACTGATTTTCAAATTCTCACCCGATGAAGCATCCAGTCAGTTCCGAAAATGGGGGGCAGCTAATATGTCCAAGATTATCCAGCCATGAAGTCAGTCTGCCACATCACTAGGAGGTGCTAGTTACCTCGGAAACTGCACCAGTAGCCGAGCAATCCCGAGGTGTTCGTCAGGACCACGCGGTTTGTATCAACAGGCCGGGCATGAAAGGCCGCGGCATCTCATGGACCTGGCCTAATCAGCAGTTTCCTAAACCATTTGCAAGACTGCAAGAGGGAATATGGCAGTTTCCTAAACCACTTGGGAAACTCTCCCCAAATCATGCAAATCAATTGTAATCAGATTTGGCTTCCTAATCTGACTGACTTACCATGTAAGGGTGGACTCTTGTGCCTATAAAAGAGCCCACCTACCCTGTCTACAGGGACCCCGAAAATAACTCTCTAGCTAACAGGTATAGAACAGAGAACTCATTAATACGCATATACCCGACCGGTATTACTGGTAGTGCCGTCCCTCTTTGTTGGCTCACCAGGCCCGCAGGTGATCTTCTAGTAAACGCGCACAGACGCAACCGTGAACGTAGGTCACCTCGTTAACGGGACCGAACCACATACAAAGTGTTCTTATCTTTTTCTCTCTCTAAATCCTTCTTACTAATTTTCGGCATCATCAGATACTGTGATCGTGGTAGCAGAAATTAAGATCATGGCCGTAGAAAAGAATTTATAAGAGAAGATTAGTGTGTCATACATTGGTCCTTGTGCTGTTATCCCAGTGTAGAAAAGAACTTCGTTCGAGGATAAAAGTGGAGACTGACTCCATGGATACATGCTACCTTATCTTGGCTAATGATGATCATCACCGCTCAGGGTTCTTATGAAAGACTGCTTTTTCCTTCTTAATTTTTGTAAAGGAACTATTAACCACATTAGACGGGAAGGCAATCAGTGTGCCGATATCTTAGCTAATATAGGGGCCAATTATCTTAACCCTCTTGTTTTGCTTGAAGCCCCTCTTAGAGAACTTTGTATGCCACTTTTGGCAGATTTGGTGGTAACTAGTTTCCCACGTGGTAGTTAATTTTTCATTTCCTTTTGCAACCAAAAAAGAAAAAGAAAAAAGAACTATGTTCACCTTATGCCTTTCTAGCGTCTACTGCAGCTCGTTCAAATTATAACTCAATTTATGTTCTTGCATTTAGTGGGTTCTGTTATATATATAAGATCAACCAAGTTACCCAAGTGGTCAAGTGGTATCCTACCCTCCCGGCTCTCCCCCATGTGGGAGAGGTGGGTTTGATTCCCCTCGTGGGGAATTGTTGGAGGGATTTATCCCCTTCAACCCTCTATAGGAGGAAGTCCTTTTGAAGTGGGTCTGTGCGTGGTGTCTGTGGGTACATTGCCATCAATATATATATATATATATATAAGAGCATCTCCAAAGCACCATGCTATTTTCAGCATGCCAATTCATTTTTTGGCATTGCTACAGTGTCAAATGCTATATTTTGACATTTCTGCTCCAATGCTACATGTCATTTTAAATGCTATAATTTTTAAGAGTAATATTTGGGACACAACCTTCATACAACTTTCATACAACCTCCCCAAAAGATGTGTCTATCTCTCTCCTGTGATGTCACTGGACCCCACTGTGACACTAGAAAGAGATAGACACATCTTTTGGGGAGGTTGTATGAAAGTTGTATGAAGGTTGTGTCCCAAGTATTACCCAATTTTTAATTACTACTCCCAACTACCATTCATCTTCCAACAACATGGGTTTTAGAGAAATATAGTGTAGAGAAAAAAAAATTCATTCACAAGACCCACATACCACATTATAGAAATTGGGTAGAATACTAAATTTATAGAGTTTTTGTTAGGGGCAAAAATATCATTTAGATAACCATGAAAGAGTTGTTCGGCACAAAATTCTAGTCATTGCAAATCAAATTCATGAGTGTTGGGCTCAAAATTCTAGTCGTTATAAGACAAATGATCAACAAAGTCTAGCCATTGGCGCTCAAAAAAGCCAAATGATCACAGCCATTCATCCTCCAAATTTTAGCCGTTGGTGGTCAAAAATGCAAATGATCACAGCCATTCATCCGCCGTTGTAGAATTGGCATATGCCATTTGTCATGCCAAATTTGGCACGAAATGTTGTCCTGCCAAATTTTGGCATGACATATGGCATGGGGTTGGAGCAACTATTTTTGCTTTTCATGCTATAATATGAAATTAGCATGACAAATAACATAGGGTTGGAGATGGTCTAATAGCTTCTCAGGTCAACAAATTAAGGCTTTGACTGGTTCATGGATTTTATGAGTGAAAAGATGGGGGGGGGGGGGGGGGGGGGGGAAGATGAAAAACTAATTCATTTTAACTTACAAATGAGATTAGTTTTTCATCCTGTTTTTCTTTCCCTTCTCTTTACCCTCACGAAATTTATGAACCAAAAAGCGCATCTAAAAGAGCAAGAGTCATGACTCGGTCTACTGGGAGTTATAGAAATTCTCTCTATGCCATAGCCCTAAATCGTGCGATTTTAGCATAAAAAGGTTAAGAGTAAAGATTGGGACACACTCAAAGACACAATTTTTAGGACACATCTCTTGAATTTTGTCCCAAAAATTGTATCTTTAGGTGTGTCCCAAATATTACCCAAAGATTAAATGACTGTGGGGGTTACACGAATACTGACAACACATGGCATAATTTGTAGTAAAATTAAAATAAGGTGATTCGTGATTTAATTATTATTATTTCTATCTAATCCAGATTTTATTGTTATTTTGATTACGTGGTCGTGGTGTAATAAGTTAATAAAATTTCATCATTTGAAGTTGAATCTTTATTCCTCTTAAAATTTGAGAAGACATCCTTACAACAACCTAAAATATTGGTAAGATTACACTGATAACATGGTATATAACCATTGCAATTGCTATGAATATTTAGTGACACCATGTTATCTTCTTTACGAAGTCTTCAAGAAGAATAAAACCTTTTTTATGTGTAATATAATATTTGAAAATGTGACTGACAATATGAAGCATTGGGAGATACTTTTAGGTGTACTGCTAGTCGTATATGGCAGCACTTTTTAGCTAATGGAAAAGGGTAATATTTGGAACACACTCAAAGACATATTTTTTAGACATAATTCAAGAGATGTGTCTATCTCTCTCCCGTGTCATTGTGGGATCCAGTGATATCACATGAGAGATATAGACACATCTTTTGGATTGTGTCACAAAAGTTACGTCTTTGAGTGTGATCCCAATCTTTACTCAATGGAAAATGTATGTAAGGACGTGGATCTCACCCAAGTAACTCACTCCCCTTGGCTAGAGGTACAACATTAGCATATCAAATGGTACCCTCAAGATTTGTTTGGTTCGTGGATTTCGTGAGATAAAGAAAATGGAAAGGAAAATTAGTTCTTTCGTGTTTCCCCTTGTGTTTTCTTTCATGATTAAATAGCATAAAAAATTAAAAATTTTACAATATAATTATATTATGTGAATAAAGGAATGAAAATGAGTCAATGACTCACAATATTCAAAAAAACTAATTTATGTCTCAACTTATTCTCTTTTCTTTCCCATTTTCCTCATCATTTTTCTTATTAATCAAACAAAGAAAAACGTTTTCCTCTATATTTTCTGTACTTTTCTCTCACTTTTCTCTCACTAAATCTAAGAGCCAAACCAAGCCTGAAAATACCTAAAAACTTCTCAACCCATTGCCAATTAATTTTGGGTTGGATGCTCCAATTTAACATGGTATCAAAACTGGTTATTATTGGGATCAATTTGTCCACATGTGCTCCATGTCACCCTACCTCAGTAATCCACGTGTTTGGCTCACAGTCATGCCACACGTGCGGGGACGTGTTGAGATTGTCCCACATCGGGGACTTATAACGTATAATCTAGCTACTCAATATATAAATTCTAGGGCTACTCCATCCATTATCAATTAATTTTGGATTGCGTGTTCCAATTTAACACTTATTATACATTTTGTTTTATTTCATTTGTAGCTCAGCAGTCAGCACTAAAGTAAAAAAAAAAATTGCTCTATTTCCTTAAAACTACCGAGTATTAAGAAAAGTGCCAAAAGAGAATTTTTCTTTCCACATTGTTCTCTTTGTGTTTCCTTCACTAAATTCAAGTTCATGAATCAAACACAATAAATTCAATTTCATGAACCAAACAGGGACTTAGATGGAGACTATATGCATCTTTGAATTGGAGGAAAATCAATCCGAAGCGCAAGTAAATATGATTTTAACATCAATTTCCTTGGCCGGATTTCTAAGCTATTAAAAGTGACATGCAACATACTTTAGAGGGTCATTAAAAGTGAGTTAATTAGGTGGGATTCACTTGGACACCAATAAAATAGTGGAATTCTTAAATTATTGTGGCATTGTATCCCAATCAAATAAAATAACACACTCTATGTCACAACATACCAGATGATACTTTTTTTGGTTGTTGCTGGGAACAGTAATTCGTTGAACAAAAGAAGGGAAAGCCTTCTATGAACGTCCACAGCGGCGAATGCAATGGTAAGGAATTTTTATCTCGGGTACAAAAGTTTCTTATTCTAGGTATAAAGGTTTCTTACCATAGGTACTTAAGATCCTTATTATGGGTAAAAAGCTCTCTTACCACAAGTACAAAAGTTTCCTTATTATGCATACAAAGCTCCCTTACCATAAGTGCAAAGATTATTTATCATGGGTAAAACCACAAGCGATTTTGATTTGGTACAATATTTTATTACCTTGGTACAAACATTTCTCATAAGAGTGCAACGCTTTCTTACCAGGTACAAACATATCATAAAAGGGTACAATATTTCTCGCATTGGTACAAATATTTTTTACCTTAGTACAAACATTTCTTACCAATGTATGTCAAGTATTTGATTGTATGGAAGAATTCTCCTTTTAACCATTGGCAAAAATAAAAGTAAAGAATAATATCAATTGGAATGGCCTAGAGATATTGCAATTAGCATCCCATTAGGCCAGATTGTGAAATATAAAATTAGCGAATCTAGAGGTGTAGTTAGAGCATCCACAATGGGCAACTTTCATATACAGGTGGGAGGACACTAACAATGGTATATAGTGAGACGGCATAGAGAATACCGTGTACCACCCAGACGGCACAAGCATAGCCGTCTGAGATTAAATAATGTGCCACAAAATAAATAAATAAAAATCCAAATGGCACAAACAATGTCGTTTGGGAAGCACGCGGCATTGTGTGTGTCGTGTCGTGGTGAGTGGTGATAAAACGACACAAATGTGTGTCATGTGGTGGTACGCCTAAGTTTCACTAATGTACAAGCCAAACGGCACACATTTGGCTTGTAGATTAGTAAAACTTAGGCGTACCACAAACTTAAGTTCCACTAAGCTTCACTATCCTATACATTAGTTATACCTACACCATTGTTAATGGCTTATTACTAAATTATCCTAAATTGTCCCGGGTTCCTTACCCATTGTTGATGCTCTAAGATAAACAGATTGACCGCGATTTCAAAAAATACACAGCCTGAAAACCGACCTTAATTGACTTTCTTTGGGGTTTTGAAACTTGAAAAATTTGAGTAAAAAGGACCGGACCGAACAGAACATTGAACGAACCGTTTTCACCCTCTAGCAAAGCAAGACTTTTGCTAATTCTGTAATTCATCTCCCTGATAATCACTGCCAGTGTGGAAGCATTGATTCTAATTGCCACATCGGAATTGACTTTAACCCAAACAGGGAGGGCAGCTTACAACACAAGTTTTTCATGGAAAATCTTAATGAAAACCGCAGAGATGGCTCTCCTCATAAGAAATTCCAAGATTTTCCTTTAGGTCATGAAACGCATATCTCATGATACCTTAATGTGTCTAAAAATTTATCCTCTCACACTCTACGAATTTCTCTTAAAACCTTATAAATATCACTTGCTCTTAATTTCCGTCTCTTTGTCCTACCAGCTTGAGAACATATATTGCTCCGAAATTCCCATTCGACTGCGACTCCCAAAAAGAAAAGGTAAAAAAAATGGAAGTTTTTATTAATTTTTTTTTATTGAATTTTTTTTTTTTTTTTTTATAAAGTAGTATGCTTAAACTTTGGAGTTCAAATGTGCTTTAGGGTGAACAAGAAGTATTCTCAGGACATGTGTAGTTAATGGCATGTTGTTTCAAAAAAATTATTTTAGTCTTAATTGAGCCAATTTATAAGTATTTTAATGATGTAATGCGATTTTTTTGAGCTCCTTTCTTTGGGAATATATGAATTGATTTGGTTTTGTATCTTTTGATCATGTTATGATTTTAAAGCTTAGGTTTTTTAATTGAAACATGATTGAAATTACATCAATCTGTTAAAATGTTCTGATTTTAACATATGATTCTGATGGTGCATTTGATAATTAATTGTTTTCAGGGCGTTAGGGTGGTTACTGCTTTTCACTTGCCTTGTATTTCATGGTCATATAGCTAGCTATAAATTACATTTACATATACTTTCACAGTTTGAGAGTGATACCCTTGCCAAGTTTACGTTTTGCTTAATGCGTTTGGACACTGATATTGGTGTCCTGTAATTTGTGTTAGTGTGCTTTCTAGATTACTCCAGTGTTGCTTTTGCTCCCCCCCTTTTTAGTCCTTAATTCCGCTGTATACAACAACCAAAATAAAAAATAAAAAAAAATTGCTTTTGCAATTCGAATAATTACTCGTTTTTTATTTTTTATTTTTAATGTCCATGGGCACGGACAATTTCTAGTGTCTCATATACATGGTACATTAGCATGTTACCGTTTGCGTGTAAAGTGGTTTTTTTGTTAGTGTTTTGTTGCTAGTATGTCTGAAACAGACATGGATAACACGATTGTGAAAAAGGAAGAGATGAAATCCTCTGGAATAAATCAGATGCCGAGAATCACAAAAACTACAAATGGGGACGCTGTTGGTATGTATTGTTTGGTTCTTATTTCTTTTTGGTTGCAAATCACAGACACTTTTTATGTTAATGCTGAAAATCTCATATGAAGGTCTTAAGGGAAAAAAAAATTAAAAATTTATGCAAATAGATGCAATCATATATATGTAATTTAAGTTTTGCTTGTGATTTATTATTTGTGATTTCTGTACTTTGCAGCAATTTTAAGATCGTTAAGAGACGAGCCACCGGCTCATTTCTCTTTTAAAGTAGAATCCTTCTCTCTATTGTCAAAAACAAGTCTTGAAAAATTGGAATCAGATGTTTTCGATGCTGGAGGTTACAAATGGTGAGACTGGTTCTTGTATTCCTTACCTAATCATTTTTTTCAACAATTCTGCTTTATCTTTGAAAAACTGTACCTAGTCCCAATCATTTTTTTTTTTTTTTCCCTTTTTAAATTTTTTCGTTTGTCTTAGGAGATTGTCTCTCTATCCAAAGGGGAATGCAAATGGAAATGGGAAGGATCATATCTCACTTTACCTTGTAATTGCTAATACAAACAACCTCTCTGGTGGTTGGGAGGTTTTTGTCACTATAAAATTTTTTGTTTTTGATCATATCAATGACAAGTTCTTAACAATCCAAGGTAATTAACTCTTACCATATTATTAGTTATATTCTTCCATTTTCGTACAAATGTGTATGTACACATATGTGAATTAATAGTGATTTTGTAAAACCTCTGTACAGATGGAAAACTAAGGCGGTTCAACAACATGAGGACACAATTTGGATTTGATCAGTTACTTCCTCTCAGTACTTTCAATGATGTGTCTAATGGCTACCTTGGTGTCGATTCTTGCATATTTGGAGCCGAAGTTTTTGTCTATAAATACACTGGCAGAGCAGGGTGTGTATCAATAATGGAACCTAAAGACAATACTTTCACTTGGACTATTGATAGCTTTTCAACATTACTAGATAGAGATTACGTGTCTAATGAGTTCAACATTGGAGGGTGCAAATGGTACATGCTTTTAATTTTATGCCTTTCAAAGTTGAAATTATAGCAGATTGAATTTCTAGTTTCTGCTTTTGTTGTGGCTTTTGTTGTGGGTTCAGGAAGTTGAGGCTCTATCCGAAAGGATTGGCGGAGAAAAAGTTTGTATCCCTCTTTTTGGAAATAGTTGATTGGGTATCTGAATCTCCTGTCCAAAGATTATACGCAGAATGCGTACTACGAATCATGGACCAAACTGCCAATGATCATTTCGAGATTGGATGTGAGCCTTTCTGTTGTATCCTAAAAGGCTAAACTTTGCATACTCTAATCTTTGAGTTGGTTCACAAACAATTTGTCATTCCTCCTGATTTTTACTCTTTTATTTGTTTTGCTTCTAAATTGTGTTTGATTCTACCAAAAGTAATTTTTGCATTTTTTTTTTCTCTTGCAGATCAACATTGGTTTTCCACCTCGACTAGGTTCGCGGGTCAACGTAAGTTCTTGTTGCTGAGTCATCTAAATGAGCCAGCCAATGGTTACAAATTGAACAATACTGTGATTATGGAAGCAGAACTTAAGATCGTGGCCGTAGAAAAGAATTTCTAAGAGAATTGACTAGTATGGCTTACCTTGGTTCCAATGCTTGAATCCCTGTGTGAGTTGAGCTGGTGTAGAAAAGAATTACGTTTACCTTATGTTTTTCTAATTTCTATTATGATTAGTTCCAATTATAACTCAATTTATGTTCTTACATTCAGTTGGTTCTGATGTAATTGCTTCTGGAGTATTTCTAATAACAATTTAAGAGTCATGACTCGGTCTACGGGGACATAGATAAATGATCTCATGTGTCAGTGACAAACCGGGTGAATCCAATGACTTCAGCATAAAGTGGTTAAGTCACAATGGGAGTTCTTTGTTAGGAATATAGTGTCGAATATTTAATGTAATACTGTAGTTATTTTAATGACAGTGTGTAATAAGTCAATAAAATCTAACATTTATGCCTCCTAAAATTAGGGAAGACATTCTTACACATCAACAACACACCCAAGTGTTAGTAAGGTTACGCAAATGACATGGCATAACCGATGCAATGAAGAATTTCTCCTCACTGTGGTACAATTTTATCTTCTTTAAGAAGTCTTCTTTTTTTATTTTAATGACAATCTTTAAGAATTCTTTGAGAAAAAAGATAACCTTTTTATGTGTAATATATGTGAAAATGTGATTTGACAAATGAAGGACTGGGAAAGTTTTGTAGGTGTATTAAGGTTATTATGTGGCATTCTAATATGGTATATTTTAGCTAATGGAAATTGATTATTTGAGTGGAATTCATGCATCATGACCCACTCGCATGGATCTCACTCAAGTAACTCACTCCAATTGGCTAGAGATTGAAATATCAGCATGCATGCCACATGGTACCCTCAAGGTACCTAAAAACTTCTCGATAAGTTTCCTGTGACATACTGAGTTATAACCTAACTTATCTTTAATGTAGTTTATAACTACAACTACAAGCAATCCTCCAATTAAGAGTTTAATGGTGCCTAATGCCTATTTTTACATTTTGGGATGCAAATTAATAGTTAATATTCCTTGATCCCTATTACTCTGATTCCATTTTTGGAATACACAGCTGAACTACTATAGTTTTTGAGAACATTCTCTTTTTATTTCTCTAAGTTCTGAATCCTTTTGAATTAGAATTCCAGTTATGCTGTTATTCTATTTGTTCTTTCACTGCTTCTTCTGACATTTAGGGTATGTTTGATAACCCAATTAAGTGCTGAAAATGAAAAGATTCATCAGTTATTCTTTTTCAGTGCGTTTGATAACATACCACTTAATTGAAAAAGCAGCCAAAAAATCACTAAAAACTTTCAGTGAAAAATTTCTACTGAAAATAATCACTGAATGCATTCTATTTCAGTAGTTGAAGCACAATTTTTAGTATTACAAATTCAATCACTTAAAATTTTAAGTACTTAAAATCCAGCACTTAATTTTCAGTTTTATCAAACGCACCCTTAGTAAATAAGGGTGACAATTAATTGGGGCACAACATTCATACAACTTTCATACAACCTCCTCATAAGATGTGTTTATCTCTTTCCTGTGTCACTGTGGGGTCCAGTGACATCACATGAGAGAGATAGACACATCTTTTGGGGAGGTTGTATGAAAGTTGTATGAAGGTTGTGTCCCAAATATTACTCTAATTGATAGGGTAATACTTGGCTCATAACTAGGTAGATAAAATATGCTAATTTTTTACACTAATTATGCAATTCAAGACCCCCTTTTTTTCTCTTCCGCCCTCTCCCCCCCCCCCTAAATAAAGAAAGAAAGAATTCTGACTAAAAGTTAAAGGCATGTTTGGTTGTCACTTGAATTTGAATAGTTTCATTCAGATTTCATGTTGAATCCTGAAGCAAATTAATCACCATAAATTACTCCATTTATAAAATTAATCACCATAAATTACTCCATTTATAAAAACAATAATGCTTGGGGCACCAAAGGACACAAAGAACTTCCACAAAATGAGTGGAAAGTCTATGTGGCACACTGGAACCCGCCAGCAATTAACCATTATTTTCATTAAGAAAAATGCTAGACCCACACAATAAACCACACATTTTTTTCACACACTTCTTTAAATGCTTGTACCTTGTGCTGTATAAGTGGGGCACAAAAAAGTGTAAAAAATTCAAGCAGCACAAGGTACAAGCATTTAAAGAAGTGTGTGGAAAAAGTGTGTGGTTCATTGTGTGGGTGTAGCATGACTCTTTCATTAATTGCTAGTGGGTCCCAGTGTGCCACATAGACTTTCCATTCATTTTGTAGAAGTTCTTTGTGTCCTTTGGTGCCCCAAGCATTATTCTTATAAAAATAGAAAATTTCACCATATTTCTTCTTATGTGGCTCATCACCATAAGGAAAGGGCCTCTACATCTCTGTAGTTCCAACTTATGAAGGATTAACATTCTATGATTTTGCAAAATTAGTTCCTCCATTTCAACTTATGCACTCCAAAGGCATTTCATTCCAACTATTTTACTCTATTGTCTATGAGTGACAAACTATGTTTCCATTTACATACCATGTGTTTCCATTCCTAGGTACAATTCTTAGCCTAATTGTTGGTATTAGATTAGTTTTGTTTTATTTCATTTGCAGCTCATCACTGCAGTACTAAAGAAGAAGAAAAAAAATGCTCTTTTTCCATACTGCAAAAAACTTCCGAGTATAAAGAAATGAAAGTGCCACAAAAGTATTTTCTTCAATGTTCTCTTTGTGTTTCCTTCGCTAAATTCAAGTTCATGAATCAAACACAATAAATTCAAATTCATGAACGAAACGGAGACTTAGATGGAGACCATGCATCTTTGAATTAGAGGAAAATCAATCCGAAGTGCAGGTAAATATGATCGTAACACCAATTTCCTAGGCTAGATTTTCAAGCTATTAAAATGTGTCACTCTTTTTTTGCTAAAATTAAAATGTGTCACTCTTTTTTTGCTAAAATTAAAATGTGTCACTCTGTATGCAATTTTAAGTTCTAATTCTGTATGGTCAACTTTGGCAATAGTTCACTATCTTTGTTTTGTTAATCCGTTTTTATAATGGAAACCAATTTTCAACACAACCTGACTTTTTGCTTTTCTTTTTGAACCAAAGAAAAAGAAAAAGAAAAAGAATTTTTTTTTCTTTTTTCCTTTCTAAAAAAGAAAAGTTGACATAGTGATCAAGGTGACTCTGGGTTAGTACTAGTTGTGCAACTTTTGAAGCGCACTTAACTATGGTGGGCACCAATTAACAAAGTGGTTTCTTTTTCATATACTCCGTAATTAATTTCCTATCAAATGCTTTATGTTCTCACGATAGACTTTTCAAATTTCTAGACTTGTTCATATAATCCGAAGAAATGCATTTTCTAGCCATTCCAAACAATTATTGAAAAACTCTAATATACATTTCCATCAGTGTATACCTCTTCTCTATCGAATATAATTAAGGGGGATGATTATTATTTTTATTTTTTTTAAATGACTCTTAGACATCATCAAAAGAAAAAGAACAAAAAATATATATATCTAAGGTTCAATTGAATGGGCTCTGTATCTTTGGATTTCACCAATTTAATGGATAAGACATTTTGCACATTGAGATATGCCATCATGGGTCCAATTTTTTGCAAACGTGATATTTCACTCTCCCTCCCACAAGAAATTTTAATTCACCCAATAGAAGTGAGCTACTCTCTTTAACCCATTTAATCTTTTTTTTTTTAAGAGCATTTTTGTGTTCACCCATTACCCACCTAACTCTCTCATTGGCCAATGCAGTGGGATCCAGGAGCTTACACCATTAATTAATTCTCATTTAATTTATGGATCTCACTGCATTAGCCAATAGGAGAGTTAGGTATACATTTTTTTTTTGTTTTTTGATTGTCCCAAAATTATTGTTTACTACTCCCTCTGTCCCATATTAAGAGTCTTTGATGCCATTTGTTGATGTCTCATTTTAAGAGTCCTCTTTGAAAAGTCAAAGTACTTTAATACACACTTTTCAAATTTGTCTATATTATATCCAACTCTTCCCTCTTTTTTTTTTTGATGTGACACTATAATTTTGAATTTTAAAAAGGACACTATTGGAAAGTTGAAAATCTCACCAAAATCAAGAGTGTCCCCTTAATAAGTTGAAATTTCTAAAAGAGACTCTTAATATGGGACGGAGGGAGTATAAGTTTTCAAGGATGTATTCATAATATAATTATATTAAAAAAAAAATGCTAAATATGAAACTGGAACAATGACATTACTTTCATTAATGTGAAAATACCAAACAAAAAGTCTATGTGAGAAAAAATAATAATAATAAAACAACACTAAAACTAAAACTAAAACAAAAACAAAAACAAAAACAAAATGTTAACTATGGATCAATGACATTACTTTCATTAATGTGAATGTAATTTTATGTTCCCATGATCACATAAAATGCGATAGGGAAAGTATTTAGATGAGAAGATCATTTTTGGTCACCTGGATGATATGTGTGCTATCATAGTAATAATGTTGATAATACATGGACAGCATGAGAATAGAATGTAACACATATTATCTAATGAATGTCTGAATTTCAAGCAAATTTTTTTTTTTAATAAATGTCTAAATAAAGCAATGCGTGACCAAAAATTAATTGATAACAAAAATGCTCTCTTAAATGAGGCTCATGCCTCAACACCCACATAAACAAAACTTCAAAATTGGAGAGGATATGGTATTTCATACGAATCCAAACTTCTAAGCAGTATAGAAAACTTCAAAATTTATTAATAACTTTACATATATGACATGTTATATACCCATTTACCCACCAACAATGTTAGGGTCATATTCATCTACATCTAAAAAGCATTCACATCTTGAAGTGGACCAATGAGAAGATACTGACAGTGAATCCCGCAGTCTCTATCTCTCTTCTCATTGGTCCACCGCAGGATGTAGATGCTTTTTGGATGTGGATGGGTGTGACCCTAACATTGTTGGTTCGGTTTGGTTTGGACAAATTCGGTTCGATTTTGTTCAGTTCAGTTTGGAGAAATGTGAACTGAAACTGAACTGAATTATACTTCGGTTCGGTTCGATTTTGGTCAATTCGGTTCGGTTCAGTTTAGAAATTCGGTTAACTGAATTTTAAAAAAACTATACTTTCTTTTCTTTTTTTATTTTTCATTTTCACGACTTTTTTTATGTTTTTTTTTCCATTTATCTTTCATATTATAAAGTAAACATATGTTTATATTTACTTATATATAATATACTTATATTTTTGTAATATTATACAGTTGTAAATAAAAATATATTAATAATATACAAAACTAAAAAAAAATTTGATTTTTCGGTTCAGTTTGGGACAGTGTAACTGAAAACCGAACAGAAAAAATATATATATAGTTCGGTTTGAAACTGAACTGAAATTTTTTACTGAATTAACTGAACTGAGCTATTTGCCCACCCCACTAAATACAGTCGAATTTCATTTCCTTTTTAAAAATTTTTCTTTTTTCTAATGAGAATTTAAATTTTTTTTAAGGCACTTTCAAGGAGGATTTTCATTTCCTTTAAAACCCTACATCACGACTCCCTAATTTTCAGCAAACCCCTCTCTCTCTCTCTCTCTCTCTCTCTCTCTCTCTAGGCCCCCATCAGTCATCCAATATCATCGCTCCGACCAGCTTCTTTTAGTACATGGCTTGAAATTCCAAAAAAAAAAAAAAAGGTAAAAAGGGGGTTTGTTTGATTTTGTTGATTTCTCCGATTTGAATTAGAATGGGTTACTTGCTTCTTACCTATCAAGAGGAAACAAGATTAAAATGATTCAATTTTATTCAAAGCTTTTGAACTCAATTCTTCTCTGTTCTTCTACCCCAAAGAACATTTTTCATTAATGCTCTGTTTGGCTTTTTGCATGAAAAAATAGGATTTAAAAAGGGGTTTCAAGGTTTAAACTTTATTGCCTCATACATTAATTATTGCTTTGAATTACAGTTCCTAGCCATTTTCATGTTCTAAATTTATTTCTGATATTTTAATTTTTCTAATTTATTAAAATAGGATATTTTAATTTATTTCTAAAAAAAATTTCTTAATAAAGCCAACTTTTATATTCTTGAAGTATTTACCAGAGGCGTGTAACTGTGTTGCCTCTACTGATATTTGATTTTTTTTTTTAATCCCTTTCTTTTGGAATATATGAATTGATTTGGTTTTGTATTTTGTGATCATGTTATGTTTTTAGAGCTTAGTTCTCGAGTGAAACATTATTGGAATTTTATCAACCTGTCGAAAAGTTTTGATGTTTACATGATTTGATGATTCTGATGGTGAATATGATAATCAATTGTTTTGTAGGATCACATATTGACTACAATTTTTGTGGTGCTTATGGGCACGGGCAATTCCTAGTGTCACTTGTATATACATGGTTTATTAGCGTGTTACTGTCCGCATGTAACAGAGTTTGTGTGTTTTGTTGTTTATTTATTTATATCAGGCACATATAACATGATTGTGGAAGTGGAAGAGATGAAACCCTCTGGAGTACAAAGGATGCAGATAAATATAAATTCTACAAATGAGGACACTATTGGTATATATTGATTGGTTCCTATTGCACTTTGGTTGTGAATCACAGTCACTTGTCATGTTTGTTGCCTAACAATCTCATATGAATGATAAGGGGAAAAAAAAAACAGTAATGTAACAATAACTCTAATCATATATGCTGTAATTTAACTTTTTATTTGTTATAGATTATTGATCACTTCTATACTTTGCAGCGATTTTAAGATCGTATATGATCTATCAAAAAGTTTTGATTTTTATGTGATTTTGATGATGAATTTGATAATCAATTGTTTTCAGGGCATTAGGTTTACTGCTTTTGCCTTGCATTTCATGGTCATAGCTTTCTATAAATTTCATTTAGGGTAAATTACGCTGACACCCCCTGAGGTTTGGCACTTTGTCACAAACATCCCTTGAAGTTTTTGACATGACACTCAATTGTCAATGTTGCCCCCTTAACGCTGTAAATAGTGTATCGTAAAAAGACTGTTATGCCCTTTATTGAAAGTGAATAAAATGCCCAATTACATCCCTACCCCTCCTCTCTCTCTCTCTCTCTGTCCTTTATTTGCCCTAAACGGCCAATCGCTACCACCCACCACCATGACCATCCAATTTTCCGATCAATCCCAAATTCTCTGTAATTGACACTACACCCACAATACAACTACTATCCATCTCCACTCTCAAATCCACCTCTGTTTCTCTCTCTATAAAAACTCCTTAATTTCTCAAATGGATGATCAATCGGATCAAACCCATCAACCAAATCACCTCTAGATCATCAGAACACGAAACATACTCTTCGGAAAGAAGGCATGATCGATCAAATCAAGCGCGAAATCTCAGTTATGAGACTAGTTCAACACCTACATATCGTCGAATTGAAGGAAGTATGAGAGTGGTTGCTTCACACACAGTGTGGGACGCCGGCCTGTGTTGCCCCTGAGGTTTTGAGGAAAAAAGGGTACGATGGGGCGAGCTCCGATTTGTGGTCTTGTGGTTGCTTGTTGGGTTTCTTCCACAAACAAGCATATGCGATTCTTAACAAGAAAGGTGATCTCTCTCTCTAAGACCCACTTTGGTTTTCTCTCTTTCTCTCTCTACCCTGAACCAGACCAACCAGTACAAACCCTTCATTAAGCCAATAATTCGCCCATTAATCTACCCCAAAAACCCAAATCAAACCACCTCATCGCACCATGGTGCCACTCTCGTCCACTTTGCCGCAATGCCATTGCCGCCAATGTGATGAGGAGAGTATGAGAGAGAAGATTGAATTTGGGATTTTGTTGTTGATTCAAGTTACTTGGTTTGCTTCTTGTTTTTGTGTTATATTCATTTATAGATATGTGAACAATTAATCACTATATAGATATAGATGTCTATTGTCTGGTGATGAATCTGATTTCAATTTGATGATAGAGATTTAAAAAGAATTAAAATTAAAAACAATTTTTTAGTATTCCATGAACATGAATCTGACTGATATTTGTTAAATAGGATTCTGATTTGCTAAATAACCACTTTCAGGAGTTAGATAGACAATACATCAAAACAAGTCCTTAATAAAATTGAACAATAGTAAATTCTCCACAAGTTGTGAATTCTTTTCTCTGAGGTTTTAGTTTAATGAAAATCTTAAATTTTTGACCACGTATAATA
Organism: Hydrangea macrophylla; assembly: GCA_033977485.1. Classification (NCBI taxonomy): domain Eukaryota; kingdom Viridiplantae; phylum Streptophyta; class Magnoliopsida; order Cornales; family Hydrangeaceae; genus Hydrangea; species Hydrangea macrophylla. The sequence goes on from CM066992.1 coordinate 92,996,519, forward strand.
GATTTTCATGGATGTATTTAGCTTATAGTAGATTTTCTTATTGGGTTTTCAGGGGATGATGAGTTCTATTCTGGGGGTTCTGTTTACTCAATGGATTCAAGCCTTTGTTTTCTTATTGTGTATATGTGTGTGTGTGAGTGTGTGTGTGTGTGTGTGTGTGTGTGTGTGTGTGTGTGAAAGAAGAAGAAGATAAGGGTATTTTGGACATTTTGAAAAATTAACTTGCTAATGTCAGCCATTTTCTAACGCCAGTTAACGGCAAGGGGTGCCAGTGTTACCAATCCACAAACCTGAAGGGAGGTCAGTGTAACCTAAAAAACCTCAGGGGGTGTGAGTGACAAAACGCCAAATCTCAGGAGGTGTCAGTGTAATTTACCCTTTCATTTACGTACTTTCACAAGTTGAAAGTGATACCCTTGTTACCCAAGTTGACATTTTGCCTAATGCGTTTGGACATTGTCATTGACTTCATGTAATTCTGTTTGTTTGCTTTCTACATTACCCCTGCAATTGCCTTGGTTAGTTACTTTTTTTTTCATTTTCTTTTTTGTGTTCATGGTGCCCATGGGCACATGCAATTCCTAGTGTCTTATTAGTTTATATGCATAGTATATTAGCGTGTAAAAGGATTTATGTGTGTGTTTAGCTGTTTGTATGTGTACCTCAGACAATAACATGATTGTGGAAGTGGAAGAGATAAAATCCTCGGGTATAAATCGGATGCAAAGAAATACGAACTCTACAAATGAGGATGCTATTGGTATGTATTGTTTGGTTCCTATTTCTCTTTGGTTGTGAATCACAGTCACTTGTATCTTTATTGCTGAACAATCTCATGTGAACATTAAAGAGGAAAAAAAATGTAAAAATAACTCTAATCATATATAATGTGATTTAACTTTTGTCTAATTTGCAGCAATTTTAAGATCGTTGAGAGATGTTCCACCTGCTCATTTCTCTTTTAAAGTAGAATCTTTCTCACTATTGTCAAAAACAAGTCTTGAAAATTTTGAATCAGATGTTTTTGATTCTGGAGGTTACAAATGGTGAGTTTTGTTCTCTTCTATTTGTTACCTTATCATCTTGTCAACAATTTTGTTTTATCTTACCAAATCATTTTTTTCTTTTCTTCCATTTTTATGTTTTCTTGTAGGAGATTGTCTATGTACCCGAAGGGAAATGCAAAAAGAAATGGGAATGATCATGTCTCACTTTACCTTGTAATTGCTGATACAAAGGACCTCCCAAGTGGTTGGGAGGTTTTTGTCACTTTTAAATTTTTTGTTTTTGATCATACCAATGACAAGTTCTTAACAGTCGAAGGTAACTCTTACCATATTATTGGTTGAACTCTTCCATTCAGTACAAAATATGTATTAACAATTGTGAATTGATAATATGCGCATAAAACGTGTGTACAGATGGAAAACTAAGGCGGTTCAACAACATGAGGACAGAATGGGGATTTGACCGGTTACTTCCGCTCAATACTTTCAATGATTTGTCTAATGGCTACCTTGATGTCGATTCTTGCATATTTGGAGCCGAAGTTTTTGTTCACAAGTACACGGGCAGAGCAGAGTGTTTATCAATAGTGGAACCTAAAGACGAGACTTACACTTGGACTATTCATGATTTTTCAACATTACAAGATAAAGAACACTATTCTGATGAGTTCACCATTGGAGAGCGCAAGTGGTAACGTACTTCCTTTTCACTTTCTGCATCTCAGAGTTGAAATTATAAGAGATTGAATTTTTAGTTTATGCTTTTATTGTGGCTTTTGTATTGAGTTCAGGAAGTTAAGGCTCTATCCGAAAGGATATTTGGAGAAAAAATTTGTATCGTTCTATTTGGAAATAGTTGATTTGGTAGCTGAAGCTCCTGTCCAAAGAGTTTATGCGGAATACAAACTACGAATCATGGACCAAACTGCCAATGATCATGTCGAAATGGAATGTGAGCCTTTTGTATTTTAAGCCAAATTATATTCTCTCAACTGCAATACATTTTCTATTTGTTACTTACAATCCATTTGTCCAGATATTTACGCTTTCCTTCATTTTTAATTTTTTTTTTATTGTTTGTTTGTTTGTTTTTGTGTTTTTTTTTTTTTTTTTTAAATTTCTGAATCTCTGTCTGAATCTATGGAAAGTTTACTTGCGAAATTCCCTTGCAGGTCAACATTGGTTTTCTGCTTCGAGTAAATGTTGGGGTTGTCGGAAGTTATTGCCGCTGAGTTGTTTAAATGGCCCAGCCACGGGCTACAAATTGAAGAATATTGTGATTGTTGAAGCAGAAATTAAGGCCGTGGCTGTAGTTAAGAGTTTGTAATGAGAAAATTTGAAGGTGCTTATCATAGATTTTTTTGATACCAATGGTTGATATACCTTGGTCTCAATGCTTTGATCCCAATATTGAGTACCCAGTTAAGCTGGTTTAGTTGTTCAGACTTTAGAATTGTACTGAGAACATATTGGTCAGTTGTATGCTTAACATTTACATTTTGTTTTTTTCTCTCTCGTGTACCCATATGTTTTTGCATTCAGTTGATTCTGATCTAGCTTCTCGGATATTTTTTTTAACGTGAACAAGAAAGAGAAATAAGTTTTATTAATTCTTAAGATGGTGTTAGAAAAATATAGTTTAACAACTATATTAATTGATGTTAACCTACAATTTAAGGCTCTTTTCTTTAATGTATAGATAATATATAGATATGTATATATATATACATATATACAAAAAGGGCAATATGAAAAGGCGAAAGGGTAATTTGGTTATTCGATTTAACAAAAAGAGTAATTTGTAAAAGGCTTAAGGGTAATTTGATTATTCAATTTGTAATTGTACATATTGGAAACTTTGATTTTAGGCTCTTTTCTTTAACGTATAGATAAATATATATATATACACACACACACACGGGCGCGCGCGCACACTTGTACATACAAAAGGGTAATTTGGTAATTTGATTTATCAAAATGGTAATTTGTAAAAGGTATAAGGGTAATTAGATTATTTATTATATATATGCATATATATATATATGTATATATATATCGTAATATAATAAAAGGGTTTTTCATATTTCAATTTAACAAACGGAAATTTATAATTGTAATTTGATAATCATATTTAACAAGAGGGTAATTTGGTAATTTAATTTATAATTGCACACACTTTAAGTACATAAATAATAATACTAATAAATTATACTATGTATTAAGGCTCAAACAAACCTTAAATTTCAAAAGTAACCTAATGCTTATTTAGAAAAGTGACGTAAGACTTGTTTGATAATTCATAGATTCCTTAAAAGTTGCCTTAAGGAGCAAACAAGTCTTGCTAAATAAGCATTAATTTACAAAAATAATCTAAGGCATGCTTGGTAATTCAAAGATTCCCTGAAACGATATCTTAAGGCTCAAAGAAGACTTGTCAAACAAGCCTCAAGTTACTATTGGATAGTAACTTGATGTGGATTGATTGGTGTGAAATTACCAAATAATCAAATTAGAAATAAAAAAGATCAATAAGGCCAAATTAATTTGACATCTTTAAAGACTATTCCATTTAAACCTCTTTCATATAAAATAGGGGTGGGGCCAGCGCAAAGTGCGGGGCGACGAATTGTACAATATAATTAATAGGGTACTATGAAAGTATAAAATGAAATTTTTAGGGTATACAAAAATAAATTTATGTGTATGTGTAATTTAAAGACATGTGTGTGAAATTAAATTTATAAATTACATTTATAGGTATGTGTGTGTGTAATACATGAATATAAAAAATAAAAAAAAATTTAATTTAAAGGGGTGTGTGTGTAAAGTAAATTTATTAAATTAATTTAAAGGTGTGTGTAAGTGATGGGGGGGGGGGGGGGGGGGGGGGAGGGTGGGGTTGCTTGTGTTTGTGTAATATGAAAATATAAAAGGTATTAATGTGTAGGGGGAGAAGGGGAAAAAAAAGATGAAATTAAACTTTATGTGTGTGTAAATGAAACTTATGTATGTGTGTAATAAAATTAAATTTCTAAGGTATGTGTATAAAATTAAGGATTAATTATCTTTCACCCCATGTGGTTAGGCCCATTTTCACTTTACCTCATGTACTTCAAAAGTGGACATTTACCCTCCTGTGGTTTTGGATTAAAATGAAACTGTAAAAATTTATCTAAAAATAGCTCCACACAGGTACTAATGTTAAAATTAGCCCCAGGAAGGAGATTTTAAGTGTCAAAATTAACTCCACATAGGCAGTTAATCCCAAAATTAGCCTCATAAATGAGCTAGGTGCTAAAAATTAGCCCTGGATAGTTTGGTTAAATGGCAGCGTTATCGCCACATAGGGGTTTTGTTTCAAAATTAACCTCACAAAAGGGGTTAAGTGTTAATATTTTTGGTTAATTTTAGAATTTGCATCAGTTTTGAGGGAAATATTTACAGTTTCACTTTATTCCAAAGATACTGGGGGGTAAATGTCTACTTTTGAAGTACAAGGGGGGTAATTGAAAATGGGCCTAACCACAGGGGGGGGGGGGGTTAAAATGTAGTTAACCCTAAAATTAAATTGAAGAAATTTTTTGAGAAAAACAATACCAAAAACACAAACAAATGTTAGTGCTTTGATTGAGAAAACCAAAAAAACAAAAACAAAACCAAACAAAATAAAATAAACCAAACAAAGCATAGCCCAGTTCAGGCTGTGTTGTGTCTTGCTTGTGTTAGTGGTTTATTTGGGAAAACCCAAAAAGTAAAAACAAAACCAAACCAAACAAAACAAGTTAGTGACTTGTTTGGGAAGAACGAAAAAACGCGCAAACCACAAAGCCGAAAAGTGGTTGTGCCAAACAAGGCACAACTTACAATTGTTGAGTGTTGGGTTTTTTGAACCAAATTGTAAATATTTATAATTATTGGGTGAAAAGTTGATTGAAACATCATTTATAGATTAATTTAATTTTAAAGTTGAACCATATTGTAAATATTTGTAATTATTATTTGAAAAGTTGATTGAATCATCATTTCTAGATTAATTAAATTTTAAAAGTTGACCTAATAGTAATAAATGTTGTTTTGTGGGTGAAATGACCAACCTACCCTCACAAAATGACAAAAACTTAAAGTTATCATTAAAGAAAAATGGAACAAAAAAGGAAAATAAAGATAAAATTGTCATTTAAAACAAATCCAAAATACCCAAATTGGACAATTTCAATTGAGAATAAGCCTCTTTTATATAAAGTTGTTGTTGTTGATGTTGATTTAAAAGTTGACATAATAGTAATAAATGTTGTTTTGTGGGTGAAATGACCAACCTACCCTCACAAAATGACAAAAACTTAAAGTTATCATTAAAGAAAAATGGAACAAAAAAGGAAAATAAAGGTAAAATTGTCATTTAAAACAAATCCAAAATACCCAAATTGGACAATTTCAATTGAGAATAAGCATCTTTTATATAAAGTTGTTGATAGTGTAGACATAGACCAAAAAGCTCTTACATCTACAATCAAACCCTAGCACAATTACCACCTCCCCTTACCACCTCTGGCCACCACTCGGCAACCTCCGGCTTCCACCGTTGCCACTTCCAGCGACCTACCCTTGCTTCACCTGAACTCCGGCAACCACCCCCCCACATACCTCACCAAAGATTCGGCGACTTCCCCCACATAGAAATATTAAGTGAAATTTCACATAACTTAATCATCTATTAAGTGAAAGGAAGTAAATTGAAATTTCACTTAATAGATTCAAATCTTTGGCTTAAGAAGAAGAAGTAGCAGAAGATATTGAAGAAGATGGAGTTGAAGTGGATGTTGATGGATCTTCTGATAATGGAGGGGAAGATGATCCTTTTGGTGCTTCTTGGGGTTACCATCTTAGCCCACGGAAACCTTAGCTTCAAAGTAGGAGCAAGAGGAAAAAGGAGAAGAATAGGAGCAAACCCATCCCCAAACGGAAGTAGGACTTCCCCTACTTTCCTTAATTAGTAAGCTACAGTTGGTTTGGTTCCGTGTTTCCTTTTGTTTTTCTTCCATCTGTGTAATCTAGCATGTATTTTGAGCTTATTTGTATATCCTGAAGTATGCTCCTTGTACTTTGTCCATCTTTCTTTTCGTTAATTAACCATTTTTTCGAAAAAATAATTTCACGAGTCAACAGAAGTTCTTGTCAGTAAGTCGTCTAAATGGGCCAGCCAATGGATACAAATTGAAAGATACTGTGATTGTGGAAGCAGAATTTAAGATCGTGGCCTTAGAAAAGAATTTCTAAGAGAAGATTAGTGTGGCGTACCTTCATCCCAATGCTGTTATATCCCAGTGGAACTTGAGGTGGTGTAGAAAAGAATTACGTTTACCTTATGTTTTTCTATTGTCTATTATGTATAATTAGTTCAAATTATAACTCAATTTACGTTCTTACATTCAGCTGGTTCTGTTATAATTGCTTCTCAGATGACTCGGTCTATTGGGACATAGAGAAATTATCTCATGTGACACTGACAAACCGTGTGATTCCAATGATTTCAGCATAAAGAGGTTAAATAACAGTGGGAGTTCATTGTTAGGGATATAGTGTCAAATATTTATTGTAATAGTTATTTTAATGAGACTCATCATTTGGAAAACATCTTTACACATCACAGCACATCCAAGTATATTAGTAAGGTTGCATAGATGATGACGTGGTGTAACCATTGCAATAAATAATTTCTCCTCACAATCTGATGACACCATGTTATCTTCTTTACGAATCCCCCTTTTTTTTTTCTTTTCTTTTTTTTCTTTTTTTTTTTGAAGAGTGCAGTTTTCCTCATTCTAAAATCGGTAACCCTTTGCTCACCCTCCTCTCCCATTAGCTAATACAGTGGGGTCCAATACTTTACATCATTAATTAATTCTCATTTAATATTGGGCCCCACTGCATTAGCCAATGGGAGAAGAGGGTGAGTAAAGGGTGAGCAATTTTGGAATGAGTAAAAATGTATTCTTTTTATTAAATAACATTCTTTAAGAATTCTTTGACAAAAATGATAACCTTTTTAAAGGATTGGGAGAATTTTGTAGGTCTATCGAGGGTATTATGTGGCATGCTAAACCTTTTAGCTAATGGAAATGGATTATTTGCATGAAATTCATCCACCAGGACTCGTAAATGTATGTAATGGTGCGGATCTCACTCAAGTAACGTCCAATTGGCTAGAGAGTGAAATATCAGCATGCATGTCACATGGTAACCTCAAGGTACCTAAAAACTTCTCGAACGTTACTCTTTCCCTCGCTTTTATAAGTTCCCCCTGACATATTTGAGTTATAACCTAACTTATCTTTAACTCAGTTTATAACTACAATTACAAGCAATCCTCCAATTAAGAGTTTAATGGTGCTTAATGCCTATTATACACTTTAGGATGCAAATTAATAGTTGATATATTCCTTCATCCCTATTACTTTGATTTCATTTTTGGAATACACAACTGGACTACTATAGTTTTGAGAACATTAAATTTGCACTACAAGAACTTTTGATCAGACATGAGCTACATTACATTCTCTTTTTATTTCTCTAATATCTGAATCCTTTTGAATTAGAATTCCAGCTATGTTGTTATTCTATTTGTTCTTTCCCTGCTTCTTCTAACATGGTATAAGGATGATATATAATTGATATTGTCTCATAACTAGGTAGGTAAAATATGCTAATTTTGACACTAATTATGCAATTCAAGGCCTTTTTTTTTTCCTGCTAGTTTCCTTCTTTATATGAAATGGTTCAGAACGATGAATGGAATTTTGGGTAAAATTCACTTATCTAAAAGACTAAATTAAATGAAGAATTCTGACTAAAAGTTAAAGGAATTAAAGGACCTCTATGTCTCAATAGTTTATGAAGGATTTAACGTTCTATGATTCTGCAAAATTAGTTCCTATTTAACATATTCCTAAAAGCGATGTAGGGAATGTATATCCATTTCAACTAGTGCACTCAAAAGGCATTTCATTACAGCTATTTTACGATTACTCTGTTGTCTATAAGTGATATACTATGTTTCCATTCCTTGGTAAATACAATTCTTAGCCTAATTGTTGGTATTTGATCATTTTGTTTTATTTCATTTGCAACTCATCACTGCACTAAAGGGGAAAAAATTGCTCTTTTTCCATACTACAAAACTACCGAGTATAAAGAAAGTGCCGAACAAATTATTTTCTTCAGTACTGTTATCTTTGTGTTTCCTTCACTAAATTCAAGTTCATTCCCTCTGGAAAATTGGAATCCTAAGGGTATTAGTTTTATCTCTAGACATTGGGAAGCCGATTCGGGTGGACCGAATGACTGCATGCCGAAGGCGCATCACCTTTGCTAGGGTTTGCATTGAGGTTAGTGAAGAGTATGAGTTTATTAATGAATTCAATATTGAAGCCTTTGATGAAGAAATTGTAAAATCTGTCTTGACGAAGATCAACTTGGAATACCAATAGACCCCTAATAGATGTGAGAAATGCTCCAGATTCGGTCATGATTGCTCTAGGGTTGTGAAACCTTTTCCTGTTCCTAACTCTCATAATCGCTACAAAAAAAATGAGGAAGTTGGTGTGTGGCAAATTGTTACCAAGAAAGATAAAGAGAAATAGACCATTGAAGAACATATATGTTCCGATGCCTAACTGTCGATGGAAAGAGGATGCTAAGAGTTATGGTACCCAAGTTGTTTCCCCTTCTGGTAGTGTTGTGGATAGGATCATTATTAGCCCTTCTCCAAACTCCTGTTTGGAGAAAATTCCAAAAGATGTTGTAGGTCCTTCTAATTCTATTCAGGTTCTTTCTGAGAATATCCATGTGGTTATGGATCGAGATGTTGATGTCCTGGACCAAGTTGACCGGAAGATTGAAGATGATTTAGATGATCGTGATACCCCTAATTCCCCCTCAGAAGGGAGGGATGTAGATTGTGCAGATGGGTTTGAGGAAGGGTCCCTGGAGACTGCTAGCTCCCTCTGCTTTAGACAAAAAAGCGGTAAGCAAAAATAAAGTTCAATGGAAGTTGCCCGAAGGGTCACCATAGAACTTGATGGTTCTCTTCTGTTTAGGCCAATTTCATGTTTATTTTGTTATGGCCTATGTTGCTAGTTTGGAATGGGGTCTAATTTTTAAAGTTCCTTTAGATTGGTCTCCATCCACTACACCATATGGCCTCATTACTAACGGATATTTCCGTTGGAAATAATATTACTAACGGATATATCCGTTAGTAAATTGGCGTTAGTAATATTACTAACGGATTTTCTAACGGATATATCCGTTAGAAAAATTAATTTTACTAACGGATATATCCGTTAGTAATTAGGTTACTAACGGTTGTTTTTTTCACTTGATTTTAAAAGAGTCGTATTGAATACTAACGGCTTGTCAACAATTACTAACGGATATATCCGTTAGTAATATTAATAAAATATAGAATTTTTTTTTTAATTTATATGCTCCCTAATAAATTATTTTGGCTCCTAATTAACACGCATAATTAATCTCAAGAAACAAATAACAAGCTCAACTGATAATACAATAATATTCAAAAGATAATACAAAAGTGTGCACGAGTTTACATTTGTATCTCCAAAATATTTACCATTTACCACTAATTACATTCTAACCAAAATATTCACAAATATAATCAAAATATCTATCACGAAAGGGCAGGCATGTGCCCAAGTTGAATGGACGGCAACATCATCTCCATTTGACTCTGCCCAACTTCGGAGATTCAAGCAGCTCAGCCAATACATCATCTTGCCTCTCAACCATCTCTCTCTCCCCTTTACCTTGTAAACTTCACACAAATATGAAAAAGCTAGTGTCAGAATTGTGCAGCAGATCTCAGATAAATACATAGAGTGCATATTGAGGTTAAAATAAATACTTAGTGGGGGCACAAATGCATAAAACATAAAAACATAAGGTTAAAAAATAATTCTGAAAAATTGAGATGGTGCACGTGCCCCCCCTGAGAGGCCCCTGCAAAGTTATAAGATCTTAAATCTTACCTCTAACATTGGATAAAAACGAAATAGCTGCCACGTTTCTTCCTCTCCAGTTCAATCTTTCCTCGCAGCATGCTTCCTCTAATAATCAAACAAGAAAACTTACCCACTGCCACTTTTTCCTTTATAGATAAGGAACAACGTAGGCAAGGATCTGTGACTTAGAGCCCGTTTGGGTTAGAGTCATATTTTGGAGTTTGAGATTTTTTTTTGTTGGAAAAAAGCTACTAATTGGATCTTAAAAAATATGTTTTTTGGCTCTAAAAATTAATCGGATCTTTTAAAATTCTGTGGAAATGCTAATCCAAACGGTCACAGTTTTTTAAACAATCACTGATGAGTGATCGTTGGCAAAAAAGCTATCCCAAACAGGTTCTTAATATCGCATAAGCATTTTAACTACTCTTCATACTTACTTTATGGGCATCAAACTTGAGAGAGAAACTCCCAGTTGATGTCTTCCTGGAATCTGATCCCTCAAGCATTCTCATATTTTTCACAACCTTCATATCCTCACGTGAAAGTTTCGCTAACTGAAAGAAGGAAAAAAAAAAAGCATTCTCTAAATTTCTCCTCAAAATTAATATTGGCTTGAGATCATTCATTATATGCATCTTTTTCACTAGTGTCAATTATGTTATATAGGTTCAAGCTAGATGAGCTAATCTGCACAACATCTCCTACTAAGATCTTGGCAGAGTCCAAATTGGTGCTTATAACCCATTCACATGAGGCACAAAAATAGACAAGTTGATAAAACCTTATAGAAAAAGATATATAACACAACTTTCTGAAAAAATCTGAATAAGGACACAAACAACATCTTCAATATGTTCACATTCTACAGCAATTGACAGAAACCGTAAAGGTACTTATTTTAAGCACTAACGATTACATACAAGAACTCCATCATCTCCCATATACTTCCTAGCATCAATTAGAATATCTTCTTGTCCTAATTCCCTTGTTATTGTTAGTTTTTTCAATGCCTTCTTTTAATGCCTCAGACACTAAAAATATTTGTATTCTCTATAAGGATAATATTACCCTAAAACCTAAATGTGGTATGAGTCGTATGACAAAGAACGTCAAATTTGACAGAGAACAAGGGACGTGCAGTTCGACTTATTCTGCGAATGTAGAAACTTAAGAATAAGGTACTAAAACCATCACAATTAAAATGGATATATACCCGATTTGCATTTAGGTCCTTAATCCCAATTGTCCAAATTTGTGATTTCGCGCTTGTAAAATAAATCAGTTGAAAGGACATGAAATGCATAAATTCGCTATCGAAACTGAATTTTGGTAATTCGTAGATACCTGCATAAGCTTTGAAGCTTTATCACCCTCAAACTTCTCAGGATAAACAGATGCATATATCATCAATAAGCGTAACTTATTTTCTGGATTTACATCCTGCATGAGGTTAATAAAAGGATGAAATCCATCAGATTTTAAGCATAAGGAGCAGTGCATTTAATTCCGACAAAAGTCCTGATAAAATTGCATGTTTTGTCCTTAAGAAATTGATAATTTCCTTTGTACCCGCATCGCCAAAGACAATATCTTGCTCAAGTTGGCCAAGTTCCCGAATACCAAGATCTCTGATTATTCTGTTTAGCTTTCCAGCAATCTGCATTAGACAATATGTAAACAATCAGCATGACAGCCTTTCACCAGCATACTTGTATCATCCATTCTTCTCCATCATTCTTAAGGCCAGTTTGAGGTCACTTTTAATTCGCATGTTTGGGCCTAAACGTGTTTCTGGTAGGCAATATGCATGTATTGGCCTGATTAGATTAATTTTGAAAAGGACCTTGGAGCCCCAAATTACGTTTTGGCTGAAGCAGGTCCAGAAGTGCTTCAGCCCAAAAGTGATGCACGAAGTAGATTGGGGTTCTAATGAAATTTAATTAACGTCCTTCGTGCCCATGCGATTAAGGCTTCTGCCTAAATGCAAAAGCCATAGCTTGTGTGCATGAATCATTCATGGTCTGTTTGGCGTCTCACGAGTTTCAAATTTTCAATGGCAAAGTTTGGAATTTTTTTTAAAAAAAGATCCTGCTTATAGTTGCTTTAAACCCCAATTACATTCACTTTAACAGTATAGATGAGTCTAATGAAGAAAGTAACCAACCTCAACATGGAGAGAGAGCTTTTCCATTTGTCTGAGATCTCAGAATTGTGCAACAGATCTCAGATAAAAAAAATGTAAATCAAGCACCACACTAGAGTGCAACTATCCAATGAAAGTTAAACATAAAAAAAGGGAAAGGAAATGCAACATTGGCGACGTTATAGCTTGAAACAATCTACACACATTTTTAATAAAAGTATGTATTTTTCACCATACTTCCTTTTCCTTCTTTCCATTTTCCACCCCTTTTCCATTTCACGTGACTAAATCCTTGAACTGAACATAGCCTAGACCAATTGAATTCAGCGTAATAAAAACGCGAGAAGGCATTACCATGTAAATTGTTGGTTCATCCATTTCCCCAACTTTGTGGTGTCCGACAACCTAAAGTTCAAGAAAAAGTGCACCTGAACTTCTAATTAGAACTTTCATAATTTGTTAGGCAACATAGCTGTAAAGCACAAATCTCTCGTGGAACTTCTACAAAACAAGATCAAGAAAAAGTGCACCTGAACTTCTTTCAATCTCTCGTTGACCTTCTACAAAACAGAGGCTTTTCAACTAATTATGTTTAGAAACTACACGACAGTCAAAACAGTGCCCCACATTGAGATTAAAAATGAAGTTTGCATATTTTGTATGTGAAGGAAAATAAAAGAATACATGGGACAAAATATTTTGCAAACTAAAATGATGCAAAAAGGGGATCAGTTAACAGTTACAAACACTATATGGTACATACAAAGTCATGAAGAGTGATGTCTCTTGTGGTTGACGCGCTTCAGGATGCAAAGATGGATACGTTGGCTTAGGGCCTCTAGTTTTTCAAATTTCTCACGTTTGGGCTTATTTGTAATAGGTGGGGCTTGTTTTTCTACTTCTTTTCTCCTTTTGGAGCATCCAATGGTTTATTAGGTTGAATGTTTCAAAGAGGGGTTGCAAGCACCTTTAGAGCCATCTAGAATTGGATAAAGATACAACTTGTTTGTTAAGTGGCATAACATAAATAAAAAAAGAAGCGTAAATAGATCTTTAAAATTAAAATGCAGATAAGCAACCATATGCAAATATGCATTTAGAAGAAAGTTCATGATCGCTTCCCAAGGATGAGCATCTTCCCCACCTCCCTCTATTTGAGCTCGTATAAGAGCAGCATTCCTTATTCTGGCTGATTGGCTTATCCTGAAAAGAATAGAAAATGTAAAATCCCGTAGAACATATCAATCAAAAATCAAGCAATGAGTCGCTTATCCTTATTGGTTTGGATCAAGGAGTCTCTTGCAAATTACTAGCAAAGAATGAATTCTTGAAAAATTGGACATTACTGAACATAAAGCAAGAAACTTAAAGTTCAATCTCTGAGATTGCTGTGAAATAAAATCACTTGAAATTGTAATGTGTCATCATCATTTCGTGTATTATCTCCATTGACCATAGAATCGTGCATTTGTTCACGTACATGTAAGAGACAAAACTTTAATTTGGAGAAAGGAGTGTAGTCACTAGTCAAGGGGGAAAAAAAGGATTTAAAACTAGAAGGAAAGAGTTATACTATTACACTAGTAACTTAACTGGAGTAATGTCATAAAGGAATTCATCGACGGAGGGGAAAAAAAGAAGAAGAAGAGAGAGAACTTCCACTCAAGTGCTTGTAAACTGTGAACTCTTAGCAATCTGCAGCTTTAAAACACAAATAAAGAGCAAAAGTTGAGGAAAATCAACTTTCCTTGTGTAGTTAATTTCATTCTAAAAGCTTTTATTTATTATATAAGAGAGAAATGCCACTGGACTCGTGCAAAGGTCACGGGATTTGGATTATGTTACTTATACACACATGTGAACTTAAATTAAATATATGTTGGGCTAGAACTACATTTTTTTTATATTATTTTATATAAGGAAAAAGGTGGGAAACTTGCTAATAAAGAAAGGTTGATAATATTGATTTAAATTATAGTTGATCATCATTTAGCAATATGTAAATGTCCAAAGGGATCACTAGTACGCCTAGTTTATAGCATATATAAACCTACCGATCCACCCACTCATGCATTGTAGGGCGTAGGCAGATGCACTAAGCCTTGAATGTGTTTAACCGAACTATACCATACATGTCAATATGATACACAAATATTGTTGTGCTAAATTAATGAGACATTAACAACTAGGGACAAAGTCAATACCTGTACAAAGTAGAAACCAGTTACAATCTTCCTCTCATTTAATTAGTGCAAATGTCTTTGGTGAAATAATGGTCTCTTACATACTTTGTGCAAAAACCATTAATAGTTTTTTTGAAGTACACAAGATAAGCAAGGGAGAGAGAGAGGAACTGTTCTTCTGTACTAGGCATCCTTGTAGCATGTTTTACATAAGTTTAAGACATAAAAAGTGACCGTAAATTTATGATTTGGAGATTCTGAGAATACCACCACCTTTGTTTTCCTTCTTTCTAGATCAACAATTCTAAGGAATTGAATCAAATTAAACAGAATTTTGAACTAAAAAACAATTATTACAATACAAAGACAAGAATGGATGGGAGTCCAAGTCCAATCCCCAATTATCCCAGCCATCCAAGGAAAGTTTGAATACAAGGAAAACCGGTGGCACATGGAAAAATTATAGTAAGATGTTAGGCAGATATATGTTAGGTGGCACCGGTTTTCCAATCTTTTTCCTCATAATTATCTTAGCCATCTAAGGCAAGTTTGAATTTAATAGGAGTAGTTACTTACATAACAGAGCTTAAAATGCTAAACTAACAAAAGTTAATGCATATATGGAACTTAACAAAAAGTTTTAGCTTAAAACTGTTAAACTCAAAGTCATTAATGATTAGACTAATTATGCAAACCCTAATGAATTCATAGAAGAGGCTTTTGAACTTGAAAAGTTTCAAAAATGAGAAGGATACCATACCTAACCAGAGACCCTGCAAAGCTACCAGCGAGATCACTCCGTAGTGAAATCTCCCCCAAATCTGAGAAGGATACAAAATCTCTTGATGAAATCTTACCCAAATGTAATTTAATCTATCAATTAGAAGAAGAAGAAGAAGAAGAAGAAGAAGGAAATCTAGGGTTTCTTTTTGAAGAAGAAGAAAAAGAAGAAGAAGAAGAAGCTAACCTTAACCGGTTTAGGCGGCGGCGCTGGGAAGGCGAGGGGACGGCAGCGAGGGGACGACGAGGAAGCGACGGCGAGGGGGCGGCCAGAGGTGCGGATCTCAGTGGTATATTCTCTCTCTCTCTCTCTCTCTCTCTCTCTCTCTCTCTCTCTCTCTCTCTCTCTCTCTCTCTCTCTCTCTCTCTCTCTCCCCAGACCTAAACTTGTTTGGTCTTCTTTTAGAGTTTATATGGATTCTTTTATTTTTCTCCTTTTCTAGAATTCTTTTATTTGTCTTATTTTTTTGTATTAACTTTAATTTCTGTAAATATTACTAACGGATATATCCGTTAGTATTGTTTTCAAAATCCGTTAGACAATATATATTACAACATGGATAGTCATTACTAACAGATATATATCGATTCTAACGGATATATCCGTTGGTAATTACTAAAGGATATATCCGTTAGAAAGCATAAAAGTTGTCCGTTAGAAATTTGGTCATATGGTGTAGTGATCCCTTGTACCTAGCAGGTGTTGATCTCTTTTGTATATCCTGGGGTATGCCTCTTGCATCTTTTGTAGGTGTCGTTTTTCTTTTCTTTTTATTGGTTAACCTTTTTTATGAAAAAAAAAAAATTTCAAGTTCATGAATCAAACACAATAAATTCGAATTCATGAAACTAACAGAGACCTTAAGTGGAGACTATGCATCTTTGATTTGGAGGAAAATCAATCTGAAGTTCAGGTAAATATGATAGTAACATCAATTTCCTAGGCCGGATTTCCAAGCTATTAAAATGTGTCACTCTGATTGTTCTGCATGCAATTTTAAGTTCTAATTCTGTGTGGTCAACTTTGGCAGTAGTTCACTATATATCTTTGTTTTGTTAATCCGTTTTCATAATGGAAACCAATTTTCAACACAACCTGACTTTTTCTTTTCTATTTATTTATTTTTTTATTTTTTATTGAACTTTTGCTTTTCTTAGTGAACCAAAGAAAAAGTAAAAGAAAAAGAAATGTTTTTTTTTCCTTTCTAAAAAGAGTAATATTTGGGACACAACCTTCATACAACTTTCATACAACCTCCCCAAAAGATGTGTCTATCTCTCTCCTGTGATGTCACTGGACCCCACAGTGACACAGGAAAGAGATAGACACATCTTTTGGGAAGGTTGTATGAAAGTTGTATGAAGGTTGTGTCCCAAGTATTACCCTTCTAAAAAAGAAAAGTTGACATAGTGATCAAGGTGACTCTGGGTTAGTTACGTTAGTACTAGTGGTGCAACTTTTGAAGCGCACTAAACTATGGTGGGCACCAAAGTGGTTCCTTTTTCATATAATTACCTTCATATCAAAAGGTTTATGTTCTCAAGATAGACTTTTCAAATTTCTAGACTTGTTCATATAATCCGAAGAAATGCATTTTCTAGCCATTCCAAACAATTATTGAAAAACTCTAATATACATTCCACCATTAGGTTAACTGTTTTTGGAATATTAACGAGTGTATACCTCTTCTCTATCGAATATAATTAAGGGGGATGGTTTTTATTTTTTATGTTTTTAAAATGACTCTTAGACAACATCAAAAGAAAAAAGAATTAAAAAAAAAAAATCTAAGGTTCAATTGAATGGGCTAGCTTTGGATTTCACCAATTTAATGGATGAGACATTTTGAACATTGAGATGTGCCATCATGGGTCCAATTTTTTGCAAAGGTGATATTTCACTCTCCTTCCCACAAGAAATTTTAATGCAGCCAATAGAAGTAAATTACTAGGATATTCATCTTACCTTAGTGCCCAAAGGCCCATTTCTCCACCACAAAGTGGTTGGGTGTTCAATTCTCCCCTCTTCCAATGTATCCAAAAAAAAAAAGTGAATTACTCTTTATCTCATTTTATCTATTCCTCTTTTCTTTATTGATTGTCCCAAAATTTATTGTTTACTAAAAGTTTTCAATGATGTATTTGTAGAAAAAATAAATAAATAAATGTGAACTGCTGCAATGACATTACTTTCATTCATGTGTAAATACCAAACAAAAAGTAGATGGGAAAAAAAAACCAAAAAACAAAAAACAAAAACAAAAGCAAAAATAAAGCAAAAAAGTTAACCACGGAACGATGACATTGCTATTATTAATGTGAATGTAATTATATGTTCCCAACTTCCCATGATCACATAAGATGATAGGGAGAGTATTTAGATGAGAAGATCATATTTGGTCACCCAATTGGATGATATGTGTTCTATGCTAGTAATGATGCTGATAATATAAGAACAAAATAGGAACAAAATGAGACACATATCACCTAATGAATATCTGAATAAGCAATGTATGACCAAAAATGAATAAATGAATGAACAAAAATACTCTCTTAAATGAGACTCATGTCTCAAGACCAACATAAACAAACTTCAAAATTGGAGAGGATATGGTATTCCATACAAATCCAAACTTCTGTGTTGTACATTTGTCTGGAAAATCCTTCCCACATAATCAAAACTTCAAAATTTATTAATAACGTTACAGATGTGACATGGTATCCGGTCATACCTAATTTTTACTTCGTCCAATACAGATAACTTTCAGTTTTTTTTTAACCAAGTCTCTTGTGGCCGAGTGGTAAGCTTTTTGGGTGTACTACCCAAGAGGTTTAGTGTTCGAGTAATGGGGAGCGTGGCCACTGGAGTATTCACCCGGCGCCTCCAGGCCTCGGGGGATTAGTCGAGGTGCGCAAGCTGGCCCGGACATCCCCGTTTACCAAAAAAAAAAAACTTTCAGTTTTTTTTTTTTTTTTTGCCTTTTTTCCTAAGGGGAATTTAATTTAATTTATTTTTTAAAGACACAAAAAGGAGGATTTCATTTCCTCTAAAAACCCTTCGTCGCGACTCCCTAATTTTCAGCAAACCCTCTCTCTCTCTCTCCCTCTCTCCCTCTCTCTCTCTTTCTGTGGGCTCCGATCAGTCATCCATATCATCCCTCCGACCAGCTTCTTTTAGTACATGGCTCTGAAATTCCCATTCGCTCGATCGTGACTCCAAAAAAAAAAAAAAAAAAAAAAAAAAGGTAAAAAGAGGGGTTTGTTTGATTTTGATGATTTCTCCAATTTGAATTAGAATGGGTTGTTTGTTTCTTACCAATCAAGAGGAAACAAGATTAAAATGATTCAATTTTATTATAAGCTTTTGAACTCAATTCTTCTTCTACCCCAATGAACATTTTTCATTAAGGTTCCGTTTGGCTTTTTACATGAAAAAATAGGATATAAAAAGGGTTTCAAGGTTTAAACTTTATTGCCTCATACACTATACTATTGCTTCGAATTACAGTTCCTATCCATTTTCATGTTCTAAATTTATTTCTGAAATTTAATTTTTTTTTTTTCTTAATCAAGCCAATTTTATAGTCCTAAATATTTACCAGAGGCATGTAACTGTGTTGTCTAAATTGATATTTGATTTTTTTTTTTTTTAATCCCTTTCTTTTGGAATATATGAATTTATTTGGTTTTGTATTTTGTGATCATGTTATGTTTTTAGAGCTTATTCGAGTGAAACATTATTGGAATTATATGAACCTGTCGAAAAGATTTTTACATGATTCTGATGGTGAATCTGATAATCAATTGTTTTGTAGGATCACATATTGATTACAATTTTTGTAGTGCTTATGGGCATCGGCCGCAATTCCAAGTGTCACGTATATGTACATGGTATATTAGCGTGTTACTATCCGCGTGTAACAGAGTTTATGTGTGTGTTTTGTTGTTTATTTATGTACATCAGGCACATATAACATGATTGTGGAAGTGGAAGAGATGAAACCCTCTGGAGTACATCGGATGCAGATAAATATAAATTCTACAAATGAGGACGCTATTGGTATATATTGTTTGGCTCCTATTGCATTTTGGTTGTGAATCACAGTCACTTGTTATGTTTATTGCATAACAATCTTATATGAATGATAAAGAAAAAAATAGCTCTAATCATATATAATGTAATTTAACGTTAAGTTTGTTATTTGTTATTGATGATTTCTATACTTTGCAGCAGTTGTAAGATCGTTAAGAGATGTTCCACCGACCCATTTCTCTTTAAAAGTAGAATCTTTCTCACTATGGTCAAAAGCAAGTCTGGAAAAATTGGAATCGGATGTTTTTGATGCTGGAGATTACAAATGGTGGGATTGGATCTTCTATTCCTTACCTTAATTATCATCTTGTTAACAATTTTGTTGTCTTCGAAAACTGATGTGTCCTGATAATATTTTTTTTTTTTTTCATGTTTTTTGTAGGAGATTGTCTCTCTATCCAAAGGGAAATGCAAAAAGAAATGGGAATGATCATATCTCACTTTACCTTGTTATTGCTAATACAGGGGATCTACCTCGTGGTTGGGAGGTTTTTGTCACTTTCAAATTTTTTGTTTTTGATCATATCAATGACAAATTCTTAACAATCGAAGGTAACTCTTACCATATTTTTGGTAGGAACACTTGCATTTTATTCAAATATGTAAATGTAAATATGCGAATGAATATGCCTATAAAAACATGTTTACAGATGGAAAAGTAAGGCGGTTCAGCGACACGAGGACAGAATGGGGATTTGACCAGCTACTTCCTCTTAGTACTTTCAATGACGTGTCTAATGGATACCTTGATGTCGATTCTTGCATGTTTGGAGCCGAAGTTTTTGTTCATAAATACACGGGCAGAGCACAGTGTGTATCGATAGTGGAACCTAAAGACAATACTTACACTTGGACTATTGATAATTTTTCAACACTACCAGATCAAGTACACTATTCTGATGAGTTCACCATTGGAGGGCGCAAGTGGTACTTGCTTTTAACTTTATGCATTTCAAAGTTGAAATTATTGCAGATTGAATTTCTAGTTTATGCTTAACTTGTGGCTTTTCTTATGAGTTCAGGAAGTTAAAGCTCTACCCAAAAGGATGCAAGGACAAAACGTTTGTCTCTCTCTCTTTAGAGATAATAGATTGGGTGTTTGGAACTCCTGCCCAAAGATTGTACGCGGAATACAAGCTAAGGTTGAGGGACCAAAACGCCAATGATCATATCGAGTCTGGAGGTGAACCTTTTCGTATTCTAAGCTAAATCTTATAATTGCACATCGCCAATGCAAATTCTAATTTTTCCATAATTAGTTGTCATTCCCTTTTTTTTCCCTCTCTTTTTTCTTTATTTGTTCTACTAGTTAATTAAATTTGTTTTTGGTTGTACCAAAAGTTTACTACTAGCATATTTTCTCTTGCAGGTCAACCTTGGTTCAGTGCCTCGAGTAAGAATTGGGGTTATTCAAAGTTCTTGTTGCTGAGTCGTTTAAACGACCCAGCCAATGGTTACAAATTGAAAGATACTGTAATTGTTGAAGTAGAAATTAAGGTCATGGCCTTGGAAAAGAATTTCTAAGAGAAGATTAGTTGTGCTTAATATGATTCTTTTGTTGCATACTCCTCGTTGATGTGCCTTGTTCCAATTTTTAAATACCAAATTGAGGTAGTGTAGTTCAGACTATTGAACTTGTACTAGGGCCGTTTGGACAGTTGTGAGATACTCAGCTACATTACATTTTCCTTATGTTTTTCTAGTTTCAATGGCAGTTGGTTCAGATTACAACTCAATTTATGTTCTTGCATTCAACTACTCGAGGTTCTCGGCTACTTGTAGTTCTCTCTCTGGGGAAGGAAATCACTTTCTTTCCAGTTTTCTCGTTTGAATAATTTAGTTGAGAGATAAGAGAATGTTCAGAGAGAATGTAAGGAGAAAAAGAATCCAATTTTGGTTCTCTCTAAATCGGAGAGACTGGGGAGAGAAGAGAAGAGAACCATAATAAAATGGCCAATATATCTTTAATGTTTATTCTTATTCCAACATATCCCTTGTATTTACAGAGGGTAAAAGAGTAAATTGATTTTTAAAACTTTATCTTCTCTATTCACTTATGAACGTAAAACAAACAAGAGAATCTTATGTTTTTCCTCTTCTCTTCTCTCCATCCAAACAAGCATGATTTCTCCTCTCTTTTATTTCTCTTCTCTTCTCTTAATGAGGTTCTCTTCTCTCTCTGATTCTTCAATTCAAATGGAGTGTTAATGTGATACTGGAATTTTGAACTTAATAGAGGGGCAGTTATGGTTGGAATACTCAAAGCGACTATTACTTTGGGGATAAAAAAGTGTCCTGACTCGACCTACTAAGAGCATCTCTAATGCAAGATGTCATTTTGCTCATGCCAACTCTATATTTTGGCATTGCTATAGGGCTTAAATATTATATTTCGATACTTCTGCTCTAATGTTACATTTTAAAATAAATGCTATTTTGTGACACATTGGCTATTATTGTTGTACTTTAAAGTTGTGTGTTTTGTACTCATTTTATTGGAATGAGTGCAAACGTTAAATTATAGCATTAATCCAAAAGAAAACCTCTCTAATGCACCTTCTATCACTATTCTCAAATTATAGCAATGTTATTCTTGGTCTCAAATTTGAGAGAGAGAATAGCATTAATGCTATTTTTTGAGAGGAGGAATAGGAGTGCATTGGAGAGGTATTTTTGAGCATCCATGCTATAATTTGACTATAGCATGAAAAGTGGAAGGTGCATTGGAGATGCTCTAAGGCATGTAAACTATTCAACTTTTAAGCAGATCTACTAATTACAGTCAATATCACATAAGTTTGGGCTTTTCATATCTTCTTGGTTTGGTTCTTCAATCGGCTCCTTTCTTTCTATTAAAAAAAAGAGTAATGCTAGGTGTACACAAATTTGCACACACTTTTGCACACAAATGCTTTAAATGCATGTACCCTGTGCTGTGTAAGTGGTGCACAGAAAAGTGTGAAAAATTCAAACAGCACAAGGTACATGCATTTAAAGCATTTGTGTGCAAAAGTGTGTACAAAATTTGTGTACACCTAGCATTACTCTTAAATAAAAAATAGTAGATATATGAATACATATACATATATATATATATATATGTGTGTGTGTGTGTGTGTGGCTGGAGATCCTCGGCAGCCGCTGCCCCGACAGCACCTATGTGTGGAAAAAAAACATTTGTGATGCTACTAGAGCAAGTTGCTGTCGAGGATCATTGTTCGACATATTATGCAGGTGTTCAAGGAAAACTTAAGGCGCTGGTTTTGAACGCCTCTATGGCGGTCACATCAGACGTGTTTCTTTTTTTTTTTTTTTTTTTGGTTGCCCACTCGGTGTCCAGGGCTTCGTCCTGACTAATTCGGATCCGACCCGGGTCGCGCACCTGGAATGGTGGGTGAGTCTCCCAACGGAGATTTTCTGCATTCACAAGGTCTCGAACTCGAGACCTTGCTTAAGCGATACCGAGCCGCTTACCACTCGGACCAACCCCCGTTGGTACATCAGACGTGTTTCTAAGGATGAAAATTGAAGCTAGATTTTGAGTGGGTAGGTACCGTAGGTTGTATCATGGAAATTGTTTCCAACCAGGCTGGTTTACGTTTTGGTAGGAAAATAAGGCTCACACTGTAGATAAAATTAGGCTAAATTACATTTCGTACTTTGTAGTTCGGATGTAATATCATATTGGTCCTTGTAGTTTTAATTTGGTCCTTACAGTTTTAGTTTAGGTTCATTGAAGTATATTCATCAATTTTTCCTACAATTTTTTATAGATTTGGATTCAATACAGGTGTGTAAAATGTAATTTCTCTTTGTAAATTTTTCATTTTGCATCCAATGATATCTCACTTGTGCATCACATGACATATTTCTGTCAAAAAGTGAACAAGTGATGACACGGGACCTGGGACCATTACATAGGGAAATTCTTTTCCTTTTTTGGTGGTTTATCAACAAAAAAATAGGGGAAAAAATAAGTTAAAAAAGAAAACACAATAAAACTATTTAAAATTTTTCAATTTTGTCGGTCAATTTATTCCCTTTTTCCTCAAATTACAACGTATGAAATTTTTAACTTCTATATTAGCTTTTTTTTTTTTTTGTTGGATAGCGACTTCTATGTTAGTATTTAATTATGGAAAAAAATACAAGAAAAAAAATAAAAAGGTACTTGTTTTACTTTTTATTTTTCTTTCAATAAATCCGTAAACGAAAAAAAAAGTCTGGACCTACAAAAATAGTATTCTTTGGTAGTGTTAATTTCAGTTTGCATAATTGCATCCTTGAAGATCACATTCGGTGTCGATTTGCCACGTAGTGTAAACGTTGACATATTATACTCTAGGGCCACGTTTGGATGACGGAGCCGGGATTAAATAATTAGTCTTTTTTAAAAAATAGTCTTGGGACTATTAATACTATCTTCCCTATGGTATAACTTAGTCCCTCATATGGGGGACTATTTTTTGTAAATGGACAATAGTCCCGCGCTCCATAGCCATGCCAAATGCCAGACTATTCGATTAAAATGAACTATTAGTCCAATCCTCTTAATCCTGCAAAACAAACTAGGCCTAGAGGTTCTAATTTGTATCAATCTACACTTATTGTCAAATTAAATTTTCTAGAATTGTTGATAAAATTCTGATAGCGTTAACAAATTGTGAGTTGTCTCTTAAACTGTCGACAACCACAAACTCTAGCGAAAGTTGACAAAGAATGTAATGTGATACGAGTACAAATTAAAAACGCCAAGAGTAAACTGTGAGGGTGCAAAACGTAATTAATATAGAGATATGCCATGAAGTAATTTTTTATCATGTTATTTACGTTGTGGTTAAGCGAACAATGAAGCAGTCAAGGATCACAGTCCTACTCTGGTGGCAAAAGCCCATCATTCCTACTCAAGAGGTGAGTGTTCAAATCTCCGCTACCCATGTATCAAAACAAAAAATTATATATTGAAGCGGTAAAATTTCACAACCGTATACTAGTGATAATTTGGAAATAAATTATGAAGTTTACGTTTCTTTTACATTAAGATGATTTTACTTTTTATGTGTGTTTTGCTTTTTGCAATGGGTAAGTCTATTGTGAGAAATTTCTCATATGAGAAGGCGGGTTTTAACCGTTGGATGAGAATCTAGTCATGAAATTCCTAAGAATCTGGAGATGCATTTATTGTTAGATTCTCTTCCAATGGTTAAAACATGCCTTCTCATATGAGAAGCTGCTCACTATAGACTTGCCCTTTTACAATTATGCCTATTCCAGACAATTCTCCAATTAAGGTTGAAATTGTGCATCATTCAATTGGAGGAAGAGTCATGCTAGACCCACACAATGAAACACACACTTTTTCCACACACAGCTTTAAATGCTTGTACCTTGTGCTGTTTGAATTTTTACACTTTTTTGTGCCCCACTTATACAGCACATAGTACAAGCATTTAAAGTTGTGTGTGAAAAAAGTGTGTGGTTCACTATGTGGGTCTAGCATTTTTCTTGGAGGAAAATGGCTCAAAGGTTATCAAATGGTATTCTAGCCTAAATATTGGCAAAATTATCCCATGTGACGGATCATCGTAGATCGTTAATTTTGTGAGTCCCATGTTAATCCAACGATTCACGACGATCCGTCACACCAAAACCCGTCACACGGTATAATTTTCCCAAATATAGGAGGGAAACAATAATAGATGTAAAATTGTATTGCAATGGTAATCTAGTCCATCCTAATTAAATAGTAGATGCAAGAATTTTCTTAGTTTAGCTCAACCCAATATTTATCTAACCACTTTTTCTTATTACATCTCAATTTTGTCAATCAGAAATTGATTTATTTTCAATCAAGTTTTGCAAATTATAGAGAAAAAGAAAAAAAAAAAGCTTTGACTCCTTATATAGATCCGTGATTGTATGCACATCTCTACAATCTCAAACACGCCCCCAATTACATCTCTACAATCTCAAACTCTCCCCCAATTAAAACTCCAGCTCTGCCCTTGCTGCCACGTATCCCAAGTCCCGACATAGCCCACAAGCACTTGAACCTAACCGAACCGCCCATTTGCCTCTAAAAAAATCTTGGTAGTTTTAGAACAAAGGGTTAGTTAGTAGAAAGACCAACTTAGTGGTCTTTTTTAGCAATTAGGCCTGATCAACAAACATTTTAAAAATAAGCCCCTGTATTTTCTTTAGACGATTTTGCCCTTAAATCCAGTTGAAGATAGAAGCGCCATTACGTTGGCAAATTTTGAATGTCTGCTACTCTCCCAAGGATCTCGCTCAAATGTTAACTGTCCCAAAAATCTCGTTCAATTAGCCACAATCACAAGCTATACTGCATGCGTTTGAAAATGAAACACGAATCTAGATTCATCGTTGACCATTTATCCGGAAAGCAATATACATATTCCACAGTATATGGTGATAAACAACGACGACGGCAATCGCGTGCTGTTCATATTTCTTGGGTGAAGAGCTCTATTGAATCATTTCCCTTCTACTGTTGTCGACGAATTTATGGGTTGTAACGGTAAGTGGTTTTGTGATTTCCCTTCTACTGTCGTATGAAAATTTTGGGGTTTTGGTTGTGCATATTTGGGTTTCTGGATTTGGGATTTTTTATTTTGAAACCTCACTTTGACATGTAAAAATTGATGATGATGAACACATTGTGTTTTCTGTCCAAAGTTGCTAATCGAGTATGGTGGTATCGATTTTCAATGTATGTGCAATATTTGGAAATTTCATACAAATATATGGATTCTCGCATTGGATTTGGATTCTCATATAAAATTTCATTGGGTTTTCATTGAAAGAGTATTGCTGTGTTCAGAAAATTAGGGTTTTTTTTATTGAAATTCCTAATTAACATGTAAAATTGATAGTCACGAACACATATGGAAACATATGGAAGTTATGACTAGGATTTTGATGTTAAATTTCATTATATCCAAGTGATTTGGGGTTTTTGATGTGTATAACCAATGTATCCAAACAATGCAACAATCCACTTGCTTTTTCCCCCAACCATGTGAAATTTTAAAGAATGAAATTTCCAAAAATTGAAAGCCAACAATGTCAAACACCAATAGGAGATTTCGGTAAAATAAAAAAAATAATGAATTTTTGTGATTGAGGGTAACTGAAATTTCACATTGTTCATAAGAACAATTTGATTCCATGTGCATTGTGAAAATTCACCTGGGAAAATCCCATTTCCGTTCGATCCCATTTGTGAAATTTCCCATGTGCACATGGAATTTCAGATCACACCATGCAATTTTTTGTTCTTATGAAATTTCAAATTTCACATGGAATCAAATTGTTTCCCATGTACCATGTGAGATTTCAGGTACATCAATCAAAAAAATTTCGTTCGATCCCATTTGTAAAAATTCCCATGTGCACATGGAATTTCATATCACACTATGCAATTTTTTGTTCTTATGAAAATCCAAATTGCACATGGAATCAAATTTTTTCTTATGTACCATGTGAGATTTCAGGTACCTCAATCAAAAAAATTTCGTTCGTTGCCATTGTGTGGTTCCATGTGCACATGGGAAATTTCAGAAATGGGATAGAAATGAGATACCTCAATCAAAAAAACTTAGTTCAATCCCATTTCTGAAATTTCCAATGTACACATGGAATTTCATATCACACCATGAATTTTTTTGTTCTTATGAAATTTCAAATTTCACATGCAATCAAATTGTTTCTTATGTATAATGTGAGATTTCAGGTACCTCAATCAAAAAAATTTCGTTCGATCCCATTTGTGAAAATTCCCATGTGCACATGGAATTTCATATTACACCATGCAAAATTTTGTTCTTATGAAAACCCAAATTGCACATGGAATCAAATTTTTTCTTATGTACCATGTGAGATTTCAGATACCTCAATCAAAAAAACTTCGTTCAATGCCATTGTGTGGTTCCATGTGCACATGGGAAATTTCAGAAATGGGATAGAACGAACTTTTTTTGATTGAGTTACAGAAAATCTGACATTGTACGTAAGAACACAATTTGATTCCATGTGCAATTTGAAATTTCAGATGAACAAAAATCTTCAATGTGTGGTGTGAAATCTTCCATGTGCAATTTGATACGGTATATGTGGCAAATACATATGAGGGGGCTCAGATTTCAGACAGCATCAGGGATGCGACTGAAATAGATGATCAAGTACCAGAAGGCAACATAGGTGCTGAAGACATATCGTGTGGTGTTGATGTCGAAAACATGCAATGTGAGCAAGCTGATGATCATAAAACAACCAGGGATGTTGGCGGTTGGTCAATTCACTTTGATGAGATTTGGAAGACTTCAGACTTCTGCACACCTCTAAGTCTAACTGCTGATGTGTGGAGGGTCAAAACAAATGCCAATGATATAGTACCTAGAATAATTGACTTCAACAATGATAACAACGAACCTATTAGCCACAGTCCATTGGGCCACATGCTGAAGCCAGTTAGTGCTGCAACGTCCAATACATCAAACAGAGTATGGGGATTGGCTCGTGAGAACGCACTCCTCAAAATCCAGTTGACTAATTTGGAGAGTGAACTGAGAAAAATGACAGAGGACTACGCCTTCAAGGAAAACAATTACGAAGAACTTCGTATATTGTACGAAGATAAACTTTGTCAGGAGTACACGCAAAAACCATCAAGTGATCTGGCGAAAATGGCTACAGAGAATAGAATCCTCACAGATCAAATCAGGTTAAAGGACACAGAGATCGAAACCCTGCAAATAGAGATAAAAAGGCAGAAAGCACTGAAGAGACAGTTGGAAGTTGAACTAACTAGGCTTAAAGTTAACCAGCAACTGCAAAATGTTCGTAATTCCTCTCATCACTTTTTCATATACATGTGTGAAATTTCACATTCACGTCGTATTACAATATCCTGTGAGCAAATGTGTAAAAAACTGCCGAAATGTGAAATTTGCACGTATCAAAATTCAATTCATGTGATGGTATAATGTGATGTGCTTTTTTGGATTGTTTTGTCAGTTAGCATTGCAATTGGTTACAAGACTAACTCCATTATTTTCTTCTACTGTAAATTCTTATAGGAATCCGCCAAAAAAAAACATGTTGCATCGCCAGAAAAAAGAAGATTCAACCCTCCAGTCGAACGCAGACACACCCGTTCAATGGTCTGCAAGAATCATGAATTTAGTATTTATATATGTGTGAAATTGCAGTACAATTGATTGCGCCACTAACTACCATGCATTACCATGTATCTATGTCTTACTATTTCTTATAGGGAGCCACAACTCTGAACAATCTTGTAGTACCAATGAAAAGAGGGCAAGAACATCCTGACTCCCCGTTTAAAGAAAGAAGGACACCATCAGTGGTCAGGAATGTGAGGAACAAGACAAGGAAACCAGCAAGAAAGAGTGGATATTTTTACCCTAATTGGAAAATATCAAAACGACAAGACAAGGGCAAAGAACACCAGGAGGTGGGGGACGCTGGAATTTCGGAGACAACAACCCCTGTTTCGCAAGAGGAAAATTACATTGAGGCTGGTGCAGAAAGTGATGTCGGGATGGAAAAAATAGAAAAACAGGACTTCGTTGTGGGTACAAGCAGATTGCAAGTAGCCATGGATGTGGTATACGTGAACTTTGAGGTTTTAAAAGATCGCAGGGTGATCATGTCCCTATTGGTTAAATCGCCTGTGTACAATCTATTGCAACAACACATTAAGGTGCTGATCCACTACATTCTACAACTCGGTGACACCTTGTAAGTATATGCTTTTATACATGTAGAATCAAAAACAAATTCACTATCCATCTATGTAATCCAAACATTTAAAATCACAAAACAGGACCCAAGTGTATAAAATGGAAGAGGGACCTGATTACGTAAGTCTTACAGACATCTTTTCAATTATTGTGGGGCAGGAAATTGGAAATAATGTAAGCCATAGTATTTATCGTTTATCTATGCTAAATTTGTTGATTACAATTAGAATTATCGTCACATCAATTGCAAAATTTTCCTATGATGTGTCAATTTACTAAGCTAAGCTTCTAATTATAATTCACAGGTTGTCGATTGTTATGCTGAGTCACTTATGTTAAGCCAGTCATCTGTAAAGACATAAAGCAATGACCAGGAAAAGTCGTTTATATTCCGAAGCCTGTGCCTGGTATATAACTGTATATCTTATCGATACAATCATTCGTACACCACCCCCACCCCCTACACAAAACTATTTGCCTCATCTAACAAAACTATATTTGGCTGTATATACAATGTGTAGCAATGGGTTAGGAACAAGAATGCAAGTTACTTGAAGAAATTCATCGACCCACACCTTGGAAACGGTTCTGCTGGATATAGGTACCAACACTTCCCTCTACTATCATCGTCTGGGCGAGCCGGGAAGCACTGGACACTAGCTATTTTTGATCTTGAAATGCCGAGTTGGGATTTCTACAACTCACTCAGACCAAGGACAAACGTCCTTAAGGATCCATATCGAGTTGATATTGAGGACATGGTAATCCAATCGGCAAACCCATGTATTTTTAATTTACCATTCGTGTTTTTTTGTAATATTTATCCACCACACAATTTCAAAAAAACTACTGTCAAGACTACCTCTTCAAAAGGCGTGATGAAGGACTCAATCAGCTAGAGACGCAAGAGATGATTTACAATATTCATGAAGTGGAAAATGCACCACAACAACTTCACGGATCGCTCGATTGCGGTGTCATAGTATGCCATGTAATGAAACTGATATGCCAGCACAGGAAGGTCACCTCTGAATGTGATGCCCTACAAGCTCGTGCAGAATTGGTACACGATCTGCTAACCACTACTGGAAGGTCCTGGACCATCGAAAAACATCAAGCATCGAAACAAGCACGGGGGACGAAGATTAGGGTGACAAAACTCATGAAGAATTGAAAATCTTTCAATTCCATCTTTTTGGACATTGTCAATATTTTTTGAGCATTGTATATGACTGTGTGAAAAACAATCTTTGGTGTTTTATGTAGATGTTTTTGTAAAGGTACTGAATGTTTTGTGAATGAAATGTCTATATCTGCTTTTGAGACCTACATATTCCACATCAATTTGCTGTAACCCTATGCAGACTAGTTGGGCAGAAACAATGTCGTGTTTGCATGTTGATTATTTTACGTATTTGAAACTTCACATTACACTGAAAAAGAATTAGTTCTTTACTTTGAAAAAACAAAGTAAAAACATGTGAGAATTCACATCAAAAATTAAGTTTGACACAAATCATGTTGTTTTAAAAGTGAAATTTCAGACACAAATGGAATGTGAAAGAATTTAAGCAGTGTGACAGTGAAATTTCAACATTATGGGGTGTAATGTGAAAAATTACGGTAAATATTTATATACATTTTCTTGGCTGTTTCAGGAGACAAGGAACAGGTTCTAAAGTTTGTAAGTAAACTTTTGTGAAATTTTAACATTTGTTAAATTCTTACTTTTGTGGAATTTCACCATATAAGTGTTCAAAAATGGAAAAACCTAAATTGAAATTTTACATTTCATTGAAAAAAAATGATAAAATACCAAAGATTTCACACCAACTCATTATTCAACATCTCAGTATTCGACTGTGGAAAATACTCGTTAGAACAAAAATTTCACACCATACCATTCAGATGATAAGCACGATTTACATATGTGTTGTAAACAAAGATCATAGGACTTGAATTAAAAAACAAGTGATGGTTAAAAAAATTGAATTGAAAAGGGGACAACCAAGCAACACAATGTTTTCAAAATGAAAATTAACACACTAGATGGGGGATACTAAATTCAGAAAACTTACTAAAAAAACAAAGAAACAAAAAAAGGGGATAAAAAGGAACAAACAATAATGACGCATACTCTGTAATACATGTCAGGTGCTAATAATTTCCCTACACGACTTCCTATTGTGTCTTCCTTTCTTACCGCATCTACCACATCTAATACGGCGAACCTTCTCACCTCTGGATGGTATTCTCTTCTTTTTTGGTCTCCCTGGTAGCTTCTTTGTAATTGGCGGACGTATTTCTGGATTCTCTAGCACCATTTATGGTCTTCCAAATGTTGCAACGGGCTGAATAGACATAGACAGTGCTTGTTGATAGTATCGGACAAAGAAGTAAGGCTCTATAAATTCCATCAAGTCTTTGCCCGTGAGTTGGCTACTACTATTAAGCACTGCAGCAGCGTGGCAGCAAGGGAATCCATTGTTCTGCCAATCACCACAAGAACACCACCTAAGCATTGTATTAACATGCATGGATGGTTCGCATTCTACCTCGTAATTATTTTCGTCCGAAAATCTAATGCTCCATGTTCTACCTTCGTCCAAAGCCTCCTGCAACCTATTGTGCATCACAGGGCATAGAATGGTATTCCATTTTTTACTTTTAGCCCTCTTTTTTGCCATGCCCTCCATTATTCCAACCCTTATACTGTCAATCATGGTGGTTATCGGCATGTGTCGTGCCTTGTCAATCATTTTGTTCCATGACTCAGCAAGGCTCGACGACATCTCACCATACCTCTGACCAGCGAAGAAAGCATTACACCAATTTTCAGATGGTATGCCGCTAAAAAAGTCGACAACCCTCTGACCGCCTTCGTTAATTAATGAATCCATCCACGTATAATACTTTTCCCTATCCGATGCGTACGCACATTTATTCATCTTGTACACAAGCCTATTCCGAACAGTTGGATGAACACCCTTCAGCTTGTCAGCTAGGTTAAATTTCATATGAAATAAACAAAAACCATGGTAGCATTCCGGGAACACCTTGTTCACTCCATCAATTATACCGGGGTGCCTATCAGATATGAAGGTGATCTTACGCTCATTATCCAGAACTGATTGAAGTTCCTTCAGAAACCACAACCAATTCTCATTATCCTCGGATCCAACTACCGCAAAGGCAAGATTGTACAGTTCTGTAAAGAAAAAATGATAAAAAGTCTATCATAAACAACTAAAGTTTAATAAAATAAATAAAACAACACAAGTTTGTGTGTGTGTGTGTGGGTGTGTGTGTAGGGGGGGGGGGGAAGTGACTTATATACCATGTATGGAAAAATGGTATGTTGTGAGATTTCACATGTTAGGCAATAGTGGTGATGTCTGAATTTTCACATGTTTCATGGTAAGGTAATCTCATATGCTATAAAGTGGTAAGGTAAATCTCACGAATTAGTAGGGAATAAGCAGTGAAATTCCACTTATTAGAAAATGCTAAACTGTGAAATTTCACCTTATTAGAAAATGCTAAAAAATTTCACGCGAAATGGAAAGGTGAAATTCCAATATGGTATGGCAAAATTTCACGCGATAAAAAATTGTAAGGTGAAATTCCAAAATGGTAAGGTGAAACTTCACTTGTTACATGTTAGACAAATGGTAAGTGATCGCATATCCTATTTAATGGTATGGTAAAATTCCACGTATTAGTAATGAATAAGCTGTGAAATTCCTAATATTAGAAAAAAGTAAAGTGTGAATTATCACATGTTATGGAACTAGTGGTAATGTGTGAAATTTCACATGTTATATGTTAAGAAGGGGCAAAGAATATCCTGACTAACCTTGGTTCCCAGTCTTGCACGTGACTCCAAGGACAACACCTTTGTGTCTTCCCTTCAAAAATGTCCCATCCAGGAAAATCATCGGTCTCATGGCCTTATAACCGTGAATGCATGCTACAAATGCCACAAAGCATCGTCTAAACCTCCCCGACTCGGAGTCAACATCTAATCTGAAATGGCTACCAGGGTTCACCCTATCCGCTTCTTGGAAATACCACCTCAACTTGTCAAATGAGGTAGCATGATCACCATATATCTCCTTTCTCGCATTCTCCACTCCAAGCCAAGCGTGATGGTACTTGATGTCGAGGCCGTAATCAAGTTTAATGTCACCTATGGCATCAATCGGTCTGTATAAAGGTTTCATACGTATCTTCTCTTGCATCAAGTCACCCACCAAAAGAGAATTCATTCGTGGATGCTTTGAACTTTGTACAACCGACCCACACGTGTGTATGTTCATAAAAGACTTTATGTAGAAAAAACCATTCAACCCCGACTTGGATGCATGCAATCGCCATTTACATCCTTTCTCCTCGCGATATGTGCACTCAACAGTCACTCGTGATTTGTCATTTTTTACATACCTAAAATTGAATCCAATTTGTACAGCATACTTGCATAGAGCTCTACGGTACTCTTCGGCACCACCTTCAAATTTTTGCCCAACGCCATGAATCTCATGTCCCCACTGAGATCCCATCAATAATTTCTGTTTGTGTCGGCAAAAATCCGCTTCGAAATGGGTCATTTCTGCTATCTGCAAATCTTGTACGCCATCGACATTCCCGACACTTTCTTCATCACTGGTGTCACTGTCCGTCTCGTTCAACAAAACACGAACATCAACGTGGTCAAGTCGCATTCTCCTGGCCAAGTTGGACATACAAACCAGATCTACTTCACTATCCAACATACATTTATCATAACCGGGAAGTTTATACGTTAATGAGAAATCAACTATTCCGATTCTGGGCCACTTTCCAATGACAAACTGCATCAGCTCATCAAATCTAGACGTATCTGAAATAGCCGTTACTGCAGTCTCATCGCCATACGTGCACAATACGATGATCTGATTCTCCATTGGAAACACAAAGTCACGTATAATTCTGCACATAAAAAAAAACACGCATGTTACCAACATGATTGGCTGAGAATAGTTCAAACTGCTAAGTTTCTGCCATTCTCCTGTGAAAACTCACATACTTGGGTGAAAAAAACATGGTTGACTGAGAAGAGTATCAAAAATGTGTTCTTTTGAAAAAAATGATCTGAGCAGAGTTCAAACTGCTACGTTTTTTGCCATTCTCATGTGAAAATTCATCATATCCAGAAAAAAAAAATTAAGTGATTTGAAAATTTCATGAGTAATCATGTATAAATTCACAACCAGTGTAAAGAGACACATCAACTGTGCAATCACTAAAATCACCGAAATGGTGTAGTGCATACCTGTACTTTGTATTTCAGAATCAATCAACAAGAATTGGTTTTCAAAAATTTGCGTATTAAACTCTGCTCTTCAATGGCAGAACTGATTAGATTTTCAAAATCAATTCTGGTATGGCAGAGATTCTGGCCGTCAAGCAACAAAATAAAGTGGTGGTTCAATGGAGTGGAAAATCAGATGAAATTTGTTGAATAAATAGTCAATTATTTCCATAATTTGTGTAAAACCAGTATGATATTGCTGAAATCATGGGATTCCCAAATAAAACATCTTGTAACAGAAAACAAGCATCCTTTCGGATTCAGCACTGGTAATTAATATCCTTAATTTACTCGTATATCTATATCTATACATATACATATATAGTTATATATGTATAAATACATAAAATGTATAATCAGAAGGGTAAATATGTCCATCAATTGAGTAATTAATATGGGTAAAGGATCAATTTCGATTAAATGTATGTATATGAGGATCAATTTTTACAATACGAATTGGGGGAATCCTTTTGATTGTACAGCTAGGGTACTGAGAGACTGATTACCAATTTTCTATAGAACAAAAGCCAAACCATTTAACGAGGGTTACCATCACATCACCACCAATCATATTTATGCATACTTTATAGTTATCCTTATTTTAAGGGTTATATGTCAAGTAGTTTTTTCTTTACACAAAGGGAAAAACTTAGATAAATTATGCTTTATAATTATGTTATGTCTTTTTCTAACCAATTTTGGACATTCAATTGGTTCATAGTACTTTTTAATCATTTGTTGTAGAGGTATCTTAAGAGGACATAAGTGTTAGGGTCCAATGGATTGGTGGAGGGGGATAAAATTCAAACCTAGATATGAGCGGAGCATGAAGAGCATTTTCATCAACTAACTAGGCCAAATTGTTGCTCTATCTAATTGGTCCATATTGTCACAGTCCGGTCCCACAATAGCAGAACCGGAGCCCGTGGCACGCCACCGAGGCTAAACCAATTTATTAACGTTTCCAAAAATTAGTTTTAAGAATACTGCAGCGGAAAAACAAAACAAATCATTTTGAAAATCAGCAGTCCAGTCAACTGCGCCTCGTGCCCAGTTGACTAAGACTGGTCCAACAGAAAGTTTGATTTTTGAAACATAGTCCAGTCGACTACTTTCTATGTCCAGTCGACTAGGGTGCCAAATTCCCAGTCGACTATGTTGTCCGGTCAACTGAACTCCAAGCAAACAGAAAAGATAAATTCTGAAAACATAAACTAGTCGACTGTGTCGGGAGACCAGTCGACTGTACCTAATGCAATGTCTTGTTCACAAAAGGAGTCCAATCGACTGAACACACAAACCAGTCGACTGTTTTCTAGCAGCAAGGCATTCTGCAGAATTCCCCAAGTTAAAAGCTTTATGAAATTATCCGGGGACCACACACACACTTCAAATTCATTCTAAAGTGACCCTAACTGTATTATAACTTTACCAAAGCATAATTACAAAGGATTACCATCTATTACAACATTCTGAATCCGTTTTATGAATCTAAGTTAAACATAACTAAAAGTCATGAAATTCTTCTTACAACATCTCTATTACAAAACTACGAGATAACCAATATGAGTCGCCTTCTAAGTGAACTCCCAAACCCACGTGCTCACTTCTGCGATTCCTTGCTGACATTAACACCTGAAATGGTTATTTGAATAACCACACATATTCGATTTGTTTAAGCTAACGCTTAATGAATAAAACAACAATGCACAAGAATGATAAACATGCTCGCATTCACATCTCTACATTTCATACTAGTCTCCGGAGTCTCACGTGTACGTTCTATACTCTTAATCCGCGACTCCTCGCCAATAAGTCCACACGAAAAGGTAAGACCCACGATTCTTTTCTTCAATCGTGCGACCTTAATGCCTATATCGGCTCCACAAGATGGCTTGGTAACCACGTACTCCTTTGACCCAAATAACAACTCAACATGCTCAAATCGCATATCACCATGCTATAGACATAATCAAACATTTCACCATGCTATTGGGCCTACTTATCAACATAGTTGCCCAATATGAACTAAACAACATATATCTATAAACTAACACATGCTTTTCATATCAAACATGAATACATGTCAAGAAGTCATTCCAAAACACATAGTTGAATCACTCACCTCCGAATAACGCTCCTATAATTCGATCCAAAGAAAACCCAAGTACAAAGAACGTGCAGAAGTTCGTCTACTGCGATTCCTATCGATCAAAAATTCAATTATCAACTTTTATGAAAAATTCTAGAAAAAGAGCTTTCGAAAAACTTATCCAAACAAGTCCTAACGTATATCAAAACGAAGCTCTTACCTGAATATGAAATCTAGAAGAAAATAAACGGGCAGAAGTCCATCGTTTGTCGTCGTAAAGCTCTAAGCAACTAAATCCCCCCTTTAGCCTCCTCTTGAAACTTAGGTTAGAAGTTTTATAAAAATCTCAAAGTCATCTTTATCTATATATAGGCAACACTTTCAAAAATTATGTTTACCTCCCCACGAGTTCTCAAAACTCCTAATCATTCTCTGAAACTTTCTACACAGCTAATTCATAGCTTCACGAGTGAAAACTAAAAATTTTATAAGTTCCGTTTGGTTGCTAAAACGCAGTCTCACATGATTTTACGAAATTTCTAATTAGCCTGCCAAATTAACAGCGTGTTAATTCATCCTCACAAGGATACTAAAATTAACAACAGAAATAATACAGATAGTGACATACACGGGTAAACATTTATTTTCAGATAAACATTTAAAGTATTCCACTATAACCGTCTCAATCTTGGAGAGACGTCCCAACATCAAAACATTCACTCAACACCGTCTCAAAGGGTTCTTTAACACAGACACCCAAATGAACTCGTGAGTCAAAACTCACTCACACATGTGCCAACATGCACAACACATCACATTATCATGCATGACAATGTAATGAAATGCAATAACACAATTACGGATGTTATACATATGTATAAGTATACTTGTGAGGCACATATGTAACATCTACTAGAATCAATCACATGATAAAAACAAGATAAAAACAACCTAAGATAATGCAATGAAGTGTTGTCCTAAATAAAAATTGGTAAAGTAAATAAAAGGTTTTACTATAATAAACACTCTTGAAGTTCAATCCATGTCCCATTTAGTCCCTATAACTTTAATTGCATCAGTTTGGTCCTCGGAGTTTTTAAATAGGAGAAAAGTGGTCCAGATGCCACATTCTGTGAGAAAAATTGACTAAAATCACCCATATGTTACATGCAATTATGCTAAAAAAAACCGTGCATATTTCTCTGAAAGGCATGCCCAAGCTTAACACGTGGGTGATTTCAATCAATTTTTTTTTTCATAAAGTGAGACATCTGAACCACATATTTCTACGTGGTTCGGCCAAACATTGCCTACATCCACACCCGAGAGAATTGTTCTTTCACTATTGAGAATAAAATTTGGTATAAGAAAATATTGAATTAAATCCCTTAATACAACCCTCTAATTAACCCCTTGTACACTACACTCACTCTCAATACCCCAATAAACCCTTACTCTCTCGCTCTAGACCATGCCCCCATGAGGAAGACCCCCAACTTGGCACACCAAGGACTTTCTAAATTTCTGTATAACATCCCATTTTATAGAGCTTACAACTATTCATTGTTCAACAAGAAACCAGAGATCCGTTCATAATAAAACTCTATCACAAAAGGAAACCAATCAAGGTATTAATCTAGCTAAATCAACAAATCTCTAAATTAATGAGATTGTCCTACATGTGATATAATCCCAACATTTATAAGGTCATGGTAATAATTAAGAATTTCTTGTTTAAAGTTTAATGATACTTGTTAAAAATAGCCAAAAACAAAAATAAATGAGTGAGATTCACACCTACCTTTTCATCAATGTGGATTCTCCATGTATATTTTTACTACTTTAAGCTAGAGCACATTTTAATATGGGAATTGTTATTTCCACTCCATCATTGAATCAATGCACTCCATGGTACCACTATCAGAGCATGTAGTACCATGTATGTAATGCATGACATGCATGTACCACATGCTTTAAGAATAGTACCATGGAGTGCCTTAGTTCAATGATGGAGTGGAAATAGCATCACCCTTTAATATTTCCCTTATATTAATTAAACCAAAGAAAAGTAAATTTGATTTATATAGATATATATATATATATATTTCGTCAAAAAGGAAAAGTTGACATAGTGATGAAGGTGACTCTGGTTTAGCAGTAGTTGTGCAACTTTTGAAGCGCACTTACCAATGGTTCCTTTACATCTAATATAATTTCCTATCAAAATATTATTCTTTTATTTTGATGAAATCCTATCAAAAGCTTTTAGGGTTAAATACAAAAAATACCCTTGAAGTTTTCTCACTGTTTCATTTTAGTCTCTATTATTTCGATTGTATCAATTTGGTCCCTGAAGGTTTAGGGGCAAAAATGGAACACCACCAATCTCTCCATCTACTTACTAGCGTAATTGTGCACTGTAGTGGGTGAAATTTGTCAAATTTTCTAACATAATGGGAGATTTTGACCATATTGCTTCTCTTTAAAAACTTCAAGGACCAAATTGACACAATCGAAACTACAAGGACTAATATGAGATAGGGCCCAAACTTCAGGGATATATTTTGTAGTTAGGCCAAAGCATTATGTTCTCAAGATAGACTTATCAAATTTCAAGACTAGTTCATATAATCCGAAAATGTATTTCTAGCCATTCCAAACAATTCTTGAAAAAACTCTAATTACATTCCCATCATTAGGTTAACTGTTTTTGGAATATTAATGAGTATATACCTCTTCTCTATCGAATATATTTAAGGGGGGGGGGGGGGGTGGGGGGGGGTGGCAAAAAAATAAAACTCTTAGGCATCATCAAAAGAAGAAGAACAAAAAAAAATGATCCAAGGTTCAATTGAAAGAGCTCTATATGGACGGGACACTTTGAACATTGAGATGTGCCGTCATGGGTCCAATTTTTTGCAAACGTGATACTTCACTCTCTCCCACGAGAAATTTTAATACACCCAATAGAGATGAGTTATTCTCTTTATCCCATTTTTTGTCCTCTTTTTCTTTTTTGGTTGTTCCAAAATTATTGTCCACTAAGAGTTTTCAAGAATATTTTCTTTTATTCATTTTTAACATACCACACAAAAAGTAGAAGGGAGAAACAAAAAAAACAAAAGGTTAACTATGGAACGATGACATTACTTTCATTAATGTGAAAATAACAAAGAAAAAGTAGATAAAAAAATTAAAATTAAAATTAAATAAACAAAACAAAACAAAACAAAACAAAATTTGAAGCAAAAATAAAATAAATGGCGTGCCCGTCCTCTCGGTGAG
The DNA here is from genome assembly GCA_033977485.1 of Hydrangea macrophylla. Classification (NCBI taxonomy): domain Eukaryota; kingdom Viridiplantae; phylum Streptophyta; class Magnoliopsida; order Cornales; family Hydrangeaceae; genus Hydrangea; species Hydrangea macrophylla. The sequence continues at coordinate 93,036,260 of CM066992.1, forward strand.
GGGCGTTCCCTTAGAGGATATGCGACAGTGTTTCGTTGGGAGAAGGTGTGAAAAGAGCGGTAGGGCCCAATCGAAATGTTCAGAGTCGCCACCTAGCATTTAGGTGTTAGGAGTGCTGCAAAGACGACAAAATCGTCTTTGACTTCGTTTTGCCTTCTTTTAATTTTGAAAAGTGAGGCCTTTGAAAATTAGTAACTCAGAAAAGTTGTGCCAAAACCAGAGATTCAGAGATAGGTTTGGGGACTCAGCTATGTCGAGGGAAGGTGTTAGGCTGTCACGCCCCGGAATAACAAAAATAAAGAAAAATAACATTTCATTTTTGGGTCCATAGGGAATGATGGGTGAATGTCACTAATTGTCCACACCACACAGTACCAGTCAACTAATGAATAAGAACAGCAACATAATTAAACTGAGTATAATAACAGTTGTATATATTACAAAGATCAGAGTGGTCCTCAGGAACCTAACATGTCTGGAGACAACATATGCTCAAGTACCCGTTACAAAAGTTCAACAGAAATAACAGAAATATAAACTAGATATAACTTCTTCATGTCTAGTTGGCGTAAGGGTAGTCGTCAGCGTAATAGTCTTCTCTGGCATAACCGGCATCAATGGGGCCACCCTCTGCATAATCCCCTTCCGGGTAGTAGCCATCACCGTACGCATCATCACTTGCATTAAGAGGAATAGGGTAATTTGGACGGGGAATGTCCAAGCAATAACGGCCGTCATCTTACTGAGAGCTGAGTGAATAGAAACTCACAGGGAATAACAAGTTATGGAAGTGTCTAAGATATAGTATTACAATAGTATTTTCTCTTTATTATTCTAATGTCGTTTACTCAGCCTTTATCGTCTTGTTAATAACAAACTCAATACGTACTAACTCTTGGGACGGACTTGATTGTAAAACTCCTGGATACACCAATGCTCTATCTACTGCATCACCGCAAGTCATAGATACCATCTACTGCGTAACACTGCAATTCATAAAGGTCATCTACCGCATACACTGCAAGTCATAGATAATACGTTAGTCCATCCCCTGCTTTTAAGAACATATGCACAGTCCACCGCATGTCAGGGATTTATTGCTTCAAGCATCGACACATCAATTCTATTGCCACGACTTATCGTCTGTTACATATTCTCAGCCATCGTAAGTCATAGACACCTTCATTTTTCTATCGTATTTGAGAATACCTGTTTACTCAGCCACCGCATGTGATAGACACCTTCGTTTGCCTACCGCATTTGGGAAAATAGCTCCTCCCGTAATCATTCCAAAACTTAGCAAACCTACTTATCGTTATACCACTAACGTTTACATGACTGCCCCATTGTGGCCTGACTACTCTAATTAAAATGAATGGATATCGAAATCATACATGAAGAGCGTAGTATCTAACATCATCACGTTAATCCATTATTCGTAATCATACTTATCTGTGTTGTCACATTATCCCTGATCAACCCATAATCGCATAATAAAAGTCCGATTCGAGAATCAAACGATTGAACCATTTATATAATAAATACAAGAAACAATCCATGTTCTGCTAATGCCAATCGAATGGGATAAGGGACAATCGATTGGGATAATGTCATTCGATTAATAACTTTAGCAATCAATTGGGTTACAAATAATGACAATCGATTGGAAATCTTTTTAACCGATTGGGACTCAACTGGTGGCAATCGATTGGGACTTCATTTTCCCTAGCAGATTCGTAAAACAGAATATTTAAACGTCTTAAGGACGTATTAATACCTCTAAACATCACCAAAACTTGTAAAACATTATATTAAAGGGACCAAGTGAGTAAAGACTCACCTAGGGTGTGTAGGGTGTGTTTGGCTTGTGAAAACCCAAGCTTTCTCTTTCCTTCTTCGCTTTCCCTCTCTCTCTCTCTCTTTCTCTCTCTCTCTTTCTCTCTATCTCTCTCTCTCTCTCGTCTTCTCTTTCTCTTTCTTCTGTCTTCTTCTTCTCTTCGCTCCTCTTTCTAGTCTTGAGTGTGTATGTATGGTTATGTATATATATATATGTGTGTGTATATAGATGTTTGTGTGTATATATAATATATAATTTCTTGCTCAAGAAACCTGTGAACCAAACAAACCCAAGGCACAAACTGAATTGGTATATATAGAAATTGAGAGTGCCATGTGTCAAACCACGAATCAAAGTTGAAAATAAGTCTCTGCAGATGCCAATCGATTGGAAGAAGAAGCAATCGATTAGTTACAGATATTTTATGGCAATCAATTGTGAGTCAAGGGCAATCAATTGGTATATGCCACGTAATGAATTCAGGTCGGCAGAATGGCAATCGATTGTAAAAAATGACAATAGATTGGTACACTAGGGCAATCGATTAGTAACCAAATTTTATCAAATGAAGGGCAAGGGTTATATAGGTATAAATACGAAGTCTTATTAATAATATATACTCCAAAATATTGGGTATTACATAGGCACCCTCAAACATCCGTGATAACACGGTTGCCAGTTTTTAGTGATTTTCATTATAATGGGGCATATCAATTGATAAACGAGTTTTAGGAGAAGGAAAAGGAAATGGTGATGGGTATGGCTACACTTTTAAGAGTTGCTTATGTATCCCAAAATAGGAATCAGGTCAAACATAGTTCTGATCTATGTGTGAGTGTATGCGGTAGGCTAGAGCTTGATCGTTGGATTATGCGAGTGTGAAGTGTGAGTTGAGTGAGAATCAGTGTAAATAGGAACTTTAACCTGTGTTGATGTAGTCCTAGACTTTAACCTGAGATATGGGAGGATTGGTTGTAGTGGGAAGTGCAAGTGATGTAAAATGTGCCCGAATTCCCTATCATCGAGCTATTGATTAACTCGACGGAATAGGCCCATTTGGGGGTGAGATGAAGTGATTTTTTTGTATTTTCAATCTTTTTTTTTTTTTGCATTTTTGTTTTATGCAGGAAGGAAGGGTCGATGCCTAGGTGAAAAGATTCGAAAGGAAGAGTTTCAAGTTAGTTAAGAGTTAGCACAGTTAGAGATTAGAATAGTTAGGGGGTTAGCATAGTGATTACATAAAGAAACACGAAAGGAAAGAAAAATCGGTTAAAAACTTGGCTCAAATGGATCTAAAAGCCGAAGCCAACCCACGATGGATAAAAACAAAAGAAAAGGGCGATTAAACTGACCAGATGGACTTACTAGGTTGTCGGGCCACCAAAGTTAAAAGAAAGGGAAAAGACAGATAAACTAATTGGGTGGACTTACCGGGCTGCCGAACCACCCAAAGAAAAGAAAAGGGAAGGAAAAAAAAGGGACGGATAAACTGATCGGGTGGTCTTAACGGGTTGCCAAACCACCAAAGAAAAGAAAAAGAAGCACGAGAAATAAAAGTTGGCCGGAACCAGAAGCTCAAATGGGCCTATTGACCGAAGCTGACCCACAATGAGTAAGGATAGAGAGATTTACCTGTGAATTCAAAGTGCAGAGGTGGCGATTGAAATTCGATTAGTTTTTTTTGGTATTTTTGTATTTGATTTATTTTTTTTGCATTTTGATAGGGAAATGGATACAGAAGTCGAGTTTAAGGATTTTAACTTAAGAAAACGTCACAGAATGGGGCCGAAAGGCATAAGTTGATTTTTCGATTTGGAATCAGCTTGAACAAAGGTCACAGATGAGTCCAGAAGGTTCAAAAATGTTGAAGAGCAATTTTCTTAAGTTGAGATTCAGCTTAGAATACTAGATATGACAATGTGAGGTTGAAAAATAGGTCAAACGGGTCTCAGAGCCGAAGTCAGATTTTTAACATTTGAGTTGGAAAAAAAGGAAACCATCAGTGTGTCTGAGATGGTCTGAAATGTGGAGAACCGGTCTTACTTGGTGAAGGAACGGTTCTAAGATATGTGTATCGGAGCCCAAAAGTTGCAAAATTAGAAAAATCAAGTATTTTATGACTTTGATGGCTCGGACCAAAGTCAAAATGACTGACTTTTGAAAATATTAGGTCACCAACGCATCTAGAATGGTCCAATTAGCTTGGAACCTATCTCGATAAGCCAAAAAGCCGAGAAAAAAAAAAGGACTTGAACCGGTAAAAAAAAGAAAGAAGAGTGAACCGACCAGTCTAAGTGAGAGAAGGGAAGAGGTGGTTCATGGTGGCCGCGACAGCCATCTTTAGGAGGCTCTTTGGGGAGTGTGCCTACACATTAGGCTGAAATTATGAGGGTAGCTTTGTCTTGTCAATACAAACGCTACGTTTGGGAGGTGAGAAAAACGAAGTCCATTTGGATGTTAAAGTGCGTATGGACAGAAGATGCACCGAGCAGCTTTCGGCGGTTCCTGGCGGAGTTTGCCATGTTTGTGAGGTCCGAAATTTTGAGGCTAGCTTTGTTTCATCAAAACGAAGCGTCCGGTAAAAAACGGAATTTGTTTGGATCTCCGTTTGTTTTTTTTTTCTTTTTTTTTTTTCGGATTTTGGTATGAGCTTGAAGACTTGTTTGGCTTCTTCTTTTTTTCTTTTTTCTTTTTTTTTTTTTTTTTTTTTTGCAGATGTTGGACCTTTTTTTTTTCCTTCCCTGAAATGAGGTTTTGATGGGTTGATAGATAATGGTATGGTGATGTTGGGTTTTGAGTGGTGGTTCTTGGTGGTTGATGGTGGTGATGTGTTTGGCAAGTGTGGCAAACAAAGCCTTAGGAAAGGAAGAAGAAGAGTTCCCAAGTTGTCACACCCCGGATCCACACATGTGAATCTAGGACACGTGGCATGCCACCAAGGCCTGTCCCCAATACAAATAACATAAAATAAGTTTGAACTCTCTTTTAAACTCTTCATATAGCTCATTTGTATGTAACTAACTCCAAGGGTAAAATGGTTTTGCAATTTTAGTCAAGCTCAATGTCAAAATATAATTTTTTTTTTTTTCATTTTAAAACCAACGGTGAAAATGGCTTACGAATACGAGCTTCCTAGACCAAATTATGACCACAAAGCTTAGTTATTTGACAAAAATACTAGGCCGGCTGACCGGACAGAGAGTCAAAAATATCTAGTCGACCAGACAAAGAGCCTTTCTGCAAAATAATTCTGCAGCAACCTCTCCCAAGCTGTTTTCATGAACTTAAGTACCAAAACATGTCCAAACATCACCCAAACCAAACCAAACCAAACCTCTTAGGAACTTCCAAAAACATTTCAAAACCATGTTTAAACCATTTCAAACCATTTCCAAGGAATACTAACATGATTATAAACATTGGACAAGATGTGCAAATGCTATCTCTCCCAAATACTTCCATTACCATAAGATCAACCAAAACATGCTTCTTAAACCAAATCTCCATTCAAACATGCTCCAAACCATATTAATATAACATGAAAGGTACCAACAACATTCTAAGCTTCGGTTATAACATTTACACGAGTCTAGGAGCGATTAAACTAAAAACCAACATAATTCACCAAGTTTTAGCACAAACTCAAGTTAGCTATTACAAACTATAAGTTTTACTCAAAAACAACTATACACATAAGCTACTACATTTACAAGCTTCCTCGCCACTACGAACCCCAAGTTCATCTCCCCGGATTCTTGCCGCCGTGCTCACCTACAATAGTTATTCAATAACCACTACAATATATAAGCTATATGCTTAGTGAGAGATATCAATCAAGCACACGGATAACATATCAATGCTTAAATTCATCTCAACAAATAAAAATGATCTTCGGATAAGCAAGTATTTCCTCCGCCACTACCCGCAAGTCCGCAACTCCCCCAATAGTCCAAGACACAAGCTAACGACCCACGCCACACATGTGTGGTCTAATGCCGTTGTCGGAAACAAGTGGTCGTCACCACGAAACAATCTCATGGCGGATTCATACGAGCTTACCTTTGACCCAAATAGACAACTAAACATGCTCACATAAACATATCACCATACTTTTCACAAAATCATAGCTAAACATGAGTGATTAAGCTAAATAGGCATGTTATTAACACCCACAGAACATAACACATGAATCTCATCCAAACACAAGATTGAAACCACTCACCTCTTCACAATTTGTTCCTAGTTGTGAAATTAAAGCCCAAATTTACTCCGATTTCAAATCCTACATGAATTCGACAAACTACGGATTACCGCTCCGAATTGGGTCGCAAGAAATACGATGATTACACTCAATAAAATCAGTACCAAAATGTAGAACTCACCTCTACGAGTCCAAATCCGACCTTGGAATCGAAATTGGAAGTCGAACGGCACGCCAATCGTCGTCGAGAAGCTTCGGCAAACCCCCGTCTCCTTTCTCTCTCTTAACCGACTAAGAATGAAGAAGAAGAGATCCATCTCTTTCTTTGATTCACAGCTCACATATAGCTTGTGATGTTTTGTTATGAAACCCACCTATTTTTGATTATTTGCATATTTACTCCCAATTAGTTATATAACTAACTATTTTGTCCTCCAAACTTAAGTAGCTATTTGTCTACGTCTTGCGTGGGTCCCATGAGTGGTCCCACATAATTTTATGAAAATTACTAATTAGCTTAATAATTATGTAACGTGTTCAATTCGTTCTCACAAAGGTATCTCAAATGACCACACAAATGGTCTCTAACAATAAACAATATATTATAAGCAACATGTAAATATTTCACATATGCCTTAATAAACATTTAAGCACATGAGGGTGATTCCACAACTTTGTCCCATCACAATGAAACTTTCTCAACTCATGACCTAATTTGGGACTGCCACATTGGGCAATATTGGGTTCCCAAACTAGACACCCATAATCAACTAGTGAGTTAAGACTCACTTAAACATGTGTTTAATAAACACCAATTAATTATGCTAATGCATGCTAAATCATGTTTAACGATCAATCGCGGGAGCGGGTGTTATACAAAGAGAGTCTTATGGGATGTGAAGGGTCTGGGGAAGTTCTCTGCGTCGAATGAAATGAGGGGGAAAGCCTCATATATAGACAAACCCTACATGGGGTGATTATCCCATGTAGGTGAGCCACAAGTCAATCATTGCAACTTTCAATCTCGGTCGTTCGATCTTTCTGAAGCTTTAATTGTTAACATCTTTCAATCTCGATGTTCGATTCGAATGGTACAAAAAGATCTAGGCTTCGTTTAACATCCCCTTCAAATCTGTTCAGTTGGATCGATAATCGTTTGAATCTCGAAAATGACCTCATTTTCCCTCTCTTTTGCCTTTCGATCTCGATCGTCCAATCTTTGATTATTGTTATCTTTTGATCCGGACGTCTAATTTGCACGATTCATGATGATCTGGAATCGTATTGACATCATCTTTGAATTGCTACGATCGGATAGGGGATTTATGACTTTAAAAAATGACCGTTCTGCCCTTGTCTTTTCCGATTGAGCTTCAAAACTTCAGTTAAGGGCTGTTTCTTCTCTGGTTGTCCGATTAGGCTAATTCAAATTGTAGAATTCATGTTTTCCCTTGTATTTTTATCCATTCATGCCCAATCGGACTTTCAGTAATTCCGGATGGCTTTGCCCTTTAATTTGCATGCCTAGTGGGCCCTTTGCGACAATTATTTCTTTTTGGGTAGGGCAAAATGGGGTGTCTACAACAAAACAAAAACAAAAGGTTAACTATGGAACAATGACATTACTTTCATTAATGTGACTGTAATTATATGTTCCCATGATCACATAAACAAGCATTTTTGTCACCCATTCTCACTCAGCCCTCCACTGAGTGAGATATGTCACATCCTAGTAATTATGTTGAGAATACATGGACAAAATGAGAATAGAATAGGACAAACATCACCCAATGGAGGTCTGAGCAATGGGTGACCAAAAAATGGATGAACAAAAATGCTCTCTTAAATAAGGCCGACACCCATTCTTCAAGACCTACAAATAGTAGGATCCTGATATGTAATGACGTGAATCCTACTCAAAACAACTCACTTAGCTGCACATTATCAGGTTAGCATACAACTCATCCAATATGATGAAAGAAAATATTGGTTATCACGGTTATTGGGATAAGGTAAGGAAAAATTCGCAAATCGACCAACCGAAAAACCGATCGGTCGGTTTCCTAAATGTATGTACAAGATAACATCGATCGAAAAACTGGCTAATCGACCGAAAACAACCCTATCGGCCGATTTTTAAACAGCAAAAAATCGGGAAAAAAACCTGACCGACTGACCTATTTACACCCCTAATTGGGATGACATGGTATCCCAAACAAATCTATACTATTGTCGGTACATCTGTCTCCCTATATTTAGGGAAAAATCCTTCTCACATAAACAAAACTTCAAAATTTATTAGTAATGTTACAAATATAATATGGTATCTTGTTTATAGCCAATATTTACTCATTCAATACGAAAAATCCCATGTGACTGCCTATTCTTATCTTGTCAATCACCGTTAGACCCATAAGATCAACTGTCCACAATAGACTGTCACGCCACAAGACGGACTCGTGAAATAATTTCAAGTCCAACACTAACTAAGGGTGTGCTTGATAACCTAATTAAGTGGTGAAAATGAAAATTTTCAGTATTTATTTGTTTTTAGTGCGTTTGATAATGTACCACTTAATTAAAAAAAAAGGGTAAATTATAGTAACACCCCCTGAACTATGATTATTTTTCACTAACACCCCCTCAACTTTAAAACTGAACAGACTCACCCCTGAACTATTCAAAAATGGACAAACACACCCCTGCACAAGGGGTTTTAGTGTCAACAAATGATAGTTTAGGGGGTGACTTTGTTCAGTTTTAAAGTGTAGGGGTGTTAGTGAAAAACGGTCATAGTTTAGGGGTGTTACTGTAATTTACCCAAAAAAATGCCAAAAACCCACTAAAAAATTTAAGTGGAAAAATTCTACTAAAAATAATCACTGAATACAATCTATTTCAGTACTTAAAACACTATTTTCGGTATCGCAAATTTAATCGTTTAAAATTCTCAGTAACTAAAAATTCAGCACTTAATTTTCAGTGTTTAATTTTCAGTTTTATCAAGAGCCCCGAGTCATTTCCTTTAAAACCCTATTCACGACCCTCTAATTTTTAGCAAACACCCCCCCCCCCCCTCCCTCTCTCTCTCTCTCTCTCTCTCTCTCTCTCTCTCTCTCTCTCGATCAGTCATCCAAGTCATCGCACCGACCAACTTCTTAGAACATGGCTCTGAAATTCCCATTCCCTCGATCGTGACTCCCAAAAAAAATAAAAGAATGTAAAATAGGGGTTTGTTTGATTTTGATGATTTCTCCGATTTGAATTAGAATGAGTTGTTTGTTTCTTACAACAAATCACATATTGAATACAATTTTTGTAGTGCCTATGAGCATGGGCAATTCCTAGTGTCTATATAGATATACATGGTATATTAGCGTGTTACTGTCCTCGTATAACAGAGTTATGCATGTGTCTTGTTGTTTATTTTTGTACTTCAACTTCAGGCACATATAACATGATTGTGGAAGTGGAAGAGATGAAACCCTCTGGAGTACATCGGATGCAGATAAATATAAACTCTACAAATGAGGACGCTATTGGTATATATTGTTTGGTTTCTATTGCACTTTTGTTGTGAATCACAGTCACTTATTATGTTTATTGCCTAACAATCTCATATGAATGATAAAGAAAGAAAAAAAAAGGGTAATGTAGGATTTAGTCCTTAATTCTTTATTTTTTTAGAAATAGGTTCTTATTTTATTTGAATTTAGAAATTAGTCCATTTGTGTTGCTAAACACATAAATATCCTTATGTCATTCTCTCTCTTTCTCTCTCTCTCTCTCTCTATATATATATATATGTACACATATACATATATATAGTTGCAGATTCGCTCTCTATATTGGGTTTTGAATTTTGAATATCAGATCCTTAATATATATATATATAGAAGCTATTTGAAAAAATTCGGAGAAATTCTAAATCATTCCATAGAGCTCCGACGATTTGGAGGTGATTGAAAAATGACTCAAGAAGATTAAGTGATTCCCATATTTCTCACAGATTTGGTTGCTATTTTGAGAAGTTGCTGAATGAAAAACATATGGATAACACATTTGAAGAAGAAATTGGAAATTACGATGAAAATAGAGAATACAAATTCTATCGGAGAATAAAGAAGTCTGAGGTGGAATTTGCTTTGAAGAAGATGAAACCTGTAGACACCCCAATTTTGACCGGCCGTCGAATTTAGGAGAGCGTCACCTCCACGTCCAATGATGACAATGACCGAAAAATTCGAAGTATTCCAAGCTCTTCAGAAAGTTCTCCAAAACGCGATAAAATTTCACAGAAAGAGGGAAATACCAGGTATTTAGGAGAATTCAGATATAAAACACAACTTTTGGAAAAGATATTCAAAAATAATTTGTTTCAAAAAGAGAAAAGACCTAAAAGGGGAACCTTAGCCAAAAATGGCACACGGCAGCCTGCCGCGGCACTCCCTGAGTGCCGCGCGGCAGTCACAGAGTGCCGTGCCGGCACTCACCAAGTGCCGCCACAGATTTCTGACTGCCGTTCGCTTTTAAAGTCTGTATTTTGCAGAGCAATACGTATGCGTATGCGAATAAGAACAAAAAACTGATAAAGTAAGACTGACAAAAATGCGGCAATCCATTAATGGCCGCGGCATTTGATGAATGCCGCGCGGCAGTCATGAAGTGCCGCAACGGCAGTCATGAAATGCCGCAGCGGCAGTCACGGACTGCCGCGGCAGTATCTGGACTGCCGCGCTGGACAACAGTCTGCATAATTTCAGAAAGTACACATTGTACCAACAAATGAGAGAATTACACCTGTTTTTTGCTCCGAAATTCACCAAAAATACCTGGTAATTTTGCTTATAAAAGAGAAGGGATCTTCCTAAAAGAGGGGAGACCAAGAAGAACACCAAGAAACATATTGGGAGAGAGAGAGCACATGCAAAATACTTCCATTACACCAACATTTTTAGAGAGAAAAGAGAGTGTTTAGAGAATTAGAGAGAAGAGCTTGGAAGATCTTCAAAGAAAAGAAAACTTTGAGGATAATTTGGAGGTGATCCTCTAACCATAGATTATTGGCTTATTCTTTCTTCTCTTAAAATCTCTAATCCTAAAATCTTTCACTATTTTCTTTGTTTATCAAGTAAACTTAGGAGTTTCTTTTGTTTCCATATTACTTTCTTCCATTTTCTTGTTTATATTCTTCTCTTGAAGGTCTTGGAGATTTTCAATATCTCTTTTGATCTCTTGAGCATGATCTTTTGAATCCCATGTAGGCTTGTGCTTCACATAGGAGTCAAAGTTTGATCACCACTTCATAAGAGGATTCAAGTCCATACTCATGATTTGGATCTTCTAAACTTGATGTCTTGAGGAATCCCTTCTATATTCCTTTAGGACTCATGAGTCATAGTCATGTCTCCCTCTCCAATGACCATCAAATGGTAGGAGAATGTAGTTTTGAGTCTAAACCCATCTCCATGGTTTAGATTCCTTATCTTATAGATTTCATGAAGTTTATCCATATTTCATTTGAAATCTATGAAGAATAAAGGTTTGTAGTCTCTAATGGCCATCAAATGGTAGGAGAAGTGGTTTGGTTCAACTCAACTTCATGGTTTAATAGTTGGAGTTACCAAATAAAAGTTGAACTAGCAAAATAAAAACAGTGAATCCACAAACTGTTTTTGATCAAAGATTTTTAGTTCGAAATCTAACCGTTGAAATCAAGTGAAACCAACGGGAAAGTGTCAATAACACGATATTCTACCTCTGTAATTTTTGTTTTAAGGTGGTTTCATGTTTAGGATGGTTTGATCATGAGTTTTGTGACACAAATACAATCTGTCCAGAATTTCAGAATAGTTTCAGAACAGTGACACTCTTTTGAAACAATTAAATCAGAGTTCTAATAAAGTGTTTGTGACTCCAAATAATTTTTTCTATGAAGTTTAATGCGTTAGGAAGTCACCCTAAAAAGAACAAAGCAATTCGGGTTTTTTTACTATTTTTAATAAATCGTGCAAGAATTCTGGACAGAAATTTGTAAAGTGCTGAGTGATGTCTAGTATTTTTCATATTCCCGGAGATCCGACCGTTGGAACTTTGATTTTGCTTTTTGATTTGAAAACTAGACTCACTGAGGCATATTGAGTCCAAAAATCATCAAGATCAAACCACAGGAGCCATGCCTTTTATTTATTTGAAGTTCGGGTCTGCTCTCTGGAATTTTCAGAGTTTTGTTACAATTTATACTTACTTTGTAAATAAGGGTCCAAATGACTTTTCTATGATCTAGGGCTTAAACCATGCTTTAATAATGATTAGTTGAGCTTGAATTCAAAGTTTAAGAGTATTTCATAGTTTATCCTTGTCCATGTACATATTCATCTATATGATTCGACACTTGTAATTAAGACTTATTTGCTTTGGATTTAATTACATTAGATAGATGTAAGCTAGAAATTTAGGATTGTCATTTTTAACATCGTATTTTGCATATCATGTGGCCTAACCCTTTGTTTTGTAGCGCTATTAAGGTACGATTTCTCGATCCCTCTCTAGTTTATTAAATTTCTTGATTTTATTTGATTTTTGACCTTATGCGCGACACCTCAAAGTTAAGATTTGCCTTATGTGTATACGTGATTGGAGACTCTTTTTAGGATTTTCTTTTATTCGCATGCATTGCACGTTTACTATCGCTACTGGATCCCGGGTAAGTTCACTTGTTCTCTATTGCATATCATATCGCTTGTTACCTGGATTTTGTGGCTTTTGAATGATATTTTGTCAATTGCAATTTTACACCCTTTGGACATGCTTTTGTGATGTATATGTATATATGTATTAGTTGAGGACATGCTTGGATTAATAAATTTGATTAAAAGGATGTTGAGTAGAGGCCTATCGCAAGATAGGATGAGAGAGGGTGTTTTAGTCCGATGGGCTCCTTCCTCTCTCATTCCATAATCCCCGGACCTAGTTAATCTCTGGTTTCTAAAAGATCAGTTTACTTTCAAAATGGTTTCTTAATTTTCCTTTTAAAAATTAAGTGGCGACTCATTTTGTTTTGAATTTGATTTTGAAAAGCTGTGGGTAAGTCAACCTGCGATATCCACAATCTAGCGACTCTGCTGGGGATCGAACCCAGAATCTCTGGTTTCGCAGACCAGAATTCTGATTTTGGGTTCACTTGAGGATTAGACTTGAAAAACATCCTTTTAATCGAATTTATTAATCTTTGTGTGCCTGTTGCATTTCACTTGCATGTCCAGCCAGTCGATTGCACGGAACTATGACCTTGGAGGCTCGGGGCAACCCGGTCGGTCAAGTCATCATGGGACTGTGTGATCACCCTTGATCTCGTACCATGATTTGGTATATGAAGCATCCTATCGGGTGTGTGTCAAGGGTCCCTTATTTGACCAAAACCCAGCCTTTGCATAGTAGCTTCCATAGAACCTTTCAAAATTAGGAAATCAATTCTTGATTAGGTTTATGTGCTAGGAAGTTTGTATGCCCAGGAGGGATTACTTGAGATGATGACGATACTTGCTTGATAAAAGATGTATAATCTTGTAATCACCTTTTAGCAATTTCTCCATATGTTCCACGACATTTGGAGAACATGCCGAACCTTGATTATAAGATTACACTTCTTATATCGCGTTAGCTAAGCATCATTGACCTTGTATGTATCCAAACCCATGAAAAGTACGATGATGATCTTATCACGTGACCCTTCTACCCTGAGAATTTTAAAATCAGCTTTCGAAGAATAAGATTTCCGTGGCCTTTATTCAAAACCGCTCTTTCAAAGGACTTGGGGGATTTCAAAATCAAGATTTCGAAAAAATTCATGCTTTTCAAAAACAGAAATTTTTGACCCAATCACCTTATGATCCAAAATCCTTGAAAACTGCTTTCTAAAGATGCTTCCCAAAATGGATTTCAAGAATCCCCAATTTTTTTTTTTGAAACTTCGAAGGATGGGAAAAGAGGGCCACAATGAATGGAGAAATCATCGTACTTGACATGGGTGAAGATCTTATGTGATTATGTGCTTATGTGTTAGGATTAGGATTTTTTTCTTCTTTTTTGGCATATAGAGTAGGCACACACGCACACATGCATTGCATCCGCATAACATACAAAATAAAAGGTAAAAAGGTATTCTAAAAAATAAAACTTAAAATCTGCTGTAGGAGCAAAGATAGCCAATCAAGCGTGGTTCAGGAATCCTACGACAAGACTTGTAAGGAGAGGATACGCTAACATGGCCGAAGAAAGAAACAACGAAGAGATGACCGGATTGAGGGTACTAGTCGAACAGCAAGCGGAACAGATGAGGAGACAGGCCGAGAACATGAACCGCATGATGGGAATGATAGAGGAGCTGAATCGCCGACCGCCGCCGCATGTAATTCCACCCATTATAGACCCGCATTTGGGAGGAGGAGACGGAGATTGGTTCGACGATCAAGAGGCACATTGGAATGATGCACTAAGAGCCAACAGGGACAGAGAGAAAGATGAGAAGGAGAAGCTGTTGACCGAGAAGATAGAAAAGTTGGAAAGGGTAATGCGCAAGGCTCAGGGAGTGGATACCTATCTGATGGAACTGGAAGGATTGTATGACGGAGTCCACGAAACGCTGCCGGCTGGTTTCAAAATGCCAGTTTTCGATAAGTTTGATGGCACAGGCAATCCCCGCAGTCATGTCCGAATGTGCATAAGAGCTTTTCAGCCTAGTGGACTGAGCACTACCATGATGGCTGTTCTATTTCAACAAACCTTAACAGGAGCTGCTCTGTCATGGTACCTTACACTTGAGCCAAGCAAAACCAGAGTATGGGAAGAAGTGATTAAGGCATTTGTGGCACAATACGAGTACAATCAGGATTTGGATGTTATTGTCCGAGATTTGGAAACGACCAGGCAGGGGAACAAAGAATCATTTGCCGAGTATTTGAGTCGATGGAGAGGAAAGACAGCTAAAATGGTACAAAGGCCGCCTAAAAAAGACCAGATCTGAATGCTAATGAAAAATCTGCAACCAGTTTATCAAGAAAAGATGAGATTTCAGTCAATCAACACCTTTGCTGAGGTATTCGATGTAGGGACGAGAATCGAAGATGCAATTCAAGAAGGAACAATCAAGAAGGAGGAGCCACAGAACCGATATCGAAGGCCCAGTTATGGATCAAATGGAGGGCACTCGGGGGGTCACTCTGGCCCCACCGATGTCAATGCACTTAGCGAGCCTGAGAGAAAGTTCGATATCACCAGAAACCATCCAAGAGGAGGAGGGGATAAGCCACCAAGAAAATTCTCAGATCTGGGAGTGTCACTATCAACCGCTCTTGACAGGCTGTTAGCGAAAGGGCATCTCCGCCAGTTGGAACCTCGGCCTCTGCCAAGTCCACTTCCGCCGAATTTCCAAGGGGATCTCTTCTGTAAATTTCATCAACAAAAGGGCCACTCGACGGATCGGTGCATGAGATTAAGGCACGAAATCCAGGACCTCATTGACAACAAAGTGATATCCGAGCCACCTGTCAAAGCCCCCAATGTCACCAAGAATCCTCTGCAGAACCATCATGCTGTGCCACCGTCGCGGGGTCTTTATTTCTTAGGGGTAGAAGAAGCGGCATTCGATCCGTCCAAGCTAATCACAAAGGTCGGAGAGCCAAAGAAGTTCTATCAGTTGCCAGAAAATTCGGGGATCTGCATGCTTGGAAGCCAGCCAGGGATATGGGAAAACGAAGTGACAAGGCAGTCAGATTGGTGGGTCCAAGAAAGCAATGATCGGAACATAGGCCGGGTAGGGGAGGATGATCTATGGTATCAAAGCGACGAAGAGGAAAAAGAGGGCTCAAAGACCGTTTCAGAAACCGACAACATTTGGGCAAAAGAAGAGATCGACCATTTGACTCGATCTGGTAGGCACTTCAAGCCGCATGAATTAGAGGAAGATCACCCGGGGAGGGAATTGGAGAAAGGGAAAGGAAAAATGAACGAGGAAGAAGAAGAGGATCGGGTCCTAAAGCAAATGAAGAAGACTCAGGCTAACATCATTGTCTGGGGGTTGCTGATTGCCTCCAAATGCCATAGGCAGGCGGTCCTAGACGGTCTGAATTAGGCTGACGTGTCTATCGATACCACCCCGGAAGACCTCATAGGATTGATCGGCAAGATTCCGACTTCGGCTATCACCTTTTCATCGAATGACTTACCTCCGGAAGGACCTACGCTCAACAAGCCGCTGTATATCACCGTTGAATGTTTGGGGAACACCGTGCCCGCTTGTCTCGTGGACAACGGGTCTGCTCTTAATGTATGTCCCTTCCGCACAGCCAAGCGAATGGGCTTAGATGAATCTTCCTTTGTGCCGTCTCAACAAAAGGTCCGGGCATATGACAACACCCAAAGAGCAGTCATGGGCATTATCTTTCTTAATCTCGCTATCGGGCCAATGGACAAAGAAGCTGAGTTCCAAATCATCGATATCCCCGCTTCTTTCAATCTGCTGCTGGGAAGGCCTTGGTTGGACAGTTTGGGCGCTATACCATCGACGATCCATCAAAAGGTTAAGTATGTCTGGGAAAACAAAGTCCGTGATATCCTCGGAGACAGTTGGGTTCGTTCATCTGAAGCGTCGTCAAGTGCACCGGTCCTAGAATTACAGCTGCAAGAAGAAGAAGCGAAGATGGAAGGATTCAAGTTCATCAGCGTGATAGAAGAGGGAAAGCCGAAAGAGTTTCTACCGCCCCATTTCGATCAGTATGCTAGTCCAGTGGTCGCGGGAATCATGAAGAAAATGGGCTTCTTTCCAGGATTGGGGTTGGGGAAGAACCTTCAGGGCCTACCGGAGTTTCCAAAAATTGCTACTCAGACTCACACTCACGGCTTGGGGTATCAGCCAACAAAGAAGGAACTAAGGGCAAAGAAGAAGGCTTTCGATGCGCCACTAGACCCTTACTTAAAGACTCTCAATGGATACTTCGTGAAGGAAGGAGAGGATTTCCCCTTCTGTGGTTTCCCAGAACCATGGATGGACCAAAAAGACAAATGCATGAAGCCGGGGTTCGAGATCTTCTTCTCCCATGAATTTTTTGGGTACAAAGACCCATTTTTGCAAATGCCTGAAAAATCTGTTGCTGCCAAGGACTGGGTTGGTACGCTAGACGGTTCTGCCATGAAAGATCTGTTAGGTGAACGGAACGCAGAGGTCATGAAGGAGGATCCCGGAAAGACCAAAGGTGAATACGTCGAGGGCATAGTGGAGGAAGCTGCCGAGAGTGAAGAAGGTAAGGAAGGGAAAGCTGAGGAAGAAGAGATGGAGGAAATCACCAAGACAGGAGGTCTGGAAGAATGCTTTATTACTGGCCTGGGAGGAGAGCACAAGAAGGAGTGGGTTTTTGAGTCTAGTGATAGGTTCCCCCCACACCCAGAGTCTGTAATGGCCCAAATGAGGCGTCTTTCAATTTCTATGTCTGTTGTAATCACTCCAAAGAAAATCAATGAAAGTATGACTGATTCTGCCTACTCGAACGCGCTTAATGAATGTGATGAATGTGATGATCATGAAATACCTATTGAACTGCAAAAACTAATTGAAAAAGAAAAAGAATCTGCATGTAAAATCATTGAGGACACCCTAACAATTAATCTTGGAAATGAGAACAATCCTCAAAATGTCTTCATCGGCTCTACACTTAGCAATAAAGAAAGTAAATAACTAATCAGTCTATTAAATGAATTTAAAGATGTTTTTGCATGGTCTTACAATGATATGCCAGGTATCGACCCAAAAATAGTCCAACACCACATCCCCCTCTTTCCCAATTCAAAACCCATAAAACAAAAATTGAGGCGAATGAGGCCAGAATGGGCACTTAAAGTAAAAGAGGAGGTTGAAAAGCAATTAAGAGCTGGATTCTTGATGGTCACCGAGTATCCCGAGTGGATTGCCAACATTGTGCCTGTCCCAAAGAAGGATGGTCGTGTTAGGGTTTGCGTGGATTTTCGGGATTTGAACAAAGCAAGCCCTAAAGACGATTTCCCATTACCCCACATCGACGTGTTGGTTGATAACACTGCGGGACATGAACTTCTATCTTTTATGGATGGGTTCTCCGGGTATAATCAAATCCTCATGGCTCCCGAGGATAGAGAGAAAACCACGTTCATCACTCCGTGGGGAACATATTGCTATAGGGTCATGCCATTCGGACTCAAGAATGCAGGCGCAACCTATCAAAGGGCTGCCACCACTTTACTGCACGACATGATCCACAAAGAGGTAGAGGTGTATGTGGACGATATGATTGTGAAATCCAAGGAGAGGGGAGGGCACCTAGAGGCTTTGAGAAAGTTCTTTGGGAGATTGAGGGAGTTCAAGATGAGGCTGAACCCGCAGAAATGCACGTTCGGAGTCACTACTGGCAAGCTGTTAGGATTTCTCATTACCCAAAGGGGAATAGAAGTGGACCCTACCAAAATAAAGGCCTTAACCGAGATGAACCCACCGAAAAATGAGAAAGAACTGAGAGGGTTCCTGGGTAGAATACAATTTATAAGTCGTTTCATCTCAAAGCTCACCATGACCTGCGACCCGCTGTTCAAGCTACTCAGAAAGGGAGAGAGATTCAATTGGGACACCCCGTGTCAACAAGCCTTCGACAAAATCAAAACCTACCTCCAGAACCCACCTGTCTTGTCGCCACCTTCGCCTGGGAGACCTTTGTTACTTTATCTCTCTGTATCCGAAGATTCAATGGGATGTATGCTGGCCCAAGAAGGAGAAGAGGGGCACGTGGAGAAGGCCATTTACTACTTAAGCAAGAGAATGGTAGGATATGAGTTAAAGTATTCGCCCTTGGAGAAGGCCTGTTGGGCCTTGGTTTGGTGTACCCGTCGCCTCCGCCACTACATGCTAGCCTTCCCTGTAATCCTGATATCCCGAATGGACCCATTAAAATACCTGTTCGAAAAACCCGTCTTGACCAGTAGGATTTCTCGTTGGACCATGATGCTGGCTGAGTTCGACATCAGATATGTCACCGCCAAGTCCGTAAAAGAAAGGGCTGTCACCGAGTTTTTAGCCGACCTCGCTGTAGAATCTGAGGACAAGGGAGACTTCAAGTTCCCAGATGAAGGAATAATGGAGGTTAAGGAGGATTTGTGGAAGATGTACTTCGATGGAGCAGCCAACCAAATGGGTTACGGAGTTGGAATCATTCTCGTAGCACCAGACGGGGTCCCCTCCCCATTAGCCGTCAAACTCAAGTATAACTCAACCAACAATACCGCGGAGTACGAAGCATGCATAATTGGGATGGAAGCAGCCTTGGCTTTGGAGATCAGAAAGATTGATGTCTTCGGAGATTCCAACTTGATCATATCCCAGGTCCGAGGAGATTGGAGGGTAAAACATGAGAAATTGAGACCTTACCATGACTATCTGGAAAGCCTGAAAGCGCAATTCCGAAAGATTTCCTTTTACTACCTCTCTCGTGAAGAAAATCAACTAGCCGACTCTTTGGCTACCTTAGCCTCGATGATCCAAATCCCTTTCCAAAATTGCCATGATCCCGCTATCCATAGAAGTAAGGAATCAACCGTCATTCGAAATGATCGCAGCCATAGAGAGAGAAGATGAAGTGCCTTGGTATGTGGACGTGTGGAAGTTCATTAAAGAAGGAGAATACCCCGAAGGAGCCTCAGAAAAGGACAAGAAGGCGATACGACGATTTGCTGCTCAATTTGTGATCTACGCGGATAAACTATGGAAGAAGTCCTACACCGGGTATAATTTGGAGTGTTTATATAGAAGGAAAGCTAAGAGAATGATGGAGGAAATACATGAGGGAGTATGCGGGCCCCACATGAACGGGCACATGCTGGCGAAGAAGATCATTCGACAAGGGTACTATTGGACGACCTTGGACAAAGACTGTTGTGAATATGTTAGAAGGTGTCACAAGTGTCAGATTCATGCAAATCTGATGCACACCCCACAGTCGCAGCTCTATAGCATGACCACCCCTTGGCCATTTTCCGTATGGGGGATTGATATCATCGGTGAGATAGTTCCAAAGGCTTCCAATGGGCACCGGTATATAATCATGGCGATCGATTATTTTACAAAATGGGTAGAAGCGGCCTCATATGCGACTTTGAAAGCCAAAGATGTGGTGAGTTTCATTGAGAAGAACATAATCTGCAGATACGGAGTCCCGAACGAGTTTATCTCCGATCATGGCAGTCATTTCCAGGGGGAAGTTATCCCGCTCTTAGAAAAGTATAAGATCACTCGCCATCAGTCATCCCCGTATAGGTCCCAGACAAATGGAGCAGTAGAGGCAGCGAATAAGAATGTTAAAGCAATCTTGGGGAAGACGACAGATACATATAAGGATTGGCATGAGAAGCTGCCATTCGCTTTATGGGGGTATCGGACGTCAGTAAGGACTTCAACGGGTGCTACGCCATACTCGCTGGTCTACGGAATAGAGGCAGTCCTTCCAGTCGAGGTGGAAATACCCTCTCTCAGAGTCTTAACATAATGTGAAGTGACAGAATCAGAATGGATACAGGGAAGGTATGAGGAATTGATGCTGCTCGATGAAAAGAGGCTGACCGCGATAAACCATACTCGGGGGTACCAGAAGAGAATAGCTCGTGCTTTCAACAAAAAGGTCCGCCCTAGGAAGCTTACTGAGGGTGACCTGGTCCTCAAAGAACTGAAAGTGCCTGTTTATGACCCCAGAGGAAAGTTCAAACCCAACTGGGTCGGGCCGTACATCATTAAGACCCTCCTTTCCGGAGGGGCGACCTATCTCATGGACCTGGACGGGGTTGAATTTAAACAGCCGATTAACCTCGATCGCCTCAAGAAATACTTTGCTTGAAACCATTTCTTTCGAAGCCTCCTACCTTGATGAACTACGCTTGACCTGATTCCCGCTAGGGGATACGTAGGCAACCAACTTGGTTCGGTCATTTCAAAAAAAAAAAAAAAAGACGGTGCTAAACTAGGGGCAAACTAGCGTTTGCCCAAAGCCACTTCAAAGCCTTAAAACCAGGGGCAAACTTCGTTTGCTAAGCCGAAGAACCCAGATACAAAACCCTCCTTGGATCATCTGGCTATCGAGATAAGTACTATAAAAAAGCAAATGAGAATTCATAGAAGGATTAAAGTTTAAAGCAAAGAAGCAAAGTAAAGAGCCAAGTTAAGACATTAAAAGGATAATTCTTCATAAAAGATTAGTCGAAAGGGTGGACACTTTAGATTTAGCATGACAACACTTCTTGAAAAGGAAAAATAAGAAAAATCACATTCAAAAGCGCAAACAAAGGGTAGGCAGGGTCTGTCAGAAGAGTTCCGTGAAATGTCAGGCATTTTCCCTGTTTTCGTCTACTTTATTATGCATGTGTCTGTCAAGCTCGCCTCGCAGCCAAGGTTTGGATCTCTAGAAGATACTCAGTAGTAGGCACAGTCATAGCAGGAATCCTCGGGAATGGAGCAGCCATTCTTCCATGCCAAGCCTCCATGAAAGCTTTCACTATGGAGGGACGCAAAGGGGACCCCCTGGTGAAATCAGCAGTCACAGATACAGTGACATCTTGCAAAAGTCCGAACTGACGGACGACTCGGTCAGGAATGTAGAAAGTCGTAGCGTGCAAACCCGGCAGCCAGATGCCAGGTCGCCTAGAGAGGCGCACAGCAATAGAGCGACAGGTCCACGACGGACAAACCCAGCAAATGTCACTAGAAGAAAGGCCCTGCAGCCAACCGAGCCACGCATCGGCAGACTGAAACAAGCTATGAATCTCCACGCGATCATAAGGAAGTGACCCACGGAGATGGGAAGCATGTATGAAGAGATCTAGACGCTCCATGAGCCAAACTTGCAGAACGAAAGGAGCCCCGGCAGATAACATAACCCCAGTAGCATGGGCATGGCCCAGCCCAATCAGAGTTTCACCAAGGACCAGCATAACAGCACTTTTCATCTCCCGCAAGCCGCATGCCATGGGTATAAGAATGTCAGAAGATGACTGGAATAGGAAGTAAGAGAGCATGGCGATTGACAAGGCACTACGTCGGATGATCTGGTACTCACCGTCATAGGGGTCCCCTATAGGAGCATAAACATAGGCAAGGCGCTCAAAATCAATATGCCTGTCACAAATAAAGGAGCCCGTCGCATTTTGAGTTATGTGGAGAAGAGTGGCTAAATCCTGAACATACCCGGCCTGAATCTGAGGGACCATCAATTCAGCAGAAGAATCAGTATGGAGAATGGCGCTAAACTCCTCAAACAAGGGGCAGATCTCTTGAGAACCAAAGCAGAAGACGTTGAAAGTGGGATCCCAACATTGAATGGCAGCCCGAAGTAGGCCCTCATTCAAACTCATCCGTCGAAACGAAAAGAGATCATTCAGTCTGAAACACTCAAAGTTAAGTCTGTCAATACCCGAGAGAGTATCCATCCATGGGAAGAGGATTTGAAAACCAATGGGGGCCATTGAGGGGAGAATAAGGAGAAATGAGAAGTGTTTTGCGGAACTTTGAGAATGAAGGGATATAAATAGAAGAATAAAGCTGTCTACCTACCCGCGGCACTCGATAAAGTGCAGCGGCACTCGATGAAGTGCCGCGCGGCAGCCAGTGAATGCCGTTGCGGCATTTACAGACTGCCGTAGCGGCTCTCACTGAGTGCCTCGGAGACCTAACCGAGTGCCGTTCTGAGTTTTTCATTGGCCAGAATCTGTTTGTAACACGATCAGTCCATCTGCAAATAGAAAACTAATTGAGAAGCAATAAAAACGTGCGCATCATGCAGCACGTACAAATACATTCATTCATTCATTCATTTCATTTATTTTCAAAAGATAAAAGAAGCAAGAGCATTCAAAATAAAGCATATGTGTATATATATACAGTCATCCACCAAAATAAAAAAATCCTCTTAAAAGAAAACAAAAAATATATATATAAGCAGGATCAGCTCCGACCCCGACCCCGGCCGCGAGCCTGACGAGTCGTGCGCCTAAGAGGCTCCTCCTCTGACTCGGTCCCGCTGCCTCCACCACTCTCTCCACGCCCGCTGCCTCGGCCTCTGCCATCGCTAGTGCCCTCGCCGACGCCTCCGCCACACCTAGCACCGCTACCTCTGGGGGCATCGCTGAGAGAGATGCCGAACTGCTGAAGCCGATGCTGGAGCTGTCCCACCTGCTGAGATAGGACTCTGTTCTCCTCCATCTGGAAGAGAAGGGATGAGTCAAGAAAAGTGTTGAAAGGACATTTGGAATACTAAGAATATGGAAAGGGTAGAAGATCATACCTGGGCCCTCAACTGAACCGCAGCAGTCGCCCGAGCTCCCTCAGCCTGAAAACAAGAACCAGGAATAAAGATTAGTAAAAAAGAGGTACAATCCCGGTCAAAAGTAGGAGTGGGGATAAAATTCTTACCATCCACTCTCGCCCGAGAATCCACTGTCGCACGCTATGGGCATACGCTAGGCCCTCCTCAGCATAAGCACGCGGGACGACGTCATAATGTAAAAGTATGGTGGGAGCACCATGTGAAAGTCGAGGAATCGTCGTCGAGTGGGGCTCTCCGAATGAGACGGTCGACATAGTCCAGTCCCACTCAGGCAAGGCAGGAGCTCGAACCGCGGCAGGAACAGGCTGCAAGCAAAAGAAATAAAGCATGGGTAAAGAATAAAAAGAAAATTCACATAAATAATAAAGGAATCGTTTACTCACCCGAGTCACTTCCATCAGAGGGAAGTTCGGCATCAGCTTGGCGGCACGGAAAGCCGCATATCCTGACGGGTCGTCCAAAAAGCCGTGGATACCGAAGCCGGCTCGAGCAGCCGTGAGATCGCCGCCCTGAAGCGTGTCTGTGGCCCTCATAGAGACGGGAGGAGGGAATGGCACAAAGAACCCGGGGGCCGCTATCGACTGCCGGGTCACTCTCTCTCCCAAATACCACGCCATACCCTCTGACCCACCATCAAGAAGTCGCCTCGTCGGGTCATACCTGGCCAACTCTCGCAACCCCACCCTAGCCTCAGGCAAGACCCTGAGTCACGGCTGCCAGTGCACGTGCCCCTCCCTTAGGTTCGTCAGGAAGTTCCTGAACGAAAAAAAATCATGAGCCCCGGTCTTCCTCCCAACCCTATCCTTCGCCCATTTCAGCCCCTGGGGCATGATAAGGGCGTCGGCATCACGTGTCTGAGAAGACATCATGCGAAGATACTCGTGGGACCAAATCTGTGATACAAAGAGAGAAGAAAGAAGATTAGTCTCATATTTAAAAAAAAAAGAAAAGAAAGAAATATGATAATGAGCAATATAGGAAAAAGTATACCTCCCACGCTCTCCAATACCCGCCAGTAGCAGCCGACCTGTCGCGAGAAATGACACTCATATGCCTGTACAGGATAGCCAACCCTGTACCAACCCAGTCATACTCGGCAACCTGGTCCAGGCGCTCCAACGACGCTACCAAAGAAGCAGAAATCCGGTCCCCCTTGGTGCTCAACAAGGAGCACCCCAGCACATACATCAAGAAACCTCGGGCCATCTGCTCGTCCGTAAAGCCGGGTTTTCCCCGGAAAGTATCCATAAACCATCGAGCTGTGACCAAGGCCTCCTCCTGGACCACCCCTAGCAAGGGATCCATCTGATCCCACTCTTGGTCTGTAAGGTGCCGCAGGGGCTCTCCTCCGAATGGAATCCCCGTGATCATGCTGAAGTCTAGGGGGGTCATCGTCATCTCCCCAAAATCGAAGTGGAAGGTACTCGTGGTATCCCACCACCGCTCAGTCAGCGCATGAATCTGCTGCAGGTCGTTGGAGCTCTTCGTCAAAAGTTTGACGAAGTCTCCAAACCCTGCTGCGTCCACTAGAACCCTCACGGTCGGGCTCAGCTCTGTGTACCACTCGTGGCCGTGGGCGAGGCTGCCATGCCCCTTCAGCACCTTCGGCTGCAGCTGCAAGAAAGAATAAAAGGTTTGTTGTTAGGGAATGGATAAAGAAGAGAGCAACAACAGCGAATAAATAATTAATAAATGGAAAGTCCAGAAGTGTTCATAGAGGATTTCACACTTGTTTGCATTCAGGAGGAAATGAATAAGAAAAAATGCTCGATTTTCTAACAAGGTTCCGAAAAGAAAAGAAAAGAAAAAGAGTAGTTTGTCCACATTCTCTGAAATACATGTACATATAAAGAGATTTTAGGCCCAAAAAAAAAAAGTATAAGTTTCGAAATGCGTAATTGCAAACATTCGAGAATCATTTTTTTTTTTTTGAATAAATTAAACGGCACTTGGAATGCTCAAGAAAAACTCGCCGATGTAATAAAATACAGGAGAAGGTTCAGGATCGTGTATTCATGGGCATTGGATGTTTGAAGTTTTTGGTTTTAAAAAAATCTTTGATGAAAGTTAAAAAGTTAAAAGAAATAAAAATAATAACAATAACAATAAAAGGATGAGTGTTCAAAAGAATTCCAGCGTAACATCCAGTTTTTTGAAAATACATAAAATAAAAACTTCTTTGCAAGGGGCATGAAATGGAGCGTCCAAGACACCACGAGCATGTCGTTCGGAACAGGGTATCTAAAGTTATAGCAACCCTACGATATATCCACACAGGAA
This sequence comes from Hydrangea macrophylla, assembly GCA_033977485.1. Lineage (NCBI taxonomy): Eukaryota > Viridiplantae > Streptophyta > Magnoliopsida > Cornales > Hydrangeaceae > Hydrangea > Hydrangea macrophylla. The sequence continues at coordinate 93,061,965 of CM066992.1, forward strand.
AGGAAATACGAGAAAGAAATACGAGAAATAAGAAAAGAGAAGCGTTTACCTCGCGCTTAAACGCGCGGGTCGATAAATGCTCATCAGGATCCCTCAGTAGAAGCGTGGCGTCCGGGTGATGAGTGGCGGTGTATCTGGCCCTCTTCTTGCGCCCTGAACCACTCGCCATAATCTGTCAAAATAAAAAAGAGAATCCACGCGTAGATTAGTAACGATTCGGAAAAACAATGAAATAAACGAGTTTAATCAAGCTCTGATCTAGCAGAACTAACCTGTGAATGTCGTAGATCAATATAGAAGCAAAGAAAGGATGAGAGAAAAATTTCTCCAGAGAGATTCCGAGATGAAGAGAGTTGGGAGAATGAATGAAATGAGAGAACCCCGGCGGTTTTAACCACTGCCGCTCAAACGCGGCACTCATTTTTCCGTGCGCGGCAGTCACTCAACTGCCGCGCGGCACTCGTTGAGTGCCGCAACGGCACTCCGCGAGTGCCGCGCGGCAGTCACGGACTGCCACGGAAAACCGCGTGTGCCGCGATTAAGGCGGTTCAAAGATATTTACTTTCCCCCCAAAAATTCAAATCAAGTCCTGAAAATTGAATTTGAGGCCCCAAAAATTGCCCTCATTGCGCTTTTGGCCCTCAGGGTCGTTTCTTAGGTACACATTGACTACAAATTTTGGAATTCAAAAATATTTGAGCCCGTGGGCCCCCATTTTTGAAAATTGGAGATGTTTGAGCCCGTGGGCTCCCGATTTATGAAAATTAAAATATTTGAGCCCGTGGGCTCCCAATTTTGAAAATCGCAGTACTTGAGCCCGCGGGCCCCGACTCTTGAAAAAAATTGAAAATATTTGAGCCCGTGGGCCCAGATTTATATTCTCGGTTCTCGCAACGGATTTGCGTTAACCCAAGTTTTGGGAATATAACAGACTTATATTCCCGGTTTTCGCAACGGACTTGCGTCAACCTTCGTTTTGAGAATATAACGGACTTATATTCTCGGTTTTTGCAACGGACTTGCGTCAACCCTCGTTTTTGAGAGTATAACGGACTTATATTCCCGGTTTTCGCAACGGACTTGCGTTAACCCTCGTTTTTTAGAGTATAACGGACTTATATTCTCGGTTTTCGCAACAGACTTGCGTCAACCCTCGTTTTTGAGAATATAACGGATTTATATTCCCAGTTTTCGCAACGGACTTGCGTCAACCCTCGTTTTTGAGAGTATAACGGACTTATATTCCCAGTTTTCGCAACGGACTTGCGTCAACCCTCGTTTTTGAGAGTATAACGGACTTATATTCCCGGTTTTTGCAACGGACTTGCGTCAACCCTCATTTTTGAGAATATAACGAATTTATATTCCCAGTTTTCGCAACGGACTTGCGTCAACCCTCGTTTTTGAGAGTATAACAGACTTATATTCTCGGTTTTCACAACGGACTTGCGTTGACCTTCGTTTTTGAGAGTATAACGGACTTATATTCCCAGTTTTCGCAACGGACTTGAGTCAACCCTCGTTTTTGAGAATATAACGGACTTATATTCTCGATTTTCACAACGGACTTGCGTCAACCCTCGTTTTTGAGAATATAACGGACTTATATTCCCGGTTTTCGCAACGGACTTGCGTTGACCTTCGTGATCAAATCAAAAGCACTCTCATGACTCCTGTGACAGATTCTCGCATAGATAATCTTCCCTGACTAACACGCCACGAAATGCGCGTCGTACGTAGGAAAACATGATAAGCATGACATTTACACAATCAGGTCAATTTAGAAAACGCCATTGCATTACACTTGCATCACGACAGGATAGGTGCATCCATCCGTGTGACTACTTGCGTTTGTGAATGTTCAACCCATGCCTGAACTACGCTTTGGTCTGATTCCTGACGGGATACGTAGGCAGCTCGCCATGGAGCACGACCAATTGGAATTCCGCTGCACACCTACTTTTGCAATGCATTTTGTTTTTACCTACATTCGACAGTCTGGTCAAAGGCTTGTCTTCACACAGGCTTTGACATTCACTTATGGGACGCGTTGCTCCACAAGCTCTGTCAAAGAGGGGCAAACTGTAGACACCCCAATTTTGACCGGCCGTCGAATTTAGGAGAGCGTCACCTCCACGTCCAATGATGACAATGACCGAAAAATTCGAAGTATTCCAAGCTCTTCAGAAAGTTCTCCAAAACGCGATAAAATTTCACAGAAAGAGGGAAATACCAGGTATTTAGGAGAATTCAGATATAAAACACAACTTTTGGAAAAGATATTCAAAAATAATTTGTTTCAAAAAGAGAAAAGACCTAAAAGGGGAACCTTAGCCAAAAACGGCACACGGCAGCCTGCCGCGGCACTCCCTGAGTGCCGCGCGGCAGTCACAGAGTGCCGTGCCGGCACTCACCAAGTGCCGCCACAGATTTCTGACTGCCGTTCGCTTTTAAAGTCTGTATTTTGCAGAGCAATACGTATGCGTATGCGAATAAGAACAAAAAACTGATAAAGTAAGACTGACAAAAATGCGGCAATCCATTAATGGCCGCGGCATTTGATGAATGCCGCGCGGCAGTCATGAAGTGCCGCAACGGCAGTCATGAAATGCCGCAGCGGCAGTCACGGACTGCCGCGGCAGTATCTGGACTGCCGCGCTGGACAACAGTCTGCATAATTTCAGAAAGTACACATTGTACCAACAAATGAGAGAATTACACCTGTTTTTTGCTCCGAAATTCACCAAAAATACCTGGTAATTTTGCTTATAAAAGAGAAGGGATCTTCCTAAAAGAGGGGAGACCAAGAAGAACACCAAGAAACATATTGGGAGAGAGAGAGCACATGCAAAATACTTCCATTACACCAACATTTTTAGAGAGAAAAGAGAGTGTTTAGAGAATTAGAGAGAAGAGCTTGGAAGATCTTCAAAGAAAAGAAAACTTTGAGGATAATTTGGAGGTGATCCTCTAACCATAGATTATTGGCTTATTCTTTCTTCTCTTAAAATCTCTAATCCTAAAATCTTTCACTATTTTCTTTGTTTATCAAGTAAACTTAGGAGTTTCTTTTGTTTCCATATTACTTTCTTCCATTTTCTTGTTTATATTCTTCTCTTGAAGGTCTTGGAGATTTTCAATATCTCTTTTGATCTCTTGAGCATGATCTTTTGAATCCCATGTAGGCTTGTGCTTCACATAGGAGTCAAAGTTTGATCACCACTTCATAAGAGGATTCAAGTCCATACTCATGATTTGGATCTTCTAAACTTGATGTCTTGAGGAATCCCTTCTATATTCCTTTAGGACTCATGAGTCATAGTCATGTCTCCCTCTCCAATGACCATCAAATGGTAGGAGAATGTAGTTTTGAGTCTAAACCCATCTCCATGGTTTAGATTCCTTATCTTATAGATTTCATGAAGTCTATCCATATTTCATTTGAAATCTATGAAGAATAAAGGTTTGTAGTCTCTAATGGCCATCAAATGGTAGGAGAAGTGGTTTGGTTCAACTCAACTTCATGGTTTAATAGTTGGAGTTACCAAATAAAAGTTGAACTAGCAAAATAAAAACAGTGAATCCACAAACTGTTTTTGATCAAAGATTTTTAGTTCGAAATCTAACCGTTGAAATCAAGTGAAACCAACGGGAAAGTGTCAATAACACGATATTCTACCACTGTAATTTTTTTTAAGGTGGTTTCATGTTTAGGATGGTTTGATCATGAGTTTTGTGACACAAATACAATCTGTCCAGAATTTCAGAATAGTTTCAGAACAGTGACACTCTTTTGAAACAATTAAATCAGAGTTCTAATAAAGTGTTTGTGACTCCAAATAATTTTTTCTATGAAGTTTAATGCGTTAGGAAGTCACCCTAAAAAGAAAAAAGCAATTCGGATTTTTTTACTATTTTTAATAAATCGTGCAAGAATTCTGGACAGAAAGTTGTAAAGTGCTGAGTGATGTCTAGTATTTTTCATATTCCCGGAGATCCGACCGTTGGAACTTTGATTTTGCTTTTTGATTTGAAAACTAGACTCACTGAGGCATATTGAGTCCAAAAATCATCAAGATCAAACCACAGGAGCCATGCCTTTTATTTATTTGAAGTTCGGGTCTGCTCTCTGGAATTTTCAGAGTTTTGTTACAATTTATACTTACTTTGTAAATAAGGGTCCAAATGACTTTTCTATGATCTAGGGCTTAAACCATGCTTTAATAATGATTAGTTGAGCTTGAATTCAAAGTTTAAGAGTATTTCATAGTTTATCCTTGTCCATGTACATATTCATCTATATGATTCGACACTTGTAATTAAGACTTATTTGCTTTGGATTTAATTACATTAGATAGATGTAAGCTAGAAATTTAGGATTGTCATTTTTAACATCGTATTTTGCATATCATGTGGCCTAACCCTTTGTTTTGTAGCGCTATTAAGGTACGATTTCTCGATCCCTCTCTAGTTTATTAAATTTCTTGATTTTATTTGATTTTTGACCTTATGCACGACACCTCAGAGTTAAGATTTGCCTTATGTGTATACGTGATTGGAGACTCTTTTTAGGATTTTCTTTTATTCGCATGCATTGCACGTTTACTATCGCTACTGGATCCCGGGTAAGTTCACTTGTTCTCTATTGCATATCATATCGCTTGTTACCTGGATTATGTGGCTTTTGAATGATATTTTGTCAATTGCAATTTTACACCCTTTGGACATGCTTTTGTGATGTATATGTATATATGTATTAGTTGAGGACATGCTTGGATTAATAAATTTGATTAAAAGGATGTTGAGTAGAGGCCTATCGCAAGATAGGACGAGAGAGGGTGTTTTAGTCCGATGGGCTCCTTCCTCTCTCATTCCATAATCCCCGGACCTAGTTAATCTCTGGTTTCTAAAAGATCAGTTTGCTTTCAAAATGGTTTCTTAATTTTCCTTTTAAAAATTAAGTGGCGACTCATTTTGTTTTGAATTTGATTTTAAAAAGCTGTGGGTAAGTCAACCTGCGATATCCACAAAACCCAACAAGGCCTTAGGACCAGATGGGATCCCCATTGAGGTTTGGAAATGCTTGGGAGATGTGGGGGCATCTTGGCTTACAAAAGTTTTTAATAGGATTTTAATGACTAGAAAAATGCCTGATGAGTGGAGGAAGAGCATCCTAGTGCCTATATATAAGAGTAAAGGAGATGTACAACAATGCAATAACTATAGAGGTATTAAGTTGATGAGCCATACTATGAAGCTATGGGAGAGAGTGATGGAGCATCCCTTAAGAGGCCCAACATCAGTGTCAGAAAATCAGTTTGGATTTATGCCTGGGAGATCAACTATGGAAGCAATTTATTTACTTAGAAGGCTAATGGAAAAGTATAGAGAGAAGAAAAAAGATCTACATATGGTTTTTATTGATTTAGAGAAAGCTTGTGATAGAGTGCCTAGAGATTTAATTTGGTGGGTGCTAGAGAAGAAAGGAGTGACCAAGGATTATATTGACGTGGTGAAGAATATGTATGATGAAGCGGTTACTACAATTAGATCACCAGCCGGAGAAACAAGCGAATTCCCAATTACCGTAGGCCTGCACCAGGGGTCGGCCTTGAGCCCTTATTTGTTCGCCCTAATTATGGATGAATCGACTAACCACATTCAAGATGAGGTCCCATGGTGTATGTTGTTTGCAGATGATATTATCTTGGTTAATAAGACTAAAAGGGGACTCAACACTAAACTAGAAGTTTGGAGAGAAGCACTGGAGACTAAGGGGCTAAAGATAAGTAGGACGAAAACAGAATACATGGAATGTACTGTGGCGACCAAGAGCTAATACTCCTGAGGCAGGATGACCAAGATGGATGAGGTGAGGTCGGGTGTGGGGGCTTGTCCCACATCGCCTGGGGTGAAGTTCCTGGACTAGTTTATAAAGATTAATCACCCCTCTATATGCAACAAGGCCTTTTAAAAACCGTGAGGGAGCTAAACATGAAAGAACTTCACAGTTAAGCGTGCTGCTGCCAGAGCAGTACCAGGGATGGGTGACCCCCTGGGAAATTCTTTGTGTTTAGGCCCAAAGAGGACAATATTGTTGCTAGATGGAGAGGTAGGTCGTTACATGTACTTTTAGCAACAGTGGAAGTAGAGACAACGAAGCAGTGAAGATCGAAGATCAGGAGATCCCAAAGAGGGAACACTTTCGCTATCTAGGCTCAATGATCAGTAGAGATGGAGAGATTGGTGATGACGTGACCCATAGAATTAAAGTGGGCTGGCTTAAATGGAGGAGTGCTTCTGGAGTATTATGTGACCGGAGAATACCAGCAAAATTGAAAGGAAAATTTTATAGGACAGCTATTAGGCCAGCTATGCTCTACGGGACAGAGTGTTGGGCAACTAAGAAACAACACATTAGCAAAGTGAGTGTAGCGGAGATGAGGATGCTAAGATGGATGTATGGTAAGACTAGGAAAGATAGAATTAGAAATGAGTACATCCGAGAGACTGTAGGAGTAACACATAATGAGGATAAGTTGAGGGAGAATAGACTTAGATGGTTCGGCCATGTGCAACGAAGACCTGTAGATGTACCTGTGCGAAAGAGTGATAAGATCGTAGTGCCTGGAATGGTTAGAGGGAGAGGCAGACCTAGACTGACTTAGGAATATGTAGTGCAACAAGATATGAATATATATAATTTAAATGAGCAAATAGCTCTTGATCGTGCAAAATGGAGAAAAATGATTCATACAGCCGACCCCAATTGATTGGGACACAAGGCTTGGTTTGGTTTGGTTTGGTTTGGTTTGGTTTGGTAGAAACTCAATATTCGTATTTCGTTTTATGCAACTCGACGAAGACGACGATGGCAAGAAAATGTAAATTTCTCATCAAATATTCTAGTATAATGATTGATTGTTCGTTTTTGTATGTTGAAGTGAGAAATTTTGGATCTACTCTCCGTGTGAATGGTTGAGTTTGTATAAAAAGTGAGCATTTCTCACTTTTGTTTTTGTTTGATATAAAAATTTGCGTATTTCTCACTTCTAATTTATGTGAGAAATTTCTCAAATAAATCAAATTCTTACATCTAATTCCACTACATTATTACCAGAGTGAGAATTTCTCACTTATTGAGTAAAAAGTGGGTATTGTACTTGATCAGTATGATAAAGTGAGAAATTCTCACTTAATACTGAGAACTTACTAAGAACTTTCTCACTTAATAGTGCCCAAAATTTCAACAGTGTCAGAAAATTGCGAAACAACACATATCTGGTCAGAAACGGTCGATGAGCAAAACTTGATACATCAAGCTCGGGGTTTTTAGGCCAAATTACATCGCTTAGGCCTTCGTTTTCGCGTTTTTTGATTTTTCTAGACTATTCTTTATTTAACTGAGAATTTCTCATTTTATTCTGAAAACTTTATCACTTAATACTGAGAAAATTCTCACTTTCATAACGAACTCTAAAACTGGTAAAATCACAATTCAATGAACAAGTAACAAATTGAGATTTTCTCACTTTATGCTGAAAACTTTCTCACTTAATACTGAGAAATTCTCACTTTCATAACGAACTTTAAAACTAAAAATATTACAATTCAATGAACAAGCGACAAATTGAGAATTTCTCACTTTATACTAAGAACTTTCTCATTTAATATTGAGAAATTCTCACTTTCAAAACGAACTAAAACTAATAATTTCACAATTCAATGAACTTGCGACATGCATGTAAGTTAAAAAACATTTGAGAAAGAAAACTCTTAATCATATTTGGTGAGAATTTTTCATTTTATTATGAGAATTTCTCACTAACGTTTATTCATCACCTTTTCAAAGAAGAACAAATTTTTATCCAAAAACTCCAACAATACAATCACGAATACACACATACGCTAAAATGATTTAGATATGTATTTTAATGACATCCAAAATCCATCAATTAAGTCTGCAAAACGTATGAAATAATTTGAATTTCAACCAAGAGATCATGATAAGTAAATTAAGGAGATCCCTTGAATTAAGGGAATATTATCCCATTATCAGTTACTGACATTAATTTCAAAACTATATCTATATGTCCATATATAGATATACATATATATATATATATATGTATATCACTGACCATGCGAGTAAAGGTAGTTTAGAGATTAAAAAGTTATTAAATTGGGGAAAAGGACATATTTCTAATTAAAATGCCTAATCAAGGATCTATTTCTAATCTAGTCCTTAAGCTGGATTAACTTCTAATTAAATGGCAGGGGAGGGACTAATTCTTATATATCTATAAATAAAAAAAAGAGTGATGTAAAAATAGCTCTAATCATATATGATGTAATTTAACTTTTTGTTTGTTATTTATTATTGATGATTTGTATACTTTGCAGCAATTTTAAGATCGTTAAGAGATGTTCCACCTGCCCATTTCTCTTTCAAAGTAGAATCTTTCTCACTGTTTTCAAAATCAAGTCTTGATAAATTGGAATCAGATGTTTTTGATGCTGGAGGTTACAAATGGCAAGATTGGATCTTCTATTCCTTACCTTAATTATTATCTTGTCAACAATTTTGTTTTATCTTTCGATAAAAACTGATGTGTGATGTGTCCTGATCATTTTTTTTTCTTCTTTTTCTTCTGGTTTTTGTAGGAGATTGTCTCTCTATCCAAAGGGAAATGCAAAAAGAAATGGGAATGATCATATCTCACTTTACCTTGTTATTGCTAATACAGAGGATCTACCTCGTGGTTGGGAGGTTTTTGTCACTTTTAAATTTTTTGTTTTTGATCATATCAATGACAAATTCTTAATAATCGAAGGTAACTCTTACCATATGATTGGTTGAACTCTTCCATTTTATTCAAATATGAAAATATAAATATGTGAATGAATATGCATATAAAAACATGTGTACAGGTGGAAAAGTAAGGCGGTTCAGTGACATGAGGACAGAATGGAGATTTGACCAGTTACTTCCTCTTAGTACTTTCAATGACGTGTCTAATGGATACCATGATGTCGATTATTGCACGTTTGGAGCCGAAGTTTTTGTTCATAAATACACGGGCAGAGCACAGCGTGTATCGATAGTGGAACCTAAAGACAATACTTACATTTGGACTATTGATAATTTTTCAGCACTACAAGATCAAGAACACTGTTCTGATGAGTTTAGCATTGGAGGGCACAAGTGGTACTTACTTTTCACTTTATGCATTTCAAAGTTGAAATTATAGCAGATTGGATTTCTAGTTTATGCTTAATTTGTGGCTTTTGTTATGGGTTCAGGAAGTTATTGCTCTATCCAAAAGGAAATGTGCAGAAAAAGTTTCTCTCTCTCTATTTAGAGATAGTAGATTGGGTGTCTGGAACTCCTACCCAAAGATTGTACACGGAATACAAGCTTCGTTTGAGGGACCAACAAGCCAATGATCATATCGAGTTTGGAGGTGAATTTTTGTACTCTGAGCTAAATCTTAGCAATGTGCATTATTGGGTTCCATGTGTTCTATACACATGAGATGCTTAATGGGCTTTGTCCTTTTGCTTTTTTCTTTGGACTTATTTGTATTAAGTCTTTATGGACTCTATGGGGCCCGTGTGCCATGCTTGCTAGCTAATTTATTAAGGTAATGAATAAAAACAATAGGATGCTATGAATCTTAGATGAGACCTGCGCAGCATATAGAGATACAGAGAGGTTTCTTGGAAGCATAGTAGTGGCGCGGTAACCAAGGAAGAAAGGTGTTCGTATTTCTTCAAGGGACTGTTTGGCTACTCAAAGTCTTTGACATTTGGAGGTTTGCTTGTATTCCTTAGGGTATTGTGAACCCTAAGAGGTAACCCTTGTACTCACTCTCTAGTTGATTGAATACCTCAAGTTTAGGGCAAAAACTTGAGAGAACATTGTGTATTCCTTATTTTGATATAGTGGAATCTTTCAGAGTTGCCCTGTGGTTTTTTCCCTCTCCATTGGAGGGTTTTTCCACATAAATCTTGGTGTCTATTTATTTCTTGCTTGGGTGCCATTTTATTATATTGTTTGTAGTTGATTGTGGTGAAAGAAATTTATCTATTGTGGCTTGGATATTATTTATTCCTATTTAATTTACACTAGACAAGGTTGGGAAGTGTTGTTCCTAATATTGGGAATTTCCCCTTTTTTTTTTCCAACACGCATCTCCAAGTACGATTTTGTTTCCCCTTCTAATAAGTTGTCATTCTTCAAAAAAAAGGAAAAAAAAATTCTCTTTTCTTTAGTTGTTGTACTTGTTAATCATTAATATTATTATTATTTCTTGGTTATGCCAAAAGTTTACTTGCATAATTTCTCTTGCAGATCCAAGTTGGTTCGATGCCTCTGCCTTGAGTAAGAATTGGGGTTATCCAGAGTTCTTGTTACTGAGTCGTTTAAAAGACCCAGCCAATGGTTACAAATTGAAAGATACTGTGATTGTTGAAGCAGAAATTAAGGTCATGGCCTTGGAAAAGATTTTGTAAGAGAAGATTAGTGGTGCTTATTATAGTTCTTTAAGATTTTGTAAGAGAAGATTAGTGGTGCTTATTATAGTTCTTTTGTTGTTTACTCCTAGAAGATTAGTGGTGCTTAATATAGTTCTTTTGTTTTGCTTACTCCTAGAAGATTAGTGTAGTTCAGACTATTGAACTTATACTAGGGCCGTTTGGACAGCTGCGAGCTACTCGTTACATTTACCTTATGTTTTTCGAGTTTCTATGGCAGTTGGTTCGTGTAAGATGCATACACACATGCATATAAGATGAGTATAGGTTCGTTTACCTAGCGGAATAACTCGTCGGATCGTTGGAACGGCGTTGTTACGAATTCTCCTCTTGAACCACAAACTAGCTGCTTCCGTTCACTCTCTTGTGTCTCGTACAGTCGCAGAGATGCTTCTTGAGCGATCCCCGATGATGCCATGTTCTAGATCCTAAGCCCTTGTGGTGATAGGCTAGAGAGATAAACCGTTAATGAGAGAGAGAGAGAGAGAGAGAGAGAGAGAGAGTGTGACGACCAAGAGCCAATACTCCTGAGGTAGGATGGCCAAGATAGATGAGGTGAGGTGAGGTTAGGTGTGGGGACTTGTTCCACATCGCCTTGGGTGAAGTTCCTGGACTAGTTTATAAGGATTAATCGCCCCTCTATATGCAACAAGGTCTTTTAAAACCGTGAGGGAACTAAACACAAAAGAACTTCACAGTTCAGCGTGCTGCTGCTAGAGCAGTACCAGGGATGGGTGACCCCCTGGGAAGTTCTTTGTGTTTAGGCCCAAAGCGGATAATACTGTTGCTAGACGGGGAGGTGGGTCGTTACAAATGGTATCAGAGCGGAAACCCAGCCGGAAGTGTGGGGTGGGTCCCACACTAGGACGTGTGGCCCTTGAGGAGGGTGGATTGTGACGACCAAGAGCCAATACTCCTGAGACAGGATAGCCAAGATGGATGAGATAAGGTCAGGTGTGGGGACTTGTTCCACATCGCCTGGGGTGAAGTTCCTGGACTAGTTTATAAGGATTAATCGCCCCTCTATATGCAACAAGGCATTTTAAAACCGTGAGGGAGCTAAACACGAAAGAACTTCACAGTTAAGCGTGCTGCTGCCAGAGCAATACCAGGGATGGGTGACCCCCTGGGAAGTTCTTTTTATCACCTGGTTCCGCAATACATCTATTAGTTCTATTCACCTTCAATTTGGCAGATTCTCTACTGCTAAATCTGTCTGGGAATTCTTGGAAAATCGTTACACCACTGCTGATCTTGCACATCAGTATCAACTTCTTGGGAATCTCCATCGCATGCAACAACAACCTGGCCAATCCATTGGCACCTTCCTTTCTGAGATCCATTATATTTGGGATCAACTTGCCTCATCCGAACCTACATGGTCCACTCCCACTGATGCCGAAAAATTCTGTCAATATAGGGACAGACAACGACTGATACTTTTTCTGATGGCGCTTACTGATGACTTTGAGCATGTTCGGGCATCTCTCCTACATCGAAGCCCCTTACCTACTCTGGAACAAGCAGTCTCTGAACTTCTTTCTGAGGAGACTCGTCTTGCCACTCGCAAGATTCATCATACCAATACTGCACTTGCGGTTCACAAAGCATCTTCCCTCAGTCACAAACACGATCACAATCATCCACCTACTTCTTCCGCCCAACACTGCAACTACTGCAAATTACCTGGACATGTTCTCTTGGATTGTCCCACCCGCGTTTGCAAGCACTGTAAGAAGATAGGCCTTGGACATTATCAAAGCGACTGCTTTCGGAATTCCAACAGAAACTCCCACACTAATATGTCCCGCGGGGGTTCTTCCAGATCCAACAATATGCCCCGCAAAGGTACATCCAGATCTGCAGCTACCACTGCCGACAGTCCATCATCCTCTGCACCTGCCGACGAAGGGTTTTCTGTTGCTCATCTTAAAGATATTCTCAAACAAATTCTTTCCCATTCTGGTAATACACCTTCCACTGCTATGTCTGTTACCTCAGGTAATTCATCTTGGTTCTTTGACTCCGCCTGTTGTAACCATATGACATCTGATCCCACCATCTTTTCAACTAAACACTCTGCTCATCACACACCAACCATTCACACTGCAGATGGTTCACACATGTCAGTCAATCATATCGGAAACATTTCCACTTCTCACACAACTCTTCCAGATACTTATCTCATTCCCAAACTAACTTTAAATCTCATATCTGTTGGCCAACTTTGTGAAATTGGTCTCACTGTTGTCTTCTCTCCTTCTGGTTGTTGTGTGCAGGATCCAAAGACGGGACAGACTCTTGGGATAGGCCGTAAAGTTGGAAGACTCTTTGAGCTCATCAGTCTCCACATACCATCTAACCTTTCCATAACTGCTCAAATCGCTGCCCCTGTCACCTCCACTCCATCTCTCAGCACTTGGCATAATCGCTTGGGTCATGCTTCTATTAGTCGCCTACAACTCCTTGTATCTAGTGGTCAATTAGGGTCCATCAATAATGAACATTTTGATTGTCTTTCTTGTCAACTTGCAAAACAATCAGCATTGCCGTTTAATAAAAGTACTTCCACTTCTTTTGCCCCTTTTGACTTGATACATTCTGATGTTTGGGGACCTTCTCCCACGACCACTATGGGGGGATCTAGATACTATGTCATTTTTGTTGATGATTATTCCCGATACACCTGGTTATATCTCATGAATAATCGATCTGAATTACCCCAATTGTACTTTAATTTTGCTAATATGGTCAAAACTCAATTTTCTCGTCATATAAAAGTGTTTCGTGCTGACAATGCTACAGAATATACAGACTCTCGAGTCCTCCAATTTCTTCACCAAAATGGTACACTACCTCATCGTTCCTGTCCAGGCACCTCCCAACAAAATGGGCGTGCTGAGCGTAAACACAGACATATCCTTAACACTGTTCGTGCCCTTCTTTTATCCGCATCTTGTCCAGAACGATTTTGGGGAGAAGCTGCTCTCACGGCAGTTTATACCATGAATCGTGTCCCCTCTCCTGTTATTGATAATCAATCACCTTATGAGCGTCTTTATGGTAGTCACCCTGACTATAATATGCTTAAGGTTTTTGGGTGTGCTTGTTTTGTCCTACTTCACCCTCATGAACACACCAAACTTGAATCACGATCTCGGTTATGTTGTTTCTTGGGTTATGGTATTGAACACAAGGGCTATCGGTGTTGGGACCCAGTTTCCAAACGTCTTCGTGTGTCTCGACATGTTGTTTTCTGGGAACACAAGATGTTCTCGTCAATGTCTCCATTTCATCTTGCACCTTCCAGTTCTGCCCATTTCTTTACTAATCCCTCTGTTGACCTGTTTCCTGAGTTCGATACAGCCCCACCTAATGACACTCTTCATGACCCCATACCACAGGATGCACCCCCCGTGTCGCCTCCCACACCTACTGATGACTCATCTGAGTTGTCCACTTTGGTCCCTCCTGAGCTGCCTACTTCGTCTGATGGATCTGCATCAACATCTGATTTACTTCCTAGACGCAGTGATCGGGTAAAATCTCAACCTGTTCGTCTCCGTGATTATGTTGTACTTTCTACCATTCTTTCTCATCATGAGCCTCAGTCTTATCGTGAGGCTAGTACTAACCCTCTTTGGCAGAAAGCAATGGATGATGAACTACAGGCATTGGAACAAAATCACACATGGGACTTAGTTGATCTACCTAGTGGAAAGAATGCAATAGGTTGCAAGTGGATCTATAAAATCAAAACACATTCTGATGGGTCGATCGATCGTTACAAGGCACGTCTGGTTGCCAGGGGTTTTTCACAAGAGTATGGGATTGATTATGAGGAAACATTCGCCCCAGTTGCCCGTCTCACTTCAGTCCGTAGTCTTATTGCTGTTGCTGCCATTCGCCGTTGGGAATTATTTCAAATGGATGTAAAAAATGCCTTCCTAAATGGTGATCTCATTGAAGAGGTGTATATGCGTCCTCCACCTGGGTACCATCACCCTCCTAACAGGGTATGCAAGCTCCGTCGGGCTCTCTATGGTCTCAAACAAGCTCCCAGAGCATGGTTTGCCAAATTCAGTACTATCATTGGAGATTTTGGTTTTACTCCCAGCCCTCATGACTCTGCTCTTTTCCTTCGTAAGACAGACCAGGGTACCATTTTGCTACTCCTCTATGTAGATGACATGATTATCACAGGGGATGACTTGTCTGGCATCTCAGATCTCAAGTCCCATCTCAGTCAGCGTGTTGAAATGAAGGATCTCGGAAAACTCAGTTATTTCTTGGGCCTCGAGATTACCGCCTGCTCAGACGGATATTGTCTTTCTCAGGCTAAGTACTCCTCTGATCTTATTGCCCGTGCAGGACTAACTGACAACAAAACCTGTCCTACCCCTCTCGAGCTTAATTCTAAGCTTACTCCTATGGATGGTACTCTTCTGGAAGATCCCACTTTGTATCGCCAATTAGTTGGGAGTCTAGTCTATCTCACAGTTACACGGCCTGACATTGCTTATGCCGTCCATATTGTCAGCCAATTTCTCGCCGCTCCCCGATCAACTCACTATACAGCTGTACTTCGTATTCTTCGCTACATCAAGGGCACCATGTTTTATGGCCTTCATTTTTCTACTCATTCTTCCCTTGATCTTCGTGGATACTCAGATGCCGACTGGGCAGGGGATCCTACTGATCGCCGATCCACTACTGGCTACTGCTTCTTTCTCGGCAATTCTCTTATCTCTTGGCGTAGTAAAAAGCAAACCGTTGTCGCTCGATCAAGTACAGAAGCAGAGTATCGTGCCTTAGCCGATGCCACTCAAGAACTCATCTGGCTCCGATGGTTACTTGAGGACATGGGCGTTACTCACTCCACTGCCACCAGTATTTGCTGTGATAATCAGAGTGCTATTCAAATTGCTCGTAATGATGTCTTTCACGAACGTACCAAACACATTGAGCTAGATTGTCACTTTGTACGACATCACCTCAATCAGGGCACCATTTGCCTTATTCCCGTTTCCTCTACTGACCAGTCAGCCGACATCTTCACTAAAGCTCACCATCCTGGTCGTCTTCAAGATTTAGTCTCCAAACTCAAGTTGATCTCGGTCTTACCACCTTGAGTTTGAGGGGGGATGTTAGAATAATGTTTACATAGTAGTCTAGCTTCACTTACCGTTGTATCTTATATTATTTACCATCCAGGTTCATTGTACTTCAATATTGTACTATCACCTTGTACTCCCCTTTTCCTCATTTAGGTTTATGTCCTAGCCTATATAAAGGCCTCTTATTGTATTGTGAAATACACCAAATACATATACAATTATCTGTCTATAAGCGGACAATATTGTTGCTAGACGGGGAGGTGGATCGTTATAGAGAGGCTGCGTGAGGGAGAGAGAGACAGACTGAAAATTATTTTTTCTTTATGTCTCCTTAGGTTTTTAATGTGTAATACACACACATATATATAAGCACAATGAAAACCTAACAGGCTTGGGACTCCAAAGCCTGTTACTTGGTGTCCAAGCCAGGTCTTATTGGACCCAGTCCAATAACATGTGGGTGCCCGTATGGCCCGACCACAATATGTGTTACATCTCCCACTCACCCACATAGGGTTAGTTCTAAAACTAATCTCTCAACACAACGGAACTTCTCATCTTTTCATACAGGGAAATAAAACGTGCGACCTTACAAAAAAAAGTATAACGACAGGAGTGTAATGCCAAATCATCACCATAATGAGCAAGACACATCACTCGGAAGCTTTTTGTGTATGCCTTAGACGATTCAACCATACCGGACACAGCATTCTCAATCCCTCGGTGAAAAGAATTGCTGTACCACCTCAATGTAGTGTACTCATGACATATCAGTAACAAAATACGATTGTCGCAGGCCTGCTAATGAGTCATAAAACATGGTGTGTTATTGAATAGTCTTCCCTGAGCCCACATGTCAATCTAACTGACTTAATCGCTTGCCCAGACACGTCCCATAGAACGGAATTAACTCTTCGTTCTAGGACAGCATGCTGAAGCAGCTGTCATCAAGCATCCTCTTCATGACATAGTCTCAAGTCGTAAAGGCAACCAATTTGTAGGATAACCAATGTCTTGGATATGCTACATGGCTCACACAGCAATGAAGAGGAATCCATTCACTGCTCCACAGTCGATCGCAAAAGCACATACAGTATGATATGTATGCTATGTCGTAAATGGGCATGTCACTCTGTGTTTAGAAAAACAAGTAACGCCATACGAATCTTAGTCTAGACGTACACAAAACGTCTAATTTGAGTCTCCAGCACAGTCGCTGCTCGTAGCGCCCGTCTGAAAACTCACATTCGGCTGTAAGCAGGCTACATAGAGTCATGGGATATCTCTATGTTCGACCAAATGTAAAGGTCTCATCTTAGATCAATCTAAGGCGACATATATAAATAATAGGGTTTATATCTAGCTCGTTGTTTTTATACTGTGTAGATATAAGTGTTCAAGCTCGCTTTTTAAGCGCTATGGACACACATGTCCTAGCTAGCTATCTAAGCGCCATGAACACAAATGTCTCATCTTGCTCGCCATCTAAGCACCGTGGACACGCATGTCCCACTTCGCTATCTCGGCGCCAAGGTGAATCACCCATGTGAGCAGGTTGATTCAAGCCCGGTGACATATTAGAAATGTGCATTTATTCCATTCATACAACAATTATACATATGGAATTCAACAAATTTATTATTAACTGGATAATAATAAGAATAATAATGTTAAATCCAATACAGGTGTCTAAGCATATCAAATCCTACGAAGTCCCATGCTACTAATGTGGGACTGAAAAACATCTCTGGCAATGGGCTTAGTCAATGGATCAGCCACCATACTGCTAGTGGAGATATGCCTCAAGACAACTTCCCCTTGCGCAACCATATCTCGAATGTAGTGATGGTGGATATGTATGTGCTTTGACTTCCCATGGTACTTGGGGTCTTTTGCATAGGCCAAAGCTGATGTGCTATCGCTATAAATGAGCACTGCTTCATCCCCATGTGACGAAGAGCTCAGGCGTCGCAAAAACCTCCTCAACCAGACAGCTTCCTGAACAATCGCCGAATAAGCCACATACTCTGCTTCCATCGTGGATAGTGCGATGCATGACTGTTTCTTGCTACACCAAGAGATTGCTCCACCTCCAAATATGAATGCGTAGCCAGAAGTGGACTTGCGTTCATCTTTAACGCTAGCCCAATCAGCATCACTATATCCTCTTAGCTTCAAGTCTCCTCCATGATAACAAAGGAAAAGGTCCATAGTCCCGCGAATGTATCGCAGGATCCGATTCACTGCTCTCCAGTGATATGGACCCACTGCATAGCAAATGTCTGGACGGGTACACAACATAGCGTACATCAGACTCCCTACTGCAGATGCATATGCACGTTGGACATTTGTTCCTTTTCCTCTTCATTCTTAGGACAATGATCTAAAGTCAAGTGGAATGCCTTATAAACTGGAGTGTCGATGGGTTTTGAGTTATTCATGTGAAAATGCTCAAGAACCTTCCTTAAGTAAGTCTCTTGAGGCAAACACAGAAGTTTCTTTGACCGATCTCTTACAATCTTAACTCCCAACACATAGTTGGCCTTACCCATGTCCTTTATCTTAAACTGAGAGGACAGCCACTCTTTAGTGGCGACAATGGCACTTATGTCATTTCTAGCTAAAAGGATGTCGTCGACGTACAGAGATAGAATCAGAATACTCTTCTTGGACTGTTTGATGTACGCACAATGGTCCTCCTCGATCATCTCAAAACCAAAGGAGGTGATTGAATCATGGGACCTTAAGTACCACTACCTTGACGATTGCTTGAGTCCTTAAATAGATCGCTTGAGACGGCACACTTTGCGCTCATTCCCTTTGGTTATAAAACCAACATGTTGATCCATATAGATCTCTTCGTCTAGTTCTCCATTGAGAAATGCAGTTTTGACATCCATTTCCATTTGGAAGAGTTCTAAGTCTAAATGTAGGACGATCGCCAGGATAAGGCGTATGGAGGCAAATCTCACCACAGGGGAGAACGTGTCTCCATGGACTATACCCTCTCTTTGGGTATAACCTTTCGCCACTAGGCGCGCCTTATACTTGTCAATTGATCCATCTGCCTTACGCTTGACTTTGAAAACCCACTTGTTTCCAATGGTCTTACGGTCAGGCAAAATATCAACTAACTCCCAAACTTTATTCTTGTCCATAGAGCTCATCTCCTCTTGCATAGCAACCAACCACTGAGATTTGGCAGCAGAAGAAAGCGCTTCCTTATAGGAAGCAGGCTCGTCATCATCTACTGTACACATGAGAGTTTCTTCCTCAATATCAAAACGCCGACATGGAACTTTTCCTCGTCTACTTCTACGGTGTGCTACCTGGGGATCTTAAATGTCCAGTGGTGTACTCCCACTATCTGGTACACTTCCACTAGTGTCTAGCGGTGTACTCCCACTCGGCTGAAGACTAGTACCATTTTCAGCGATTACTGGATGTGGAATGCCAATTTTCCCACCCTCGCTTAAAGATGGTACGACATCTTCAACATCCTCTAGCTCATAGAGGTCAAGATCTCTTTTAGTGTCACTGATATTGGGGAAGTCATTCTCAATGAAATCAACATCACGTAACTCAATTTCTGTCATTCATCCATCCTGATGTTCACCATACATAACATAGCCTTTTGAGTTGTCAGAATATCTTATGAAGATATGCTTTCTAGCTCTCGGGCCTAGTTTTCCATGCTTATGGGAAGTATTGTGAACATATTCTGATGAGCCCCACTGGCGCAAATGCTCCAAATTGGGCTTTTCGCCTTTCCATAGCTCATAGGGGGTGGAAGGAACTGACTGTGAAGGCACCCTATTAACTATGTAGGCAGCAATTAAAAGTGCATCCCCCCATAATGATATTGGGAGATTAGCTTGCGCCATCATAGATCAAGTCATATCTAGAAGTGTTCTATTCCTTCTTTCTGCAACACCATTTTGTTGCAGAGTTCCACGAATAGTGAGATGTCTGCGTATTCCCTTTTCCTCACACAGTTCCTTAAACTAATCAGATAAGTACTCGCATCCTATATCTGTTCGAAAAGTCTTTAGGGACTTTTCTAGCTGATTTACAACCTCTACTACAAAGCGTTTGAAACAATCTAGAGCTTCATAGCGGCGAGAAATGAGATAGACATAGCCATATCGCGTGTAGTCATTGATAAAAGTAAGGAAATAAGAGGCGCCATGACGTGCCTTCACATTCATTGATCCACATATGTCTGAGTGTATTAGTTCTAATACATGGGTAGCTCTTTTAGCCTTACCAAAAGGCTTATGGCATACTTTTCCTGCTAGGCAAGACTCAAACGTAGGTAGGTTAACCTTAGCGAGTGGGCCTAGAAGACCTTCTCGAGCTAATCTAGTCATCCTGTCACGTCCTATGTGTCCAAGTCTAGCATGCCAAGTTACAGAGTCAATATTTCTATTTGAATTAGCAATTAAAGAAGTAAAGGAAATGGAATCAAACAGATCAATTTTAAATAGATTATTCCATAAAAAACCATATCCAAAAGTAACACCATCCAAAACAATATCCAACTTATCATGTCCAAACTGAAAAATAAAACCTAAATCAAGAAGTGCTAAGACCGAGAGTAGATTATATTGGATTCCGGGTACGTAGAGCACATCATGAAGAAGTAATGTGCGCCCTGTGTGCAAATGAAGTTGGTATGAACCTACTCCCGCTGCTTCTTCACAAGTGCCATTACCCATGTATACCCTACTGGTGCCACTTGGAATCTTATTATAATCTACGAACCTCCCTCGATCTCTGGTCACGTGCCTTGTTGTTCCTGTATCTGCAATCCAATCATGGAGCGAATGAGCGATTAGGACATGAGAACTCACAAAAGCATAGAGAGAGTTGGGTGGGAAAGCTACCTTCTTCGGCTCAGTGCACTCACGAGCGAAGTGTCCCAATCCTCCACAGCTGAAGCACTTTGATTTGGAAGCATTTTTCTTGCCAGCGCGCTTACCCCTGCGCTTCTTTGGTTTATTAGCCTTTGGAGCTAACTTATTAGCCCCACCCTTTTTTTGAGCCCTTTTACTCTTGGCATTGCGCTTGGACCCACTAGTCCCGCACTCACCTCCACCTATGGAAGTTCTTGCCATGAGTGCAGAAATGCGGTTCATCTCTTGGCGCTCCGCCTCCAGCTCCACATGTTTAGATATATCAGCAAAGTTCTTGATACTATCATTATGTGTTAAAATTTGCTTCATATGAACCCAAGTTTCAGGCAGTGACCGAATCATCGCTTGAATCTGTTGTTCATCAGTGAGGATGTTCCCAGCAGTACCATGATCTCGAATCATACCAGACATCGTCCTAAGATGTTCAATCATCGATTGCTTGGGATCTTTCCGATACACCTCGAACTTCAACACCAGGCTCCTGAGCCTAGTGGTTGATGTCCCACCGAAAGCAAATTTTAGCTGGTCCCATAATTCCTTGGCACTCGAGTATTGGAAATACTTAGCAAGAAGGTCATCATTCATGCTGCTTAACAATATATTGCACGTGATGATCCTTCTTGACCCATTCATTATAGGTTTCAAGGTCTTGGCGATATTGGGTCATGGGCCCATTTTCTGGCAATTTTGGTTGGACTAATGACTGGGTTAGATGGGGAAGCAGTTCTTCCTCAGTCAACAGGAGGGTTACTCTACGTTGCCATGCGTAATAGTTTTTCCCATTAAACTTGTTATCTTTGTTCAAATCAGAGCAATTTGCTTTGAAGCCATTTCTACATTCAAAAAATATGCGCAAAGGTTTTTGATATTATTATTTGCACATTTCATAAAATTTTGTTTTAAAAATCTAATTATAAGCGATATTTCCTCTTTTTACAATTTTAAGACCAAAAAACTTGCTATTGCTTATTAATCAAATCCTAAATTTTGTAAATCAAGGAAAAACTTTTATAATTGATTTTGCAAACAAATATCAATTAGATGGTTCTTTAACCTATCTAAGATGTAACACCCTGTATTTTCTTTTTCATTAATAAATAAATATTGCATTTCATTTCCATGAGCATTTGATTTTATTTCTGTTTATAATAATATTTTGGGGGTCAAACTGTAATTTCCAAAATATTTTCTATGGTTTCAAAACAATATCTATATCTTTGTATAAACTGGGAATTTTATTCCTACGCTGATATTATTTTCCTGTATTTTCTTTCTACCTTAAAATACCAGTTTTATGTTTTAAATCTGCGTTATACCGCGTGTTGGGTGTGGGAACACGTGAGCTCAACCACACCGGGAGAAACCTCCCTATTTCTTGGAGGCCACAACTCTTAGTTTATATATATGTATATATCACTCTAAACCTCACAGTCTCTCATTCTCTCCACTCTCTGCATCCCTCAAACTCTCTCATTCTCTCCATTCTCTCAACTCCCTCAAGAACAATACACAAACACACAGTTACATACAATACATAGATATATATATATATATATATTGGGATACCAAAATCAAGAACGGAGGAGCATTCTCAACGACGGAATTAACGGCGGAATTTATCTGTCTCCAAAACACCTCAGTGAGTATTATAAACTCACTCGCCATGTTTATATATGTATATTTCAGTGTATATATGTGTGTATATGTGTATATATATAGATACACCATTGAAGCTTGAAATTGGAGTTTTGTAAATCTTAACCAAAATGAAATTTATGAATTGGGAATGAAAGATCTTAGTCCCAATAAGCTGTGGTTCGAATCCTACGCAATAATTCATCCGTATTGCGACGTACCGTTGATTTAAAGTTTTGACACCCTCACTTTAATCGCGAATATTTAGAGATATAATCCGTATTAGTTAAAATTGATCGCGTATTCTTAATCTACGCGGAAAACCGAAGAGATTCATATATTACATGTCTCGGTTGAAACAGATTCTGAAAATGGGTAAAATGCAGTTTTAAAATTAAAAACAGAGGAAAAACGAAGAAGATGACATTCTGCAAGAACTCGCGCGCGCGACCCGCTCGCGCGAGGCTCGCTCGCGCGGCCCGCTCGCGCGGACCATTCCCCCCTTCGCGCGCGCGACCCGCTCGCGCGATCTGTTCTGCCCCTTCGCGCGCGCGATCCGCTCGCGCGATTTGTTCTCCCCTTCGCTCGCGCGACCTGGCAGTTTGAGCAGTTTTTGTATTTTCTTATTAGGGACTGTTTGGGAAAGATTTTGAAAGTTTTTAAAGAACTGTTTGGCAAATGTATTGTTTTAAAGGTCTATGTTTTAAGAATTGTACGAACAAGAACAACTAAGACCGAAATTTATGCTCGTACGATTATCCGACTTTGTGATTAATTAATGGTGTTATTTATGAAACATTGACATACATGTTAGGGTTGAGGTTGTGTCAACATTCATGTGTGTGAGAAAACGTGAAAAGAGTAAAGGGTGGCGGTTTGGTGTGCGACTTCAATATCGATCGGATAGTATTCCTGGTATTGGAGGCGACAGTGTCGTGTTCGACTTAGATATCGATCGGGTAGTATTCCTGGTATCTAAGGCGCGCGTTTCGGATATTGATCGGATAGTATTCCTGATATCCGGAGCGATGGTCGGTTGTGATCGGCTTAGATATCGATTGGATAGTATTCCTGGTATCTGAGGCAATAGCGTGGTGTGCAGCCTCAATATCGATCGGATATTATTCCTGGTATTGGAGGCGATAGTGTTGTGTTCGACTTAGATATCGATCGGATATTATTCCTGGTATCTGAGGTGATGGTTTGGTTGAGTCGGTCTTGTTGAGAGAAAAGAGTAAGAAAGATGAGATGTTACATTGTTCATACACGGTCGCATAGTTATTGCTTACTTTATTCCCCCATGGCTTATGTTGGAATTGGAACCTTGAATCTATTGCTTTTAAAGTTAAATTGCACCGTTGTTTATATGCTTATATATATACATTGCGAGCACTTGTTTATTTTGCTCACCAGCTTTCATAAGCTGACGGCGTTGATGCGTCCTGGACTGTATGTCCAGATTTTCAGGGTCAGGAGCAGCCAGGGTATTTTGACTATGCTACTTAGAGTCAGGAGACTTTCCAGGAGGCTGCTTTATATTTCCTATGTCTTTTAATTTGGGTTTGTAATAAACTAGCTTTAGACATTTGAATAAGGCGTGTTGTGCCTAAGTTTATGACTGCTGTAATAGTTAGTAAATTTTAATTGTGGAGGTTATATTTTGTTAGTATCCTTTGCTCTAGAAATGTTGTTAAGTTATTTGTTGCAGGGACAATTGGTCATACTCACTTGTCACGACCTACGAGTCCATAAAGGAAATTAAATGCTTTCCTGTATTATGCTACGTCGGGGCGTGACATAAGATCATCCACAATATACATAAGTGCGCCATACAACAAAGAATGCGCAAGGACCCCACGTGGGTCCAAATTGACAATGTAGAGCTCATGCTAAGATAATTCGAGTTTATGATATATAAAAAAAGAAAACCATCCCTTTACAAAATAGACTTTTCCGATACAAAACTCTCGTCCTCACATTACATTTATAGCCCCCCCAAAAAAATAGGGATGCTTTGTTTATAAACATATACAATAACAACCTTAAACATACATCGTGATGACACAAGCTCTATAAATTGTCAATTATTGTCCATTCATTTAAGCTAGATTAAAAAAAATATTAATCACACACTACAAGCACTCATGTGGTCTTATTTAAAAAATGAATGGACTCATCCGTCACTCCACTTAAGGAGGAGGAATTAGAGGTCATAGGGTAAATTAATCACAAACAGCAGTAATTAAACGTGACCATTAATGCAATGAGCCTCTAATAATTGCAATAAGAATAAATATGCAGCCCTAGCCAAGGAAGAACTATGAAAAACCCTTGATTTTTCTTCGATTATATAAATAATTTGGGTTTTAAACCAATATAAAACCAATTCTTTAAGGACCTTTAAATTGCCAAAAATAATTTAAAGTCCACATGGAAATTTTAAATACCTAAAAAAATTTATTTTTCATTATTAACCAAAAATTTTCATAATTTATGGGAGCATAAGATCCAATTTTAATCAATTTATCAAATAAAATTGATTTAGCTACAACTATTTAACAATAATGTGTTAAATTCTTAAAAAAACTTTTTAAGGAGTGAATCTTCTCAGTAGTCTCACATGGCCCAAAAAGATGTCCCAACCATATAATATTAATTTTAATAATTATAAACATATTTGGATATTTTAAGCAATTAAAACAATGACAAAAATATGATTTAATGCTTCAAAAATGTCATAAATATTGGAGATAGGCTTTCAATAGTCCCACAACACCCCAGCAGTGTTAAAAACACCACATATTAATTCCAAGAATTAATAATATGCATTGGGTATTTTAAGCAATTTAAAACGTGTACATTAACGCACTTTTATGCTCTAAAAGACCCAAAAACAAAGAAGTAATTTCACAAGAAATTATTTTGGGTCCCACTCTGTGCCCACAAGTTAAGAAAAATAAAAAATTATTTTTCCACAATTTTCCAGAATTTTATAACAATTAAAAACATTTAAAAACATTTAAAAACATGTTTTTAATTGACAGAATCTGTTTTAAATACAAAATAAATAAAACCTTTTCTTGAATATTTTTTTAAAAAATATATTAAAATAGTAGACCCAAAAAGAGACCCACACTCGCCGGAAAGAGGGGCCGCCGGCTCCGCCACACGCGCCAAATGCGCCAGCGGTGCGCGTGGGGGTGGCCTGCGGGGGTCATCTTCCTCCTTGAAAACCCTAAAAGGAAGTCCAGGCTGCGCGACCCCCCCCCCCCCCCCCCCCCCCCTCCTTTGCACAATCATATCTCCCTCGTTTGTGCTCCATTTTGGACAAATTTTATATGGTTGGAAAGATCTCGCGGAGTACTAGAGGATTGAACCAAAAAACAAGCTGATTGCACATCTCAATCATCCAAAAAAGTGGTTCAAAGTCTGGAAATAATCTCGGTTTTAAATGTTGCAGAAATTAGGGTTTGCTTTTTCTCCTTCTACGGAGATATTTGAGCCATGAAACTTTATGGGTGGACTCTATAGTCATATAAGAACACATCCCAACCAAAAAATTCGAAAACTATTAGGGTTTAAATATAGACCCACTTTGAAAACGATTTTGGCAAGCTTTTGAACATAAAACAAGATCCATCAATGGTGGATCTGTTTTGGGCTCAAAATTTGGCGAACAAACGTCCTAAACGCTCTGATACCAATGTAAGATGCATACACACATGCATATAAGATGAGTATAGGTTCATTTACCTAGCGGAATATAACTCGTCGGATCGTTTGAACGGCGTTGTTACGAACCCTCCTCTTGAACCACGAACTAGCTGCTTCCGATACATGCACTCTCTTGTGTCTCGTACAGTCGCAGAGATGCTTCTTGAGCGATCCCCGATGATGCCACGTTCTAGATCCCAAGCCCTTGTGGTGATAGGCTAGAGAGAGAAACCGTTAATGAGATAGAGAGAGAGGCTGCGTAAGGGAGAGAGAGAGAGAGAGACTGAAAAATTATTTTTTCTTTATGTCTCCTTAGGTTTTTAATGTGTAATACACACACATATATAAGCACAATGAAAACCTAACAGGCTTGGGACTCCAAAGCCCGTTACTTGGTGTCCAAGCCAGGTCTTATTGGACCCAGTCCAATAACATGTGGGTGCCCGTATGGCCCGACCACAATATGTGTTACAGTTCGGATTACAACTCAATTTATGTTCTTGCATTCAGTTGATTCTACTCTAGCTTCTCGGCTACTTCTAGTTCTCCCTCTGTCCTAAATTAAGATTCTTTTATTTCATTTTAGGATGAGTAATGATACACGCACACAATTCAACACACTTTTCCACACCCAACAATTCTGGTCCTTGATTCTAATGGATTCCATGTAGATCCCACATGGGTCCCACACGGGAGCACATGGGGTCCACTGGAATCAAGGGCCAAGATTGTTGGGTGTGGAAAAGTGTGGAATAATGTGTGTGTGTGTGTATCATTGTTGTTTTAGGATGAGTTAGGATATCCTAGTTTAAGATTGTTAGGACTGCTTCTTGGCAAGCTCCACCCCAGCGCCCGATTAAGATCAATGTTGATGGGGCTTGTTTTAATGATTTACATGGATATGGGGTGGGTGCTGTGGTCAGACAAGACTATGGTAGCGTCCTCCTCGGTTTCTCTCTCTTTGCAATGGGCAACTTGGATCCTTTGGCATGTGAGGCAATGGCGGTTCTTCGGACTTGTGAGGTGCTCGAAGAAGCTGGAGTTGCTGGGAATATTTTAGAATGTCTCTTTGAATGTGGTGAATTTGTTGAAAGATGATGGCACATCCCTGGCCCCTTGTGGACATATTGTTTATGCAGCCAAAAATCTTCTCTTGGTTGGGCTTTTCGGAAATTATCCATGTGCGACGTGACGGAAATCATGTTGCTCAGGCACTGGCTCGTTATTCAAATGTTCATAAAGATGATGTCTTCTTTTTTGATGGTTTTCCTTCTTGTATCCAGCCCCTGATTGATCGGGAACTGTTTTTCTTGCCATTTATGGCAAATTCGGGCTAAGGAGTCTCAAAATGGGAGTCTCCCTAGAACTGCTCTTCATATTACCACTGTGAATTATCACTGTGAGAGGCACAGTTTGCACAACTATATCCAAGTTGTTTCCATTATTCCATTAGATATATTGAAGTGGTCAAATTTCACCACCACAAACTATGGTAATTAGTCTGAAAATAAATTATAAAGTTTTCGTTTCTTTTACATTTTGATTTTAATGAGTTTTTAGCTTTTTGCAATGATGCCTGTTCCATTTCCAGGCAATCCACCATTTGAAAAAAAAACAAAACAAAAAAAAAAAAAAAAAAAAAAAAAAAAAAACAAACCTAACCAGTTTGTTAAAAAACAGCAGTCCACCGTCCATCAAAAGTAGGCTTAAGTTTCCGTAAGTATCTACAATAGTTAAAAAAAAGCTAACATTCAAAAATTCAATATTGAGATTTTCTTAACTTTCAGCGCACCAAGAGAATGCGAATAATTAGGAGTGGTAATTTTTGACACGATGACCCGTTTTACTGAGACAATCCGAACACGACACGATTATATTAAAAATAATTTGTACCATAGAGGAATAGCACTCGAAACTAAAAATTAAACCCAAAGCACACAACCCGATTAATGACACGTTTAACCCGAATTGCCACCCATTGCGAATGGATACAATATTCATTTGAATATAATTGACATATCAATATTGAGACAATAAGGATCAGATACCCAAATCTACATTGTTTGTGTATCAAATTTGGTATTCAAATTTAAGGAGAATAGCATTAAAATTAGTAGAAAATCCTTAGTAGCAATTACAAAGAGTTTAAAGTCCTATTTAGTTCATATTTAATACTGCATATTTGCTAGACATAAATACAAATAATTAAGTAGTATAGCAAGAAAAACCGAATTGCAAGAAAAGTAAAACAAAATAAACATCACTTTACGATTTCATTTTCAAAAATTAATTTAGGTAAAATGCCAAAGATTAGAGGAATAGAGCTACTGAATATTGCATCCAGGCTATCAGTGAAATAATATGGCTTAAAGGTTATCAAATGGTATTCTAGACCAAATATTGGGGGAAAACAAAATTAGATGTAAATTGTTAATGCAATGGTAATCTAGTCCACTCTGAATATTAGGTACAGGAAAGCATTTTTGCCCACCCATTAGTCACCCAAGTCCCAAGTCTCTACTGGGTGACATGTGTCACATTTCATTATCCTGTATTATCAACATACTTACTAGAATGGGACACATGTCATCTAGCGGAAGTCTGTGTGAACAAATATGGGTGAGCAAAAATGCTCTATAGGTGCGAGGCTTTTCTGAATTGTCCGACCACCTTTTTCATCAGTTCTAAATTTAGTCAACCAATTGTTATCATCAATTAAGTTTTGCAAATTATAATTAGTGATCAACCTATATTGTCGAACCAAAGTGGTGCGGAAAATTCAACCAAAACTATGAATACATGTGAAAAAAAATGACTCAAGGACACTGTCCTCAAACCGTATAATAAATCTGTCATTGTATGTAGAGGTGTCAAACAGGCTTAACTGGGCTTTGAGCCGAGCCGAGCCGGGCTCGGGAAGGAGGGGAGGTGTTTCCAGACCGGCTCAATGGACCAGTCCCACTAGGGCCAGGTCGGGCAGGGTAGGGGCGGGGCAGGGCTGACTTGAGGGGTAAAAGGTGGAAAAAAAAGTGGTAAAAAGTTGCCATTTTTTACATTTTTATCCCCACAACTAGCCATTTTATAGCTGTTAGAGGGGTAAAAAGTGGAAAAAAAAATGAAACAAGTGCCAAACTAGCTGTTAGTTAGACCGGGCTTCGAGCCGAGCTTCGGGATCTAGACGGGCTGGGCTTTTAGCCCAATTTTTTTGGGTTGGTTCCAGTCCAACCCGGACCGTTTGACACCTCTAGTTGTATGCACAATCTATATAATCTAAAACACTTCCCCATTTAAAATTCTACATCTACCCTTGCTGTTGCCATGAGTCCGGAGTCCCAACCTATAGCCTACAAGACACTCGGCTCTAGGCGAACCGCTCATTTGCCTCTGAAAAATCTTTTGTGGTAGTTTTAGAACGAAGCTAAACCATAAAAGTTAAGTAGGGTTAACACACCAATCATATTTGTGCATGCTTTATAATTATCCTTACTTTAAGGGTTACTATTTTTCAAGTAATTATCAATTTATACATATAGGAAAAGACTTAGATAAAGTATCTTGTGTCATTTTTTTTAATCCTATTTTGACATCCAATTGGTCCATATTTTTTTAAAATATCATTTGGTGTATTAGTCTTTTTTTTTTTAGGGAAAAATGAGGATATATATTAAGAAATGTCTGCTAAGGCAGACTGCAAAATACATGGGGGACAAGCCCCAATCCAAGTTGAGCAATCCAAAATCAGACAGAAACATTGACAAATCGACGTAGCAATCTCTTGATCAATATCCTCAATAATGTTGCCATGCATAGCAAGACACACATCCTCTGCATTAACATCCTTGACAGTGTTCATTGAGTTAGACTCAATTAGGGGTGTCAATTGGAACGGAATTTCAGATTCCGACCGATTCCGAGCCGAAAAATTCCGATTTTGGAAGCAAAATTTTTATTCCGAATTCCGAAAATTCCGAAAAAAATTGGAACGGAATTGGAATTGTTTTTAGAATTCCGAATTTCCGATCCGAAAATTCCGAAAATATTCCGAATAGAATTTCCAAAAATATTCCGATAATATTCTGAGTTCTTATATTATACAATGTAAATATGTAATACATATATACTATGTAACCATGTTTGATATTTTTTTAGGTGTTGATATTATGGACTTAATGTGTTTTAAGTGTTAGTTGTTGCTTTAAAAAAAATGTGTTGTATTTTATGTTGGAAATTTGTAATAGCTGTGTGGATTATTTTTATTGTGTAGGCAGTGGTTGGAAAATTTCGAAAATTCCGAAAATATCCGAAAATTTCCGAAAATTCGGAATCGGAAATGCTTTTTAGAATTCCGAAATTTCAGAATGGAGTTCGGAAAGCATAAGTAGATTCCGAAAATTTTGGAATTTTTTCTGAAATAGCCTATTCCGTTCCGTTTCGTTCGAATGACACCCCTAGACTCAATGATAACTTTGTGAAAACCCCTATCGATGGCAAATTGAGTGGCATTACGCATTGCTAAAGCTTCAATCATATGACACTGATAAGCAAGGGCTTGTTTTCTTCGCAAGAGCACCCAAAACAACCCCAGCCTGATCTCGAATAACAGCCCCACACCCGGCAACCTCCCCGTCCATCTTGAAAGCCCTATCACAATTTATTTTAATCCTCCCCGGATCTGGAGGAGTCCAAATTTTTGTCACCAACTCTCTATGATTGTCACCCAAAACTTCTAGAGTGCTCATATATTCCTCCACATAACCATGTATTTGTAACACAGCCACATCAGAAGTGATTCCCTTCTTTTCATGAACCCAAACTGTTTCTCTGGTTCCAAATAAACCAAACAGTGTAACAAGCAAAAGTGATCTCATCATTTCCCAAAGCTTTTAGAAGCAAGTCCCACCACAAGTTGAAAGATGAACATTTAAACTTGAGTGGAGATACATTAGAAAGGATACCTTTCCACCACTTTTTTAGCTTCTTACAATCTCGAATTGCATGTAGAACAAATTCTCTCTCAGTCTTGCATCCAGGACACCACTCATCAATGGGAACACCTCTTCTCTTCAAATTCTCATTTGTGGGAATAATATTCTTATAAGCCCTCCAAACAAGATGTCTTATCTTTGGGATAATGGGTGCTTTCCATATACCATTCCATATCTCTGAATCGGTATCCCAAATGAACTACCAACACCATCAGAAATTACTTCATTCCAAGCAAGGAGCTTGAGATAAGCACTTTTAGCTGAGTAAACTCCATTCTCATTACAATACCAAATGATCATATCCTCATAACTCGGATTAAAAGGGGTCATCAGGATATTATCGGCCTCATGAGGGAGAAAAAACTGCTTTACCAAGTTTTCTTTCCACGCCGAACTAACCGGGTCAATTAAGGCACTAACCTTTGCTTCTTATGGTAGCATTTGGGGGGGAGAAACAACACCACTATGTGTCGAATTGTGCATCCATCGATCCTTCAAATATGAATTTTTTTTCCATTTCCAACCCTCCACAAATAACCTCTAGATAATCTCTTCCCCGCTGAGAGAATACTTCGCCAAACAAAAGAACAATTGTGACCCATGTTTGCTTGCAAGAAATCACATTCCACAAAATATTTAGCTTTGAAAACTCTGTAGAGTAACGTGTTTTTTCCTTTCATCGGTCTCCAGCATTGTTTCTGCATCATTGGACCACCATAACCTGGTCACCAAAGCTTGAATCTCATGACAAAGCCCCAACGAGAGTTTAAAGCAGCTCATGATATAAGCTGGGATAGCCTAGACAACTGCTTTGATAAAAGTCTTTCTGCCTGCATTCGAAAGGAAAGATCTTTTCCACCCTTTAAGTTTTTCCCAAACCGTGTCCTTAACAAAATTGAACACTTGTCTCTTTGACTTTCCAATGACCATGGGAAGCCCAATATATTTTTCATGCTCATCCTTATGTTGGAGGGAAAATTTTGTGAAATCTCACTTCTAATTTCATCTGAAACATTTGGGCTAAAACCACCCCTGACTTATCCACATTAACTATCAGTTCCGAAGCTGATTCATATTGTAAATAACATTTGTGATCGCCCTACAATTCCCGAGATTAGCATTATAGAACAATAAGCTATTGTCGGCGAAGAAAAGGTGATTAATACTTGGGGTCTGGCGACAAACAGCAATACCTACGATCCAGTGATGTATTTCTTCTTCATTCAACAACATAGAAAGCCCTTCCACATAAAGAAGAAAAAGGTAAGGGGATAGAGGACCCCCTTGTCTTAAACCCCTTGTTGGAACAATGTGACCCCTTGGCGTTCCGTTAACAATCACGGAATATGCGACAGTTGTGATACATGCCATAACAAGTTAAACCCATCTAACATGAAAAGCCCAATTTTAGCATGATTCCTGCAAGAAATGGTCACTCCAACCTATCGTAGGCCTTACTCATGTCGAGTTTAATGGCCATGGTTCCATTACGCCCTCTTTTCTGTTGTTTGATATGGTGCTTCATCTCAAAAGCCAAAAGAGCATTATTTGTGATTAGGCATGAAGGCACTCTGATTCACCGAAATAATTTTTTCCAAAATCATTTTCAGTCTGTTTGCTAAAACTTTGGACACAATTTTGTAAATAACTTTACATTAGTCTCTTAAAAGGACATAAATGCCAGAGCTCGAGGAGGGTGCATGTTCGAACCCTAGTATAAGCGTGGCATAACCATTTTCACCAACTAGACTAAACATATATTTATCTTGGGTAATGTTTGGGCTACAAAAGGGTCACTCCTTTTGTAGCATCTATGTGACCCATTGTGTACCGAACAAACAATGGAACCTAGGAAAGGAATCTCTTTCCACATAATTAGATTTTAGTGTTTGGTATACTTATCGAGTTTGGAAACTAAGTTGGAATTAATTCTAACTAGGAATGGATTCCTTAAAAAATAAGGAAACCAATTCCTTATTTCGAGGTGGTAATGTGTTTCCTTTCTAGAGGAATCTAGTAAAAAAAACCTAAAATTTAAATGACTTCTACCATATATCTTTTTGACATTATTTGTGCAAATCAATCTTATCAATATTTTTTTTTTAACTTTTCATTCACTTTATCTACATTTAATTTATGAGTTAATTAGTAATAAATCCAATCTACTCTAAGCTTGTTGTAATTGATCCAACACATACAACATTTTAATGATAGGTCCATATGTTTATTTAGTGACCAAACTACCCCTATGACTCATCAAAAGAAACATTCCCATTTAAACTCACCCAAAATCAAGGGTTTTTAAATTTTAAACACTAAATATAGATATAATATATGTACATATATATATATATATATTTCATCTTCTCCAACGTTTCATACTCTCTCTCTCTCTTTCTCTAAAAAAATGTACTACATATCAATTAATTGTCCACCTCTTTCCAAGAATATATAGGGTTCTATATTCAATTGCAAGCTAAAAAACTTCCTAGGTGTCCAAAAGCGTGACAGTGAGGCTCCGGCCGTACGGCTCCGACGAGTAATGACAATGGGGAAAAAAGGTGAGATTTTTTTTTTTCAGTCGTGTGAAATTTTTGTACTACATGTTGATGTATGATTTTAATGGATCAATCATTGTGGGATTGAAGCCAAGATTTGGGAAAAAATTAGTTTTTGCGTGTGACTGCAGTCTGGAATTTAGCACTCACTATTGCATGTTTGGAAAATTTGTAAAATTCCACAAGAACTTTCGTTGGTGTGAAAATTCCCCAATAATAATTGACTTTGATGGATCGTTCATTCCATAGTGCAAAATTTAACACTGCAAACGTATTAAATTTCGCAGCATGGCTTTGATGAAGACCAAAAAAGAAGCAGCTATCTTGGAGAAGATCACCAACACAGATTTGCCAACTTTTTTCGGCAGAGCCTTGTTTTTACTTTTCTCTATTGGACGTGTTGAAGGCTTTCACAACCTTCGCAGGGATGCGATAGCTTCATAGTGGTGCTTTTGAAATGGAGTTATCTGTTGTAGTTTCATTGTGTGATTGATGGTTTTTTCTTTTCTTTAAAATTGTTTGCCTTTGTATTGGTTTTATTTTTGAATGTGGTTGGGGTGGATTAGCATGGTCCTGTTGGATGCATGCAAGGTGTTTTGTCGAATAGTTTGTCTTGTGCTCTTAACTGGATATTTGAGGGTGGCTCTTGGGTTAATTTGTTCTTAATCTTTCTGTTTTAGAGAAACAAATTTGATTTGTGGCAGTATGTAAAACATTTTTTTTTATCTTAATAGGGTTTTCGTAGTATCAGTTTGAAATTTCATACTAGTCGCAGTGAAAATTTTAACCTAAACATTATTCAGCAGTGTGAAATTTCACACTACTCTCAGTGAAAAATTCGTTCATTTATTCCAATTAAGTTGATATCTTCTCCTCGATCTATTGTTATCTCCTTCAATCTTAAAACTCTCACGAATGCAGTATAATACATATTGTCATGAATGATTATTGATAGAACAGAAAACCCATGGATGAATGATTATTGGTAGAACAGAAAACCCATGGATGACATTAGCAAGATGTGACAAACCCATAATGTAGATACGTAAAATCCTGGGATTTATTTTCGTTTATTAGATATCCAAAAATAAAGGGATAGGAGATCGGATTTTTCAACAATTTCTTTTTTCAAAACCTAACGTGATTTATGGCACAAACACAAAAAATGGAAATCACTATAATTATGGGATATTAATTCAAAATGAGATATTAGCAAGTCAAAATCCTACCATAACTAACAGAATTAATGTGTATATATGGCAAGTCAAAATCAGATTTAATGAAAGCAGTGAAATTTTGCAGTGTAAAATTTCACTAATAAAACCTGTTGCAGTGTAAAATTTCACACTAATAAACCAGTTACAGTATAACAATGAACTATTTGCAGTGTAAAATTCAATACCCGCAAAAAGACTCATTTATGATGTGATTTCTAGATTGAATATCCAATACACTGTGAATTAGAAATGGTGAAACAAATTTTTTTTTCAAAACCTAACGTGATTTATTTATGGCACAAACACAAAAAACGGAAAGCACTATAATTATGGGATATTAATTCAAAATGAGATATTAGCAAGTCAAATTGCTATCATAACTACCAGAATTAATGTGTATATATGGCAAGTCAAAATCAGATTTAATGAAAGCAGTGAAATTTTGCAATGTAAAATTTCAATAATAAACCGGTTGCAGT
Source organism: Hydrangea macrophylla (assembly GCA_033977485.1). NCBI lineage: Eukaryota > Viridiplantae > Streptophyta > Magnoliopsida > Cornales > Hydrangeaceae > Hydrangea > Hydrangea macrophylla. Next base: position 93,097,122 of record CM066992.1, read on the forward strand.
GTAAAATTTCACACTAATAAACCAGTTACGATATAAAAATGATCTATTTGCAGTGTAAAATTCAATGCTCGCTGAAAGACTCGTTTATGATGTGATATCTAGATTGAATATGCAATACACTGTGAATTAGAAATGGTGAAATTCGTTTGTAACCGTTTTGTAAAGTAATATCCTACAATATTAGGATAAAATTTCTATATATATTGTAACCAATATCAATTGGGATTTGATAAGATTTGGTCATATTTGGTAACTGATTCAATTAAATCTGAATTAAATATATGTATATATGTATATTTATACGATTTTGTATATATAGGTTAGAGGTAGAAAAGACATCTAATAATTCTATAATAGGAAAATTTGGACTAATTTCTAACAACAGTTATAATTATAGGGTCTATCATTGAGAAGTACCAATTGGTGGGTCTATTACAACAAACATAGGTAGAATGAGATTTTTCACTAAATTTTTATTAATTTAATTAGTTTTTTTTTTTAATTATCACCTCTTCAAGCATTAATAATTAAAATAAATCAAACATTTGAACATTAACCCATCTTGTTTCAAATATTTGATTCTTAATTTAACCAAACAAAATAATAGAAGGGTAAATTACACGGACCTCCCCTGAGGTTAGGTCAAATTACAGGGACCTCCCTCGTGATATGCAAAATTACACTGACCTCCCTTGAGGTTTATAGTTGGGTAACACTGACCCCCCTTCCGTTACACTGACCTCCCTTGTGGTATGCAAAATTACACTGACCTCCCCTGAGGTTTGACAAAATTACACGGACTTCCCCTTTAGTTTGAATAATTGAACTCCGAATTGGGTTTTGGGTTTTCATTGTCTGTTGTAATTAGTGGGCTATTTAATTCTTGCAGTTTGGAGATTTTATAGAATAAACATTTGGAGTGCAGTTTTGCTCACCCCAAAATTGCTTATCCAACTCTCCCATTGGTTAATAAAAAGTCATAGGTCTCACTACATTAACAAAAGGAAGAATTGGATGAGCAATAGGTGAACAATTTTGGAGGTGAACAATTTTGGGATAAGCAAAAATGTTTTGATCAACCAAATTCATTAATTAACAAAAACAACTATTGAGAAAAAAACAAATCTTCAAGAAATAAACCAATATGGACATCGAGAAAACATCTTTAAAAAAAGGATAAATTGCAAATTACACCCATATAGTTTGAGGGTTGTGACAATTTGATCATTGTGGTCTCAATTTTGGCAATTTACACTCTATAGTTTGAAAATTGTGCAAAATCCACCCAACTACAAAAAAACCAAGGGCACAATTTTCAAAATTGTGCAAAATCCACCCAACTACAAAATTGTTTTTGTTAATTAATGAATTTGGTTGATCAAAACATTTTTGCTCACCCCAAAATTGTTCACCTATTGCACATCTGATTCTTCCTTTGGTTAATGTAGTGGGACCTATGACTTTTTATTAACCAATGGGAGAGTTGGATAAGCAATTTTGGGGTGAGCAAAACTGCACTCCAAATGTTTATTCTATAAATTCTCCAAACTGCAAGAATCAAATAGCCCACTAATTACAACAGACAATGAAAATCCAAAACCCAATATGGAGTTCAATTATTTGAACTAGAGGGGAGGTCCGTGTAATTTTGTCAAACCTCAAGGGAGGTCAGTGTAATTTTGCATACCACAAGGGAGGTCAGTGTAACGGAAGGGGGGTCAGTGTTACCCAACTATAAACCTCAAGGGAGGTCAGTGTAATTTTGCATACCACGAGGGAGGCCCCTGTAATTTGACCTAACCTCAGGAGAGGTCCGTGTAATTTACCCATAATAGAAAATAATACACTTTCCTTTTTGGGGAATCTATTATTTGGAATCAATTTCCTGTTTACTTTCCTTTCCAATCCAAGTGAACCAAACGGAGCCTAAAGGATAAAGACAAATTAGGAGGAGAATGCGGGAGCTGAAAGATTTGAACGGTCAAAACCTACAAAGTGATGACTGCGCAAAATAGAGTGTTGTGTCATTTCACAGTTTTTAAACACGATCCGACGGTCAAAACAGAAGTCTTCTCTTTAATAAAGAGAGGACGTCCTCTTTAGAGAATCTTTGTATATTATATATATATATATATATATATGTAAACGATTGAATCCTACAATTGTATGACAGTGCGCAAATAAGAGTGTGTGTTTGTGTGTATATAACTATAGACACTGGACTCTAGAGAAATCATATTATAGGAGACATGAATTTCTTTACAAGAACACGGGAGGCCGAAGGTACGAACGGTCTTGCTAAGCATTTTATATATGTATGTATGTATTGATTGGTTCATCTGTTTCTTGGTTGTGAATCACAGTCACTTTAGGGTTTTTTTTTTTTTAATTTAAATGTTGATTCCAGTCGTAATACACTATCCACACGTAATTCTGAGCAGGCGATTTAAAGTCAAAACAAGTTAAGAGTTTCTTATTATGATCACAATTCTTATTTACTTCGTATACAACTCTGTGTTTGGCAACTAATGTGAAGCAGAACATCATTTTGTGAGACAACAAGGATATAATATTATACCATCATTATTATCTCTTGTTTAAGAAAGTGATCTTCATCCAATAAAACCTAGGCATAGCGTTCCCCGCATTGAAAGCGCGATGTCATGGGGAATCACAAAAAAAATATTAAAAAAAAAAAAAAAAAAAGGGATATCAGCTGTTTGGGTGTGAATTACAAAGAGTTGGTAGAATTACTTATTAGTTCAATTGACCTTTCAGTAAGTTGTCACTACAAAATAGTTTACCTTACAGTAATATACTGTAGTAAAGACCTAATCAAGTACCAAACTATCACAAAATTTCAATTTTAACCCCCATTAAGATTTGGATAAATATCACCTAGACCCCCTGAGGTTTGATGCGCATATCACCTAGACTCCCTCCGTCAATTCATCGTTAAAAAAGTGATGTACTTGACTTAAATAAATACAAAACATATCCCTGAAAGTTTGGTCATTTTAGTCCAGGTAGTTTCAATTGGGTCAATTTGGGCCTTGAAGTTTTAAACTGAAGTAATTTGATCCAAATGTTCAATTATATGAGAAAAATAGACAGAATTTACTCACATGTTATGCATTGTCACACTTTTTAAGGGGCAAAAATGGAATACCACCAATCGTCCAACCCGCTTAGTAACGTAATTGTGCATAACAGTGGGTAAAATTCTGTCAGTTTTCTTACAGAATGGGGCATTTTGATCAAATTGCTTCAATTTAAAACTGTATGGGACCAAATTGACCCAATTGAAACTACAAGGACTAAAATGACACTAGGACCAAACTTTCAAGGGCATGTTTTGCATTTACTTATGTCCAGTCCGTCACTTTTTTAACGGTGAATTGACGGAGGGGGTCTAGGTAATACGCGCTTCAAACCTCAGGGGATATAGGTGATACTACTGAAACGTGAGGGGGTCCAAGTGTGATTAGAGCAAACCTCAGGGGGCCTAGGTAATATTTACCCTTAAGATTTTTGTACTATTAGGTTTTTTTTCTTTCCTTTTCTGAACTCGGAAACCGATAGGAAAGATAGTGTTGGTCACAAAGAATAATATTCTGTATGTTAAAAATGTGACCATTGTTCATGAGTTGGATCTGAATATGGGCCTTATCCATGCCTAATTTTGCTATTGAGGCATAATTTTATTCAGGGGCATGCTTTGCGCCTAGGGCTTTTAGACAAAGGCCCTAGAAAAGTGCACCTCGACGGAGCTTGTTTGAGAGGGCTTCCTCTAGGGCAAGGAGGCGCAAAGGCTAAGCCCGGCAGAGCTTGAGCCGTTGGTGTGCCTTTAACAACAAAGGTTCTTACAGCATCTCCAATGGTGTGATGGGTAGGGTAAGTTAAGTTAGCTTTTAGACAAAAACCACTCACAACGGTGTGATGGGTAGGAGAATTTAGGTAGCTGTATGGTATAGAAACTTAAGTTTACAATTCAGTTAAATTTCTTACCCTACGGAGTAGCCGGCCAACACTTAGCCGGCCAATGCTCCAGCTGCACAACACTCTGCCGGCCAAGACTAGCCGGCTAATAGATTGCCGGCTGGTGAGTGTTTGCATCATTATTATTATTTTTGTTTGTTTGTGTTTGTTTATGCAAAGAAAGGATTAAAAAAAAAAAATTGGGTCAAATTGCAAACACTTAGCCGGCTGAAACAATGTCGGTTAGCTTTACACCATTGTGTGAATTCGTTGTTTGGTATAGCAACTTAAGTTAGTTTTACCCTATAAGCCAATACACCATTGAAGATGCTCTTATTACTGTAAAAATAGTGCAGTGATGACTACTGCCAGTAAATTACTGAATTTCTTCATAAAATGTGAAAAAAAAAAAAAAAAGTGTGTGTAAAAAGGGCTCCAATCAAGTATAATGTGTTATCAACTTTTGTTGGTTATTCTTGTTTGATGTTTTTTCAATACCTTGCAGCAATTTCAAGACATTTAAGAGATGTTTCACCTGCTCATTTCACTTTTAAAGTAGAATCTTTCTCACTATTGTCAAAAACAAGCCTTAAGAGTTTGGTATCAGATACTTTTGAAGCTGGAGGCTACAAATGGTAAGATTGGATCTTGTATTCCTTCTATATCTTTTTTTTTTCTTTGGTATTTGTTACGACCATATCATCTTTTTAACTATGTTGTTTTATCTTAATCATTTTTTTTTTGGGTTTTCTTTTCATTGTATGAGATTGTCTCCCTATATCATCTTTTTAACTATTTGTTTTGTTTGGCACTATACTAATGAAGTATCTTAATCATTTTTTGTTGTTTTTTGGGTTTTCTTTTCATTATAGGAGATTGTCTCTCTATCCAATGGGAAACACAAAAGCAAATGCGAAGCCTCATATCTCACTTTACCTAATGATTGATGATACGAACAATCTCCCTATTGGTTGGGAAGTTTTTGTCAGCTTTAAATTATTTGTCTTTGATCATATCAATAACAAGTTCTTAACCATCCAAGGTAACTTGTTGATAATTGCGTTATGGATTCAATTCTTCCATGGAAATATGTACACGTATGTCTATATTAATGACACACTATATTTTGTTTATTACTTTTTATATGCACATGTGTGGAGACAACAAATTCTTGGTTCCTATGTATGAATATGAATGCATAAATATCCGTATGAACGTATACAGATGCTGGCGAAGAACTAAGGCGCTTCAGCAACATTAAGACACAGTGGGGTTTTGATCAGTTACTTCCTATAAGTACTTTCAACGATGCGTCTAATCGCTACCTCTACGTAGATTCTTGTATATTTGGGGCAGAAGTTTTTGTTCATAAATCCACCTGCAGAGCAGAGTGTGTATCGATGGTGGAACATGTAGGAGAGTCTTACACTTGGACGGTTAATAATTTTTCAACATTATTAGAGTCAGACAAAGAATACATATGCTCTGATTTTTTCACCATTGGAGGGCACAAGTGGTATAACTTCTTTTCACTTTTGCAGCTTAGAGTTGCTGTTTTAGTAGATTGAACTTATAGTTTATGCTTTCTATTTGGATTACTTTTGAGTACAGGAGGTTAGCGTTATATCCAAAAGGACTGAAGCAGGAAGAGAAGTTTGTATCTGGAGGGCACAAGTGGTATAACTTCTTTTCACTTTTGCAGCTTAGAGTTGCTGTTTTAGTAGATTGAACTTATAGTTTAATAGTTTATGCTTTCTATTTGGATTACTTTTGAGTACAGGAGGTTAGCGTTATATCCGAAAGGACTGAAGCAGGAAGAGAAGTTTGTATCTCTCTACTTGGAGAAAGTTGATTGGCTATCTGAGTCTCCTGCCCAAAGATTGTATGTGGAATACAAGCTACGGATCAGGGACCAAACTGCAAAAGCTCATGTCGAGATGGAATGTGAGCTTTTTTTATACTCTAAGCACTCTTATCTCCAGCACATTGCGTTTTGCGCCCTTAGATTATGGACAATTTGCAATTTGGTCCCTCGTCTTTATTTTGTACCAATTTGGTGATTCAATTGTTAGCCCAATTACAATGCCAACCTTCCATCTGCTTCCATCTAAAAAAGTGACAAAAACTTGGCACTTTGAACAGTGGCATTGCGCCAAGTGGCACCGCATTTTGAGTTTCCATCACTTTGTTTGAAGTTTGACATTGCCAATTGGCTTCAAGTTGAAAGACTAAGTTGCTACAACTGTAAAATGAAGGACCAAACTACAAATTGATATATAGTCAAGACTACAAAATGTGTTTGCCTGAATTTAATTTGTTTCTGACGAAACAATTTCTCATTGCTCTTTTCTTTATTTGTTTTCTCCACTTCTAAAATTTATGATTGGTTTTAACAAACTGTACTTGCATATTTTCTCTTGCAGATCATAATTGGTTTTGTGCTTCGAGTAGGATAAAGGGTAGTTCAAAGTTCTTGTCAGTGAGTCGTTTGAGTGACCCACTCCAGAGTTACAAATGGAATGATATTGTGATTGTTGAAGTAGAATTCAAGGTATGGTGCTAGACTGGTGGTTAAGAATTTCTCATGAAAAGTACAGTGGTGCTTACTACAGATTTTTGGATGCAAATCATCCCATTACTGTGATACCGTTTTTGAATACACAGAACTATTTCAGTTGTTCAGAATTTGAAATTTGCACTAAGACCATCTGGTCAATCGCGACCTACATTTTTTGTTAGTCAAATAACTTTTTGGCACCTAGAGCTGATTTGAGTGACAAAAGAACCAGTTCTCCGGTTTAGAAAATAACAAGTTCTAAATAGTTTCGTGTTTGTGTAATTAGATGCATAGTACGTGCCTGGCTTAATCAGGACTGACAAACAGGTTCTTTGTCAAATCAATATAATATTGGGTTTCACAACAGCTGGATAAAAATTGAGACTTGTTATGTTTCAATATTTCCCCGAACAGGCCCCTTATCAAGAAAGTAGGGTTTGTGTGTGTGTGTGTGTGTGTGTGTGTGTGTGTGTTTGTGTAGTTTTAAGTGTTTCAGGAAACTAGACAATTATGATGTATTGGATAACCCATTTAAGTGGTGAAAATAAAAATTCAGCACTTTTCTTTTTTTCCCAGTACGTTTGATAATGTACCACTTAATTGAAAAAGCAGTCAAAAACTCAGTGAAAACTTTAAGTGAAAAAATTCTACTGAAAACAATCACTTTTCAATACTTGAAACATTGTTTTGCAGTATTGCAAGTTCAATCACAAAGTTTTCAGTACTTAAAATTCAGCACATAATTTTCGGTTTTATCAAACGGACTATATTGCAATATGTGTTATAGTAGCATGTGACTGTTCATCTGAAAAGGGGTTTCTCTTTGTTTGTTGTTTATATAGACATTGGACACGGATAAAAAGATTGTGGAAAAGATGAATTCCTGTAGAATAGAAGTACCTACCACCAAGGATACAATACCTACAATTGACGATGCATGTATGTATTAATTGACTGTTTCCTTTTTTACTTGATAGTGTATCACAGTCACTTAATGTTAAGTTTACTGCGGAACAATCTCATATGACAAGTGAAGAAAACAAAATAGCTCTAATCAAATACAATGTATTTTAGCTCCTTTGTTGGTCATATTTGATGTATTGTGTACCTTGCAGCTATTTCAAGATCGCTAAGAGATGGTCCACCAGCTCATTTCACTTTCAAAGTGGAATCATTCTCACTATTTTCAAAAACACATCTTGAGAAATTGGAATCAGATATTTTTGAAGCTGGGGGCTACAACTGGTGATTGGATCTTGTCTTTCAACCCTATCACCTTTTCAACTTTGTTAAAAACTTGTTAGTGTAGTAATCATACGGTTTATTGTTTTTTTTTGGTAGGAGATTGGCTCTCTATCCAGGGGGAAATAAAAAAAGAACTGGGAAGGATCATATCTCACTTTATTTGATAATTGCAGACGTCCCTTGTGGTTGCGACATTTTTGCCAGTTTTAAATTTTTTGTTTTTGATCACAGCAATGCCAAGTTCTTAACCATCCAAGGTAACATATGCACTTTTGCCCATGTAAAATTGGACAAATGCTATCGTACTACCTTGATGTGATAGGATAGCAAGCAAGACCGGCCCTTGGGCCAAGCGGCCAAAGCGGCTGCTTGGGGCCTCAAAAAATAAGGGTTTGTTTGGCTTTGGAATAAGGCCTTATTTGGCCAAAATACATGTATTATATATAAAAATAGGGTCAAAATAGGGCCTAAAAAAAATATGGCCTTATATATACATGTATTATATATAAACATAGGACCAAAAAAGGGCCTAAACAAATTTTCTTGGCCTTGTTTGGCCAAAATACATGTATTATATATAAAAATAGGACCTTATATATACATGTATTATATATAAAAATAGGACCAAAAAAGGGCCTAAAAAATTTTTCTTCTCACATTCGCTTAGGGCCTCGTGTGAATTTCACAATCTCAGGGCTCGCCCTGATAGCAAGCCCCTATGTATTTGTGTACATAATCTAATGGTAATGTTATATTGCATACACATTCAAATGTGCAGATGGAAAAATAAGGCGTTTCAGCTACATGAAGACAGAATGGGGATTTGACCAGTTACTTCCACTCGGTACTTTTAACGATGTGTCTATTGGCTACCTCGATGATGATTCTTGCATATTTGGAGCCGAGGTTTTTGTTCATAAGTACAGTGGCAGAACAGACTGTTTGTCGATGTTGGAACCTAGAGAAAATACTTACACTTGGACAATTAATAATTTTTCAACTCTATTGGATAAAAAGTTACATTACTCTAATGTGGTCGACGCTGGAGGACGAAAGTGGTACTACTTGCTTTTTTGTTTAAGCAATTCAGTCACAATTTCAGTATATACCAATATTCTAGATTATGTTTTCATTGTGGCTTTTGATTATGATGAGTTCAGGAAGTTATTGCTCTATCCGAAAGGAAATGGGAATAATGAATATCTATCGGTCTATTTGGAGATAGCGGATTTAGTATCTAGGACTCCTGCCCAAAGAGTACTTGCGGAATTCAAGCTACGGATCAGGAGCCAAACTGGTTTTCATGCCACGCGTGAAAGTGAGCCTTGCTGTATCCTAAGCTAAACTTGAATAATCTTGACTCCCATACTTGCTCTATTTGTTTTCCACAATCGATCTGTCATTCGACTCATAGGAAGCACCCACTCTTTGAAAATGGCCTTGTACTTGTATCCGAATCGTGACACCGGGGCGTGGAGGCAGATAATTTTTGGAGACTAAAATGCATTTACCTGTTTTGTTCATGCCATATTATAATTTTTGACAGCTAAGAATTGTACATAAAAGTAACATTTATGTGAGAGAGAGAGAGAGAGAGAGAGAGATTGGTGTATTCCCACCGTATCATTTTCTCATTTTTTTATGATTTGTTCGTGTCAGCATGATGTCTGTTTTTGTGCTTCGTAGTCGGACTCATTTTTTTCTTCTTTTTTTTTTTTACTCTTCTTTATTCATTTTACTTTGAAAATTTGTGTTCGGTTCAACCAAAAGTTTACTTGCAAATTTTCTCTTGCAGCAACTCAACATTGGTTCACCGCCTTGAGCAAGAGTTGGGGTTATTCACAGTTCTTATTGCTAAGTAGCTTCAATGATCCAGCCAAGAGTTTCAAATTGAAGGATGTAGTGATTGTGCAAGCAGAAATTAAGGTCCTGGCAGTGTTAAAGAGTTTCTCATGAAAAAGTTAATGGTTAATTATTGTAGATTTTTTTTTTTTTTTTTTAATATCAATTGTCAGATTAGATATACATTAGTCCCAATATTTTGAAAATACTCAGTTGAGCTATTAGGTGCTCTGACTTTGAAATTTTTGAATAAAGACCATTTTATCATTTGTTAACTATATTACATTCACCTTTTGTGTTCCTAATCCATATAGAATTAGAAATTGTTGCCTTCAATTGATTCTGTTATAGCTTATAAGATAAATTTTTCCGCATGAAAGTCACATTATGTCATTGTGATTTGTCAATCATCGTGGGGTTGTGATTTCTTTTATCATTTTAGGGTCTTACAACGAGACCATAAAATTTCCAAATCATACTGAGTGTCACATTGCTGTGACGTTTACGGTTAACCGCAGAAACGGTCGATAGGTTGAGGAAATAGTCTTGTTTGGACCAGAAAACCTTACGGTTCTAGAAACCGTTCTATTTTTTAAAAACCGGTTAGAATTTGAAACCCTGAAATTTTTTGTTGTTTTACTCTATTTTTTCATTTTTTTTTTTTAAACTAATATTAACATTTATTACATGATTATGATGTTATCGTTCAATTCCAGTTTTACCCAATGATTGAATCAGTGACTTATGACCCTGAGTATTTTTAGAGTTGGGTGAATGATTTTCAAAACTAAGGTAAGACAATTTTCAGGTAGAAAATAAATCCTGACACTGACACTTATTATCTTCTTTAGGAAGAAAACACATTTCAGTGCCTAGCTTCATTGAAGTTGTCTGTTAATTGTGTTCAATACATGTTTCATCCACTAATAATGGATTGCAAATTTACTAGAAAAGTTCTTCTAAGTTAATTTTCAGAGTAAATAAAAAATAAAAAACTTTGTAATATATTTTTTTAGAAAATTAGTCATCAAGATCTCTCTCTCTCTTTCGCTGAAGAGTAAACATCTATTATAATGACGGGCGATTGGAGAAGGACGAACACAGATCTAAGGAAAAAGGAATACTCCGACAGAAGGAATCAGGCGAAATGGAAGGTCCGAGATATAGGTAAACTAAGAAGGGAGACCATTACGGTGTTTGTGGATAACATCAACCCATACGTGGATTCGATGATGCTACGCAATCACTTCTCATGCCATGTGAAGGTATGTGATGCTTTTATACCAAAATCAATCAGAAAGGGGAGGATTGATAAATTCGGATTTGTCCGATTTGAAGATCTACCAACAGCTAGGGCGATGGTCCATAAAGTTAATGGGACGATGCTATTAGGGTTTAGGATTAAAGCCAAAATAGCTGAATTTGGGGGGTACAATCAAGCTAAACCCTATGTTGCTCCAACGATACAACACAAGGAAATCATTAATGAGGCAGGGATAGCAGGAAACACAAGGAGATATGTCGATGTCTTAACAGGTGCAAAATTGGGGGGCAAATGCAGTATATCACAAATTGAGAAAAATCACCACCTAACCAGTACTGGGGATACACAAGGAAGTAATACCAGTTCAGCATGCAAGGTGAATAAGGATGCCCATGTGGATTGGGATGAAGGTAAACGGGTGTCAGTAAAATCAAAGAAAGAAGAACTATACTGGCTTGATAGATGTGCAGTGGGAACGGTCAGGTTCATAGAGGATGCTCATTTAATTCAAGATCAATTCCTAGCAGAGGGGTTTGTTGAATGTACGGTTAAGCCCCTGGGGGGAAATAAGGTGCTATTGGAATTTGATCATGAAAACGTCATGACTGAGTTGCTGAAACTCAGTGACACTTGGTTATGGAGGTGGTTCACCAATGTTCAACCATGGAAGGAGATAAACAAAGAGGTTGATCGTTTGGTTTGGCTCAAATGCGAAGGGGTGTCTTTACAAGTTTGGTGTGAAGAGTTCTTTCAACAGATTGCCAATCTGTGGGGGGAATTCGTAGAGGTTGATGAACACACAAGAAACAAAGGTATACTAACGGCTGGCAAAGTTCTGTGCAAATCACAATACCAAGGTTCAATTGATCAGACAGCCACAGTGTTAGTAGATGGGGTAAAGTGGCTAATTAAAATTACGGAGGTTTCCTCAACAGATAAGATGGAAACAGAGGTGAATAAGTCAGAAGCGGCTAGGAAGGGCGATCTTCATCCTCTCTCTCAACAAAATAGTAGCGAAAAGAATGAAACTGACAAGCTGAGGGGGGAAACTAAAGGGGAGGACCAACCTCATAGGAGTTTACCACCGGAATCGTCAAGCCGGGGACTGGAGATGGTGGACAATGGAGAAGCTTATGGCGGAAGCGAATTTAGACAGAATCCTGTAGGACTGGAATTGATGGAGGAACAGGTGGCTGGATCAAATCAGGTGTCAGAATATCCAAATTCAAATGGATCTATGGGTATGGGGCTGAGGGTTAGAATTCCAACACGTTCAACTCTTGATGGACAACATTCAGAAAGGGGGCTCAACCCAATTAATGGATTGGAGGTGGTTTTAGCTTTTAAAGAGATTAGCTTTAATCAGGAGGCCCATTTGGTTGGGCAGGTAAACTTAGACAGCACTAGGGAAGAAGTGGACAGAATTCAGGAGGAGATGGGTTCTAATGAAGCTTTGGTAAGAACAGATAGGATCAGACGATCCTCCATAACTAGCCCAATATCCACTAATATAGATTGGGCGGCGGGGAAATCAGCCTCTAGTGAAGGGGCCTCAGAATCAGAGGAGGTTGTCGAGGATAGCTTTGAACCAAGGGTGAGATACAAGAAGAAGAAGAGAAAGGGTGGTGCTTCCAATCTTTTTGCAGGACCAGGTGGCAGAAGATTATTGACTAATAGACAAAGAGCCGTGAAATCAAAATCTAAAACCAAACTGAGGTCAGAATTCAACAGCAATGGGTATAATGCCGCGGAATCTTCATCATGCCCTACCATAGAGATGGTGCAGACTCGGCCGTGTGAAGACATAAATTTGGAACAGATGATACTAAGAGAGACATCAGAAACTCGAAAATTGGCCAAGTGCTTGGATCTGATCGAAATCGAGGAAGAGGAAGTGGTGAAGTCCAAACTTGCTGAATTGGAGAAACAGATTTGGTCGGTGGGGCCAACCAATGCATAAGGTTGGTATGGTGGTAGGGGCTTCTTCAGTCACTTATGTTTAAAATTATCTCATGGAATGTTAGAGGGCTCGGTAGGGCAGAAAAGCAGAGAGCTGTCTTCAAATTAGTGCGACGGGAAAAACCAAGTATGTTGTTTATTCAAGAATCGAAATTACAAGTGGTTAGGAAGCAACTCTACAAAAGAATTGGGGGGAGATTTCTTAACAAGATGGAGTTTGCTGCATCAGTGGAATCGGCAGGGGGTCTGATTTCAATGTGGGACGACTCTTTTTTTGAGGTTTCTCACGTAATCCAAAATCCTAGATACTTGGTTCTTGTGGGGATATTGAAAGGGTGGAACTTAGAGTGCGCTATATGCAATCTATATGCGCCGAACGAGGATGCTGATCGAGCCACTTTATGGGAGGAATTACTTGGCCTTAAAAATCAACTAGCTTTGCCTTGGTGTATAGCGGGGGACTGCAACGTGGTGAGGTTTGCACATGAAAGGAGGGGGGGGGGGGCATTTTAACATAAGACCAACTAGAGAATTCGAAAGGTTCATTCAGCAAGCAGAAGTGATGGACTTGAATCTATGTGGCAGAGCATTCACGTGGTCTAACAATAGAGATGTTGCAACTCTAGCTAGACTTGATAGGTTCTTGGTCCCAATGGAGTGGCTTCAAATTCTACCAGATCTGAAGCAATGGGGCTTGAATAAGGGCCTCTCGGATCACTGTCCAATTATTTTGGGGACCCCTGTGGTCAATGGAGGACCTATTCCCTTCAAATTCTTCAATCATTGGCTCGAAGACAAGGAATTTTCAAAGGTTATTGATAATGCATGGAAGGAAGACTGTGGAGGGAGTCAGGCGGGGGTTAAGATCAAAAGGAAGCTACAATTTCTTAAAGGAGCTCTGAAACGTAAAGTCAAGGAAAAGACAGCCGCAGGTCGAAAGAACACCGAGGACTTGGAATCACAAATCAATGATCTGGATATAAAGCAAGAGTCACAGGGCCTCAATGCGGCAGATAGAGAGCAATGGCTAAAATTAAAGGAAGAACTTTGGAAAACATATCGGGAGGAAGAGGTCAGCTGGAGACAGAAATCAAGAGTGTCGTGGCTCAAAGATGGGGATCGCAATACGAACTTCTTTCACTCGATTGCCAACATGTGGAGAAGGTCCAATTATCTAGGCTTCCTTAACATCAATGGAGTAGTGCGGAGAGCCCCCTCGGGAATTAAGGATGCTGTCCTACAGCATTTCAAGTTACAATATCAACATACTGGGCCTATTCTTTTCTCAATGGACAATTTCACGTTCAAATCTATATCCCCATTGGTGGCAAAGGAATTAGAATCTGACTTTAAGGAAATAGAAGTTTTGAAGGCTCTCGAGGAATGTGATAGCAACAAAGCTCCTGGCCCGGACGGGTTTAATTTTGGGTTTATTAAAGCAAAATGGGAGATCATTAAACAAGATATTTGCAAATTTTTAAAGGATTTTCACTCTAATGGGAAACTAGCGCATGGCCTCAATGCGACTTTCATAGCTTTAATTCCAAAATCACAAGCTCCGGAAGCCTTGGGGGATTTCAGACCGATATGTCTGATTGGGTGTATCTACAAACTATTGGCAAAAATTTTGGCAAATAGGCTGAGAGGTATTATGGGAGACTTAGTGAGCCAGCAACAATCTGCCTTCATCGCTGGTAGGAATATTCTGGATTCGATGTTAGTAGCAACAGAAACAGTGGATTCGATGCGCAAAGCGAAGGACGGGGGTTGTTTACTCAAAATCGACTTTGAAAAAGCTTATGATTCGATTAATTGGAGTTTTCTAATGTTTGTTCTGGAAAAAATGGGTTTTGGGGTAAAGTGGAGATCGTGGATAGCTGAATGCATCTCCACACCAACGCTTTCCATCCTCATCAATGGATCGCCGACGGAAGAATTCAAAATGGAAAGGGGGTTGAGACAAGGGGACCCATTATCTCCTTTCTTATTCAACTTGGTGGCAGAGGGTCTAAGTCTACTCATTGTGAAAGCAGAGGAGCGAAACATCATTGAAGGAATCAAAATAGCAACCAATGGACTGTCAGTCTCACACTTGCAATATGCCGATGATACGTTACTTTTCTTCAAAGGCGAAGCCACACAGTTACTAGCGTTTAAACGGATTCTTCGATGCTTCGAATTCATTGCGGGTCTGCGCATTAACTTCTCAAAAAGTGTTATTGTGGGGTGCAAGATCGATGAGCAAAGATTGCTAGAATGGGCTAACTTGGTTAAATGCAAGGTTGGTTCCTTTCCATTAAAATACTTGGGTCTTCCATTGGGGGCTAATCCAAACAGAATAAGTACATGGGAATCGATGGTTGATGCTATAAACAAGAAACTAGCCTCATGGAAAGGGAACATGCTCTCTATTGGAGGTAGGCTCACTCTCGTCAAATCGGTATTGTCCAACATGCCTTTATACTTCATGTCTTTCTTTCTTGCACCAAAATCTATTGCTCATAAAATTGAAAGCATGCAAAGACAATTTCTGTGGGGTGGTTCCGATGAGAAAAGGAAAATCAACTGGGTGTCATGGAAAAAGGTCTGCTCCGAAAAAAGTATTGGGGGTCTGGGAGTGATCAACATACTTGATAAAAATAGAGCCCTTTTAACAAAGTGGATCTGGAAATTTGGGATAGCAAACAGTGACACATTCTGGAAGGCTATTATATGTGGCAAGTATAACATCAATCCAGGTGACATTCTTTTGAAGGTGCAAAAATCTAGTAGATTATCACCGTTCGCTAGAGCCATGGAAACACTACTTAATGGAGAGGATGCTTATGCAAAAATGGTTAAAGATGGTTTTAAACAATTAGTAGGGAATGGAAAAGCAATTGATTTTTGGTGTGATTGCTGGGCTTTAGATGGAAATCTGAAAATAAGGTTCCCAAGAATCTTTGCGCTGTCTGAGAAAAAGGTAGGTAAGATAGTGGAATTTGGCAAATGGGAAAACGGGTCATGGGTTTGGTGTCTAAAATTGAGAAGACCTTTGTTTGGTTGGGAACTCTCACAATGGAATGAACTGCTGGAAGTTCTTAAAGGGGTCATACTGAACTACACAAACAACGACCACTTGTGCTGGTGCTTCGAAGAAAAAGGCATATTCTCGGTGAGATCATTCTGCAGAGAGATGGTTAGAAGGAGAACTCCCTTAGAGATTGAACAACCGAAGGTATGGTCTCTGGGAATTCCACCAAAAGTGGAAGTCTTTGGGTGGCAGGTTTGGCAAGAGCGGATCGCAGTCAAACAAAATCTTTACCGGATGGGTTGTCTGCCACAAAGTGAGCTCAACTGCAGTTTCTGCAATATTGAAGAAGAAACGATCGACCACCTCTTCCTTTCTTGCTCATGGGTGTGCCAAATATGGGGAAAATGCCTGCAAATGTGGGGTATTAACAGCTGTTGTCCGGCAAAATTAACCCACTGGTGGATTCAATGGGAGGAGTTGATTGTCGGCAAAGCTTCCAAGCTGGCATGGAACATGTTTTTCTTGGTGGTCATTTGGTCGGTGTGGCTTGCCAGAAACAAGTGCATTTTTAATGACAAGCGTCCAAATTTGGAGGAGATTATGGAGACCATCAAGTTCCGACTATGCTGGTGGTTTAAATCGAAAATCAAAGACTTTGATACGTCAATCACAGACATGATCAACAATATAGCCATGGTGTGCACCACCAAAAAGATGCACAAGACTGTAAGGGTGCTGTCATGGATAATGCCTCCAACAGGTTCGATAAAATTCAATGTTGATGGGGCTGCTAGAGGAAGGCCGGGTCCAGCTGGTATTGGAGGGGTCCTTCGGGATCATTTGGGCCATGTCAAATGTCTATTTTCAAAAAGCATTGGTTCAGCAGATTCAAATTTTGCAGAAATATCAGCCATTTTGGAGGGCCTTAGGTTGTATGCAGCCTCAAATTTCTGTAAAGATTTCACCCTTATAATTGAAAGTGACTCAACGGTTGCATTATCTTGGGCAAATAGTTCGGTGTGCTGGGCATGGAAACATATTAATATGTTCAATGAGATAAAGAACCTGTTACAAGGGATGGGAAGTGCCGTCATAACCTTGAATCATGTGAACAGAGAAAGGAACTTCTTTGCGGACAGCCTAGCAAAATCAGCGGTTGATCGGTTGGATCCCCTTCTTGCATGGATATGATAGTATAGAGGTAGGGTGGATGCCTTGTCTGGCTTTTGGCATTGCGGTCAACGTTCCCAGTCCAGCTTCTTGGTCAAGGGTTGGTAATTTTTGGGGGGTGGGGGGTTTCTTTGGTGTGTGTTCTCTTTTGGATGGTGTTCTACTTGTGTGGAGAGCTTATTTCTCCTTCGGGGTGTGTGTGTTTTGGTGTGTGTTTTTCTTTTGCGACGGGTTGTCTTCGTTTCGTGTCGTGTGCGTGATTTGTGGTCCAAATTATTACAAGTTTAATCATCCTTTGGAGTTTCTGGGATTATGTACAGTTGGTTGCTGTTTGGTTGGGGTTTGCTTCTCAATTTGTGAAAATAAGTTTGGGCCTTTAAACTATTCTCCCTCTTAACAATAGAATGGTTTAGCTAACTTGGACTATGGACTATGGTTTTTGAATACTGTACTACAGATTTTTTGTGCTCTAGGTGCTGTTACATTTTGGGGTCTGCTGTAGAATTGGAGATATGGTCTGTCTAGTAAGGTGGATGCTTGTGGGAGTCTTGGAGTGATCTTGTTTCTGAGGAGTCTTGTTCATGCTCACGACTGCTGGATAGGTGGTTTCATGGGGTTTGTTTAGTTGTTTACAGTGGTGATGCTGTCTAGGCCCTCTGTTGTTTGATCAGTTTTTGCAAAGCTTTTGTGGAGTACAGTTTCATTTAGTATGGATTTCTATCTAGGGGATAGATGGGCTTGGTCTACAAATGGTGTTTGTGCTGCTGTCCTTTGTTGTGCTTTTATACTCGACCTTTGGTTTGAGTTTGACAGGGGTTTTTTTGGGTGCTGTTTCCTTCTTTGAGGGGGTTATCTTTGGGTTCCTTCCTGAAACTCTCAAATGGAGTTGTTTCAAATCGGAACCTACATTGTGGTTTTTTGGAGCTTTTTGGCGGATTCCGGTCAGTCCCTGTTTATGTAAACGGCGGTACTTTACCGCCTTTTCTTTGATCAGTTCAAGGATATTCGCCGTTCAAAATTGAATTTAGCCGGTTAAGTCCAAAATTGACAATCGTATCAGCATTGATGTCGGCTTCTAGACTATTTGTTACTAGGAACATTCCCTGTGGTTCTAATTGCTCATTCTCCGCAGTGGCGCTGGCTGTGTGAGTTTACGGCCTTTTAACTGTGCTTTAATTTTAAAGTGGTTGCTGGTTGTGGTCAGAATGCCACAATTCGGGCAAAATGGGTTGCGGCTGTAGTGGACATTTGTGTTCTTTTGTGGGAATCCAAAGTTTCTTGTTTAGGGCCAGGGATTATTGGTTCACATCTGTAGTGTTGGTATATATTTTGGTGCTGTCTTGACATACTAACCGCTGTGAAGTGATAGATCGATGTTGTTGCTGATAGGAGAACACCTGCATTTCTCACAGGCAGTGGTCACTGCTGTCCAGCTTGAGTGGTCTGATTGTTAAGCTTTCGAAGCTACACTTTGCATATGTGCAAGTGCCTCTTGGCTTCAGATTTTATGCTGCTATATCAAATCTTTCTTTAAGGGTCTGATATGGAAACAAGTTTGTCCAAGTGCCTGCTATGGTCCCAATCATGGTCTGAGCAATCTTGTTGGGATGGAGCTATGGTAGGATGCTACTCAAGTCCGGTTCTTTATGATAATTCTGCAGGGGTTTTACTCCTACACTGGTTTATTTCTGTGACAAATGTTGTTTGAAGGACGTGGATATGCTGTTGGGGTTTTGCGAAATTTAACTCTTGCTGATTGGTTTTACTGATGTGATCAATATCATTCTGTTTGGTGAAGAATATCATTGTTCAGTAAGGATTTTTTGTTCATGCGTAGGTTGAAATAGTCTTGGGTAAGACCATGGATACAATTACTGAGGTCTGTTGGCTGTGCTGTGTTGATAGCAGTAAGTTTGGTTGGGGTTTTGCTTAGTGGAGGGGTTTTTGTAAAGGGTTTCAGTCTTGTTTCTTACAATTTCTAGGAGTGGGCTGTTTGGGTTAATTTGTGTTTTTTTGATCTGTGCTTCTCCTTTTTGGGGTGTAACTCTGATTTTGGCCTATTTGGCTTTCTAATTCAATTAGCCTTGCTGTTCAAAAAAAAAAAATGTTTTTAGAATGAGAAGTTTTCCCTGCATTTGCTCTCATTATTATCAATTTTGCTCTCAAGAAATTTTCAATTTTGCAGTTAGACCATTTGCATTCACTTGATTCTGTTATAGGTTCTTGGCTGTATATATATATATATATATATATAGCTGATAACAACTGTCATGACAAAAGAAAATTATATCGTACATTTTGGTGGTTTCGGATTTTTCATACATTCGTTAAATGTTAGTACAAATTTTAGGGACGTTTTTTTTTTTTTTCCTTCATAAAACTGTTGACAAACTCTAACGAATGTTGACAAAGGATGTAAAGTGATACAAATTAAAATTTTCAAGGTCAAATGTGCAGACTTTGAAACTATAGAGATTAAATAAACACCGAGAATAAACTGCACGGGAGAGAAATGTAATTAACACAGAGATATGTCATGATAAGTAAAATCTGATCATGTTATTTTCTTTGTGGTTGAGCGAATATTGTGCATCATTCAATCGGAGTAAAATGGCTCAAGCCTCAAAGCTAGCCCAAATATAGGGGGAAAACAGTATTAGATGTAAATTGTTACTGCCTACCATCTAGTCCACACCCTAGGTGCAAGATTTTCTTAGTTTAACTCATTTCAATATTCATCTAATAGAAATATAAGATATAGTTCCTCATAATGGGTCAAAGAAAATTTTAGTGTATTTGACTTTTTTATCTTTTAAATTCATCCTTAATCAATAAGATATACTAGAAATTAGTCCTCCCCCCCAAATATCTGTATTTTTTATGGACAAAATTGCCCTTCAGTAGATATATACATATGTGTGTACATACCATTACCTTAAAATTAGGGATTTCAATTTGAAACCCAAATAAATGCAAGACTTTCTCTCTCTCTCTCTCTCTCTCTCTCTCTCTCTCTCTCTCTCTCTCTCTCTCTCTTGCCATTATGAATTGTCGCAGAACTAGCAGGGCTGTTGGAGCTACCCTTTTCTTCAATAAGGCCAAAACAGAGAGACAAGCCCCTAGTTCCTCACCCTTCTTCTCTCTCTCTCTCTCTCTCGAAAATTAATTATATATATACTTTTTTCTCTCTCCTCATTTTCATGTCTTCTATCGCATTTTCTCCCTTTCTTTTTCTTGCCAGTAGTGACTCAGCTTTCGATCTCTCCCCAAAATGGCTCCCTTTCGTCTCTAATGGCCGCTGCACCTGCTTCCGAACCCATCGAGTGTGAGTTCTTATCGGGTCCCCTTGATCTCGAAAAGGGTTTCTCTGAACAGTTCCAGAGAAGACACTCTCATGGAGGTTTCGCTTTCCCACCTAGATCGAGAAATTGAAGTTGATTTGTGGTGGTGAAAGAATAGGATTGGATTGATGGGTCTGAAAAGCAAAACGAGTTAACAATCAATAGTTTGAATTTGAGCAGTGAAGGTAGTTTTGAGTTTTCAAGGTGAGAAATATTGAGTAGTTTGTATATTTTATTTGTGTGGAGGTGTGAGAAATTTTGTTTTTTTTTTGTGAGAAATTTGTATTATTGAACTTCCATCAAAATTCTAGATCTAAGAATTTCTCACCAAAATAGATAAAAATTTTCACTTATGGTTAGTAATTCTTTTTAAAGTGAGAATTTCTCACGATAATATATAGAATTTCGAATTATGTTCTTGAGGAATTTCTCACTTATGATCTGTGATGTATTTTACAGTGAGAAAATTTTTCACTTTTCTTTCTCTCTCTCGCATAATATTTCTATGTCAATTCTCACTCTTCTCTCTCTCTCTCTCTCTCTCTATATATATATATATATATATATATATGTAAATTATATGGGTTTTGAATATGAATTTCAAAATCCAGATTTGTTATTTATATATTATATAGTTATATGGGTTTTAAATTTAAAAACCCTAATTTGAGGGAGTGGGGGTATTTGGTCCTCAAAATAGGTAAGTGACTAATTTTTAAGTTGACTTATTGAATGGATCTATTTCTATAAAGGGATACATTAAAGGACTGAAATCTAAAAGACCCTTTATCTAATAACTTTTTTCTTGTCACTTCTCAATTTAGTCAACCAGAAATTGATTTATTATTAATCAAGTTTTGCAAACTATGGAAGGAAAAAAAAAATGACTCCAGGATAGTCCCCAAACCCTGTATAGATTTGTGATTGTATACACATCTCTGCAATCTCAAACACTCCCCCAATTAAAATTCTGGCTCTGACCTTGCTACCATGTGTCCCGAGTCCCGACCCATAGCCCACTGGACACCATTTGCTTCAAAAAAATCTTTTGGGGTAGTTTTAGAACAAAAGGAAACCATTAAAGTTAATTAGGGTTACCATCACATCACATTATATATGTTTTAATAAAATAAATGTATTAAAGAAAGCGAGATCCGCGACTCGGATCAAGATTCGTCTAAGAGGCTACTAATCTGGTAATTCCATTCTAATTTTATTTTCATGTTCCAGCAATACAACGCAGACACCAATCATATTTGTGCATGCTTTATAATTATCCTTATTTTAAGGGTTATACGTCAAGAAGTTTTTTTTCTACATAAAGGGAAAAACTTACATAAATTATTATGGTATTATCGCCTTTTCTATCCAATTTTGACATTCAATTGGCCCATACTTTTTTTATCATTTGGTGTTGTAGTATGTTAAGAGAACATAAGTGTCAGAGTCCGGTAGAGGGGGACAAAGTTCAAACTCAGATATGAGCAGGGCATAAAAAGCCTTTTTATCAACTAGGCTAAAGTGTTGCTCCATTTAATTGGTCCATATGTATAATTATATTTGCGTGACGCAGATGTAACATCTACTAGAACCAATCACATGCTAAAACATGATGAAAACGACCTAAGATAATGCAATGAAGTGTTGTACTAAATAAAAATGGTAAAGTAAATAAAAAGCTTAATTACAATATACACCCTTGAAGTTCAATCCATGTCTCATTTTAGTCCCTGTAATTTTAATTGCATCAATTTGGTCCTCAGAGTTTTTAAATAGGAGAAATGTTGTCCAGATGCCCCATTCTATGAGAAATTGACTAAAGTCACCCATGTGTTACACGCAATTACGCTAAAAAAAAATTGTGCGAGGAGATTAGTGATGTTCCATTTTTCTCTTAAATGTGTGACCAAGTGCAACACTTGGGTGATTTCATTCAATTTTTTTTTCACAGAATGAGATATCTTCACCACATTTCTCCTATTTAAAATCTCCGAGGACCAAGTTGATGCGTTTAAAATTATAGAAACTAAAATGATATAATGACCAAACTTCAAGGTATTTAAATAAAGCTTCTACACGTGTTTTTCCTAAGAAAATAAAACTCCTATACATATATGAGAAATGTGGAAGATCCAAAATTTTTTTTGAACGAGCGTCCGTCTTAGAGACATACTATATATATATATATATAGTATCAATCTCCTATATATAAAAGAGGCTAAACGCTGATTGCAGAGTTAGTTAAATGCCATAATATCCTTTCACTCTAACGTAGTTACTCACACATATGTATAATCATCATAAAGATATATCCTTTCAAAACTATTGTCCATTAAAGAACTTTGAATATATATATATATACATATATATATAGAGATTAAAATAACTCATAAGAATATTATTACTTAGATATTTGAAAATGTAATCATTAGTACTTTCCTGAAAGGGGAAAAAAAGAGTTTAAATCGCAAAGACAGACACATAAAATGAGACCACACAAAATATTTTGGAATTATATTTGGGAAGCATGGGTTTGTTAGATTTTATTTCTGGCCCTATATTATTAGTTGCAACACTTGAATGTCATAACACAACCCAAAGAAAAAAAAAATACCAATAATATAAAAGTAGTGATACGAGGGGAATAGGCATGAATCACTTGCAAATAACCTAATATATATCAATAACCCAACAATGCTATGCATACACAAATTTGCACACACTTTTGCACACAAAAGGGTATCTAAGCAAAAAAAATGTTTAAAAACCATGGGACCCACAATCTTATTAACAACTCAAGCCCTAATTTCACAAAATCCTCAAATCTGAAAAAGTCCACCCAAAGTTCGCAAACCACCCCCCCCCCCCCCCTCCCCTGCGACCCGTGAGCCTCCCTCCCGAGCCCCTCCCTGGAGCCAGCCGGAGCCGTCACCGTGCCGGACCCGTGTTGCCGACGCCGGTATGTGGTCTCTCTCTCTCTATTTCTCTCTCTCTCTCTCTCTCTATTTCTCTCTCTCTCTCTCTCTCTCATATGTGTGTATATATACCAGTAACTTGTTAGCTGATCCAAAATGGGTTGTTTAATTTTTTTTTTTTTTTTGCTGAAAGTAGGTTGTTTCATGATGAATGATTGAGGACCTTGAGGTTTATTGTCTTCCTTCTAATGATGTAAGAATTGACAGTCCAACAATTTTTTCTTTATGAGTTGGTGTTCAAGTTTGCAAGTGTTGACTAGTGCTCAATTTGATTCTAGATTGTTAAAAGTGCTAAGGGCTAAGTTAGGGTTTTTAATTGCAGTACTTACTTTTGGTTTTAGTAATTGAATCTAAGTTGTTCTATAAGTTTCCAACTCCAATTTTGTCCCATTTTAGTTTGTGAATTCAAACCAGTCATGTTGTCAAGTTCCTCTATTGCCACTTCATAGAAAAGAAACTTTGCTGAGAAACTCAGATGAGTTCATTGGGTTTCTTGAGGTATACATAAATTGCAAGAGACATTCACAATATATGCATATATCAAAACCAAGATGTATATGTTAAATTATAGCTTTTTTGTTTGTTTTGTAGGTTCTTACTTATTCTTTTACTTGAATTTAGATGTAAATTATGGTATAGCTCAAACCTCACTTCTAGGGTTCCATTCATAAGTAACGGTGAGAAGTTTTGCTTCTAATAGGCACCATATACCAACTGAATTTTCTGATCTTCCCAAGTTCTTTTTTCACATCTGTTTTTTTCTTGCTGTTTTACGTGTTCATTGTATGAAGCTATTTTGCAACTTATATAAAATTGTCTAAATGCTACTTGTATATGAGCTAAAGTGTGTTGTGACTACTTTTTTGTTTGTATGTATTGCATTGACAGGTTACATGAGCAATTTCGTTTTCGTCGGGTTCAAATCACTGAGTCCAATGAGAAAATCTAGTGATTGAAGCACCAAGGGAACTTGTTCAATATCTTGCCAACTCCAAGTGATTGAAGCAAAACAAGGAGCGATGAAAACACTACTTATGACCTTTATGTGTTGCATAATTCTTGTTGTAATCTTAGTGTTGAAGTTTACTTGAGCTGTTAAGTACTTAGACTTGTAGTATTTAGGTTTCAGTGGGTTTTTTTATGTGTCAAAAATTATGTAATCCATATGTATTTTGATACTCATCTATAAAGAATACTACTTTTTGGTTATTCTGGAAGCATAGCTGTATTATTATAGTAAACAACATGCACCCATCACATTAAGTCATAATAAACAACATGAACCCATCACAAAGTCATAATAAACATCTGCTTAAAACCATCAAATAAAGTCATAGTACACAACATGAACCCATCACATAAAGTCATAATAAACATCCGCTTAAAACCATCAAATAAAATCATAGTACACAACATGAACCCATCCCATAAAGTCATAATAAACATCCGCTTAAAACCATCAAATTAAATCATAGTACACAACATGAACCCATCCCATAAAGTCATAATAATCAAGGCTTCCTCTCATTCTCATAGTTGGCGATTGAAATGCAAGACTTCCTTTTATTACCACGTTTGCTTGAAATGCAACACTTCCTTCTATTCCCATTTGGCTCTCTGTGTACCATGCCCGTTCATGTGCTTGTCGTATCCCTACAAAAAAATATAAAGTAAAAAATAAGTGTCCTTATATTTAATTTCACATTAGTTTTCATATATTAAAAGGAGTAGAATATTGTCAAACCTTTGCACTTGTCGAGGTTTTTGTCTTCTTTTTGGCTTTTGAGTGTTTCTTAACTGTTTTCTCAACATTGCCCACTTTCCTTTTACTTGGTGGCCGCCCCTTACTACGAGTAACCAATGGATCAAATATATTTGTACTCTCTTTTGTAAGTACAATACCATCTCCATGTGAAATTGAATCATCATGATTGTTAGTAAAAATGAGCATATTGCTTCCACAAATTGCAGCCTTCTCTTTGTATCCCTCTTTCATTTGTTGTAGTTGTGCAATCACTTCATCACACCAAGCTTTAGAATCTGCTGCCACTTCACCCAACTCATAGAAAATATTACACATTTTATCAAAACGTCGTGCCTCTGGTCTATCTGACCAGTTGTCATAACTGATTCGAATTTTGGTGTGTCTCCTTTTGATATTCTTACTCCATCTTTGTAGAATGTACTTGGAGGGTACTTCATCATAAATTTCCATATCATGATTGTACACCATAAGTTGATGCCTACACATTATCCCTCTAAACTCAAACAACTGACAATTACAATTCACTTCCTTTGTATTATCATAAAAAAAAATTAGTTTGAAAGTTGCAGACTGGTGACCTTCTCCAAATCGAACCCATTCACATACTTCATATTATCTAAATCCAACATCCGCTTTAATTAAAACCAAATGACAACAAAGCTTCCCAAATAACTCGTTTTGAAACTCTTTAAATTTTGCCCGTGTGTAAACACCTTGAAATTGCTTCTCCATCCCTAAAGGAGTAGCACAGGGGTAGCATGAGTTGTACGAATTGAACTCGTCATGCCTTTCATTTTCTACCTTTTTGCCAAGGCATTTTCATATTATTCCACAAATTGCTTCAAAGTGGTCTTCGAGTTGATGTAGCCATCAAAGAAAGCGTGCATGCTTTCACTTCGCTGAGTGGTTGACATTCCTGCCCAGAAAATATCCCTCACAAAAGCTAGTTCCCACCGATGCCTCTCGTAATACAAACCAAGTAACCATTCATTGCTTTCTAGCTGATAGTTTTCAATGAACTTACCCCAAGCATCTTCAAATTCATCAATGGTTAATGAATCATAAACAACATTTTGCAACATAAATTTGATCGACTCATATTCTTTGTACCCTTTCAATTTTTCAGCCAACTTTTTCATGATATGCCATAAGCACCATCGGTGTCGGGCATTAGGAAAAATCAACCTCTATTGCTTTCTTCATCGCTCTGTCTTGATATATTATTATTGCATTGGCCGGACAATCATACATACATGTAAGCCAAGACTGAAATAACCAAGTAAAGGTCTTAGTATCTTCACTTGAGATCAACCCACACCCTAGCAACACCGACTGCCCATGATGGTTCACCCCTACGAACGACGCAAATGGCATATCATATTTATTAACTAAATATGTTGTATCAAAAGTAACCACGTCACCAAATTCTCTAAATGCTGCCCTACTCCTTGCATTAGCCCAAAAAACATTCTTCAGGCGACCTTTTTCATCAAATTCCATCATGTAGAAGAAGTCAGAATTGTTAGATTGCATTTTCAAAAAATAGTTGTGCATTGCATTAGCATCACCTTCCCCAAGTTGTAAACGCCTAACTTTATTGATATAGTTTCTTACATCTTTCTCAGTAAATGACAAATCCTCATGTCCCCCTGCCTCAATAACTAACGAATTAAAGCTCTTGTTCGTTCTAATTCTAGCTTTATCACTCAACATTAGTTTCCTTTTCACATGTGGTTGCAAGAACCGATTGCATTTAAAATATCGAGATTTACCTGGACTCATTTTATGGTTATGGGAAAGTTCAACTGATTTCACAGACCACTTTCCATTAGGATAATGAAATGCTCTAAGCATAGCTTTGCAATCAATTTTTGAGTTTGGGCGCATGTTTAACGGGTTGGTTGTTCTACTCTTTCTCGTACCACCACGAGTACACTGCAACATCACATATCTTACGACCCCTTGATACTTTGTAGAGGTTCTTTTAGCCACGGCAAACCCTTTGTCTCTGGCATATCCTGCATAAAACGCCATGAGCTCATCCAATGAATCAAACTCCATCCCCTCCTTCGATTGGCTCATCTATTTGGTTTTGTACATCTCTTATTTGCTCTTGGTCATGATTAATTTCTGTAGTATCCTCACCAATGCTTACCGAACCACTTGAAACTTCTTCTTCCATTGCTCTACAATATAGCATATACAATCATCATGAAGTGGATTTATATAGAGATTACATTAATGATTCAATTATGAAAGCAAAATAAAATGAAAAAAATCACAAACACTGTCAATTCTTACATCATTAGAAGGAAGACAATAATGAGCAATTTTGTGGATTAATATATTTTGTGTATTAAACAGTTACATATTGCATAAGAAACCAATAGTGAGCTTAAAAAGTAGTTCAAACCAAACACTAGTCAACACTTGCAAACTTGAACACCAACTCAAAAAGCAAAAAAATGTTGGACTGTCAATTCTTATATCATTAGAAGGAAGACAGTAAACCTCAACCATTCATCATGAAACAACCCACTTTCAGCAAAAAAAAAAATAATAGTAATAAATTAAACAACCCACTTGTATAACTTTTTACCCAAATTCAAAAGCTTGTAATTTCATTCCTCCTAGTTTATCATTCTTGTATTACTTTACAAAACAAAAAAAGAACACATTAATCTTATAAATTTTAGTTCATCAAGAAAAAAATGAGTAAAATGGTAATGTTCAAACCGGTTGTCCAGCACAAGCAAAGGCAATGCCACCACAAGTTATAGAGACAATGACAACTACCAGATCTGCTATTAATCTGTCAAACTGTAATTAATATATTTTGGATCTGCTAACAAGTTACTGGTATATATATATACACACATATGAGAGAGAGAGAGAGAGAGAGAGAGACCACATACCGGCGTCGGTGACACGGGTCCGGTACGGCGACGGCTCCGGCTGGCTCCAGGGAGGGGCTCGGGAGGGAGGGTCGCGGGTAGCAGGGCGTGGGGGGGGGGGGGGGGAGGGGGGTTGCGAACTTTGGGAGGTCTTTTTCAGATTTTGGGATTTTGTGAAATTAGGGCTTGAGTTGTTAATAAGATTGTAGGTCCCACAGTTTTTAAAACATTTTTTTTGCTTAGATACCCTTTTGTGTGCAATTTTGTGTATGCATAGCATTGTTGATCAACAACCTTAAGAAAATAAAGGATCTTGGAATGTTACTGTTCATATGTCCCATCGGTATGAAGTTACGATTTTACCCTTCTACTTTCTCGAGCGTTGAACGATTTCATTTGCAACTGTCAGTGTGATATCTCTTTTAAAATACCATTTTGTCCCTTATGTTATGTTTCTATAGACTTCCATCTTCTAGAGGGTATTTAAGTCAATTCTATGATAAATAGACGACAGTCATAAAACAAACAATTTCACTCCTTTATGGTCCCACCACTAGGAGAAGAAGTTATATACTACTATTTAGTGAACCCATCATACCACATTATCATGATGATGTAGTATAACGTCCCTATTATGTGGAGACATGTGGCCTTCAAAAATAGTGGACTTTACAGGTAGCCAATGATATGTCCAGAAATATTCCATAGCGGTCCAACCGCCACGTGGTCATCCGATAGCCCGGGAATTCGGGATAGGAGCCTAGGGCCCACAGTCCCGGGGCGTCCGACTGTGCTTATCCGAGATACTCGCAGCTCGGGTGCCAGGCATGGTGGAGCTCCAGGAGATGCGGCATGAATCACGTTTCTTTCCATCCCTGTGCGATCATAGCTCTATCAAGGGAATCGATAGTTTCCTAAACCACTTAGGAAACTTTCCAAATATTGTACAAATCTATTGTAATTGGGTTATGCTTCTTAATCTAATAAACTTGCCATGTAAGGGTGGACTCTTGCACCTATAAAAGAGCCCACCTCCCCTCATAGAAGGGATCCGAATACCAATTCTCTAAGTACATCTGCATATATTAGAGAGCTTATCAATATATACACGCATACACCCGGCCGGTATTACTGGTAGTGCCGCCCACAACTGTCGGCTCACCAGGCCTGCCGGTGATCTGCTAGTGAACGCGCTCAGACGCAACCGTGGACGTAGGTCACCTCATTAACGGGGCCGAACCACATACAAATCCTCTGTGATCTTGTTTTCTTCCTAAATTGCCCTCACCAATTCTTGGCATCATCAGTTTGGCGCCGTCTGTGGGAAAGATACAGTTTTCTCATCAACAAAAAATTTTTGACTGATTAACATGCCTCCCAAGAAGGGTAAGAAGACCGCCACTTCAACCGGTCAGGAGGACCAACAGATCGAGATACGGGCGACCTCCATGACCTCCGACCAGGTCACAGCAGCCCTGGAGCGGCTCTTGGAGGGCCAGATCCGGACGCAACAGCAAATAGAGGCGCTCATGGCCCAGCATGAAAAAGTGGTCGAGGACCCCAAGAAAGGCCCTTCGTCGGAAAAGCGGCCTGAAAAGAGCACTTCCAGTAAGAGGCCTGCCCGGAAACGCGGGAAAACCAGATCCGCTCCAGGGTCCCAACTAAATCGGGAAAGCCAGGCGGAGGGAGAACGTAGCCAGCCCACCAAGCGCCCGCAGGAGGGACCTCGGTACGTTCCACGCCGAGCGCACCGAGCGGAGGACGCCCGGATCCTCATCGAACGGCGACGGGCCGCAAGGGGAGAAGCATCCGGACGAAAAGTCAGGGAACCAGTCGACGATCCGCCCGCCCTAAGCCGGGATGATCTTAGGCACAGGTTATCCCGAACTCGCAGCCGAGTACTATCCCCAAGATCGACGCGCTTCGAGGACGAGGCATCATCGTCTGACCCTCCTTACTACTCAGATGCAGAGAGGAGGACCGGGCGCACTGACGTCAAGGCCCAGGTCGAGGAGCTGCAGCAGCAGATTGAGAGGCTGAACCGCAAATCCGGCCACGACCTCACCAATACAGAAACAGAGTCGCCCTATACGGCCCGGGTGACACAGTTCCCAATCCCGCGGAAGTTCAAGCCCCCTCACCTCAGCTCATACGACGGCAAGGGGAGTCCAGTGGACCACATCCGCACTTATAAGGCGCAGATGGAACTGGTCACTACCACGGACGAGCTGCTATGCCTGGCATTCCCCAGTACTCTAAAGGGATCAGCCGCACAATGGTTCCATGCTCTGAAGCCGCGGACGGTTGACGACTTCAAGACCCTCGGCAAACTCTTCATCAGTCAGTTTGTCGGGATGCTGGACCGGTCGCAGCCAGACACCCAGCTGCTAGCTGTCAAGCAGCAAAGGGGGGAATCTTTAAGGGAATACGTAGATCATTTCAACCAGCAGAGGCTCTTGATTCGCAACCTCAATGAGACCGCCGCTATCATGGCTTTCTGCTCGGGAGTTCAGCACACCAAGGTGGCCACGTCTTTTCATCGCGATCGACCGGCAACCCTGGTGGAACTCTCGGAAAGAGTAGGGAAGTACATAGACACCGAAGAGTTCCTGAAGGCAAAGCGCGCCAGCCAGACAGGAGACGAATCCCCAAAAGCAAAGCGCAAACGCGAGGGATTTGAGAAGGGTCCGGGAAAGAAGCCAAAGCAAGATCAAAAAGAGGCTAGGGGTCAGCCCCCAACAGCTTTTACACCTCTTTCCCGACCCATACATGAGGTGATGGCCGCCGCAGAGGCGCAGAGGTTGCTTCCGCAGCCTACCAAGCTCAGAGCCCCTCCCGGCAAGAGGAATCGGGAGAAGTTCTGCCGTTATCACAAGGATCACGGCCATGAAACGGAGGATTGCTTCAAATTGAAAATAGCAATCGAAAAGCTGATCGAGCAGGGCCATCTTGC
The DNA here is from genome assembly GCA_033977485.1 of Hydrangea macrophylla. Classification (NCBI taxonomy): domain Eukaryota; kingdom Viridiplantae; phylum Streptophyta; class Magnoliopsida; order Cornales; family Hydrangeaceae; genus Hydrangea; species Hydrangea macrophylla. The sequence continues at coordinate 93,128,078 of CM066992.1, forward strand.
CGAGTTTGTCACAGCGGACAGACAACCCCGACAAGATGCCCGGGCTCCCGGTCAGCCCCCTCCACTGCTCGGCCACATCAACATGATCTCCGGAGGAACATCTGGCGGAGGTGATTCACAGTCGGCACGGAAGAGGCACGCACGAGCATCCCGAGCGGATGTATGGCAGGTCCAATCCACCGGCCCCTCACCAACTGACGTTCTGACGTTCTCATCCGATGATGTACATGGCCTCCACTGCCCCCACGACGACCCGCTGGTAGTGACACTGTCTATAGCAAACTACATGGTCCAAAGGGTACTAGTTGACACGGGCAGCTCGTCGGATATAATGTTCGCAGCGGCATTCGACCAACTCGGGGTCGATCGAGATCGGCTCCGGCCAGTCGCTACTCCCCTGGTTGGATTCAACGGCTCTAGCACTCAACCACTCGGCACGATCGAACTCCCGGTACTCATGGGGACCTATCCACAACAGGTTTCCCTGCTCACCAATTTCGTGATAGTGGATGCCCCATCGGCCTACAACGTTATCCTTGGGAGGCCGACCTTCAACAGAGCACGAGCAGTTGTCTCCACATACAGCCTAACCGTAAAATTCCCGACTCCTCAGGGACCGGGATGCTTGCGAGGAGACCAGACCACGGCTCGGAGTTGTTATGTTAGCTCGTTGCGACGGGGGGCAATCACCGAGACTCTGAATGTCCAAGAAATGGATCCCTGGGACCCGAGGGACATGATAGGGCCGATGGAAGAATTGGAGCAAGTTGTGCTGGATCCGGAGCACCCGGATCGGACGATCAACGTAGGCGCATTGCTGGAGCCTGCCTTGAAAGGAAAATTGGTCCAGTTCCTGAAGCAAAACCAGGATGTCTTTGCTTGGAGTCATGAGGACATGCCCGGGATTGATCCCCGAGTGATGTCCCATCACCTCAATGTTAGCCCAGACTGCCGTCCGGTAAAGCAGAAGAGAAGGGGCATGGCGTCCGAGAGGCAAAAAGCTGTAAGTGAGGAGGTAGAGAAGCTACTAAAAGCTAGCTCCATCCGGGAGGTCCACTACCCCGACTGGTTAGCCAACGTTGTTCTGGTCAAGAAGAGCAATGGCAAGTGGAGGATGTGTGTGGACTTCACCGACCTCAACAAGGCCTGTCCCAAGGACTGTTATCCGTTACCCAGGATAGACCTCCTTGTTGATTCAACGGCAGGCCACTCACTCCTATCGTTCATGGATGCCTACTCGGGGTACAATCAGATCAGCATGTACCCCGGGGATGAAGAGAAGACAGCGTTCATCACCGACCAAGGCACATACTGTTACAGGGTTATGCCCTTCGGCCTTAAGAACGTCGGGGCTACATACCAGCGCCTGGTCAACTTCATGTTCAAAGACCTTATCGGAAAGTCCATGGAGGTATAAGTGGACGATCTCCTGGTCAAGAGCCGAGATGAACCCGATCACCTGGAGCATCTGGCCGGGGCCTTCAGCATTTTGAGAAAATTCAGGATGAGGTTGAACCCGGCCAAGTGCACCTTTGGGGTCTCATCCGGGAAGTTCCTCGGTCATCTGGTCAGCAGACGGGGAATAGAGGCAAACCCCGACAAAATCCAGGCCATCATCAACATGCGGTCACCTAAGTCAACAAAGGAAGTTCAAAGCTTAGCCGGACGGGTGGCCGCACTGAATAGATTCGTTTCCAGAGCAACTGACCGTTGCCTACCATTCTTTAAAATCCTCCGTAAAGCTTTTCAATGGTCGGAGGAGTGCGAGGAGGCGTTCCAGGAACTTAAGAAATACCTGGCCTCTCCACCTCTACTCACGACACCTACGGCCGGAGAGGAACTATTCCTTTACCTGGCGGTGTCACCATCGGCAGTCAGCTCAGCACTTATTCGGGAAGAGCACGGGATACAGTTCCCAGTGTATTACACCAGCCGAGCGCTGCAAGGCGCAGAAAGCCGGTACTCCCGCATCGAGAAACTAGCCTTCGCTCTCATTACCTCGGCCCGAAGGCTCCGCCCTTACTTCCAGGCCCATGCCATCGTAGTACTGACAGACCAACCTCTCCGCAAAATTCTCTCTCGGCCGGATACATCCGGAAGGCTCGTTAAATGGGCTTTGGAATTGGAGGAGTTTGAGGTGACTTACCGGCCGCGGACGGCCATCAAGGGACAAGCCGTCGCAGACTTTCTGCTCGAGTTTACATATCCCGAAGACCCGGGAGAAGAACCCGAGCCTGCGGCCTTACCGCCGGGGTTGCAATCCGGCGTCCCTACTTGGGTACTTCATGTCGACGGCTCCTCTAACCAACAAGGTAGTGGTGCCGGGATCATCTTGACTACCCCCGACGGAATCCAGCTGGAATACGCTTTGAGATTTGGGTTTCGTGCCTCCAACAACGAGGCCGAATACGAAGCCCTCTTGGTCGGGTTACAATTAGCCATTTCAATGAGTGCACAACAAGTTGAGAGCTACAGCGACTCTCAGCTCGTGGTTAATCAGGTAAACCAGGAATATGAAGCTCGGGAAGACAGCATGATAGCCTACTTAGCCCTCGTCCGGACGGTTTCCAAACAACTCCGAGGATTTTCTATCACCCGGATACCTAGAGAAGAAAACACCAGGGCTGACCGGCTTGCTCGCCTCGCATCATCAGCTGAGTCAGACTTGCCCGGGATAAGAATACAATTCTTACCCGAGCCGAGTGTGATCAACTCAGGGGGCATGGAGGTTGACCCGGTTACTCTGGAAACTAGTTGGATGGATCCAATCGTGACATTCTTGACGACAGGAGGGCTCCCAAACGACAAAGAGGAAGCAAGGCGGGTCAAATACCGGGCGGCACGATACCATATCCTCGATGGTGTCCTCTATAAGAGGGGATTCACTATCCCGTACCTCAGTTGCGTGCATCCAACGCAAGTTCAGGCTATCTTGTTTGAAATCCACGAAGGTGTGTGCGGGAACCACGTAGGAGGCCGGACGCTTTCCAGAAAGGCCCTACTGCAAGGTTACTACTGGCCAACCATGGCCCGAGACTCCCAGGAGTACGTTCGGAGATGTGACAAGTGCCAACGGTACTCTCCAATGATAAACCAACCGGGAGAACTTCAGACCCCGGTCCATAGCCCCTGGCCATTCGCCCAATGGGGGATCGACATCGTTGGTCCCTTACCAACAGGGAAAGGGCAGGTTAAGTTTGCTGTAATAGCCGTTGACTACTTCACTAAATGGGCGGAGGGCGAGCCCCTGGCAACAATAACCGAGAGGAAGATGGAACATTTTGTGGAAAGAAATATCCTTAGCAGGTTCGGTATTCCACGAGTCCTGGTTAGCGACAATGGAAGACAGTTTGATACACCCATCTTTAGACAGTTCTGCTCAGACTATGGAATACTGAACCACTACTCTTCTCCCGAGCATCCACAAGCTAATGGTCAGGCCGAGGTGACCAACCGCACGATCTTGCAGTCAATTAAAACAAGGCTAGAGGGAACCAAGGGCCTGTGGGCCGATGAACTCCCAGCCCTCCTGTGGGCCTACCGTACCACACCCCGGGCAGCCACGGGCGAAACACCATTTTCATTAACTTACGGTTTTGAGGTGGTAGTCCCCACAGAGCTCGGGCTGCCCACGTACCGGGTGGCTACTTTCAATTCCCAAGCCAACGGAGAAGCCCTCAGGACTGAACTAGACTTGGTGGAAGAAAAAAGGGACCAGGCCTATCTCAAGGTGGCGGCTTACAAGCAAAGGGTCTCGCGATACTACAATAGTAAGGTGAAGCATCGTAGTTTCCAGGTTGGGGACCTTGTTCTTAAAGCAGTGAACCAGTCAACCCGAGTTCCAAGCCATGGGAAGTTGGGAGCAAACTGGGAAGGACCGTATATAGTCACTCGGGTCAACCGACCAGGAACCTACTGGCTACAAAGTATGGATGGGCACGACCTCAGTCACCCCTGGAACGTACAACATCTCCGCAAGTACTATCAGTAGCACATAGCTACGGGAGTCTAGTGTTATGAGGAGAATTCTTTTTACGTAGCCTTGATAGGACAATTGTTACAGATTGTTATTTTTTGCATAAAATGGAAAGTTTGCTTTGAAACATTATTCCCTTCGGTACATCGGGCAATACACAAAAGACCTCGGGCCTAACCCCGAGGCACCAAAAAACCTCGGGCCTAACCCCGAGGCACCAAAAGACCTCGGGCCTAACCCCGAGGCACCAAAAGACCTCGGGCCTAACCCCGAGGCACCAAAAGGACCCTGCAACCACCCATGTTCCAGGTCGGTTTCCTATGGTCGATCCCCAACACGCCCCCTCCTTAAGCAGGAGCCCTGGGGGCAAGAGGGTCCTACACCTAAACAGGAAATTAACTAAAGCTATGCTTAGGTCCAGCCGACGATGGGGCCAAACCCCTAGGTGGCCAGCGATGGCAAGCTTCAAACGCTCCTGCAACCACCCATGTTCCAGGTCAATTCCTTACGGCCAGGTGTTCCCGCGCACCCGCACACCCGCCTAAGCAAAATGCTTGGGGGGCAGGGGATAGAGGAAAATACTAAGGCCTAAGACAGGGAATTTCAACAATTGACTAGGTGTTCTGTGGGTTACGGTCCTAAAGCATTTGCTAAGGCAGATGTTAGGTTGGCCAAAGCCACACGGATACTAGCAAAAATTAGGTGCTCTGTGGGTTACGGTCCTAAAGCATTTGTTAAAGCAGATGTTAAGGTGGCCAAAGCCATAAGGGTACTAGTAAAAGTTAAAGCACAGTGCAACAAAATTAATGGAAGGGCGACCTCGAGGGCCTTTGCATTAAATTAAATAAAGTGTACAGAGCATGGGGGGCAGTTGTAGTAGCCCCCCCCCCCCCCCAAAAAAAAAAAAAAAAAAAAAAACTACTACAAACAAATAGCAGGAAGGAGGGACCGGGGAGTCAGTCTTCCACATTGACCACGATATCGGTCTCCCCGGTCTGCTCCCCAGGAGCGGCAAGTCTTTCCTCCGCTAAAACCCCCTCTGGGGCGAGCACAGTGGCCCCGGCGATGACCACGGGATCTCCAGCGGCCGCCGGATCCTCGCCAGCAGCAGGAACTTCACCAGCAATAGGATCCTCTCCAATGTCCCAGTAGTCAGAGTCAATCCCCTCGTAGGCCGAAAGGACCCATTCGGGGTGGTCTCGGGCTACCCGCCGTTTCAGATCATCATAACCTTGGAAGAAGCCATCGTCAAAAGCTCCTTCCAAGGCCGCTGCGGAAGGTGTCCCGGCAACCGCCTTAGCCTGGGCTTCGGCCGCCGCTACGAGAGCCCGGGCAGCTTCCAGTTCGGCCAAAGCTGCCGCCAGGTCCGCCTGAGCCGCCCCTAAGCTCAAGGCCAGCGACTTCGTCTTGGTTGTCTCCACGGCCAGGGCAGCTCTCGCTACGTGCAACTCTTTCCGCTCCTCCGAAAGGGCGGCTTCGGCGGCACTCACTTTCCCAGTCAGGGAAGAATGGACGGATTCAGATCCCGCGGCTATGCAGCCAACCTACAGCAGGAGAATGCAAATCGGTTAAACAAGTAATGAGTATAGGGCAAGACCGCGTTGGAAGAAGAGCAGAACGCTCACCAGGTGGGAAATGCTATATAGCCATCCTTCGAGCCCTTGGAGAGATAGCTCGGCACATGCCGACACCTGGCTCGGCGCAAGGCAGGGCTTTAACCTCTCCCGGGCCTCGTCATGCCCGCCCGAAGGCAAACCCGACGGAATACCAGCCCTGGGTACGGGCTCTTCAACAGCTGGCCTAGGGGAAGCTGATGTCCCCACGGGACTCGGACGGGTAGTCGTCCCGTGGCGAATGCGCCTGAGCGGGCGCTCGCCGCCTGAACCCTCAGTGGCCGGTCTTTTTCCTTGGGCGATGGCCACCCGAGTAGCAGTAGTGGCGGCGGCGGCAGCTTGTCTCTCCCGCAGCTGCTCCAAATTGCGCTTAGGGGCCATTTCTGCAGAAAACGGAGATCGCACGGTCAGACGTGCGGAGGGCAGAAATAATGCAAGTACATGGATAATGCATAGTACTCACCGGGGATGATGTGCGTGAAACTGGGGGCAGGAACAGGCGGCTCAGGAGAATAGGTAACGATAAATTCTCCCGTCCGTGACAACACGTTCCAGATGCTGGTGGGCAGCCCTGCTAGCTTCAGGATCCTGGCCTGGCACACCTCAGGAATCTCTGGGGGTTTAGTTGAGCCTACTGTAAACAAGAAATAAAAATAGTCAGTAATCCACTGTGTTCCGAATAGGCCAAAGAAGCAGACAAAGTCGGAAGGGCGGTCTTACCCCTCAACTCCCTGACCCAGGATGTCCTCAACTGGATCCCCGGAGCCATGTCGCAGAGGCGAAGGGTAGACACCTGGAAAAATTTGCCCTTCCACCCTTTATTATTGCTGGGGCAGTTGTCGATGATTTTCCTGCCCGAACGGGCAGAAAACGAGAAAAACCCCAATTCATTATGCACAGGGAATGGTCGGTGTGCCCAGAGGAACTCCTGTAGGGTAAGCTCATACCCGAACGCTTGGGGCCACAATGATATGCACCCCATCAAGAACCTCCACCCATTGGGGGCCAACTGACCGGGAGCGATGTCGAGAAAGATCAACATGTCCCGAGCCACCGGGTGAAGCGGAAGTCGGAGGCCCGCTGCCATAGCATCCTCAAACAGGGTGACAAACCCCGACTGATATAGATGTGAGCCGCCGGTACTTACGGCTAGGGCGCAACCATCAGGGAGGGAGTACCTCTCCCTGATCCGGAGAAGGTCTCCCGAGCGCAGAACAGAGGAAGTAGACTCACAAGCGAAGACCATGCGGTCGGTCCTCTCAGGCAACTCGTCGCCCGACCCCCTCGAAACGGAGGCGACGGGGGCCTCCTCAAAAGACTCACTACTAGACAGACGAATGGGGATTCTGGCCCCACTTTGGTGGTCGGACTGGGACTCGAGGGGCTGGCCTTGGCTGGCGCCAGGGGACCCTGACCGATACTGCTCACTCTCCGATCTCGAAGATGAATTAAAGCCAGAGTGTTCCATCTCTGGCCCTCCAGCAGGAAAGAACTGACGCAAATGATGACTAGCGAAGGGATCGGAAACCCCAAGCCTGATGTACAGGGGGGGCAGAGTTACTAACCTGAATGGTAGCGAGTAGATGCTCCTCAGCACCAGGTAGCACTCTCTCAGAACAACGCAAGGAACACCCGTTCGGTTCAGGTGAGTTAGGGTTCCACCGGACTCGAAAAACGCGCCGAATCTAAGGAGGAAGAAATCCCACTCCCGCTCAAACCTCACAAGGTTCGTTCTCTCCAGTTTCGCTTCGAAATGAAAAAGGAATGGGGGAGAGAGGAAAGAAAGATCAGAAAGAAGAAAATCAGGAAGGTACGCAGGAGGTAGGGCGAGTGCTCCTTATATAAAGACCCTGAACGGCCCAGATCAAAGCAGATCCAGCGGTTCAGAAGATTTCCCGCCCAAACCGTCGCTTCGGTCACGTGAGGAGTCGCCTCAAAAGGCGCGCGCATTAAATACACGAAAAGACGGTTCCGTTAGTTTGCGAATGGTTCGGTTGCGCCCACGTCTCCATTCGTTAGGATCTAACCTGACCAATGATTGGTTGACACGTGGTAGCAGCGGTCCAGGCCCGAGCCATAGCCCAGGTACATTTGTGAGCTGGTCGGGCATTAATCGCACAGAGTCGTACAGAATTGATTTGCATTTCAAAGGGCTTGATGAAGGAAAAAGTTGGCCTCAAGGACCTTTTTATTTCTATAAAAAGGAGAACTGTACAAAGACGGGAGCAATTATAATAGCCTTCCCGGTAAAAAAAAAGAAGAAGGAAAAATATGTATACAAACAAAAAGTGCCCTTAAGGTCCTTGGCCCTTCAAAGCCTTGACCTCCTCTTCCAGGGCAGCCACCTTCGCCGTCAGCCCCTCTACAGCCAGCTCCAGGGCATGGACATCCACCCCCCGCAGGGCGGAATCCATCTGCAGCTCGGCGCCCATCTTCTCCACCACCTGCAAACGGTTTTCCATGTTTGCAAGAGAGAGGTCCGACCAAGATCTGGGCAGACGAGAACCGGCGGACATCTCTGGCCGGCTCCTTTTCAGTGGGGGATGAGACTCTTCCTCCACCTCTTTTTCCTTGCCTTTCTTGGAGGGGCCCGGTGGGGGACTTGCGTCCTCAGAAGAGGTGGAATCACTGCTGGTGGACAAAGTGACCGGTCCCTCGGACCCGCCCGTCCTGCCGGCCGGGCGCGCCCCGGTCGCCATCGACCGGGTGTAGCGGCGCGATCCAGATGCCGCAACGGCAGGAGTTGCAGAAGACGGTCCGGCACCCGAGTTCTCCGCAGGTCTCCCTGCCAGATAAGAGAACGACATGCCGGCATCAATAGCCTGGTCAAGCGCCTCTGTGTCGTCAGCGGTAGGGGCGATCCCACGGAGGGCAGTGAAAGCTTGCTTGCAGAGATCGGGGTCAAACGCCGCCGGAGGACAGAGAACGGCGTCCTCCAACCAGTTGCCGGCAGCCACAACCCAAGGGTACCGCTGCCAGGTCTTGTTCGGAAAGTCCAAGCCTCGGACAAGATCCTTTCCCTCGGTCCTGGGGCGGAAGTAGGGGCCTCTGTTGTCGATGCCCAATATATAGCACCTCGCAACGTCAGCAGGCCGGAGGAGCAATCCCAACCGCTTGTTCAGCGCTGATATACCCCACAGAAGGCGAGCAACGTTTGGGCGGCACTTGTGTAGTGGGATGCGTAACCCCTCCAGCAAGTCGCAAAAGGAAACCGGCAGGGGGAAGCGCAATCCAACGACGAGCAGCAAATAGCTGCTAATGAGGACAAAGGGGAAAGCAACTTCCTCCCCCTCAACGTAAGGGCGGACTACTACGTCGTTTGGAATTCGGCAATCCTCTCGGAATGCTTTTAGCCCTTCATCAGACGTCAGGTCAACACGCGAAGCCATTTGATGTGGATAAGAGATTGGAAAAGTAAAGACAGTAGAAGAAAGGGGGTTCGGAGTGTTTGCTCAGGTGACTCAGTTGATGCTCTGGGGTGAAGACGCGAGGTTGAAGGAGTGCTCCTTATATAAGCAGCACGAACGGTTGGGATTCAATCTGATCGGATGGCTCCCATACTCTCCCGCCGAAACTGTCGTTTCGGGCACGTGGGGCGTCGCCTCAGAAAGCGTGAGCATTAAATGTGCGATGTGATGGTTTAGTTGCCAGCTGGACGATTCGGTTACTTCTCAAACTAGACGCTTTAAGCCCGAACTATACCTGTAACCAGTAGGCACGTGGCGTCGAGGGTCCCGGGCCTGTGTATATACCGCCCGGTCCTTGTACTGCCGGGTCATTCCGTGCCAGCCTTGGTCTGGTGGGGAACCTGACCCAACCCCGGACGGTGTGTGAAGGACGTTCTTAATTTTCCAACCTCATCTGACAGGGCGTCATCTCAGATTTGAAAATGGGGGGCAGCTGATATGTCCAGAAATATTCCATAGCGGTCCAACCGCCACGTGGTCATCCGATAGCCCAGGAATTCAGGATAGGAGCCTAGGGCCCACAGTCCCGGGGCGTCCGGCTGTGCTTATCCGAGATACCCGCAGCTCGGGTGCCAGGCATGGTGGAGCTCCAAGAGATGCGGCATGAATCACGTTTCTTTCCATCCCTGTGCGATCATAGCTCTATCAAGGGAATCGATAGTTTCCTAAACCACTTAGGAAACTCTCCAAATATTGTACAAATCTATTGTAATTGGGTTATGCTTCTTAATCTAATAAACTTGCCATGTAAGGGTGGACTCTTGCACCTATAAAAGAGCCCACCTCCCCTCATAGAAGGGATCCGAATACCAATTCTCTAAGTACATCTGCATATATTAGAGAGCTTATCAATATATACACGCATACACCCGGCCGGTATTACTGGTAGTGCCGCCTACAACTGTCGGCTCACCAGGCCTGCCGGTGATCTGCTAGTGAACGCGCTCAGACGCAATCGTGGACGTAGGTCACCTCATTAACGGGGCCGAACCACATACAAATCCTATGTGATCTTGTTTTCTTCCTAAATTGCCCTCACCAATTCTTGGCATCATCAAGTTCTAATATTAAACAGGTGTGTGATTAATTTCAAGAAAACACAGGTGTTAGATATCTACTTCCTACCCCCAACAGAAATCTACATTGTCCCCAATGGAAGTATTTCAAGTAAAAGAAGATATCACCTGATTCAATCAATTCAGCATAATTATGAGAATTCACCTGTTTGAATAAAACAAACTCCCCAAACAACCAAGATCAAGGGCATAAGGATAATAATCGAAAGTATCAACAATAGAAGCATAATCCATGAACAAAAAGAACTATCTGTAATAAAAATGTCCAAAATCAATGAAGTCCAAGTACAGATTTAAGCGAACAACAACTATTCAATCCAGCTTTCCAACCAACCCAAAATAAACCATCCACAAATCTACCTACATATCCACAAATCAAACAAAAGGAATACAAGAGAGATTACAAAAATAAGATCAACAAAATACTCTCTCTCTCTCCAACACTCCCTCCTAGGGCTCAGCAGGATCAACAGCTACCTCACCGTCACCCTCGACAGCTGTCCCAGTCTGGGCGACAGCCGCCGGGTCACTCACAACCGGTGAGGGAACAGCAGCTGAAGGAGGTGGCGGTGGAGGTGTCTCTAAGGTAACGCCCTCTGGCTGAGCCGATGTCGAAGCTGGATCTGTCGGAGGAGGTGGCATAGATGAGCGCAATGATTGCTCGATCCCAAGCAACATCGAAATCTGCTCAATCTGACCACTTAGCTGCCCGAGTCTCCCCTGAACAGCATCACGATCTAACGACATCTGGGCAGCTAACAAACACAACTCTGCAGAGAGCTCTCTGACCATCCCATGAAGCTGTAGTCTCGCGGTTCGCTCCTCTACCAAGAAGTCGTAAATGGTCTGGAGAGATGGAGGGGTAGATGTGGATGCTGTAGGTGGTGTAGATGCTGTAGGTGGCTCACGCATCCTCAACTCATATTGACCCTCAGCCGCGGGCGGCGTCCCTGAGTCCTCATCCTCCTCCTCCTCAACTACAACCGTATCCTGACCCTCCGCCTCAGGCGTCCCTGGGTCCTCATCCTCTGACTCTGACGTTGTATCTCCCCTCTTCCTTTTCTTTTTCTTAATGCTCTCTCCCATCTTCCCTTTCCCCTTAGACAATTTTTTAAATTGCGCTGCTGACCGTCTAGCAGCCGACTCACCAAAAACACCAATCTTTGATTTTAACTGCGCCTCTCCTGCTGGTATCACCAACCCTGCCTGCTCGCACACTCTATGTATCACCCATACACCCTTGAGGTGCTGGGCCTTGCTAGGATGATGTGTAGGCTCAACTAAGAACTCGATGAAGAGCCGAGCGAGGCAAATAGGCAGACCGGTCCCAATAGCATATAGAACTCGCGCGTACCACCCAGCGAAATCTAACTTATAAGTCGTGGGGAGGATACAGCTGCAGAGAGTCAAATGTAGAAGATGATAGTCTGTCGTCAGGTCGTGGTCGTCGAATACTGTGATCCCCGAGTATTTCTTCACCTTCCCGCCTGAGATCTCTGTGGCCACAACATCATACGATGGAAAAGGACGGTCGGGATGAATAGGATACATATGATCAGGAACCTCAGGGACACCAAGCGCCTGAGCGACTGTAGCTGGGCTGAACTCAATTGCCCGTCCTGATACACACGAGAAATATGTGTAAGGGACGTTCGGCACCTTAACCAAACTGGCACATGCTGGCCGAATCCACGAAGCAAATACTTTCTTATCTGTTGTAAGAACTGGGAGCCAATCGGGAAAAGCTCTAAGGCGGGTTAGATGGAATGGGGTCTTATCATCGCTCCACAAATTCTCGAACTGCCTTTCCACCATGATTGCGCGTGTTCGGAAGTATTTGGTGAACCATGTGTTCTCTTTGGCGTTCCTGAACCCATGAGCGAGCGGCGGGTCAGGAATCTCCAAAGAGGTTGACTTTTCTGGATGGGGCCCACTATCCTTGGGCTTCGGAGCCATAGGAGCTGCAATAGAAGCATAACAGAGAGTTAGGATGAAAGAATTTAGAATCTGCATCTCTGTTTATGTCAATCGATTGACATAAATTGTCAATCGATTGAAGTTGTGTTCCAATCGATTGAGCCCTGATGTCAATCGATTGACATCAGTGATCATGGGGGGCTGCCCACAACAAGGTCTCACGTCCCCCCATAAAAAAAAAATGGTCTCTAGATCATGAGGGACTCCCTCAATCGATTTGGACAATGAAAAGGATGAGAAAGTGGAATGGGTTTTGGGGGTTACCTCAACCAGAATCGCGGCAAAAAGTTCGCCCCCAAATTAGCTGACGACGAGATTGATGATGATGATGAAGATGATGGTAATGAAGATGATGGTGACGTGAGGCCCAAATCCCTCTCCTTCTTCCTCACTCTTTGTCCATACAGGAACAGAGGCGGTGGAGATTGGTGCGGCCGAGAGCGACGGTGGAGGTTAGGCGGTGAGGATGATGATGGTGAAGATGATGATGATGGACGTTATGAGAGGGGTCTCCTTCTCACTCCCTAAGAATCGCCTTCTCCCTCTCTCTCTCACAGAATTTGAATTGAAAAGAAGGAGAGGGAGAAGAACAGACATTACGTCTGGTGGGATTGTCAATCGATTGACAATAGATGTCAATCGATTGAACAAAATTCAAGTCAATCGATTGAACAAATTGTCAATCGATTGGAAACCATTTATATCAATCGATTGACATTAATATCAATCGATTGAATAAGAAATTCATGGGAACCCAAAATGTTCCTCATGTGATCACCCCCAACAGTTTAAGAATGCATTTTTAAGACAGAAACAAGACTTTTGATCATTCAAACAAGGATTAGACTCATCAATTACCCAAATAGGAAGAATTTATTCCAAACATCATCAATTCAAAGTTCAAAATGGATTATTATCATCCAAAGAGTACAAGATCTTGGTCAAGAAACAAACAAACAAAAAGAAAAACAAGAACAAAATTCTGTCTTATTCAACTGCTACAAGAACTATCAATTCTGCTCAGGTTCAGGGGAAGAAAAGTCTTCTCCTACAGCATAATCCACAGAGTACTCCACAACTTCTCCGTCTGAATCGATTTGAAGGTCTTCCAGAATTTCTCGAACTGCGCAAAGCAAATCCCAGGTATTCATATTGGCGATTACCGTAATAGGGGAATCTGGGCATGAACTGGAAAGTGGAGTAAAAATTGGCCTTTCTTGCTCCCTCTGTTCTGGGGTTCTTGGAGAACGGACCCCATGGTAGAGCAAATGTGGTAGGAAATGCAATGGATTCATCCTATAGCCAATCAAAAAGACAGAATAAGAATAAAAGGAAACAGAAAATAGAGAAGCACTCAAAGAAAGAAAACTACTATACAACAACATCAGGTTCTCAAATTTCAAGAAGAATAATCAGGATCATCCAGGTGGATGGTCTCTGATTCTGGTTCGAACCTCTCCAAAAATGGTTTTAAACGTTGTCCATTGACTTTAAAAGCATTACCATTCTTGGGATTAACAATTTCTATTGCTCCGTGTGGAAACACTTCCTTGACAACAAATGGTCCTATCCACCTTGACCTCAGCTTCCCGGGAAAGAGATGAAGTTTTGAATCGTAAAGTAACACTTTCTGCCCCAGTTCAAGCTTCTTTCTCAAAATCGATCGATCATGCTTAGCTTTTAATTTTGACTTATAAGTTCGAGCACGATCATATGCATCATTCCGGATCTCTTCCAATTCATTGAGTTGTAATTTCCTCAATGTACCACTTTCATGGATATCAAAATTTAGCAATCTCGTTGCCCAATATGCCTTATGCTCCAATTCCACAGGCAAGTGGCAAGCTTTTCCATAAATTAGCCTGTAGGGAGACATCCCAAGATTCGTCTTATACGCTGTCCTGTACGCCCACAAAGCATCAGTTAAACGTGACGACCAATCCTTTCTATTGATGTTAACAGTCTTTTCCAGGATATGTTTGATCTCCCTGTTGGCTAACTCTGCCTGACCATTTGACTGTGGGTGATATGATAAAGCAACCTTATGGTTGACCCCATACTTCTTCATCAGCGCCTCAAAGGGCTTATTGCAGAAATGGGTTCCACGATCACTAATCATGGCCTTTGGTGTTCCGAATCTTGACAGAATATTCTCCTTTAAGAATGAGATCACTGTTCTGTGATCACTTTTTCTTGTCGGAATGGCCTCAACCCACTTGGACACATATTCGACCGCCAGAAGAATATATTCGTAATGTGATGATGGCGGGAATGGCCCCATGAAATCGATGCCCCAGCAATCAAAGATTTCAATAGTCATGATCGGGGTCATCGGCATTTCATTTCTCTTTGACAAGCTTCCCAACATTTGGCATCTAGCACATGCTCTACAAAATGCATAACAATCTTTAAAAATTGTCGGCCAGTAGAAACCACTACTAAACACTTTTTGAGCAGTTTTCTGAGCTGAGAAATGGCCACCGCAGGCCTCTGAGTGGCAAGAAGCTAGAATTTGAGAGATATCCTCCTCGGGGACACATCGCCTGATTACTTGATCCGCACAGTACTTAAACAAGTACGGATCATCAAAGTAAAACCATCGGGCGATGGATAGAAACCTCTTTCTGTCAGGGGTGGACCAATGAGATGGAGTCTCCCCTGTTGCCAGGTAATTGACAATGTCAGCATACCAGGGCAGACTAGTTGCAGCAAAAAGTCGCTCATCTGGGAAAGATTCACTGATCGGAATAGATTGTGAAGAATTGTCTTCAAACGTCAATCGTGAGAGGTGATCAGCTACAACATTCTCCACCCCCTTTTTATCTTTGATAACCAAATCAAATTCTTGGAGCAGGAGAATCCAGCGTATCAATCGCTGTTTTGTATCCTTCTTGGATAACAGATACTTCAATGCAGCATGATCAGTAAAACAAATGATCTGCGAGCCAATCAGATATTGCCTGAATTTCTCTAGTGCAAATACAATTGCTAGCAACTCCTTTTCGGTAGTAGAGTAATTACGTTGAGCTCCATCAAGGGTTCTGCTAGCGTAGTAGATCACAGTAGGCTTCTTGTCTTTTCTTTGCCCTAAAACAGCTCCGATCGCTATGTCACTCGCATCACACATCAGCTCAAAAGGAAGACTCCAATCTGGAGATTGCATTATCGGAGCTGTTGTGAGGTGATGTTTGAGTTTATCAAAGGATTCCTGACACTTGCTGTTCCATTCAAATGGTTGGTCCTTAACAAGGAGTTGACATAGTGGTCTAGATACAGCACTGAAATCCTTAATAAACCTCCGGTAGAAACCGGCGTGACCTAGAAACGATCGTATTTCTTTCACTGTAGTGGGGACAGGAAGATTGGAAATTATATCGATCTTCGCCTTGTCTACTTGTATTCCCTCAGCAGACACTATATGTCCCAAGACAATCCCTTTCGTCACCATAAAGTGACATTTTTCCCAGTTGAGAACCAAATTCTTTTCCTCACATCTTTTCAAGACTTTCTGGAGGTTTTCCAAGCAATCATCAAAGCTGCTTCCAAATACAGAGAAATCGTCCATAAAAACCTCCATAATCTTTTCCACCATATCGCTGAAGATGCTCAGCATGCACCGCTGAAAAGTAGCAGGTGCGTTGCACAATCCAAATGGCATCCGGCGATATGCAAATGTTCCAAACGGACAGGTAAAAGTGGTTTTCTCTTGATCTGCAGGATCAATTTCGATTTGGTTATAACCACTATAACCATCCAGGAAACAATAGAATTGGTGACCTGCTACCCTTTCGAGCATTTGATCCATAAAGGGCAAAGGAAAATGATCTTTCCGAGTTACTGCATTTAACCTTCGATAGTCAATACACATGCGCCAGCTCGTGGTTACACGTGTGGGTACCAATTCTCCTACTTTATTTTCTACCACTGTAATGCCAGCTTTCTTCGGCACTACTTGAGTCGGACTTACCCAAGGACTATCCAAAATTGGATAAATAACCCCAACATCCAGCAACTTCAAAACTTCCTTCTTCACCACCTCTTGCATGTTTGGGTTAAGACGCCTTTGCATTTGACGACAAGGTTTGGCATCTTCCTCAAGGTAAATCCTATGGGTGCATATGGATGGACTAATTCCTCTTAAATCAGCAACGGTCCATCCTAACGCACTCCTGTGTTGCTTAAGCAACTGTATCAGTTTGCCTTCCTGTTCGTGATTTAAAACAGATGAAATTATCACAGGAAAGGTCTTCTCTTCTCCCAAGAATACATATTTCAATTCTTTTGGGAGCTCTTTCAGTTCCAACTCTGGAAATTGCAAGTTTGACGGCACAGCCAACTTGGTCTTTGGCGGTAGTTGCTCATATTGAGCCGTCCACATTGTTCTTGCAACTTCCTCTTCAACAACCTCCAATATAGAGCATATCTGACTCATCCTTTCATCTTGTGGAGTGTATTTATCCAATTCATAACATGAGTTAGTCATAATGGACTCCACAGGGTCAGAGTGAGCAGTTGAATTAAAGCAATCTTGAACTACTGCTTCTACCCAGTTCACCTCCTCTTCCTCATCATCAAAATCTTCAATTTTTGGATTTGAAAAGATCTTGATATTCAATGTCATGTTTCCAAAAACAACGGTCATAACTCCACTCCTTACTTTAATCGTCGCATCAATTGTCGCGAGGAAAGGACGTCCAAAGATCACTGGAATCTGAGATTTAGCATTGTAGACTGGTTCAGTATCCAGAACAACAAAGTCAACAGGAAAGACAAAGGTGTCAATCTGGACTAAGACATCCTCCAGCACTCCTCGCGGGTATTTAATTGATCGATCTTCCAGTTGGAGAGTAATGCGAGTGGGCTTAAGTTCTCCTAACCCTAACTGTTGATAAACAGTGTAAGGTAAGAGATTAACACTCGATCCTAAATCGAGTAACGCATTGTTCACTTTCTTCTGACCGATTATACAAGAAACTGTTGGTGTGCCTGGATCCTTGTATTTAGGAGGCAAATCGTGTTTTACGATCGCACTTGCCTGTCATGCCAAGTAAGCACTCTTCTTAACACTTTGCTTCCTCTTTACAGTACACAAGTCTTTTCGGAACTTGGCGTAGGAAGGCACTTGTTTAATTGCGTCTAGGAGTGGGAGATTGATCTTTACCTGTTTGAATAACTCCAGAAACTCCTGACTTTTCGTTTCTTGCTGAGGTTTCTTCAACCTCTGAGGATATGGTGCCGGAAAAGGACATTTGGTTGCCTCCTCAAGGAGGGGTTCTTTTCCAGGTCTTCTCTTTATTTCATTATCCTCAGGAATTGTTGTTTTGGGCTCAACTGTTTCGCCCTCTTTTCTTTCTTCCACCAATTCTTCTTCATTCTCTACCTCTTCTTCATCACTAACTACAGGTTGTGAGGGCAAAGAGACTTTCTTAATTTCTTTTCCACTCCTCAACACAGTTACCGCCTTGGCCTCCTCATGTGGTCCAGATCCCGAGGGTCCTGTACCTGAGTGTTGGCCTTTAGGATTTGGCTCTGGCTGTGCAGGGAACATAGTTCGTTCTCGATCCCCTTGTTGGGCAGCTAACCTCTCTACACTTGTGTTGAGTTTACTCATTAGCTGCATCATCTGCTGCATCATGAGTGTATTAGGATCCTCTTGTGCCTTCTTATGGGGTGGCACATAAGTGTTTGATGAGGTTTGGTTGTTGCCCCCCTGATTATAGTTGGATTGAGGTGAATGATTTTGATATTGGTTCTGGTGATACCCTTGATTTTGTTGATAAGTAGGAGGAGGTTGGTAACTCTGGTGGTACCCTTGGTTCTGAGGTCGGTATTGGTTTCCTTTATTCGGCTGCCACTGTTGAGATGGGTTTGCTACAGCAGCACTGTTTCTTTGATCGAAACCAGGATGACTCCACCTATCATTGGGGTTGAAACGACCAGGGGCATTTATAGCATGTACCTCCACTGGACTCTGTTCTTGGTAAACAGGGTATATTTGGCAATGTTGAGAGGTATGCCCCATCTGTAGACAACTCGAACATGATTCTTCAGATGTAAATTGTATTACCGGGTCCTTCTTTGCTTCCAAAATTTCCAATTTACGAGCCAGTCGCTCGTATTTCTCCAGTAAGCCATCTTCCGCCTTCAGCTGATAAATACTCTTTTTACTTGAACTTGAACTGGGCTGAGTTCTCGTCACTTGAGTTTCCCATTCCGGTGCATGTTCGGCTAACCATTCGAAATGAGCTTCTGCTTGGTCAGCATTTTTGCTCATGAATTCACCGTCACTCGTAGTTTCTACGAGCTTCTTTGACTTTGGACTTAGGCCATCAAAGAAAAAGCTTATTGTTCGCCACTTCTCAAAACCATGATGCGGGCAGAGCAGTAACAAATCCTTGAAACGCTCCCATGCCTCAGCAAAAGTTTCTTCCTCTTTTTGATTATACATCTTGATTTGTCTCAAGATGTCAGTTGTTAACCGATTAGGGAAAAACTTTTTGAGGAAGGCTTCATGAATTGCTGGCCAAGTCGATATCGAATTTGGTTTGAGTGACAATAACCATGACTTCGCTTTGTCCTTCAAAGTGAAGGGAAAGAGCTTTAGTCGGATTATATCACTTGGGCAAGTCTGATCTGTGAAAGTGCCACAAACATCTTCGAAATCTCGAATGTGCAAGTATGCCTTCTCTTTATCCATCCCATGAAATGTGGGTAACAGTTGAATCATCCCATTACGAAAATGGAATGTACCTGTGTGTGGAGGGATGCGGATACAAGAAGGTGTGGCTGTTCGATCAGGGGCCAAGAGTTCTCGTAAAGGTCGTTGACCGTCATCGATGAGGTCATGCCTATTCTCTCCTTGTTGGCTCTCCGTATCAGACATTGAGTTAGAAGTGGATGGGGTGAAAATGGGATTATCAGCACTATGGATTGGATCTTCAAATAGATTTGTGATGAAGGCTTCAGTGGAATCAAAGGACATAGAAGGACACAACAATACGGCTTGTGTTCTGAAGAAATGAAAAGAAAAAGATAGAAATGGGATAAGAAAAGATTGGATCAAATCAAAATTCCTGGCCTTTGTTACCGTCCCCGGCAACGGCGCCAAAAACTTGACACGACTTGAAATGTGTTCTCTGAAGAGTACGTCCAAGTGGAGACGGTTGCGTCGCGTTTAAAACCGGTAAGACCGGGTCGAATCCCAAAGGACGGATTGTAAAGGCGGAAGAATCTAGATTGAATCCTAAAATGAAATAAAAGATGATTTCTTGTAGTAGGGGGTTCTAACAGTCCTAAAAAAAATAAAAGAAACAATTTATAGTGAAACAAAGACTTGACTAGATAGGATTAAAAACTGTAAAATCAAATATGAAAAAGAGTTGGGAACATGTGAGTCCACAAAGTGCCAGCCACTACCATGATTTAACAAGAATGAACACCTGGGGTTTTATCCTTAGAGTATTCCTTATTTCAAAATGATTAAGTTAAGCATTCTAGACACTAAGTATGTGAATCTTGCATATTTAGTGGTTCGTTTACCTCACTTATTTATGAAGAACTGAAATAAGTAGTTAATTAAAACTATGAACAATAACTAACAAATTGAGTATGGAATATTCGAAGTGTTTGTTATGAGTGTTCATTGAGTTAATTATTCAAAAGAGCTCTTGTTTCAAAATCAGATTGCAATTTGAACTAGGAAGATCAATTTGGACTTTGTTTCTGAAACAAAAGTTACTGGAATACAAAAAGGAGTAAACCCAAGTCATAAACATACCAATCGATTGCCATGATGTCAATCGATTGATAAGAAATGACTGTCAATCGATTGACTAGTATATCAATCGATTGACTTGGAATCGATGTCAATCGATTGAATTCTGTATTCAATCGATTGACACTGACTCTTTCACAGAATCATGGCAGAGGGCTGGGAACAATGTTTCTTCACATTATTCCCAACCAGGATCTACTCACACATGTTTAATATAATAAAAACAGAAATATTTTGAAGGAAATTATAACTAAAAGGCATGGATTAAACTTTAAACACAATACATTTTCGAAATTCAAATTCAATTTAAACCAAAGTATCTTGCAATTACTCAAGCAGCATAACCAAAAGAAAAAAATGGAAATAGACCTGAAATTAAAACTGAATTCGAAGAGACAAATCTTTCAACTTGAGCTTTTAATCTGAAATAATCATGAAATTCCTACAAAACAATCCAAAAATGAGCTAACCCCCTTGCTCTCTACACTCTCCTCTATATATAATGTCAGAAATACAAGCTAGAGGCGTCCAGGTTCATTCCATAACGGCTGGTTGTCGTCTGATTGCTGAAATCTTGCGCCATTAAAACAGACTGTTTCCAGTTTAAGTCAATCGATTGACAAAGATGTCAATCGATTGATAAAGATGTCAATCGATTGACAAATAGTTCAATCGATTGGTAAGGAAAACATGTCAATCGATCGATACTATGTCAATCGATTGGTATCAAGATTCCATCAATTTGTTTCTGGAGTTATTCCTTTCAAATTGTTATTCCTTATAACTTCAGAACCTGCACTCAAAGATCCAAACACAACAACATACCACAAAAAATACATCATTGTGTAAAGAAACAAATTAAACACAAGTGCAGGTAATGCTAGAGAAATGAGGTTAAATCCAGTCAGTTTTTACTCCCTATCGAGCTAATATTAAGCTAATATCAGCTCTCATCATCAAGGGACAGGCCGTAGTAGATTTTCTCGTGGAGTTCACATACCCAGAAGACCCGGTTGAAGAGTTTGACCTACCCTACCTACCGCTCGGGCTACAGAAAGACATCTCGACTTGGATACTTTACATAGACGGGTCTTCCAACAAGCAAGGCTGCGGGGCGGGGATCATCCTGACTACTCCCGACGGAATCCAGCTTGAGTATGCACTGAGGTTCGGGTTCCGTGCCTCCAACAACGAGGCCGAGTACGAAGCCCTATTGGTTGGACTACAGTTGGCTACTTCAATGCGTGCACAACAGGTTCAAGGGTATAGTGATTCTCAGCTTGTGGTCAACCAAGTTAACTAGGAGTATAAAGCTCGGAAAGACAATATGGTAGCTTACCTGGCCCTGGTCTGAGCGGTTTCGAAGAAGCTTAAAGGTCTCTCAATCACCCAAATCATGAGGGAAGAAAACACCAGGGCCGATCGGTTAGCCCGCCTTGCCTCATCCTCTGAGTCAGACCTGCCTGGGATAAAGGTAGAATACCTACCTGAGCCCAGCGTGACCTGCTCAGAAGGCATGGAGGTCGACCGGTCGCCTTAGGACCCAATTGGATGGATGCAATCACTATGTTCCTAACAACCGGTACGCTGCCAGAAGAAAAGGAAGAAGCCTGCTGGGTCAAGTACCGAGCGGCCAGATATCACCTTGTTGATGGCATCCTCTACAAAAGGGAGTTCTCTATCCCCTATCTCCGCTGTGTCCACCCAGCCCAGGTACAGTTAATACTGAATGAAATCCACGAGGAAATTTGCGGGAACCACACTGGAGGCCGGGCACTTTTGCGAAAAGCCTTGCTGCAAGGTTATTACTGGCCAACGATGGCCCAGGATTCCCAGGAGTATGTAAAGAGGTGTGACAAGTGCCAGAGATATTTCTGTAATAACCTGCATTTCCATTTAATTTTAAATTACATTTTCATATTTAATTGGAAATTGCATTGTCATATTTAATTTCATTTGGTATTGACTGCTTCATTTAATTTCATTTCCCATGTTCTAAATTTTATTCCTTGATTTATTGTGAGCTATGAATTCTTTTGGGGTCAAATTGTAATTTTTATAAAGTTAGTGATACCAGTATGGATTTCAAAATTTGTATTTCAAAACGGTGAAAATAACTTCTAATGACTCAATCAGTATTTTTATAAAACCAGGAAATCAATTCTTAAGTTAAAATGAATTTTCTGTATTTTTGTGGTGACCACCGCACCACGAAAATACCAATTTATGTTTTAATCTGCGTCTCTACCGCGTCGTGGGTGTGGGAGCACGTGAGCTCAACCACACCGGGTGGAACCCACTTGTTTCTTGGAGGCCACAACTCTCACAGTATATGTATGTGTGCGTATCTCTCTCAACTCTCACAGTTCTCTCATCTCCTTCACAAACTCTCTAAATCTCTCTCAATTCACTCTCATTCTCTTACTCTCTCAAGATACAAAACACATATACAGTTTATATATGATACATACATACATACACAAACACATACATAGCTATATATATATACATCTCAAAAGCAAGAACAGAGAGAGTTTGAGAGTTTATAATTGCTGAATTTAGAAAGAAGAGCTCTTCTCTCCATAGCCAATAGCTTGGAAGCTTGGAATTCATTTGGATTTCTATATTGGGTTTCTTTCTCAAACAATTACTTCCATCTCTAAATTCAGTGAGTATTATTAACTCACTCTCAATGTAATTCATATGGTGTTTACTGACTTGGGTAGCTTAATTTATAAACCTCCATGGAAATTTTACGTATGAAAATTCATAGCTTGAAATCAAGATTTTCAAACCTTAATCTAAATTCGTTTTTAGAGATGAATATGGTAGATTATACATTCTACATGTCAAGTTTGAAGTTATAGAGCCTAATTTGTTCATACCACAAAGTATATTGAAAATGAAGTTTTGACATCTTTTGAACACTCATAAAATTTGAAAGCTATAGATTGAATCTTGTAAAATTGATCTCATATTTGAAATCCTTGTTGAAAAACAAAGAGATCCATATATAATAGGACATATATACTAACAGAATGGAAATGGGTCAAAAAGACCCCTGTTTTGCTGAAACAGAACAGTTCCTGCGGAGAAGATGAAGCCTCAGCTTCATCTCGCGCCACGATCGCGCGCGCGAGTATCGCGCGAGCGGCCCGCGCGAGCGACCCCTCGCGCGAGGTAGGCTTCCCCAGGCAGACGTAAGAGTTTATATATATATATTTGAAAATTGGCTGGTCGCGCGAGCGAGGGTCGCGCGAGAACCCCTTCGCGCGAGCGATCCGCGCGCGCGACCTTGCTTTCCTCAGGCAGACAGAAAAGTTTATTAATAAAAGGAAAATAGGCATATCGCGCGAGCGACACTTCGCGCGAGCGGCCCGCGCGCGCGAGTTCTGACAGTTTCTGTTTTTGTCTGTTTTGTGTTTAAGGTCTGTTTGGTTCAACTTTTTAGTACTGTTAAGGTTCTGTTTGGGATATTTAGTTAATCAGAACACTATTTGGTCATGTTTGAATGATTAAAACATTGTAGTATGACTCATTAATCCCCGTACGCGTGTTGTTTCTTAATTCAACATTTTTGTTTAAGTGCATACCATTCATGTGGGTCAGTGGTACATGCATAGGGGTGTCAGTTTGTGTGGAAAAGAGTAATGGTAGTGTGGAAAGAGTATGAGTTTGTGTTTGTGGTTGTGGTTGTGGTTGTGGTTGAGTATGAGTTTGTGGTCGTGGTTGTGGTTGTGGTTGTGGTAGAGTTTGTGGAAGAGGGTATCTTTGAAATGCGACGGTGGCAAATAAGGACACTCCCTGACGCCCATGGAAGCGTTAAAGTGTGTGAAGCCGAACTCGGACATTCCCTGGCACCCATGGTAGTGCTAAAGTGTGGCCTACGGACACTCCCTGATAACTCAAGTCTGGATACTGTGTGAGGGGTTGCCCCGGTATTTGCATGGCAGTTAGGGTATTCAAAGTGTGAGGCATTGGACACTCCCTGGTACCCCGGACCAAAGTGTGAGGCAAATTGGACACTCCCTGGCGCCCCGTTGCTAAAGTGTGGCTATCTGAGTGTTTCAAAGATACCAGGAGTAGGATAGTGGGTTGTTGTGGCTGTCGAGAGAAAAGAGTCGGCAAGATGAGTATGGTGCATTGTTCTCATACACGGTCCCATCTGTGTAAATTTACCCTCTTTAAATAATGTTGTGATTGTTTTCTAAATGAACTCCTTACTTCAAGTATAAACTTGTAGATTTAAATGGGAAATGGAAAAAGGTAAATGGGTATGTTTTACATTTAAAGTCATGTTTTTAATACTCACCAGCTTCTTGAAGCTGACGACGTTGATGCGTCCTGGACATTCGTGTTCAGGCTTTTCAGGTTATAACCAGGAGGAATCATATGACTATGCGAATTGAGAATGGCCGCTTTTGGAATTAGAGAACTGTTCATTTAATATATGCTTTAAGTTTATCTTTTTGAGTTTTTAAACTGTTTTGTTTTAAGGATGACTGTAACCGACACTAAGATATTATTTTATTTTCAAGGCGGTCTGTGCCTTAGTTGACCCCGGTTCATAAGATGTAATAAGTTAGAAAAATTTTTGTAAGCCTTGATTGCTTTACTCTGATTATTATGTTTTGTTGTTTGACGTTTGGGACGGAATCGATCCTTCAAACTGTCGCGACCTACGGGTCCATAAAGGAAATTAAACGCTTTCCTTATTTATGCTACGTCGGGGCGTGACAGGATTTAGTGGTATCAAAGCCAGGTTACCTAGATTGACCAGGCTCAGTTATTCACGCCGCAGATTAGTGACACAGATTACCCTTAAGTTTTACTAAGCTATACAACCAAGTTTCCCTAAGAATAGTCTGATTTACCAAGCTCATATTTACCGAACAACCAAGTTCCAGTTTTAGTTTAGTATGGATTATCCTTATTTCAGAAACTAAGTTCTAGGTTGGTTTCGTCATAGAGATGATTACACGATTGTCTTGTCACATCGACAAGAATGATAGCAGTTTCCATATATCTTCAGACGTATCCATTTAGAATTAGCCGAGATGGCCATAACTTATGATGCCCCTACAGACAGATAGTAGCCGAGCTTCCAAGGAGTTAAGACATACCATAGCCCTCATAAATAGCTTAGACACTGACGAACTTCCTGAGTCAAATCTCGGAACAGTCAGCATGGCCCACAGCCCAGAGTATGGAGAACAAGAATAAGAATACGACCTCCTTGCTATTAGATAGCCCTAGTTCGACTGCGTGTTTGGTGTATTAGGTGTACTTGATATATGTTGCTTATTTGGATTTTATTATATGCTTATGATATTATACGAGAATGTGATATAGTGATATTTACTCTTTTTGGATGTCGTCATTGTTTAAACTACTTTATGTTACTGCTTCATGCATGATCATCATTTTGTTATCATTATCATGCATTAAGAATGGCTGGGAGACCAAGGAGGAACAACAATTTAAATGAGGAGGCACCCTTGGCTGCCGATCCCACAGAAATGTTTGAAGCCTTTGTCAAACGTCTCAAGAGGGTTAGTAATGCGAATGAAAACCAACGAGACCGCCAAACTGGAGATTAGCTGCTAGAGAGATTCCGTGCGCTCAGGCCCGAGTAGTTTGCGGGTACCGCGGAGCCCTGGAAATCGGAACAGTGGTTGAGAAGGATGAACCGCATGTTCGACGTTGTTCAGTACAATGAGATGGACAAGAGGAGGTTAGCTACCCTTGGGTATTTTACCTCATCGCTTAGAGAAAGCTTTGAAGGCTACTTCTCCACTAGGAGCTGCGGTCAGATTAGGATACGTGTGCAAGGATTATCCCTTACGGATAGGAGACCGTGAAATCCCTGCTAGGTTGATTGTCCTATCAATGAAGGAGTTTGACATAATCCTAGGAATGGATTGGCTCTCTCAGAATCAAGTGAAGTTGGATTGTGCGAGGTAGAGAATTACATTCCCCGACAATGAGAATCAACCCTTTGATTTTCAATGTAACCCTACGGGAGATATGTTCCTCACGAGATGCTTAGCCAACATCGAAGTCGTCAGTACAGAGGTGACAGCATCATCTATACCTGTAGTCAAGGACTTCGAAGAAGTGTTTGAAGATGTTTCTGGTCTACCGCCCGAGAGAAGTATAGAGTTCTGTATCGAGCTTATACCGGGTACCGTACCGATCACCAAGGTTCCCTACAGAATGGCCCCCACAGAACTGTTGGAATTGAAGGAACAAGTTCAAGAGCTCGAGAACCTAGGTTTTGTACGCCCAAGTACATCGCCTTGGGGAGCACCGGTGTTATTCGTAAAGAAGAAGGACGGGACACTCAGATTGTGTATCGACTACAGAGAACTGAACCGTGTGAGTATCAAAGAACAAGTATCCCTTGCCTCGGATTGACGATTTATTTGATCAACTACAAGGAGCTACGACATTTTCCAAGATAGACCTTAGGTCGGGATATCATCAGTTGAGGGTACGAAAAGAAGACATACCTAAGACTGCTTTCAGAACCCGATATGGTCATTATGAATTCCTGGTAATGCCGTTTGGAATGACGAATGCCCCGGCAGTGTTTATGGATCTGATGAACAGAGTGTTCAAGCCTTATTTAGATCAGTTTGTCATCGTCTTTATTGATGATATTTTGATCTATTTTAAGTCAGGAGAAGAACACGAGCAACATCTACGGATTGCGATGCAGACGTTCAAGGACCAGCAGTTGTATGCCAAGTTCAGTAAGTGTGAGTTCTGGTTACAGGAAGTGAAATTTCTGGGACACAAGGTGTCATCTCAAGGAATTTCAGTGGATTCGTCCAAGACCGATGCTGTATCAAACTGGGTTAGACCGAGCAACCCTACAGAAGTTCGGAGCTTTCTTGGACTCGCAGGCTATTACAGGAGATTCGTTGAGGGATTCTCGAAGATAGCAGCACCTTTAACTGGGTTGACGAAGAAGAATCTGAAGTTTGAGTGGACAGAGAAGCATGAGCGAGCCTTTCTAGAGTTGAAAGAAAGACTCACTACCGCACCGGTACTGGCAATACCCAAGCCTGATGAGAAGTTCACTATCTTTAGTGACGCATCATATCAAGGGTTAGGGTGTGTACTTATGCAAGATGGCAGGGTGATCGCCTATGGATCCAGACAGCTGAAGCCGAATGAGTTGAACTATCCCATTCATGATTTGGAATTGGCGGCAGTAGTTTTCGCACTCAAGATTTGGAGACACTATCTCTACGGTGAGAAGTTTGATTTGTTCTCTGATCACAAGAGCCTAAAGTACTTGTTCACACAGAAAGAGTTGAACATGAGGCAGCGCAGATGGATGGAGCTGATTAAAGATTATGACTTCACGTTAGAATACCACCAGGGTAAAGCTAATGTGGTTGCTGATGCCCTGAGTCGACAGACTCGTGAGACGATTGCCTCCTTGATGGTTAGAGAGTGGCGAGCATTGGAGACCTTGGCGGAATTCGATGTACAGGGTGCTGAAGAAGGAGAAGGACAATTGTTCGGATGTCTTATCCTACAGCCTGTTCTTATCGACCGCATTATTGGAGCTCAGAAAGAAGATGAGAAGTTTCAAATGTGGTTCGTGAAGATGTCAGAAAAAGACCCGACAGAATGAAAAGTGGGAGTCGATGGAGGATATCGGTGCAGGAATAGATTATGTGTGCCAGGTAATGAAGAGTTAAGGAAGGATATCCTGGAAGAAGCGCATAAGTCAAGATATACAGCTCACCCGGGAGGAACGAAGATGTACAAAGATCTGAAGAGAAATTTCTGGTGGGAAGGTATGAAGAAAGACGTGGCCGAATTTGTATCCAAGTGTTTGACGTGTCAGCAAGTCAAAGCTGAACATCAGAGACCGTCAGGATTGTTGCAACCGCTGCCTATCCCTGGTTGGAAGTGGGAACACATTACGATGGATTTTGTAGTAGGATTACCTCGATCGCAGCAGAATCATGACGCTATTTGGGTAATCGTGGATCGATTGACGAAATCCGCTCATTTTATCGCTTATAGTATGACATACCCGGTAGAGAAGATGAGCCGGATGTACATACAATAAGTTGTGCGACTTCACGGTGCACCTGTGTCGATTGTGTCAGACCGTGACGCGCGTTTTACCTCTGGATTTTGGGAAAGTCTGCAAGAAGCTATGGGGACTTCGCTCAAGATGAGCACTGCTTTTCACCCTCAGACAGATGGACAAACTGAGCGTGTTAATCAGATAATGGAAGATATGCTCAGGGCTTGTGTGATTGATTTTGAAGAATCTTGGGAGACGCACTTGCCATTGGTAGAATTTGCCTATAGCAACAGCTATCACACGAGTATCGGTATGGCTCCGTTTGAAGCATTGTACGGACGACCATGTCGTTCCCCTTTGTGTTGGGCAGAAGTTGGGGATACAGAGTTGTTGGGACCAGACTTGGTTAGAGAAACCAACGAGAAAATTTCTTTGGTCAGGGAGAGGATGAGAACCGCTCAAAGCCGGTATAAGAGTTATGCTGATCGACGCCGGAAAGATTTGGAGTTTAGTGTTGGAGATCACGTGCTCCTCAAGGTTTCACCAACCCGAGGAGTAGTACGTTTTGGTCTCAAGAGAGGGAAGTTGGCTTCGCGTTTTATTGGACCGTTTGAGATTTTGGATCGTGTTGGGAAAGTAGCTTATCGACTGGCGCTACCACCGAAGATGTCTGGGGATTCACAACGTGTTTCACGTGAGTATGTTGAGGAAATACATACGAGACCCCTCACATGTGGTTAGTTATGACGACATTGAGACAAGTCATAACGTTTCTTACAAGGAGAGACCTGTGAAGATTTTGGATCAGAGTATCAAGAAGTTGAGGAATAAGGATATTCCGTTGGTGAAGGTTCAGTGGAATCACCATGACGAGAACGAAGCCTCGTGGGAAGTTGAAGCTGATATGAGGAAAAAGTACCCGGAGTTGTTTCATGACTGGTTAGTCTTGATTTCGGGGACGAAATCCTGTTTAAGGGAGGAAGGGTGTAATAACCTGCATTTCTATTTAATTTTAAATTACATTTTCATATTTAATTGGAAATTGCATTGTCATATTTAATTTCATTTGGTATTGACTGCTTCATTTAATTTCATTTCCCATGTTCTAAATTTTATTCCTTGATTTATTGTGAGCTATGAATTCTTTTGGGGTCAAATTGTAATTTTTATAAAGTTAGTGATACCAGTATGGATTTCAAAATTTGTATTTCAAAACGGTGAAAATAACTTCTATTGACTCAATCAGTATTTTTATAAAACCAGGAAATCAATTCTTAAGTTAAAATGAATTTTCTGTATTTTTGTGGTGACCACCGCACCACGAAAATACCAATTTATGTTTTAATCTGCGTCTCTACCGCGTCGTGGGTGTGGGAGCACGTGAGCTCAACCACACCGGGTGGAACCCACTTGTTTCTTGGAGGCCACAACTCTCACAGTATATGTATGTGTGCGTATCTCTCTCAACTCTCACAGTTCTCTCATCTCCTTCACAAACTCTCTAAATCTCTCTCAATTCACTCTCATTCTCTTACTCTCTCAAGATACAAAACACATATACAGTTTATATATGATACATACATACATACACAAACACATACATAGCTATATATATATACATCTCAAAAGCAAGAACAGAGAGAGTTTGAGAGTTTATAATTGCTGAATTTAGAAAGAAGAGCTCTTCTCTCCATAGCCAATAGCTTGGAAGCTTGGAATTCATTTGGATTTCTATATTGGGTTTCTTTCTCAAACAATTACTTCCATCTCTAAATTCAGTGAGTATTATTAACTCACTCTCAATGTAATTCATATGGTGTTTACTGACTTGGGTAGCTTAATTTATAAACCTCCATGGAAATTTTACGTATGAAAATTCATAGCTTGAAATCAAGATTTTCAAACCTTAATCTAAATTCGTTTTTAGAGATGAATATGGTAGATTATACATTCTACATGTCAAGTTTGAAGTTATAGAGCCTAATTTGTTCATACCACAAAGTATATTGAAAATGAAGTTTTGACATCTTTTGAACACTCATAAAATTTGAAAGCTATAGATTGAATCTTGTAAAATTGATCTCATATTTGAAATCCTTGTTGAAAAACAAAGAGATCCATATATAATAGGACATATATACTAACAGAATGGAAATGGGTCAAAAAGACCCCTGTTTTGCTGAAACAGAACAGTTCCTGCGGAGAAGATGAAGCCTCAGCTTCATCTCGCGCCACGATCGCGCGCGCGAGTATCGCGCGAGCGGCCCGCGCGAGCGACCCCTCGCGCGAGGTAGGCTTCCCCAGGCAGACGTAAGAGTTTATATATATATATTTGAAAATTGGCTGGTCGCGCGAGCGAGGGTCGCGCGAGAACCCCTTCGCGCGAGCGATCCGCGCGCGCGACCTTGCTTTCCTCAGGCAGACAGAAAAGTTTATTAATAAAAGGAAAATAGGCATATCGCGCGAGCGGCCCGCGCGAGCGCCACTTCGCGCGAGCGGCCTGCGCGCGCGAGTTCTGACAGTTTCTGTTTTTGTCTGTTTTGTGTTTAAGGTCTGTTTGGTTCAACTTTTTAGTACTGTTAAGGTTCTGTTTGGGATATTTAGTTAATCAGAACACTATTTGGTCATGTTTGAATGATTAAAACATTGTAGTATGACTCATTAATCCCCGTACGCGTGTTGTTTCTTAATTCAGCATTTTTGTTTAAGTGCATACCATTCATGTGGGTCAGTGGTACATGCATAGGGGTGTCAGTTTGTGTGGAAAAGAGTAATGGTAGTGTGGAAAGAGTATGAGTTTGTGTTTGTGGTTGTGGTTGTGGTTGTGGTTGAGTATGAGTTTGTGGTCGTGGTTGTGGTTGTGGTTGTGGTAGAGTTTGTGGAAGAGGGTATCTTTGAAATGCGACGGTGGCAAATAAGGACACTCCCTGACGCCCATGGAAGCGTTAAAGTGTGTGAAGCCGAACTCGGACATTCCCTGGCACCCATGGTAGTGCTAAAGTGTGGCCTACGGATACTCCCTGATAACTCAAGTCTGGATACTGTGTGAGGGGTTGCCCCGGTATTTGCATGGCGGTTAGGGTATTCAAAGTGTGAGGCATTGGACACTCCCTGGTACCCCGGACCAAAGTGTGAGGCAAACTGGACACTCCCTGGCGCCCCGTTGCTAAAGTGTGGCTATCTGAGTGTTTCAAAGATACCAGGAGTAGGATAGTGGGTTGTTGTGGCTGTCGAGAGAAAAGAGTCGGCAAGATGAGTGTGGTGCATTGTTCTCATACACGGTCCCATCTGTGTAAATTTACCCTCTTTAAATAATGTTGTGATTGTTTTCTAAATGAACTCCTTACTTCAAGTATAAACTTGTAGATTTAAATGGGAAATGGAAAAAGGTAAATGGGTATGTTTTACATTTAAAGTCATGTTTTTAATACTCACCAGCTTCTTGAAGCTGACGACGTTGATGCGTCCTGGACATTCGTGTTCAGGCTTTTCAGGTTATAACCAGGAGGAATCATATGACTATGCGAATTGAGAATGGCCGCTTTTGGAATTAGAGAACTGTTCATTTAATATATGCTTTAAGTTTATCTTTTTGAGTTTTTAAACTGTTTTGTTTTAAGGATGACTGTAACCGACACTAAGATATTATTTTATTTTCAAGGCGGTCTGTGCCTTAGTTGACCCCGGTTCATAAGATGTAATAAGTTAGAAAATTTTTTGTAAGCCTTGATTGCTTTACTCTGATTATTATGTTTTGTTGTTTGACGTTTGGGACGGAATCGGTCCTTCAAACTGTCGCGACCTACGGGTCCATAAAGAAAATTAAACGCTTTCCTTATTTATGCTACGTCGGGGCGTGACAATTTCTCCATGATCAACCGACCGGGGGAACTCCAAACACCCATCCTCGGCCCGTGGCCTTTCGCTCAATGGGGTATCGACATCGTTGGTCCCCTCCCGATCGAAAAAGGGCAAGTTAAGTTCGCGGTTATCGCCGTGGACTACTTCACCAAGTGGGTGGAGACCGAGCCCTTAGCAACAATCATCGAGAAAAAGATGGAAAGTTTCATTGAGAAAAACATCCTGTGCAGGTTCGGCATTCCCCGGGTTCTGGTCAGCGATAACGGTAGACAGTTTGACACCCCGGTATTCAGGCAGTTTTTCTCGGGCAACGGGATATCAAATAATTATTCCTCTCCTGAGCACCCACAAGCCAATGGCCAAGCTGAGGTAACAAACCGGACTATTCTACAGTCAATCAAAACAAGGCTCAAAAACTCTAAAGGTGTATGGGCGAAGGAATTATCGACCCTCCTGTGGGCCTACCGCACTACCCCCCGAGCGGAAACATGCGAGACATCATTCTCAATGACCTATGGCTTTGAGGCAGTGGTCCCCACGGAGCTCGAGTTGTCTACGTACCGGGTGGCAAATTTCAATGAGCAGGGCAATGAGGAAGCCCTCAGAGGAGAACTCGACCTAATAGAAGAGAGAAGGGATCGGGCATATCTGAAAATGGCAGCCTATAAACAGAGGGTCTCCCGGTACTTCAACAGTAAGGTAAAGCACCGTAGTTTTCAGGTTAGAGATCTCGTTCTGAAGGCAGTAAACTAGTTTACAAGAGTCCCAAGCCATGGAAAGTTTGGACCAAATTGGGAAGGCCCATACCTAGTCACCCGGGTAAACAGGCTGTGTACCTACTGGTTACAGACTCTGGACGGGCATGACCTATCTCACCCATGGAACTGCAACACCTACGCAAGTACTTTCAATGACGCTTGGATAAGGGCGATCTAGCATTAGTTAGGAAATTTGTAGCTCAATTTGGGCATTATTTATCGTTTTCAAAAAAAAAATTAATAATAAAGATTTTCTGTTCTTGCTACGAGGTGCGACCCCTACAAGTGTTTTGCGCAAAGACCTCGGCCTAACACCCGAGGCAAAAGACCCTGGCTAAAACCCCAAGGCATAAAAGACCTCGAGATCAACCCACGAGGTGCCGACTTCGCTTAGGTCCAACTGACAATGGGGGCAAATCCCCCTAGGTGGTTGATGATGGCAAGTCTCAAAAGACCCTGGCTAAAATCCAAGGCATAAAAGACCTCAGGATCAACCCCCGAGGCGCCGGCTTCTCTTAGGTTCAACCGACAATGGGGGCAAATCCACCTAGGTGGCTGGTGATGGTAAGTCTCCAAAAGACCCTGCAACCACCCACGTCCCAGGTCAGTTTCCTACGGTCACTCCCTCTATACGCCTTCCTTAGCAAAAGCTCGGGGGGCAGAGAAATACCAAACAAAAATAGGAAATCACACCGGGTACTAACAAGACTTGAAATCCTAACATTTCCAAGTACCTACAGTACCCAGAGAAACCACCTGGATAATAAATAGGACAAAATCCTACACTATACTGGGCGGGGCCTTCAAAATAGGTCCCTATAAGACCAAGTATTTTCTACCGGTTACAGTCCTATACCTTTTGCTACGGCAGGGACGTAGATTGGCTAACAATCGGTCGGGTATTAACAATCATAAACAGGCATACACGTACAAGTAGTAAAAACATTTGATGAAAAAGATGGCCTCAAAAGGACCTTTTCATTAATTAAAAAGAAAAAATTGTACATTGCCTGGGAGGCAGTTGTAGTAGCCTCCAAAAAAAAAAAAAAGAAGTACAAGTCAGGGACTAAGCATCGTCAATCTCGACCACGTCTTCGGTCTCTCCGGTCTCTCCCGCTGGGGCGGTTCCTTCTCCCCGGACCGAGCTGCCGCCCGGGGTAGCAGAACCATCAACTGCTCCGGCCAATGTAGCAGAATCATCAGCAGTGGGAGGACCAATGTCCCAGTAATCTGAATCAATCCCCTCGTAGGACGAGATGTCCCACTTGGGGTGATCCCGGGCTAGCCGCTGCTTGAGGTCTCCATAACCTTGGAAAAAGCCATCATCAAAGGCTTTCTCTGTGGACTCTGCCGCTGTCGCCTCAGCTAGGGTCTTCGCTCGGGCCTCTGCCGCCACCGCCGTTAGTGCTCGGGAATCCTCCAGATCAGCAAGAGCAGTCGCCAGATCTTCCTGGGCCGTACCAAGACTTAGGGATAAAGCCTTAGTCTTATCCTTCTCCATAGCCAGGGTGGGGTTCCTAGCCTCTGAGTCTGCCCATTCTCACAACAGGGCAGCTTCAGCGGTGGTGGCCTTCCTGACCAAGGAGGGCAGGATGGACTCTACACCAGCAGCCATACAACCGACCTATAAGAAACCCAAACTAACCAGTCAACAAGGGGAACGCAGGGAAAGTTGTGGTGATGAATGAGCCAAGGTGGCAATGCATACCAATGAGAGAGGCTATATAGCCATCCCTGAAAGTCCTCGGGAGACAAGCTCGCACACGTCTCCACCTGGCTAGGGATGAGAACGGGCCTAACCCTCTCCCTGATCTCCGCAGGTTCCCCCATCGGTAACCCGGACGGCACGTCCGTCCGGGTAACTGCCTCTTCTACCGCTACCACTTGGGGAGCTGACGTCCCCACAGGTTCCGAACGGTTCGTCGTCCCATGTCAGATCTGCCTGAGCGGACAATCGCTCCCGGAGGCCTCGGCCACCGGCCTTTTTCCTAGGCTCTGAACCAACCGGGCGGCTGCGGAGGTGACGGCAGCAGCCTGTCTGGCCCTTAACTGCTCCAAATCCCTCTTTGGGGCCATCTCTGTAATGGGAAGGTTACGATATCAGCAAGAGAAAAATACGAATAAAGTATAACAGAAAAGACACTTGACCCGAGCACTTACCAGGAATGATGGAAGGGAAAGACTGGAGCTTCAACGGGCTCGTCCGGGGTATAGGTGGCGACAAACTCTCCCATCCGGGTCAGCAAGTTCCAGACGTTTGTTGGGAGACTGGCCAAGTGCCGGATCCGGTTCTGGCACTCCTCGAAAATGTCAGGAGGATTGACCGACCCCGTTGCAAAGCAAAGCATGAAGACAGTCAGCGATCAGGATACTCTTAAAAACAAAATAAAGCATAAAATAAAAAATAAAAAAAAATTAAAAAAAAAAAAAGGAGGAGGAAGAACGCTGGGCGGGCTTACCCTTCAGCTCCCCCGCCCAAGAGGTCCTCAGCTGGCTTCCTGGGGCCCGATCGTAGAGCCCTAGGGTGGAGACTTGAAATAACTTAGACTTCCACCCCTTGTTGTTACTCGGGCAGTTGATGATGATCTTCCTCCCCTGTCGGGCTGCCAGAGAGAAGAATCCGACCTCCCCATGCACGGGGAACGGTCGGTGCACCCACAGGAACTCGTGAAGGGTGAGTTCATACCCGAAGACCTGGGGCCATAGAGAGATGGACCCATCAAGAACCTCCAGCCATTCGGAGCTAACTATCCGGGAGCAATCCCGAGGTAGATCAGGACGTCCCGGGCAACTAGATGTAGAGGAATGCGAAAGCCCGCCATGAGGGCGTCCTCATACAGGGTGACAAAGCCCCGCTGGTAGATATGGGCGCCGCCGGGATTTACGGCCAATGAGCAATGGTCAGGGATAGCGTACCTGTAACAACCTTACTTGTATTTGCATTTGACATATTTAAATTCAATTTGAATTTCCATGTTTAATCTGTGTTCGTAGAGTTATTTTAAATTGCAAACTCTCTTGTCTAAATCTTATTATTTGTTTTATTTCATGTCTAAAATTCTTGTTGGGATCAAACTACAATTTTTATAAAGTTAGTAATGCATGTGTTGAATTTCATAACTGTATTTCAAAATGGTGAAAATGAATTATTTTAACTCAAGCTGTATTTTTATAAAATCGGAAGATTATGTCCCACGTTTAAATGAATTTTCTGTATTTTTGTGGTTATCACCGTGTCATAAAAATACCAGTTTATGTTCAAAATTGTCCGCGTCGCGATTAACTCCCACTATATGGGATTCTCCACCAATCAAGAGGTGACATATACCTTTTCATTTAATGCTACTAATGATTGATAGGGTCTTGTTTGTGAATGCATTTTGTGCTTGTTTAGTGTAGTGCCATAATTTAGTGTTGCCAAACAATGTAAGTGATCCAGATACTACTTGCCTATGTCTTATTTGGTTAGGCCATTTTTGTGTGTGTTGAGTTATGCTTAGAAGTTAGTATTCCCAAACACCTCCACATTGCCCCCTATGAACCTATTGTTGGCTCCTACACTATCCTAATAGTTAGTATATGTGTATAGGTATATACGTATGTATTTGTGTGCTGTGTATTATGTGTATTTAGATATTTGGTAATTGACCCCTTTTGTTGAGTAATCAACACAGAGCTTGGCCCCCAAGTTCTATGATTGTTGTGTCTATATATACACTATACTACTCACATCTCTCCATTACACACACTTCCTACAAACTGTTATAGAAAGTTTCAGAGAGAGAGAGAAGAGTACTTACAAATTTTGTAGAGAAAGAAGGCTTCATTCTCCATAGCCAAGACTTGGAGTTTGGATTATAAATTCTTGAATCTTTTTCAACACACACTTCATCTTTATCACAAGTGAGTATTACCAACTCACTCAGAATGTAATTCATCTTTATTTACTATTTTATGTAGTTGATTTAAGAACCACCATTGATGATCTTACATTGCTACCTATAGCTTGAAAAATCATGATTTTTCAAACTCAATCAAACTCTGTGTTTAGAGATAAATATGAAAGATTACTTATCCTAGATGTTATATATATTAAGTATTAGAGCTTAATTCATTCACATGAAAAAGTATATTAGAAATTAAGTCTTGACATCTCTTAGTTTGTCATAAAATTTGAGAGATACGAATTGACTCGTGTTAAATTGATTGTAAATTCTTAATCCTTGCGAAAAACCGAAGAGATTCATATATTACTTGTCCTATTTACTTCGGAATTGTAAAATGGGCCAAAATGGGTTCCAAAACTGAAAATAGGAGAAATTCTACGAAGAAGACAAAGCTACTGCATAAACTCGCGCGCGCGATCGCACGAGCGGCCCGCTCGAGCTACCCCTCGCGCAAGCGGCCTGCGCGCGCGAGGTGTGTGATTCCTGGCAGATAGAAAAGTTTTATAAAGAAAATTGAAAAATGAGATAATCGCGCGAGCGGCCCGCGCGCGCGACCTAGCAGTTTTTCAGTTTTTGTCTGTCTTCTGTTAAGGGACTGTTTGGACCAACTTTTAAAGATTGTTAAGGTTCTGTTTGGGAATTTTACTAAATCAGAATACTGTTTACTATGTTTGGATTATTAAAGCGATTAACTACGACTTAATTATCCTTATACGCACGTTGTTCCTATTTCTAGTTGTTTACACTTTTTGTATAAAGTTTCATGACATTCATATGGAGTCAGTGGTACATGCATGGTGAGTGTTGGTCAGTGTGGAAAAGAGTATGTGGTTGAGATTGTGTTGTGGACACTCCCTGGTAATTGTGGACCAAAGTGTGATGTTTTGAGATTGTGGCGAGAGTATCTTTGAAATGCGACGGTGACAAAACTGGACACTCCCTGACGCCCGTGGTAGCGTTAAAGTGTGTGACGCCGAACTTGGACATTACCTGGCACCCATGGTAGTACTAAAGTGTGGCCTACGGACACTCCCTAATACCCGAGTCTGGATACTATGTGAGGTTTCTCCGGTATTTGCGAGGCAGATTAGGTACTAAAGTGTGAGGCATTGGACACTCTCTGGTACCCTGTACTAAAGTGTGAGATAAACTGGATACTGCCTGGTACCCCGTTACTAAAGTGTGGTCATCTTAGTGTTTCAAAGATACTAGAGTGAGAAAGTGGGTTCATGTGTTTGTCGAGAGAAAAGAGTCGGTAAGATGAGTTTGGTGCATTGTTTTCATACACAGTCATATGAAATACGAATTAAAGTTTACAAATGTTATTATTGATGTTTTAATGAGAACTCCTTTCTATGATATCCACCTGTTGAATAATGGAAATTAGAAAATGGTGAATGAGTATGTTTTACATTCAAGTGTATGTTTTTAATACTCACCAGCTTCAATAAGCTGACGGCGTTGATGCTCCTTGGACATTCGTGTCTAGGCTTTTCAGGTTATGATCGGGATGAACATTATGACTATGCGAACTGAGAACAACTACCAAAGAAGAAACTGTTTATTTATCATTATATATTTTAAATTATGAACTAGTTTTGTAATAAGGATGACTGTAATAGATGATAGTTATTATTTTGTTTCAAGGCGGTTGTGCCTTTAAGTAATCCCGTGCTGTAATAATTATTAAGTTAGAAGATTTTTGTAAGCCTTGATTGCTCTACTCTGATTTATGGTTATTATGTTGTTCGACGTTTGGGACAGAAACGATCTTTCAAATTATCGTGACCTACGGGTCCATAAAGGAAATTAAACGCTTTCCATATTTATGCTACGTCGGGGCGTGACAGTACCTATCCCTAATTCGGCTAAGATCCTGAGTATGCAGGATAGATGGAGTAAACTCACAGGCAAATACAACCTCGGGGTCAGCATTCCCCGGTGTCTCATCACCTGAACCCCGGGAAACAGAGGCAACGGGGGCCTCCTGGCCCGGCTCATCGTCAGATAGATGGATCGGGATTCTGCCCTCACTATGGTGATCAGAGGAGGTCACAGAGGGTGGACTTAGACTTGTGTCCGGTGTCCCTAACCCGGACCGCACATCCTCCGACCTGGAAGACAAATCGAAATCGGAGTGACACATCCTTAACGTCTCGGTGACTCGGCAAGGAAGCAAAGGATGACCTAGGTATGGGTCGGGAACTCCGAGTCTGAGGTACAAAGGGGGTAAGGTTTTCAATCTAAAGGGCAAAGAGTACAAGGTCCTTAAAGTAAGGTGACACTCAGTTAAAACTACCCCAGGCCCGCTTGGTTCAACCTACCTAACGTGCCGCCTGATCTAAAGAAAGAATCGAACCTTAAGAAGAAAAAATCCCACTCTCGTACGAAACCTAACGGATATGTCCTCTCCAGCTTCACTCGAAAAAGAAAAGTAAAAGAGGATGAAGGGGAGAGCAGTGAATTGAAACTCAAAAAAGAGGGACTTACGCAAATCAACGCAGAAAAAGGGCTCGGAAAGTGTGATCGGGAACTTTTTGCTCTCAAACCGCTCGGTAAATCTACTTCTTGACAGCAAAAATGGAAGAAATGAACAAGTGTTCCTTATATACAAAGCACGGACGGTTCAGATCAAATTAGATCCAACGGCCAAGAAGCTTTCCCGCCAGGACCGTCTGACAATTGTCACCTCGGGCACGTGAAGCGTCGCCTCAAAAAGCGCGCGCATTAAATGCAGGATGTGACGGCCCAGTTTTCACGCGATTGTTCAGTTACTCCTAAACCGACCTCGTTAAGTCATGACCAGACCAGTGACCAGTTGACACATGGCAGGAGTCGGTCCCGGGCCCACATTATCACCGCTCGGTCCAGACTCCGATTGACCAGCATGACCGGTCACGCCCCCAGGTAAGACCCGGCCTCTTCTCCGGACGGTTTTTCGGAAGCAGTCTTAATTTTCAAACCTCATCTGATAGGGCATCACGTCAGTTTCGAAAATGGGGGGCAGCTGATATGTACAAAAATGTCAGGTCAAAGTCAAGTCTCTCCACCTCATCAAGGAGAAGCCAAGTCACCTTGGATCTGGGCTGACTACTCGATCATCCCGGGACGTTACACAAAACCGCCGGTTCAGTCCAGATCCCGGGTGTCCGCCCCAGACTGGCCCCACATGGGTGCTCCTTCAGAAGGCATGGTTGCTTGCCCAGCAAGCCTCCAGACAGTTTCCTATCCCAGTTAGGAGACTAAATGAAAGGAGCAAGTAATTTCTTAAACTACTTAGGAAACTCTCCTAAATTCATGTAAATCGGTTGTAATCAGATTAGGCTTCCTACTTTGCAGACTTCCCTAGTAAGGGTGGTCTCTTGTACCTATAAAAGAGGTCACTCACTCCCATTGAAGGGGGGGGGGGGGGGGGGGGAGGTGGGTATTCTGAACCTAAAGAATAGCATACAAACAACTCACTATCACCCCGGTCAGTTTCTGGTAGTGCCGCCCACTCTGTTGGCTCACCAATAGCCGCCGGTGATCTGTTAGTGAAGCGCATCGACGCACCCGTGGACATAGGTCACCTCATTAATGGGGCCGAACCACATACAAAATTCATCGTATCCATCTCTCTCTCTAAATTATTCTTACCCAGATTTTGGCATCATCAGTAATTTTTTACGATTTTGGATAATCATCCATTCCAAGTTGACAACAACATATTATAATTTAGTCTCAAATTATTTGTAACTTGGTTTACATATTGTAATTTTAAAAACCATTTTGGTTTTGATTGTTGAGGAGTGTGTGTGGGTGTGTGGGGTTTTTTTTTTTATGTTCGATGGAATTCAAATCATTTTTTCTAATTGTTTCTTCAGCCTTTTACTCAAATCTCATACCAAATTGAAACAATACTATTCAAATCTTATACTCAAATCCTGAAAAATAATGATTTTATATCCTTTAAAAAAGAAGAGTTGATATCATTATGATAATTGGAGAAGTCCACACCAAATGAAAGTTTTACTTATTTTAACACATGCCTATAAATTTAATTTGCACACATGCTTGTAAATATAATTTTATTACATACATGCCGAATATTATTATTTAGTATGTGTTGGAATTTTGGACGAAGAATACAACTTATAAAAAATTATTTCATCATCCCATTTTATGTGCTCGAATGATGGAGAATGCAAAAAAAAAAAAAAAGTTACTCCTTCGCTCCGTTGTATTTGTCATTTACAGTTTCAAAACTATTGTCCATTAAGGAACTTTGAATGTATAGAGATGAAAATAACTTTGTAAAAATATTACTCCCTCCACCCCAAAATAAGTGTTCACTTTTGAAAGTCAATTACAAAATTTAACTAACTTCCTATAATTACCAGAGATCCCCAACTTGGTACACCAAGTGCTCCCTAAATTCCTATACAACATTCCCTTAAATAGAGTATGCAACCCATTACTTATTGGACAAGTAATACAACTCTATCACAAAGGAAACCAAATCACAACAGGAATCTAACCAAATCATAATCC
This sequence comes from Hydrangea macrophylla, assembly GCA_033977485.1. Classification (NCBI taxonomy): domain Eukaryota; kingdom Viridiplantae; phylum Streptophyta; class Magnoliopsida; order Cornales; family Hydrangeaceae; genus Hydrangea; species Hydrangea macrophylla. The sequence continues at coordinate 93,169,110 of CM066992.1, forward strand.
CTAAATTAATGGGATTATCCCACATGTGATATAACCCCAATAATCACCTCCTCTATCGCTTGTGGGAAATTGCCTAATCATTCTATCACTCGTGGCCAGCACCCCCTCAACCAGAGCACTCACAAAGCAAACGCTTTGTAACTGTTTAACATTAACCGTCTTCTGCACCAGTTTGCACACCCCCGAATCAACTTGGTCTGAACACCTCCGATTCGTCAAACTGCGGCGGCCAATACATGTACAGGCCTGAGTTAATTATACCCATTAACTCCAGAGAAGAGCCTCGATCCCTCTGTCTCTCCAGCAGGATTTCCCCTCATCATCGTCTGAACCGTGAATAAACCATCCACACACTTGCAAGAATTTTCCACCGAGGACTACCAACCAGACGACACAAATCATCCACACTTCTCTCAACCGCTGTGTGTGATTTCAGCAACAATATTATATTCCTCCGCAACTTTGGGATCAATATCACACCATCCAAATAGTGAACCTGCTCCAAAAATATTTGATCAACGTTCCTACGTGCAGTATCCTAACAATTACCTCTGTCGGGTGATTGAGCCTGTGTCTGCCACCGCTTACTTGGAACCCATCAAATTATTTTCCCCAGAAGCACATACTTACCGTACCCGGAATCTAACAACCCAAGAGAAATGCCCTTATGAGTGGAATGTGAGAACCTCTCCACCATACGCAACCTGTTACAATCACAGTAGCATCAAAATTATTTTTCGGCTCTAGATCCCAACCTGCTGCAATATATATAGGATCTATCACCAAGAAAAAAATAAATTCCAATCCGTGCAGAATTTCATAAATTTGCACCCACCAATGAATCCGCAGCGCCTGAAAACCTTAGGAACCATCTCTGAACCGAATTCCAAGAAACATAGCTTGTTTCCCAAGCTCCTTGAAATTATAATAAATCAAAGTGCTTTGATTTAATGTCCTTGCCACACCGGATTACTTTCCTATCCTAGCTTTGCATTCAAAATCAGATAATTCCCATCCTGCTCCTCAAGTCGCAAGTTATCACGCCGAACATCTCATTGGATTTTCCATTTTTTTTTCATCTTGTGTTGTCTTGTCACTGTGCCACTATCCAACTGCAACCGTGTGCTGTGCCCACTACAGATCTGACCGCCATGGCTTTGATACCACTTCTTGGGAATTTAAAAACGCGGAACCAAAATTTTCCAATAAACACACAGACACACATAAGCAGTAATAAGCATGCACACCAAAGAAAACGCAGATTTGTACGTGGTTCGGCAAAACCATGCCTACATCCACACCCGAGAGACCATTCTTTCACTATTGAGAATAAACAATCGGTACAAGACACTTTGGATTAAATCCCATAACCTAACCCTCACACTATTTGTATATCCATTCTCAATTTCCCAAAGAACTCACACTCTCTCACCCTAGACTATGCACCCCCTATGAGGGGAGACCCCCAACTTGGTAAGGGCTCCCAAAATTCCTATACAACACCCCTTTAAATAGAGTTTGCAACCCATTACTTATTGGACAAGTAATGCAACTCCATCATAAAGGAAATCAAATCACAATAGGAATCTAGTCAAATCATAATCCCTGAATTAATGGGATTATCCCACATGGGTTATAACCCCAACAACCCTTGTAATAAATACAAAGTAGCATTATGTGTGATCCCAAAGTAAGTAGAAAGTCAAACACCCATTACATCCAAGGGTAAAATAGGAAAATGACTATGTAATTGACTAGAAAATTTAATAATATACATCTTTCTTAAACAATGTGTAAACTTAAAAATAGACATTTATTTTGGGACAGAGGAAGCATTACTTAGATGTTTGTAAATGCAATAAAGGGATCAAAACACAAAGATGGATACATAAAATGAGACCATAAAAAGTATTTTTCAATCATATTTGGGATGCTGTGTTCACTCAGATTTCATTTCTGACACTGTATTATTAGTTGCAACACTTGAATGCCATAACACCACCCAAAGAGGAAAAAAAAAACCCATAACATAGAAGTAGTGGCATTGTAAACGTCAATGAAGATAATTTGGGAGAAGATAATGTCTTCTATTAATTTATTAAAGTATTACGCAATTGATAACAAGATTAGAAATTGCAAAAAAATGTCAACGAAGTTAATACGGGGGAATAGGCACGTGTCTACTGCTGCTGATTGCGTATTGAACTCGTTATAGTAACTCTAATGGTTGTGAGTCTAGTGACCATTTTAGATCCTTCAATAGCTTTATTGGTCACCTAAATGAGTATTTTTTTTTTCTTTCAAAGATACTTCAATTATAATATCTAAAATGAGTATCGATTTTAATGTTTAATATATTTTAATCATTGACTCACTCAAATTATTATTTTATTTTAATGATAAAATCACATTCTCTCTTCAAAGTCTGTAAGTTTTGGATCCTCAAACCATGAGTTTTTAAAATGGATACCCTTTTCGAAAAGATCCATTTTGACCTCTTTTGATTTTCTATCCCCCATTGGAGTTGCTACTAAGAAATAATTGTATTAAAATTAGATTAATATTATAGTTCCCAAATTTAAAATGTCATAGTAAGTTCTCAAACTTGATTGTGTTTTTTTTTTTTTGTGATAACTGTGGGACTTGAGACTTCTGGGTATAACACCCAGAAGCCTTGCCATCCGACCACAAGGGAAGTGGTTTTAAACTTGATTGTTATTAAAGCTGAACTCGGATGTTGAACCAAGCTTTGGGCCAAGGAAAGATAAATAGATGTGCGACTACCATTAGAGTTGCTCTTACGAGTTCAATACGCAATCAGCAGCAGCTAGTATATATAGTGGTATAGGAGTAGGATACGATTGCTGCACCAAATCAAATTTCTCCATTAGGAAAAGGTGAAGAGAGGGCACGTGATAGTTATTAGTTAGTAAAAGGTAAGGGCTAAGAGTAATACTTGGGACACAACTAAAAGACACAATTTTGGGACACAACTTCTATTTTGTGTTTATCTCTCTCTTGACGGGTTCCACGGTGCTAGTGGACCCCATAGTACCCACTAGAACTACTAGGAGAGAAATAGACACAAAATAGAGGTTGTGTCCCAAGATTGTGTCTTTTGGACCTAAGTTGTGTCCTAAGAATTACTCAAGGACTAATTAGGAGGAGAAAGCGGGAGCTGAAAGATTTTTTAATTTTGGTAAGAAGAGGGAGCTGAAAGATTTGAACAATCAGATTCCTAAACTGTGATGACTCTACGCAATTTAGAGTGTTTTGTGTATCCATATATATCTATATATAAATATACACACATATATATGTAATATATATACTAGTATATGTTTATGTATATGCAGTGGACTCATAGATAGAGAGTGTCATATCCGTAAAAGATGAGCGATTTGAATCCGATAATTTGTATGACTCTGCGCAAATTAGAGTCACTGTTTCTGTATATATACAAACGTTGGACTCATAGAAATCAAATTCAAGGAGGCATGAATTTCTTTACAAGAACACGGGAGCCCAAAGGTACGTACGAACGGTATAATTATAAATATGTGTAAGAACACCCATGTGTAGACAATCATTTCTATTTTCCCTCTACTTGTTGGGATGGTTTTCCCGCCACTTTTTAGCTTCTTCTTCCCTTATATAAGGGTTAGGTCATTGTAAGGAAGGGCATGGATAAAATCATATGAATGATATTTGCTGTTTTGTGGCTCTTGCACCAGTAATTGCAAGTTTATTTCAATTTCTTCTTAATTTCTGTTATTTCAATTCTTGCTTCTTCTCTTAATCTCTGTTAATTTCTGTTAAATTGGATGGATCCTAACAATTGGTATCAGAGCTATGCTCCGATCACCATGGGAGGAGCACCACACACCTACGGTTATAATCTAATCACCATGGGAGCACAATCACAAACTTATGGCTGCAGCTATGTTCCGATCACACCACCACACCCTCACGGCTATGTTCCTGTTGCCGTGGGAGTACCACCACATAGTTACGACTATGTTCCGATCACTAATGGCGAACCAACACAAGCTTACAATTGCGGCTATATTCCGGTCACCATGGGAACACCGCCACATGCTTGCTATTATGGACCTTATGGCTATGCTCCGGTCACCATTGGAGAACAACCAAAAGTTTGTGGGTATGCTTGGGAGAGTGAAATCCGATCAAGTAGAACTCCTATGGAATCACAAATTCAACCGCTACAATCTCGAATTCAAGAGGAAATTGATTCGAGGATAGAACTATGGAAGGAGAATCTGATACAGAGCCTCCAAAAGATTGTCGTTACGGAGTTCCAGGCAGCAATGGATCGGTTTCAGTTTGCCACTGCCTCCAACATACCACCATCGGGTAACTCTCAAATCCTTGATTCTATTCATTCCGTCCAAGCCCTTGCTTCCCATGAAATTCAATCTGCACTACCACCTCAACCTACTAGCACAAAACCTCCGACCCCACTGCTACCTTCCCTGCAACATAATGCAGTCCCTTCCTCCGCCACTTCCTCCGTTTGCAAAAACAATCCAAAGGACACCACCATTCCTTACCCACAAGCAATCATAAACCCGAATCCCAACCAAACATCCACTCATTTCCCACCCCAATCACCACTTCAAACATTAAACATGTGGTTGCAACATAGTTGTCCAGAAATTGCTCATCAAGTGTTTGATAGAATGCTAAAAGGAAACCTAGTCTTATTTAACTCCAATTTGCATGGTTATTTGAAGTTTGGGCTAATCCATTTGGCAAATGAGATGTTTAATGATACACCAATGATGTTGAATTTGTTTTATTGGAATTTAGTTATTAGTGGGTACACCAAATTGGAATTTGGTTTTAAGATTGCTTGGGATTTTTTCAACGAGATGCCTAAAGGGGAGTTAGTTCATTGGAATATGATCATTGGTAACTTACTAGTTTGTGGACTACTCTGTGACATCATATTCATGTACCCTAAATGTGACAACATTGAAAATGTTGTTGGTATATTTGAAGAGAAAAATGTTGATCATTGTGAAGTTAGAGTATATTGTTTAATGGTTCATGGCTTGAGGGAATTGGCGTTTGAATTGATTATGGGGATAGAAAAGCTTTTGGTGAAACAAGATGGAATGACAGTCATTGCGACGACAAATGTTTGTGGCCATGAGTTAATGAGGGAAGGTGTCATAAGTCTTGAGTTTATGAGAAGAATTGAAACGTTGGAGCCTAAAGCCCAACAAAATGGATGCATTGTTGATGGTTTGAGCAAAAAAGGTCTTAGGGAAGCATCTAGGGGCGTGACTATTAAAGCAAATGGAATGATTGGAAGAGACTTCATCTTGAAGGTGCAACTTGGGAGGAATCAGAGGAGTTTGAAAATCACTTTCCCAGATGCCAAGCTTGAGGACAAGCTTGTTTGTATGGGGGATGGATTGTAAGAACACCCATGTGTAGACAATCATTTCTATTTTCCCTCTACTTGTTGGGATGGTTTTCCCGCCACTTTTTAGCTTCTTCTTCCCTTATATAAGGGTTAGGTCATTGTAAGGAAGGGCATGGATAAAATCATATGAATGATATTTGCTGTTTTGTGGCTCTTGCACCAGTAATTGCAAGTTTATTTCAATTTCTTCTTAATTTCTGTTATTTCAATTCTTGCTTCTTCTCTTAATCTCTGTTAATTTCTGTTAAATTGGATGGATCCTAACAATATGTATTGTCTCTGTTTGTATATAATAAATATGTATTGTTTGGTTCTTCTGTTTCTTGGTTGTGAATCAGAGTCACAGAGTCCACTTTAGGGTTTTTATGTTGTTGATTTCAATCATAGTACACAATCTATACGTAATTCTGATCATGCGATTAACGCCAAAACAAGTTTTTAACATAAATATTTGTTGAGATTGTCTGTCCCACGTCGGAGACTTATAACCTAGCTACTCAATATATAAGTTCAAGGGGCTACTCCACCCATTGCCAATTGATTTTGGGTTGGATGCTCCAATTCAACGTGGTATCAGAGCAGGTTATTATTGGGCCAATTTGTCCACGTGTGCTCCACGTCACCCTATCTCAGTAATCCACGTGTTTGGCTCTCGGTCATGCCACACGTGCGGGGGCGTGTTGAGATTGTGTGTCCCACATCGGGGACTTATAACCTAGCTACTCAATATATAAGTTCAAGGGGCTACTCCACCCATTGCCAATTGGTTTTGGGTTGGATGCTCCAATTCAACAATATTATTTAACTTCGTAACTGTGTTTGTGTGTGTTTGGCAACTAATGTGAAGCGAACCATCAATGTGTGATAAAAGGGTTATAACATTATACCATCATTATAATCTCTTGTTTAAGAAAGTGATCTTCATCCAATAAAACCTAATCTTTTTAGTCCAATAAAGATTTTAATGAGAACAATTTTACGAATCATATATCGGGATCAGCCAGAAGAAAACTCATAGAGTAATGGTACGATTCCAAAATTTTGTATGTTCCCAAATGTACCCGTTCGACCACCTTCAATAAACGTTTATGGTTCAAAAGTAGACACTTAACCCCCTAGGGCCCCAAGGGAAAATAATTAAATAAAAAAATATGAAAAAGGAAAAACAACATATAGTTATAGACTAAAGTGACAATGTTAATAAGATTTTCATCAATTATGACAGAATTATCTGAAAAAATAGTGATCAGTATTAAAGTGTCCATCAGTTTTGAAAGAAATCCTAGCAGTTTCACTTTAGACCACAGCCATAAGTTGGTTAAGTATCCACTTTTGAACTAGATGGGGTGAAAAGGGCCTAACCAAATGGGGTTAAATGTAATAAAACCAAAAAAATTGAAAACTCAGTATTTAATTTTTAACACACGAGCTACTTTTGGAGAATTTAAAACATATTTTGAGCTCCCTTGCATTCCCAAATTATCATAATAGTTAGGCTCTAAAGAGGGCTCCCTCTCTTTATTAACGAGAGGGCCTTTGTTTTGGCTGTCAGATCCAGTTTTTAAACACGATCCGACGGTCAAAACAGAGGCCCTCTCTTTAATAAAGAGAGGGCGCCCTCTTTGGAGAATTTTCGATTATAATAATATAATCTGTGCAGGCAAGTTTGAAATGTATCCACAATGAAAAAATCATTAACTAATTTCGTCACATCCCTTCATTGAGTAGTCACAACAGCCTAGCAATGCTTGTTCCACAATTCTCTCTCACTGGTTTTTATTTCTAAGGCAAGCATGATACCTTATAGTAAATAATGCAGCCTGAACTGATTGTGTTTTTTTTTTTTTTTGGCTTTAATGTGCTGTTGCCATATAGATCACAGTTATTGAGGGCGCACTGGGCAAATCCTTGTTGGGAATTTAAAAATGCGGAACCAAATTCCTCCAATAAACACACAGAAACACACAAATAGTAATAAATATGCACACCAAAGAAAATGTTGAATTTCTATGTGGTTTGGCCAAACAATGCCTACGTCCACACTCGAGAGACCAGTTCTGTCACTATTAAAAATAAACAATTAGTACAAGACACTGGATTAAATCCAATCCTCACATCCTTTTCTATACCCACTCTCAAAACCCCAAGAACCCCCACTCTCTCACCCTAAACCATGCACCCCATGAGGGGAGACCCCCAACTTAGTACACCAAGAGCTTACTAAATTCCTATACAACATCTCGGTATATAGAGTTTGCAACCCATTACTTATTGGACAAGTAATACAACTCTATCACAAAGGAAACCAAATTACAATAGGAATCTAGCAAAATCATAATCCCTAAATTAATGGGATTATCCCACATGTGATATAATCCCAATAATCCTCGAGCCCGGGAGTAAGTCGCATAAAAAAAAAGAGAGCCTGAGTGAAGTACTGCGCATTTTGAAGAGAATTTATAGTTACATATTTGAGCAAATAATAGTAATACAATAATTAAAATCTACATATATATTCCTAAATGTTGAAATAATGTACATTTTTGACCTATTATCTCAACTGGCATATCAGTGAGTTGTCAATCTCTACGATTATTTGCAAAATAGTCTGCCTTAGAATAATAAATTCAATTTTAGTCGCTATTAAGATTTTTTTGTTCAATTAGGTTTTATCCTTTCTCTTTTCTTTTCCTTTTATGAGCTCAGAAACCAATAGGAGAGTTAGTGTTGGTCACAAAGAAGGATATTCTTGTATATTAAAAATGTGACTTTTGTTTTTCGGAAGTTGAAATGGTCTATTAGCTCTTAATTTACATGGGTCCAAAGCTAATAAGAGACAAGTAAGTCATGAGTCGGGTCTAAAGCTAATGTTAGTTGTGTTTGCCTAATTAAGCAATTGATGCATAATTTTATTCAAGCTTGGGCTTTGCCGCTTGGGCTTTAAGACCAAGGCACAAGAAAAGTGCACCTAGACGGGGACTTTTTGAGGGGGGCTTCGTCTAGGGAAAGGCGAGGCGCAAAGGTCCCTCGCGAGCTTGAGCATTTGGCGTGCCTCTAACAACATAGGCACTGACGACTGAAAAAATAGTGCAGTGATGATGACTGCCAATAATTTACTGAATTTTTCTTAGTAAAAATGTGAAACAAATTTGAGTGTAACAAGAGCTTCAATCACGTATAATATATTACAACTTTTGTTGGTTATTCTTGTTGAGGTTTTTTCAATCCCTTGCAGCAATTTCAAGATATTTAAGAGATGTTTCACCAGCTCATTTCACCTTTAAAGTTGAATCTTTCTCAATATTGTCAAAAACAAGTCTTGAGAAGTTGGAATCAGATATTTTTGAAGCTGGAGGATACAAATGGTAAGATTGGATCTTGTATTCCTATATCTTCTTTTCTTTTCTTTTTTTTTTTTTTTTTTTTTGGGGGGGGGGGGGGGGGGGGGACCATATCATTTCTTTAATTATATTGCTTTGTTTGGCAAAATACTAATAAGTATCTTAATAAATTTTTTTGGTTTTCTTTTCATTGTAGGAGATTGGTTCTCTATCCAAAGGGGAACACAAAAGGAAATGGGAAGCATCATGTCGCACTTTACCTAGTTATTGCTGATACGAACGATCTCCCTCTTGGTTGGGAAGTTTTTGTCAGCTTTAAATTGTTTGTCTTTGATCATATCAATAACAAGTTCTTAACCATCCAAGGTAACTTATTGATAACACATTACTGATTCAATTCTTCCATGGGAGTATGTATGTACATCCATACTAGTATATAATGTTTATAACTTTTTATATGCACATATGTGGAGAAAGCAGATTATTGGTTCCTATGTATGAATATAAATTCCTGTATCAACGCATGCAGCTGCTGACGAAGAACTAAGGCGCTTCAGCAACGTCCAGACAGAGTGGGGTTTTGATCAGTTACTTCCTCTAAGTACTTTCAATGATGCATCTAATCGATACCTCTATGTGGATTCTTGTATATTTGGAGCAGAAGTTTTTGTTCATAAATCCACCGGCAGAGTAGAGTGTGTATCAGTAGTGAAACATGTAGGAGAGTCTTACACTTGGACGGTTGATAATTTTTCAACATTGTTAGATAAAGAATACATATGCTCTGATGTGTTCACCATTGGAGGGCACAAGTGGTATAACTTCTTTTCACTTTTGCAGTTTAGAGTTGCAGTTTTAGTAGATTGAGCTTACAGTTTATGCTTTCTTTTTGGATTTCTTATGAGGTCAGGAGGTTGGTGCTATATCCGAAAGGACTGAAGCAGGAAAATAAGTTTGTATCTCTCTACTTGGAGAAAGTTGATTGGGTATCTGAATCTCCTGTCCAAAGATTGTATGTGGAATACAAGCTACGGATCAGGGACCAAAATGCAAACGCTCATTTTGAGATGAGATGTGAGCTTTTCTTATACTCCAAGCACTATTAACTCCAGTATATTGCATTTTGAACCCTTAGATTATACAGAAATTGCAATTTGGTCCCTCATCTTTATTTTGTAGCAATTTGGTCATTCAACTGTTCGGCCAATTACAATGTCAGCCTTCTATCAGCTTCTATCTAAAAAAGTGATGAAAACTTGGCACTTTGAACAATGACATTGCAGTTGCACCAAGTGGCACCGCGTGACGAGTTTCCATCTCTTTTTTTTCAAGGTTGACATTGCCAATTGGCTAAAAGTTGAAGGACTAAGTTGCTACAACTGTAAAATAAAGGACCAAACTACAAATTGATATATAGTCAAGACTGCAAAATGCATTTGCCTGGATTTGATTTATTTTTGAGAACACAATTTCTTTTTTCTCTTTTCTTTATTTGTTTTCTCCACTTCTAAAATTAGTGCTTGGTTTTAACAAACTTTACTTGCTTGTTTTCTCTTGCAGATCCTTATTGGTTTTGTGATTCGAGTAGGAGGAAGGGTAGTTCAAATTTCTTGCCAGTGAGTCTTTTAAATGACCCACTCATGAGTTACAAATTGAAGGACATTGTGGTTGTGGAAGCAGAATTTAAGGTATGGTGCTAGACTGCTAGTTAAGAATTTCTCATGAAATTATGAAAAGTTCAGTAGTGCTTATTATAGATTTGAGAATGCAAATAATTGTTTTAGTTAATCCCATTACTGTGACACCTTTTTTTTAAGGGCAATGCTAGGGGCACTAACAACTTCCACTAACACTTACTAACACACTCTATCTCTCTCCTAGTGGTACTGCGGGGCCCACTGCGGACCCCACAGTACCACTAGGAGAGAGATAGAGTATGTTAGTAAGTGTTAGTGGAAGTTGTTAGTGCCCCAAATATTACTCTTTTTTTAATACACAAAAACTATTTCAGTTAAGAATTTCAAATTTGCACTCAATCGTGACCTACATTTTTGGAGCTTGTTTGGGTAACACAAGAACCAGTTCTGTGGTTTAGAAAAGAACATGTTCTATATAGTTTTGTGTTTGTGTAGTTGTTCTTAGATGCATAGGAGTTCGTGCCTGGCTTAACCATGACTCAAAAACAGGTTTTTTTTTTTTGTCAAACTAACATTACATTGGGTTTCATAAAATCTGAATAAAGTTGAGACTTGGTATGTTTCAGTATTCCCCTGAACAGGCCCCTTATCAGGACAGCAGTTTTTTTTTTTTTTTTTTTGGTTGGGGGGAGGGAATAATGAAGGAAGCAGTTCACTACCCTTTTTATCTTTGTTTTGTTAATCACGTCTAACAATAGAAACCAATTTTCAGTACAACCTTACTTCCACTTTTTTTTTTTTTCTTTCCAAAAAGCTCTTGACAAGTGATCAAGATGAGCCTGTATTTGTCTTGGACCTATAGTTATGCAACTTTTGAAGTACACTGAACTACGTTGGGTTCATTACATATTATGTAGTTTCCTATTAAATGCTTTATATTCTCAAGATCAACACTTCAAATTCCTAGACTTGTTCATATATACCCAATCATGTACTTTGAGCTACTCTAAGGCTCTGTATGGTTCGCGGATTTAGTGAGATAAAAGAAAAGAAAACCCTCAGGAAAATGTTTTGCTTTGTTTGCTTGATAAGGAGCACAGTGAGGAAAATAGGAAGTAAATTTTAATTTTTTTTTTTTTAATGTTGTGAGTTACTCCCCTTCCTCTTTACTTAAGTTGCTAATATATTTTCCTTATCTTAATCCGCGAACCACAGTCTAAATAATTTGTGGAGAACTCTGATCTATATTTTCTAAGATATAAGACAAAGTAGTTTTAAGTTTCAGGAAACTGGACAATTTAGTGTTTGTATTGCACATATCATATATGTGTTATAGTAGCATGTGATTTTCTCTGTGTTTATCGTTTATATAGACATCGGGCACAAATAACATGATTGTGGAAAAGATGAATTCCTGTACCACAAAGGATACAATGCCTACAATTGATGATGAAGTTGGTATGTATTAATTGATTGTTTCAATGCAATTATTTTAGCCTTTGTTGGTCATGTTTGATGTATAGTGTACCTTGCAGCAATTTCGAGATCGCTAAGAAATGGTCCACCAGCTCATTTCACTTTTAAAGTAGAATCTTTCTCACTATTGTCAAAAACATGTCTTAAGAAATTGGAATCAGATATTTTTGAAGCTGGGGGCTACAACTGGTGAGATTGGATCTTGTATTTTAACCCTATCATCTTTTTAACTTTGTTAAAAACTTGTTAAGTGTAGTAATCATATGGTTTATTGTTTTTTGTTGTAGGAGGTTGGCTCTCTATCCAGAGGGAAATACAAAACGAAATGGGAATGATCATATCTCACTTTATTTGACAATTGCTAGTTTAGAGGACGTCCCCTGTGGTTGTGACATTTATGTCAGTTTTAAATTTTTTGTTTTTGATCACATCAATGCCAAGTTCTTAACCATCCAAGGTAACCGCTTAAACTATTTTTTGGTTATTTCTTCCATTCCTTGGAACTAGGAATACATTTTTACTTCTATGTATAATATTATATAGGCTTAAAAACACTTTAGTACCCTGCACTTATACCGAAATTTCACTTTGGGCCCTGCACTTTCGATTGCAACACTTTGGGCCCTCTATTTTCAGTCTCGTTTCAATTAAGGACAATCGATCACGCCGTTCGCTAAAATGGACGGAAATCATCACGTGAGGGCCACATGCATGCTTTTTTGCATCACCTCACGTGATTTTTCCCATTTCTCCCTTTCTCATTTAAAACCTAACAGATCTAAGTAGATATTGAGAAAATCCATTACAGAGAGCTTGAAGAAATAGATCTAAGTAGATATTGAGAAAATCCATTGCAGAGAGCTTGAAGAAACAGAGTAGATATTGAGAAAATCCATTACAGAGAGCTTGAAGAAATAGATCTAAGTAGATATTGAGAAAATCCATTGCAGAGAGCTTGAAGAAACAGAGGAGAAATGTTAGGTTTTAAATGAGAAAGGGGAAAAATCACGTGAGGTGATGCAAAAAAGCATGCACGTGGCCCTCACGTGATGATTTCCGTCCATTTTGGCTAACGGCGTGATCGATTGTCCTTAATTGAAACGAGACTGAAAATAGAGGGCCCAAAGTGTTGCAATCGAAAGTGCAGGGCCCAAAGTGAAATTTGGGTAAAGTGTAGGGTACTAAAATGTTTTTAAGCCTATTATATATATATATATATATATATAGGAAGAGGATCTTAAGTGCACTGGGTAAGTGCACTCTACCCCACTGACCCGTGCCCCATCCTGCGCCCCACTGACCTGCGGGTTTTTTTAGGCTTAAAAGTTAGTGCATTGAGTAGAGTGCACTTAAGATCCTTTCCCTATATATATATATATATACAAACTATTAACTTACTAGATGTTTTAACATATGCATTTTTGCCCATGTAAAATTGGACAAATGCTACCGTACTCTACCTTGATGTGCTAGGATAGCAAGCCCCTACGTATTTATACACATAATATAATGGAAATGAGATATTGCATGTACATACAATTGTGCAGACGGAAAACTAAGGTGTTTCAGCAACATGAAGACAGAATGGGGATTTGACCAGTTACTTCCCCTCAGTACTTTCAACGATCTGTCTAATGGCTACCTCGATGTTGATTCTTGCATATTTGGAGCTGAGGTTTTTGTTCATAAGTACACCGGCAGAGCAAACTGTTTGTCGATGTTGGAACCTAGAGAAAATACTTACACTTGGACAATTGATAATTTTTCAACTCTATTGGATAAAGTTGTACATTACTCACCTGAGGTTGTCATTGGAGGACTAAAGTGGTACTACTTGCATTTTGGTTAAGCAATTTATTGTCTCAATTTTTGTTATTCTAGGTTATTTTTCATTGTGGCTTTTGATTATGATGAGTTCAGGAAGTTACGGCTCTATCCAAAAGGATTTTGGGATAAAAGGTATCTATCGCTCTATTTGGAGATAGAGGACGGGGTATTTGGGACTCCTGCCCAAAGAGTATATGCGGAATTCAAGCTCCGGATCATGGACCAAACAACCAATGCTCATGTCACGGGGCAAAGTAAGCCTTGCTGTATTCTTAGCTAAACTTGAATACTCATGACTACCGTAGATGTTCTATTTGTTTTCCATAGTCGATCTGTCATTCCACTCCTTGGAAGCTCCCACACTTTGAAAATGACACAGAAAGTCAGCGTCCTGTTTTTCGCTGCAGCTTTTCAGAGGTGGGCATGGCGCCGGACATAGAAGCAAATGAGTATTCGAGACTAAAATGCATCGTTTTAGCCGCTCTATTTCACCTATTTTGTTTATGTCAAATTATAATTTTTTTTTTTTGGTAACCGTGGGTGTCCGGGCCAGCTTGTGCGCACCTCGACTAATCCCACGAGGCCAGGGCGTCCGGGTGAATCACCTGTGGCCACCCCCTTGAGATTTGAACTTGAGACCTCTAGGTATAACACCCAGAGGCCTTGTCATCCGGCCACAAGGGAAGTGGTTAAATTATAATTTTTTTGACAGCTAAGAATTGTACATAAAATTAACATTCAAGAGGGGAGAGAGAGAGATTGGCCATATTCCCACCCTATCATTTTCTCATTTTTTAGGATTTGTCCGTGTCGGCATGTCCGTTACGGTGCTTTGTAGTTGGGCACATTCTTATTGTTTGCTTTTTTTTACTCTTTTCTTTATTTGTTTTACATCGGAAATTTGTGATTGGTTCTAACAAAAGATTACTTGCAATTTTTTTTCTGTTGCAGTGAAACATTGGTTCAGTGCCTCGAGCAAGTGTATGGGTTATTCAAGGTTCTTATTGCTAAGTAGCTTAAATGACCCAGCCGAGAGATTCAAATTAAAGGATATAGTGCTTTTTCAAGCAGAAATTAATGTTCTGGCAGTGTTTAAGAATTTCGCATGAAAAAAGTTGGTTTTTTTTTTTTTTTTTAAATAATGTCAATAGATATATATACCTTAATCCCTATATTTTGAAAACTCAGTTGAGCTATTAGGTGCTATTATGACTTTGGAATTTTTGAATAAAGACCATTTTATCATTTGTTAATTATATTACGTTCACTTTTTGTGTTCCCAGCTAGTCCATATAGAATTAGAAACTCAATTATGTTGTTGCCTTCAATTGATTCTGTTATACCTTTTCGGTTACTTCTGATATTTTCCGGTAGAAAATAAATCTTGACACGAACACCATTTTATTAATGAATATATTTTTGCTCACCCTAAAATTGCTCCTATTTGCTCACCCTCCTCTCCTATCGGTTAATGCAGTAAGATTCATGATTGAATGAGAATTAATTAATGGTGTAAAGTACTCTGGGCTCACTGCATTAGCCAATGAAAAAGAGGATGAGCAAAATGTGAGCAATTTTTGGGTGAGTAAAATTGCACTCTTTATTAACTTCTATTGGAAGAAAACACATTTCAGTGCCTAGCTTCATTGCAGCTGTCTGTTAATTGTGTTCAATATATGTTTCATCCATTAGCAATGGATTGTAATTTTACTAGAAAAAGGTCTTCTAAGTTAATTTCCAGAGTAAGATAATATATATGGGATTTTCTAACTTACAGCACAAGAGGTTTTTAGCGATGAAAAATAGGCTTTTAGCGACAAAATTTTTCGTCGCCAAACGTTGGAATCTTTAGCGACAAAAATTTCGTCACCAAAAACATGTTTTTCGTCGCTAAAGAGGCTGTTGTACGCTGCTAACCTACAACTATCATGTTGTAAGTTAGCAGACCCCAATTATTTCTGTTGGATATTTAGTTTTTACTTTATTTCATTTGTGTGGTTTTGTATGAGTTATTACATAATTAGAAGGACTAGGTTGTAATTAAATGCTTTTCATCATTTTGTCTAATATAATAAAGAGAGGAAAGTTTTGTTCTCTCTAAGCTTAGAAAAATAATCGTTCAACATGGTATCAGAGCCACCCTAAATTAGGGTTTCGATCCAAGCATCACCACCACCACCTGCGCCTCTACCAATCACCACCACACCCATCGCCGCCACTATCTCAGCCCATCACCAGCCCTGCACCGAGCCCCAAAGCTCTCATAGCCTGCGCCGAGCCTCCACAATCCAGCCGAGAGCCACCCTGGCCCTTCCAGCCTGAACCATACCTCACCCAGCCTCCCAGCCTTGCGCCGAAGCCTATCAGCCCTGCCAAGAGCCACCCTGGCACACCTAGCCTGAACTACTCACCACCCAATTCTTCTCACTACCTCACATTTAAGCCACATTCAGCCACATTCTGGCTCCGGAGTAGAGCAAAGTTTGGCTACGTTGACGGCACAATCAAGGCACCTAGTCGTGATGATCCCACCTATGGTAAGTGGGAAGTTGGGAATTTTCTTGTTATGAGTTGGCTTGTTCATTCAATGGAGCCTAGTATTGCAGCGTTCTTCTTGGAGATGGAGACTGCACTTGACATTTGGGAAACTCTCACTCAAACATATGCTAGGAAAGGAAATGTGGCCGAGGTTTATGAACTTCGAAGACGTATTGATGCAGAAGTTCAAGGTGATCGATCTGTTCTTCAGTTTTTTACATGTTTGAGTACTATGTGGACTCGTCTTGATCATTTAAAAAATTATCGTCCGGTCTGCTCCGCTGATGCTTCTAGCTTTAAGGAATATATTGAGAGTGAAAGAATCTTCAAATTCCTTGCTGGTCTCAACTCTGAATTTGATCCGGTTCGAAGTTGTGTACTTGGGATGGAGCCATTGCCATCTCTTAGAGAGGCATTTGCCCATGTTCAAAATGAAGAAAGTAGACGATCAGCCATGCTTCCAAATCCCTCACCCGATAGGTCTGCTTTAATCTCTTCTAGTCAGCGAGGGGGTAAAGGTCCAGGGGTTAATCCTTACAAGGAACATCTTTCAGAAGGTACTGAAGTTAGAGATAAATGGTGTGATTATTGTAATAAATCTGGACATGTTCGTGCTACATGTTGGAAACTTCATGGTCGTCCAACCTCGTTAGAGGAAGAGGGGGAGGTCGTCTTGGAGGCAGAGGAGGTGGCTCACGTGCTCATTTCACCACTGGGACAGACTCACATCATTCAGAGGAGTTATCTACTTCCTCACCTTCTCCATCCCTTACTGCTGGAGGGATTAATAGTGCTGATCTTGAGACCTTGAGACGTATTATGGCACAACTGGACACTCCCACCAACTCCTCTACTTCTTTTGCTCACGCAGGTAATGTTACTAACTCTACTAGTACTTTCATTGCTACATCTCAACAACCATGGATCATTGACTCCGGTGCCTCCGATCATATGACTGGTCTCTCTACATCTTTTTCTACTTATTCTCCGTGTTCAGGGAGGGATAAAGTTACAACAGCAGATGGTAATCCCTCTCCTATCTCTGGTAAAGGTGTTATTCATGCTACAAATTCACTGTCATTGTCCTCAGTTCTACATGTTCTCAATTTTTCTACTAATCTCCTTTCTATTAGCCGCATTACTCGTGATCTTAATTGTTGTGTGACCTTTTTTCCCACTCACTGTGTCTTTCAGGATCTCTCCACAAAGAAGACGATTGGCAGTGGTGAGGAAAGGAATGGTCTCTATTTTTTGCTGCCTAGTGATGTTGAAGGAGGAAGTGTGCCTAGGAGTGCTAATCATTCATTGAGGGAGACTCTACCCCGAGAGGCGTGGTTGTGGCATCAAAGACTAGGACATCCTTCTTTTCATCTTCTTCATTTTCTGTTTCCATCTTTATTAGATAATAAAAATGTTTCAGGAACTTATTGTGAAGCATGTGAACTTGGCAAGCACCATCGTGCCACTTTTAATTCTAGTTTTAATCAAAGTTCTATTCATTTCCAGTTGATTCATACTGATGTTTGGGGCCCGTCCCATATTCCATCCTTGAATGGATACAGGTGGTTTGTCACTTTTATTGACGATTTTTCACGTACTACTTGGGTGTATTTAATGAAAGAGAAAAGTGATGTATATTCTATTTTTAAAACTTTTCATAAAATGATATATAGTCGGTTTAGTAATATTGTCCAAGTTGTCCGTTCTGACAAAGGGGGGGAATATATCTATGGTGGTCTTCAGAATTTTTTTTCTGAACATGGCATGCTTCATCAGACTTCCTGCACAAATACTCCACAACAAAATGGAGTTGCTGAGCGGAAGAATCGTCATTTATTAGAAACTGCTAGGTCCATGATGTTTTCTACTCAAGTTCCTAAGAGTTATTGGGGGGAAGCAGTGTTAACTGCAGCGTATTTGATTAATCGTTTACCCACTCGTGTTCTTGACAAAAAATCTCCAATTGAGGTTCTTCTTAACCCCGCTTCCTTGTTTGTTATTCCTCCTAAAGTATTTGGTTGCGTTTGCTTTGTTCACGATCATTCCCCTTCTCGGAAAAAATTAGATCCTCGTGCTCTTAAGTGTATCTTTGTTGGTTACTCTCCTACCCAAAAAGGGTACAAGTGCTACCATCCCCCTTCCCGTAAATGGTTCATATCCATGGATGTCACCTTCCATGAAACTTCCTCATACTTTTCATTGCCACAGTCTACACAGTCACCTCTTCAGGGGGAGAAAGGGAGTAGTGAGGAAGAGATGCCTGTTGCTATTGGTCCATTTATTGTTGGAACAATAGAAGAAGGGGACACAATAATTAAGGAAAATAAGGAAGGAGGTGAAGTATTAAGAGAGAGTGAGGTAGTGAATCAGGAGGAAGCATTAAGAGATAATAATGAGGAAAGGAAGGATGAGCCAAGAGAAAGTGAGGTAGGAAATAGAGAGGAAGGAGGAGTTCAGACTGAAGAGAGAGGCAAAGAGTTGTTAACATACTCTAGAAAAAAGGAGAGAAGGAGGTTTGGGGCAGAAGATTTAGAAGTTGTTCCTTTTCCTTCACCTCAGCCAACCTCTTCTAGTGATGATGATCCAGGTATTCCTTCCTCACTTGTTCCTGATTCTAGTAATGATTTAGACATTCCTATTGTACTTCGAAAAGGTACTAGGACACGCTCTAAACATCCTTACCCTCTTTCTGATTTTGTATCTTACTCTCGTTTATCTCCATCGTATAAAGCCTTCGTTTCTAGTCTTTCCTCTGTTTCTGTTCCTAATTGTGTCCAGGAGGCATTATCAGATTCCAAATGGAAGTCTGCCATGGTTGAAGAGATGAAAGCTCTCTCCAAAAACGGTACTTGGGAATTAGTGGAATTACCTCGTGGGAAGAAGACAGTAGGTTGCAAATGGGTGTTCACAATTAAGTACAAGGCTGATGGAACAATTGAGAGGTACAAAGCCCGACTAGTAGCTAAGGGATTTACTCAAACGTATGGAGTAGATTATCAAGAGACATTTGCGCCTGTGGCCAAGATGAATTCTGTCAGAGTATTGTTATCTCTAGCTACAAACTTAGACTGACCGTTGCAACAGTTTGATGTTAAAAATGCCTTCTTGCATGGTGACTTGGAGGAAGAAGTTTACATGGACGTTCCTCAAGGATTTGAGGATTCCAAAACAAGAGGAAAGGTCTGTCGCCTACGAAAGGCATTGTATGGGCTCAAGCAATCGCCTAGAGCTTGGTTTGATCGTTTTTCACAGGCTATGTCGAGATATGGATTCAAACAAAGCCAAGGTGATCACACTCTCTTTACTAAACATTCTCCTAGTGCGAAGGTGACAGCACTGATTGTTTATGTTGATGATATTTTCCTCACTGGGGACGATCTAGAGGAAATGGGAAAATTGAAGACTTATTTGGCAAAAGAGTTTGAGATTAAAGATTTGGGAAGCTTGAAATACTTCTTGGGAATTGAAGTTGCAAGATCCAAAGATGGGATTTTTATATCCCAGAGACAGTATGTTTTAGATTTGTTGAGTGAAACGGGGATGCTTGGGAGTAGGACAGTTGACACTCCAATGGATCCTAATCAGAAACTTAGTGATGATTCAAGTGGAGAGCCAGTTGAGAAGGGGAGATATCAGAGATTGGTGGGAAAGCTGATTTATCTTTCTCACACTAGACCTAACATTGCCTTTGCAGTGAGTGTGGTAAGTCAGTTTATGCACTCTCCGAGACAGACTCACCTTGACGCTGTCTTTCGAATTTTAAGGTATCTCAAGTCAGCACCAGGGAAAGGTCTATTCTTTGCCAAGCATGTCCACACTCAAGTTGAAGTCTATACTGATGCCGATTGGGCAGGGTCAGTTACTGACAGGAGGTTAACAACCGGGTATTGTTCCTTTGTGGGAGGAAACTTGGTAACTTGGCGAAGCAAAAAACAGTCTGTTGTGGCTAGATCCAGTGCCGAGGCCGAATTCAGATCTATGGCCCAAGGGGTGTGTGAGCTGTTGTGGATTCAGATTATTCTATCAGATCTTGGCTTTAATCCTGAAGACTCTATGAAGCTATATTGTGATAGCAAGGCAGCGATCAGTATTGCTCATAATCCTGTTCAACATGACAGGACAAAGCATGTGGAGATCGATCGTCATTTTATTAAGGAGAAACTTAGTAGTGGGAAGATTTGTACTCCATTTGTGAAGTCTGGAGATCAGTTAGCTGATATTCTCACTAAGGGTCTTGCTAGTAGAGCGTTCCACTTCATTCTTAGCAAGCTGGGCATGAGAGATATCTTTGCACCAGCTTGAGGGGGAGTGTTGGATATTTAGTTTTTACTTTATTTCATTTGTGTGGTTTTGTATGAGTTATTACATAATTAGAAGGATAGGTTGTAATTAAATGCTTTTCATCATTTTGTCTAATATAACAAAGAGATGAACGTTTTGTTCTCTCTAAACTTAGAAAAATAATCGTTCAACAATTTCTTTATGTCGATACTCTTTATATAAACTATGTAATAATCATACACGAATACTCAAAATAAAATATAAAACACCTATATGTATGAGAGAGAAATAAAGTGATTGTACATACATCTCAATTTTGTGTACCAAACTAGTGTAACTTAGGTCCCAAATTGTTTAACTAGGTCTCAAAATGTTGAGCCTGTTTTACATTAATGCGATCTCTAGAACTGTTTAAAAGTAGATCTGCTTATTATATTTTGGTGTTTCGTTGATATGTTGCGAAATTGATTATTTTGTAAGAACGACTTATTATTGTGTTTGTCTCCATCAAAATTGAATGTGGTTTTGAATGTGTAAAAGTCAATTTTGTCCTTAGATTTTTTTTTTAATACAGTAGATATACATATATATATATATATATATGTTTGTAATATACTTTATAATTAACAAAACCCTTATAATTATAATAACTATTTCAAAGGCGTAGTTATAGCAGGCGCTATAAATGCAGTCAAAGCTTCGCATTGTTAAAAAAGTCAGTAATGATTGGTGCACATAAAGATTTGGGTCATTAATTTTGGTGGGTCCCCATGTATGCAGGCACGGACTCCATCGAAATGAATGACTCGGACATTTATGTGCACAGTTTATGTGCACATGGCATTACCCTAAAAAAGCTGGCCATGATTGCTTTTTTCGTTTCACGTTTTTGGGCTAAACAAACGTGATTTGGTATTTCAACAAACACCATAAACCTCCGTTTTGAAGATTAAACTGCTTTTTCTTGGACCAGAACGCAATAACAAACAGCCTTGTTGTATTTTGAAACAACTATACTTTAAGTGTCGGATCTTCTAATATGATAATAGGTGTAAGTTGTATCAAACATCTCAATTTTTGCGGGCCAAAATAGTTTAACTTAAATTTCTCTTAACAATACTTCAGTCTATATTTCATACGGAGTAATAAATAAGAACTTCCCTGCTCTATTTTCTTTCTACCACTCTTTCTCCTTAAGGAAAACAGTGACGAAAAAAAAACACAATGGGACCCATATTAAAATTTTTGAATTTTGTGAGTCACATTCTTCTCAGTTTGGTTTTTTTTTTTTTTTTTTTTTCAGATTACAATTATATTTTGAAAATTTTAAACTTCTAATGTCACTCAGGCAAGGAGGAAAATAAATAAATAAAGGGAACGAGTTTTTCTTCAAGGGTTTCCTTTTGTTTCTCCCCTAATAAATCCACAAACCAAAGGAAGAAAAAAAATACTAACTTTAAGATTGATGGAAGGTGGTACAAAAAAAATAATTAGGTACTCAAAGAAAAGAGGAAAATACAGTACTAACTTTAAGAAAAAAAAAATTGGGGAGTTTCGTACAATTCTTTAAACCACTACCGTTGTAACTTTAATTATAAAAGACCTGAATGAGCTTAATTATCACACTTATGAAACTCTAGGATAAAAAATGTCAAAATTAAAAATACAGGGACTAAAGTGTCACGACTCTCAAGCTAGAAGGGGCAAAAGTGAAATTTACCCTAATTTCATTATCAAATTGCATAAGCAAACTACAAAAAGTCCAACCAGTTATTTTATCTACACTCCTAACAACGTCAGCTTAACTATTTCAACTAACAATTAATTCAACCAAAACAAAAAAGTCCAATCTTCTTGGGACACGTGTCACCCTCCAGCTTATTTGCTGATCATTGAAAGTCAACGCAAATTAGAGTCTTTGTTTGGTTTGTGTATATGAAGAGACATTGAACTCATAGAAGAAATTCATATTCGAGGAGGAGAGATGAAATTCTTTAGAAGTAAACGGAAGCCGAATTCTAAGAACGCCGACACTGTTGGTATGAATAATACTTATATATATATGTATTGTATGTATGTATGTATGTATGTATGTATGTATTGTATGTAATATAGATTGGTTCCTCACTTCCTTCCTCTGTTCCTTGGTTTTGAATTTAAGGTTTTTGTGATGTTGATTTTCAATCGTAATACACTATCCACACGTAATTATGATCAAGTGATTAGCGTCAAATTAAACAAATTGAATACAGGAGTTTCATATTATTGACATTATTTACTTCTTCACAACAATAGATATGATGATCAATATATCTTGTTTAAGAAAGTGATCTTCATCCACTATTTATAGTAACATTTAAGACAGGAACTTTTTTATTTACCCTTCTTCTGAAAAAAAGAGAGGAACTTTTCAGTCCCTGCACTTTCAATTTGAGCATTTAAGACCCCAAGAGTTTCATAATTGTGACAATTAAGTCCAATCAGGTCTTTTATAATTAAACTTATACCACTAGGTGTTTAAAGAATTATACTAAACTCCCCAGAAGTTTTCTTAAATTTAGAATTTTCTATTTTCTATGAATATCAAATTATTTTACCACTACCTGCAATCAATCTGGTATGAGAGCCTGGTAGCCTAGTAAGTTTGTTATATGAATATTAGATATACAGAAGAAGTATAATCTGACAATATAGATAATTCAACGTCATTACAAATCATAATAGAACAAAATACTGAAATATGTTTTGTGTTTGAAAAGAAAACTCATGTGGCAACAAGTAACATTAACCGGATTCTTGTGAAGGGAGAGCAGGGTTGAGAATATAGAATCATCAATCATGTAGTAATGAAAACTCGTAATTCTTTTAACACACGAACAGCTATTTGAGAATATTGAATCATATTATGAGCTCCCTCGGATTCCCAAATTATCATTATATAATCTATCCAGGCTAGTTTGAATAGTCACAATCCTGTATTGACTAGTCACAAGACTCACAACAGCCTAGCAATGCTTGTTCCACACTTCGCATTTACTAGTTTTTATTTATGAAGCAAATATGGTAACTTACTGTAAAAACAATAAATGATTTCAGCCTCAACAGATGACTGAAAGCAGTGATGATGACTGCTAATAATTTGCTGAATTTTCTTGGTAAAAAAATGTGAATCCTTTTTGTGTGTAAAATGAGCTCCAATCAATCAGATGTAATGTATTACAACTTTTGTTTGGTTATTCTTGTTTGATGTTTTCAATAACTTGCAGCAATTTCAAGATGTTTAAGAGATGTTTCACCAGCTCATTTCACCTTCAAAGTTGAATCTTTCTCAATATTGGCAAAAACAAGCCTCGAGAAATTGGAATCAAATATTTTTGAAGCTGAAGGCTACAAATGGTAAGATTGGATCTTGCATTCCTTCTCTATGCTCTTTTTTTAAAAAAAAAATTAAAAAAAAAAATTCCTACCATATCATCTTTTCAACTATTTTGCTTTATGTTTCGAAATACAAATAAATGTACTAAATTTTTTTTATTTTTTATTTTCCGGTATTCTGTTCATTGTAGGAGATTGTCTCTCTATCCAAAGGGAAATACAAAAGGAAATGGAAACCAGCATATCTCACTTTACGTAGTAATTGCTGATAAGAATGATCTCCCTCTTGGTTGGGAAGTTTTTGTTAGCTTTAAATTATTTGTTTTTGATCATATCAAGAACAAGTTCTTGGGCGTCCAAGGTACCTTATTTATAACACGTACATATTCATAGTACATAATGTATAAGATTCTCAGTTCCTATGTATGAATACGCAGATGCTGATGAAGAATTAAGGCGCTTCAGCAACATTAAGTCAGAATGGGGTTATGATCAGTTACTTCCTTTAAGTACTTTCAACGATGCATCTAACGGCTACCTATATATGGATTCTTGTATATTTGGAGCAGAGGTTTTTGTCCATAAATTCCCTGGCAGATCAGAGTGCGTATCAATATTAGAACCTAAATGGCAGACTTACACTTGGACGGTTGACGATTTTTCAACATTATTAGGTAAAGAATACATACGCTCGGATGTGTTCACTATTGGAGGGCACAAGTGGTATTACTTTCTTTTCCACTTTTGCATTTTAGAGTTGCAAATTTCTAGTTTAATGCTTTCATTTTGGATTTCTAATTATGAGTTCAGGATGTTAGTGCTCTATCCAAAAGGATATAAGGTGGAAGAGAAGTTTGTATCTCTCTACTTGCAGAGAATTGGTTGCTTATCTGAATCTCCTGCCCAAAGATTGTATGCGGAATACAAGCTTCGGATCAGGGACCAAACTACAAAAGCCCATGTTGAGATGGAATGTGAGCTTTTCTTGTAGTCTAAGCACTCTTAACTCCAATACATTGCATTTGGCACCACACCCTTAAATTGTACACGAATTTGAAATTTTCAATTTGATCCCTCATCTTTATTTTGTAGCAATTTGGTACTTTTAACTATTAGACCAATTACAAACATACTAGTTCAAAAAAAGTCACAAAAAACTTGGCACCTTGAACGCTGACATTGCACCACGTGGTACCACGTGAGGAGTTTCCATCACTTTTTTGGTCCACAACCTACAAAGGTTGACATTGCTATTGGCTAAAAGTTGAATGACTAAGCTGCTGCAATTGAAAAATCAAGGACCAAACTACACATTGGTGTATGGTCAAGGCTGAAATTAGTGCTTGTTTTTAACAGACTAGACTTGTTTTCTTGCAGATCATTTTTGGTTTTGTGCTTCAAGTAAGATAAAGGGTAGTTCAAAGTTCCTGTCACTGAGTTGTTTAAATGATCCACTCCAGAGTTACAAATTGAAGAATTCTGTGATCGTTGAAGTAGAATTTAAGGTATGGTGTTACTTAAGAATTTCTCATGAAAAGCTCAATTGTGCTTATCGATATAGCGTGGATACTTCAATTTGGGCAATGTAAGTTTCTGACTCTGACACCCGTTCTACATGCAAAAAAGGGGGAAAAAATTTGTCTTAATTTCTTTGACATCGGACACACGACTGACATGGCTGGACATGGCAGTGGACAAGGAAAGGCAATTCCTTTGAAAATTTATGTAAGACTTTAACATTAAGACCTTAATATAACAAATTGGGTTTGAGAATTTATGTAACACTTAATATTAAAAAATGAGAGATAAGTAATGGGGTTATCTGAAAAACTAGTAAATGGGAACGAACAAGGCACGTGATGTTGTACCTACATTTTTTCGATTTGATGTGTCGCTTCTCTTACTGTCGGTATCTATGCATAGTTCTTGGACATAAGTATGTGTAGAATTCAATTCTTGATGTACTATAGGCTATTCTGTTGAATTACATGTGTTGTTAAACTTTTTTACTTATGAAATATTATGATTCTATGCCTTATATTTTACATTGAATCTGCTTCTACATTTACTTTGAAATTCTCTCTCTCTCTCTCTCTCTCTCTCTCTCTCTCTCTCTCTCTCTCTCTCTCTCTCTCTCTCCCCGTTCCGTAGTATCTTTTTTTCTTGAATTTTTCTTCAGAAAAAAGGTAGTTTTCTTTTAATGTCCAACAGTTGAGATTTGGAAAATTAGAGAACATGTTTTACTTTTTTGTTATGTTCATTTCGTAGTGATATTGTTGTGATATGTGTGTATATTTATATATATATGCATAATTTGATTGAACTAATGGTACACATTTTTAATCTTCATGTAAAAAAAACTTAAAGTATATGCATATTCAACATGTCTCAGATGTATCCATATCCTACTTTTTTTAGAAACTACTTGTCCGATTGTATGTGTTGTGTGCTGTTTGTGTTCCGTGTCCGTGCTTTTTAGGTGCTTATTATAGATTTTAGGATTTTTTTTTAATCACAATACAGTGTTTCCCTTTTTTGAATACACAGAGAACTATTTCAGATGCTCAGAATTTTAGATTCGCACTTAGATCATCTGGTCAGTCGTGAGCTACGTTTTTTGTTATTCTAATTACTTTTTGGCACCTAGCTAGAGCCTGTTTGGGTGACACTCAAACAGCTTCTGTGGTTTAGAAAAGAACCAGTTCTAAGTAGTTCCCCTTGTTTGCGTGATTGTTGTTCAAATGCATCGGAGTTCTTGTCAGGCTTAAGCATACCTCAAGTATATGTTCTTTGTCAAACCAACACAATATTGGTTTCTCAAAAAGAAAAAAAGAAGAAGCTAAAATTGAGACTTGGGCTGAACTTGATCATTTTCAGTATTCCCCCAAACAGGCCCTGTATGAAGAAAGTAGTTTTTTTTTTTTTTTTTTTTTTTTTTTTTTTTGTTGAGAAAATTAAAAAAAAAAAAAAAAAATTGGACAAATAATGAAGAAAGTAGTTCACTGCACCTTTATTTTATCTTTGTTTTGTTAATCGCTTCTGACTATAGAAACCAATTTTCAGCATAACTACTTGACTTTCACTTCTTTTTTCAAAAGGTTGTTGACATAGTGATGAAGATGAGCCTGGAGTTATGTAGGACCTATAGTTGTGCAACTTGTGAAGCACATTGAACTATGTCGGGTTCATTTACATATTATTTAATTTCCTATTAAATGCATTTTGTTCTCAATATGAACTCTTCAATTTACATGCCAAAGCATGTACTTCAAGTTACTCTAAGGTTCAATGTGGTTAGAGGATTTAGTGAGGGAAAAAACAAAGAAAACCCCGAGGTAAACGCTTTTATTTGCTTGCTTGATATATAAGGAGTTTTTGGTTTTTCATTTTTTGTATTGATAATTCAATACAAAAAATGAAAATAAAAACTGAAAACCAAAAACCACAACTTATCATGCGAGCCCTAAGTGTTTATGTCTTAGAAACAAATATTATAGTAGCGTATGACTGTTCGCATGAAAAAGTGTTTCTTTGTGTGTTTGCTATATATATGTAGACATCAGACACAGATGACATGATTGTGGAAAAGATGAAATCCTCTAGAAGAGCAATACCAACCACAAGGGATACAAAACCTACAAATGACGATGCCGTTGGTATGTATTAATTGATTTTTTCCTATTTTTCCTTAATTGTGTATCCCATTCCCAGTAACAATCTCATATGCAAGGGCTGTGCCAGGATTTGATCTCACTGATGGCACACACTTGCATGGAGTCCCGTATGTTTTTGAAAGAAATTTTTTAATTTTGGATTTCTATGGTTTTAGAAATTGTGTGATTGTTCCCTGAGTTTCACATATCACTGATGGGTTGATGGTTGAAACATAATTATTCAATGACAAACTAATCTCTCCATAACTCTTTCAAAAATAAAATAAGAATGTGTCCATATGCTTAATTTCTTATTCTTTTTAAAATTAGTTTCACTTATAGTACTACGAATCCTTAACATGTGGAAAAGGAATATTTAGAAGGCCTTAAATATTAGGGGCTAATTGAGGAATTAAGATGCTTTTTTCGGTGAAAATCTGACAAAAAAATTTAAGGACCGAAGTAGGATTTTTGAGTTAGAAATTAAGGGTAAATTGAAAACTTTAGGAGGAACACAGATGCAAACATTATAAAATCGATAGTGTTAAAAACCAAATTTAAAACATTGATGGGACACGTGCCTCTGCCCCTGCTCATATGACAAGTGAAAAAGAAAAAAAAAAACAACAAAATAGCTGTTGTCAAATTTAATGTATTTTAGCCTTTGTTGGTTGTTATGTTTGATGTATTGTACACCATGCAGCCATTTCAAGATCGCTAAGAGATGGTCCACCAGCTCATTTCACTTTTAAAGTAGAAAATTTCTCACAATTGTCAAAAACATGTCTCCAGAAATTGGAATCAGATATTTTTGAAGCTGGGGGTTTCAAATGGTGAGATTGGATCTTGCATTCCAACCATATCATATTTTCATCCTAGATTTTATATATATATATATATATATGAAAAACTCAAAGATTCTCTAAAGAGGGCCACCTCTCTTTATTAAAGAGAGGACCTCTGTTTTGGCCGTTGGATTGTGTTTAAAAACTGTGAAATGACAAAACTGCCATTAATGAAAACATGATCCTACGGTCAAAACAGAGGTCCTCTCTTTAATAAAGAGAGGGCGCCCTCTTTAGAGCCTGACTGATAAAAAACTTGTTTGTGTAAGTAGTTATTTGGTTTATTGTTTCTTTCACAGGAGATTGGCACTCTATCCAGAGGGAAATACAAAGAGAAATGGGAATGATCATATCTCACTTTATTTAGTAGGTGCTAGTATAGATGACGTCCCTTGTGGTTGCGACATTTATGTCAGCTTTAAATTATTTATTTTCGATCATATCAATGACAAGTTCTTAACCATCCAAGGTAACTTCTTAACCTATTTTTGATTGATTTTTTCCATTCCTTAGAACTGTGAATACATTTTTTACTTACCAATATAGGAACTGCTGACTTACTTAGATATAAACATATGGATTAAAATTGAACAAGTGCTACCCTACTACCTTAATGTGCTAGAGGCCCCTGTATAAATATTTATGTACTGAAATTATACGAAAATGTAATATTGCATATAAATACAACTGTGCAGACGGAAAACTAAGACGTTTCAACAACATGAAGACTGAATGGGGATTTGACCAGTTACTTCCTCTAAGTACTTTCAATGATGCGTCTAATGGCTACATTGATATGAATTCTTGCATATTTGGAGCTGAGGTTTTTGTTCATAAGTACAGCGGTAGAGCAGAGTGTGTATCAATGGTGGAACCTAAAAACAATACTTACACTTGGACTTTTGGAAAATTTTCAGCATTATTTGATAAAGCCCACTATTCTGATGTGTTCAACATTGGAGGGCGCAAGTGGTACAACTTTTCGGTTTATGCAGTTCAAAGCTGTAATTTTAGGGCCCGCATAGAAACATTTCTATTTTTTAGTTTTCTAAATTCTGAAAACGAAGAAGTACTTTGTTTTTCTAATTGATAAATGCGAAAACTGAAAACCAATTTTGCTTGTTTTATTTTTATCCCCATTTTAATTGTAGTTTCTAAGAAAGGAAAAAACAGAAATGATTAGCTAACACGTTTTGGTTTTTGTTTTCCAAAAAAGAAAAGAAAGAAAATCAGAAACGATAACCAAACACGTTTTCAGTTTTTGGTGTCAAACAAAATAGAAAACTGCAACATTACCATACGGGCCCTTAGTAAATTGAATTTCTAGCTTATATATGCTTTTATCGTGCCTTTTGTTATGAGTCCAGGAAGTTAAGTCTCTATCAGAAGGGAGAAGCGGGAAAAAAGTTATCGCTCTATTTGGAAGTAGTTGATTGGGTATCTAAAGATCCTGCCCAAAGATTCTACGCTGAATACATACTACGGGTGAGAAAGGAGAAGCCAAATGACCATGTAGAAATGCGATGTGAGTCTTTCTGTATCCCAAGTTAAACCTTTTAGATGCACCTCCAATACAAATTGTTCTTGTTTTTTCCCTAAAAATTGTCACTTTTTTTTTTTCATTATTAGTTGTAATTTCTTAAGATCTGTTTAATAAAACTGAATATTAGGTACTAAAAATTAAGTGCTGAATTTTAAGTACTGAAAATTTTAAGTGGTTAAATTTATAATACTAAAAACAGTACTTCGAGTATCGAAAGAGCTAGACTGCTTTCAGTGAATATTTTCCAATAGAATTTTTTTACTTAATTTTTTTTTTTTGACTGCTTTTTCAATTAAGTAGTATTATTTTATCTTTTTTTTTGCTAAGAAGTATTACATTAGTTTGTTTTTTGTTTGTGTTATCAAAGGTGCCCTCGGTTTGTTTTTGTTTTTGTTTTTGTTTGTACCAGAATTTTAATTGCATATTTTTCCTGCAGATCAAGGTTGGTTTTGTGCCTCCAGTAAGAGTTTCGGTTATCCAATCTCGTCAATGACTTCAGTCACGACACGCAAAGGTCTAAACGATATTATAATTGTGGAAGCAGAAATTAAGGTCATGGGGGTAGTTAAGAGTTTCGAATAATTAATGGGTGATTATAATAGAAATAGATCTTTTGAATAAGAATAGTTACATAATTGAACTAAGGGTACTACTTCAGACTTTTTAAGTTTCAACTTTAAAACCATTTGATCAGTTGTGATCTATATTACGTTCACTTTTTTTTTTTTTTTTTGTTCTTTTTAATCTCCATCACATGTTTGTTTGTTCATTTTATTCTAATGTACTAACTGAATATAGTAAGTTCCAGCATGAATTGAGTCCTTCATAAAACCAAAACTGAATGCTATTAATTATGGCTCACGACTTACCAAATGATCACAGTTAAAAATTTAAGTCTCAAGCATGCTAAACTAGTAAAACAATGACATCTTGAACTTCAATACATAAAGGAGAGAGAGAGAGAGAGAGAAAAGCTGATCGTGGGGTAGACACACTAAGGGTGAAAACGGTTCGGTTCGGTGTGATTTTAATCAAATTGATCGGTTTTCGTTCGGTTTGGTTTGGTTAAGTTCGATTCGATTTAGTGTAAATTTTCGGTTCGATTCGATGGTTACGCTGTATGAAGTTTTTTAAAACCAAACCGATCCGATCGATTTGGTTAGTCTAGTCGGTTTTGTTACACCCGTACCAACACACTACAAATTTTTTTTTTTTTATAATGTAGCCAAGAGTTGTATAATTACAATATTGCCCTCACTAAAACAAAATCAGAACTGTCACACTCCCTCTTAAGCTGGAGCGTAGAGGCCAAATATGCCCAACTTGGAGCATAGATCCTTGAAGGTGGATTGGGCCAAAGACTTGGTAAAATTGTTAGCTAGTTGATCTTCCGACCGGACATAAGGTGTGATAATTTGCTTTTGCATGAGAAGATCTCGAATGAAGTGACAATCAACCTATATGTGTTTAGTCCGTTCATGAAACACAATATTATTAGCAATGAAAATAGATGCCTGGTTATGAGAAAACATCGACATAAGAGATGGAACATCAAGGCTTCAGTTGGGGGTACAAAACAATTTTCACCCCTGTAGCTTAGGTCCAGTTTCATTTTAGTCCCTAAAGTTTTATTTATCTCAAATCCAGCCTTAATCTTTTAAAAGTGAGTCAATTCAATCCTCTGGCCTAAAGGATTATTAAAATTAGAACCAAAATAGTATAATATTTGGTTTAGGCTCCCCAAAAGTTTTTCAAATTTTTTTTTTAACACTTTCTCTTTTTCTTTTATTAGATTTTTATTTTTCCACCAACTAGCATCTTTATGGTATCAAAGCATGTTCCTTACCTGATTACCTATTAGGTTTATGGAAGAAGTAATCTTATTATATTATTATAATATGGAAGCCTCAAAATGCCACATGTCAAACTAATGGGCAACCAAGACAAATGTATATTGAGGCTTCCCAAATTTATTCTATACATTTTATTTATTCTTAATTTCACCGTTAATTAGGCACGTTATACATTTTCTCTCCTTATCAATAATAATACCACTCAATTCAATTTTCAATTCATCCTTAAAAATTTCTCCCGTGCATTGCACGGGTAGGAAAGCTAGTGTCTAATAATTTAAAAACTTGAACGTCATTACACATCATAATAGAAAAAAAAAATAATAATAAAAACACATTAATAAAAATGCTAAAAGAACTTAGGTTAGCAATCCTAGCTTATTAATAGATTTTATTGAGGAGTAATGATTGGTGCACATAAAATGTGCACATAAAGTGTGAACATAAAGATCTGGGTCTTTCATTTTGGTGGATCCCATGTGTGCAGTCATGGACCCCACCAGAATGAATGGCTAAGATTTTTATGTGCACACTTTATGTGCACATTGCATTACCCTTTATTGAGTGGTATTACTGAAAATTTTAAGCTATTTATTTGTAATACTGAAATTAGTGTTTCATGTAATTAAATAGACTGTATTCAATTATTATTTTGAGTAAAAAAATTTACTTAAAGTTTTCAGTAGTTTTTAAATCGATTTTTCTGTTAAGTGGTATATTATAAAATGAAAAGAATAAGTGCTGAAAATAAAAAAAATTTAACACTTAATTAAATTATTAAGCACACCCTAAGTGTCATGACGAGTCCACTACGACGAATAATAAGAAAAATTCTCACTTGTATTTGGGCACTCTACTGATAATTGTAATTAAGTTTTGAATTTATTTTAAATCAATTCCAATCGAAGACAATAGTTAATAGATATAACGATTGAATACCTTAACTTGTTTTTGTTGTTCTTAATTAAAGTTGATTACCTCAATTGAAATTGATATAAATGAAGAACCTCAACTGATGTAACTTATAATAAAGGACCAAAAAAATGATATTCTGATAAAAATAACAGGGCATCCAAGTGTATTTGACCCAACTTTTTTTTTTCTTGAACATTGTTTTTTTTTTTTTTTTCGGTTGCTAGAAAAATAATGCCTCAACCAGATATCATATTATCACCAATTGAGACATAATTCAAGTGGCAAAAAGCTTGACAATCAAGTTCCTTACAAGGTCTTGTTTGAAGTTCGAACATTCCCTCTCCGTGTCATGAAAAAAGAGAGAGAGTAAAATGTATTTTGCACCCTCAAACTATACTCAGTTTTGCACTTTGATCCCTAAATAATTTTTTTACATTTTGGTCCTTCAACTAACATTTTGTGGCAGTTTGCCCCCTCCGTCACTTTTAGCCATTAAAAAGTGACGGAAAATGTTATTTTAATTACATATACAACCCCTGTAAATAGACCTTTTCACTTTGTTCCCTGTTTTATTTGTTGGTCAAACAAAAGGGAGTTTTATTAGACATGAAAAAAAATCATGAGGTACAACACACTTCATAAGTAGTAGAGCTCAATAAAAGACATAAATCTATCAATGAGCTCAAAAGTACCCCTTTGTGGACTGTTTGGCAACTTATTTTTCTTATATAATTAAATAACCAAAAAAATGCCCAATGTAGCTTTTGGCCAATTGCAATTGCAAAGGCTATTTTGCTAAATATTTAATTATAGCTTTTGGAGTTTCAAAAGTTTTGAAAAAATGACAATTATTGCCAAACATGTATTAACAGTTAAAAGTTACGGAGGGGGCAAACATGTATGGAGCAATGCAGTCTACTACTTTAAAAACTGGAAGAACCTGTTTTGTCCAATTAACGAATCCAGTCAACCCCTTTCTAAATCAGTTGTCTATTTTACTAAACCAGTCAATTGTTTCTTAAACCAGTCGATTATTTTCCAATCTGCAAGAGTTCTGCAAAAAACCCTGTTCTAAATGCTACCAATATACAAACAAAACCAGTTAACACATACAAACTCATTCTCATTTAACTCCAACTGTACTACCAACATGCCCATAACATCTTGAAAGATTATAAAAAGATTAAAATTAGTTATTACATGATTTGAGAATATACTACTCGGTCTCAATTCCCAAAACATAACCACCACGCACGCACGAATACAATGATCGAACCATTCAAAATCCAAATTACGTGCGGGTTCATAACTTCACTTTAATCCTTTTTATATACTAATTATAATTAATTAATACGTGTTATACCACATTAACCTTCTTACAACATTGTACTTCAATTCTATCACTAATATCCCCAGTACTTTGGATTAAAATGTTAGTAAATTAGTTAAATTTAATAGGCAAAAGCCACCATAGGCAATGTTTGACAACAACTTTAGAGTTCATCAATAATTGAAAGTCCAAAAGCTAAAATAAAATATTTAGCAAAATAGTATGTGCAATTGCAATTGTCGAAAAGCTACATTGGATAAATTTTATCAATCACAGATTTTTGTGATTTTATTATATTAGAAAAAGAAACTGTCAAACATTCTATAAGGGGTATAGTTGATGTTACAGCCCGGTCTCACAATAGCGGAACCGAAGCCCGTGGCATGCCACCGAGGCTAAACCAATTCATTAACGTTTCCAAAAATAGTTTTAAGAACACACACAGCGGAAGAGAAACATAACTCTCATTCTAGTACGTACCGGAGTCAACCGAAAATACACTTGTCGCCCGGAGGCTTCAAAATTTGATCCGACTAATTTTCCCTTAAAAGGGTCCCAAAAGAAGTTTAAGTTTGTAATTAGAACTTGTGAAAAGGTTTGGAAGTAGGAAAACAAACAACCTGGTAGGGGGCATCCCGATCGGTTGAACGCCCCTCTCGACTGGTCGAAAGGCCCATCGACCAAGTGCCTTTCCTGAAGTTTCAAGCAAAGGGGCATTCGACCGGTCGAATGGGTCCCTTCGACCGGTCGAAAGTCCTTTGACAGCAATTCCACTTGTTTTTGTCCAACTTTTGACGCAACAAAAAGTGCCCTATCCAATTCCATTTATTCCGAAACTTTATGAAATTTATTTAAACATATAAATCAACATGTCACGTGAAGGAAAACGTTTACTGAACACATTGACGCGTTTGGCACAAATCTCAATAGTACACCAAGTCTTGCATAAACATGAACTATCGACTCCTTTACGTACTTAGTCTCAAGCTCATGAGTTCTTTCACAACTCCAACATGTGAAAAGACATACACGGTATTTTTTAACAGTTCAAAACATATCCAGGGCTTCTATTCCCGAAATTCTATTACAGGATTATCATCCGATTCTATCACAAGTTCCTTAATCAAAATAAATGAAATAAACGATTCAATTACAAAACTACGAGATAAATATCTATATGTCGCCTTCTAAGTGAACTCCCGATATCTCGTGATCACTTCCCCCGATTCATCGCCGGCATTTACACCTGAAATGGTTTTTTGAATAACCACTCATATTCGATTAGTTTAAGCTAAGGCTTAGTGAATAAAGCAACAAATGTACATGAATGATAAGCATGCTCGCATTCACATCTCTACATTTCATACTAGTCTCCGGAGTCTCACGTGTACGTTCCATACTCCCATTTTACGACTCCTCGCCAATAAGTCTATGCGAAAGGGTAAGACCCACGATTCTTTTCTTCAGTCGTGCGACCTTAATGCCTATATCGGCTCCATAAGATGGCTTAGTAACCACATGCTCCTTTGACCCAAATAAGCAACTCAACATGCTCAAATACATATCACCATGCTCTCGGTAAACAAAACATTTCACCATGCTATTGGGCCTACTTATCAATATAATTGCCCAATACGAACTACACAATATATCTCTATGAATTAACACATGCTATTCACACAAAACATGAATACATGTCAAGAAATCAATTCAAAACATAGTTGAATCACTCACCTCCGAATAAGGCTCCTATAAATCGATCCAAAGAAAACCTGTGTACAAAGAACGTGTAGAAGTCCGTCTAGTACAATTCCTATCGATCAGAATCCAATTATCAACTTTTATGAAAAATTCTAGAAAATAACTTTTTGAAAAACTTAACCAAACATGCTCTAATAGATATCAAAACGAAGCTCTTACCTCGGGGAGCTCGAATATGAAGTCTAGAAGAAA
Source organism: Hydrangea macrophylla (assembly GCA_033977485.1). Taxonomy (NCBI): domain Eukaryota; kingdom Viridiplantae; phylum Streptophyta; class Magnoliopsida; order Cornales; family Hydrangeaceae; genus Hydrangea; species Hydrangea macrophylla. The sequence continues at coordinate 93,205,129 of CM066992.1, forward strand.
TCAGACGGGTAGAAGGTCATCGTTTTGCATCAGAAAGCTCTAAGCTCCTAAATCTCCCTTTAGCCTCCTTCTTGAGTTTTAGGTTAAGAGTTTAGAAAAATCTAAAGTCATCTTTATCTATATATAGGCAATACTTTCAGAAATCGTGTTTGCCTCCCCGCAAGTTTTCAAAACTCTTAATCAGTCTCCGAAACTTTCTACACAGCTAATTCATAGCTTCACAAGTGAAACCTCAAAATTATAAAAGTTTCTAACTAAGTTCCGTTTGGTTGCTAAAACGAAAATTTCTACATGACGTTTTCGAAGTTGCTAATTAGCCTACCAAATTAATCACGTGTTAATTCGTACTCACCAGGATACTTAAACTAGAGAAATGATAGGCACACATTCCAAACCACACTTCAAACCACACTCTTGCTTTAAATGCATGTACCATGTGCTGTGTAAGTGATGCACATGAAAGTGTGAAAAATTCAAACAGCACAAGGTACATGCATTTAAAGCAAGAGGTGTGGTTTGGGATGTGGTTTAGGATGTGTGCCTATCATTTCTCCTTAAACTAACAACAGAAATAAATTCTAAACCAGAAATAATACAGATAGTGAAATACACAAGTAAACATTTATTTTCAGATAAACATGTAAGATATTCCACAGTGACCGTCTCATACTCGGAGAGACGTCACAACAACAAATACTCATCAACACAGTCTCAAAGGGTTCTTTAAAACAGACACCCAAATCAACTCGTGAGTCAAACTCACTCAAACATGTATCATAGGACACACCACATCACATTATTATGCATGTCAATGTAATGAAAAGCAATAACACAATTACGGGTGTTATAGTTGAGCTCATTGATGGGTTTATGTCTTAATTGAGCTCTGCTACTTGCATTAGTATGTTGGACATTCTCATTGTTTTTTCATGTTTAATAAAAAAGTACTCCTATACCGCATCTAAATTCACACACAATTCCACACCCAATACATCCTGGCCCTTGATTCCGGTGGGTCTTGTGTGGGACCCACATGAGGCCCACTACAACCAAGATCCAGGGTTGTTGGGTGTGGAATTGTGTGAAGATTTAGGTGTGGGTGTAGCATTTTTGTTAATAAAACTCCCTTTTGATTGATCAAATTATAATATAAGGAATAAAGTGAAAAATGTCTAACTACATGGTGCATTTATGTAATTAATCCTTATTCCTAAAAATCGAAAAATTGGTTTTTTTTTTTCCTGCCAGACTGTCACTTTTAACGCCTAAAAGTGACGAAAGGGGAAAAAGTACCACAAAACGTTAGTTGAGGGACCAGAATGTTTAAAAAAAAAATTTATTTAGGGACTAAAGTGTTTAACGTGGTGTAGTTGAAAGGTATAAAATGCATTTTTTCCTAATTTAAATCAAATGTTTGGCATAGATACACATAAGTGTAGATAGAATTTAAGTCATGATTGGGTCACTAATCACTTGCGCAAATAAAATTCACTAATATATATATATATATATATGAGGGACCAGAATGTTTAAAAAAAATTTTTATTTAGGGACTAAAGTGTTTAACGTGGTGTAGTTGAAAGGTATAAAATGCATTTTTCCCTAATTTTAATCAAATGTTTGGCATAGATACACATAAGTGTAGATAGAATTTAAGTCATGATTGGGTCACTAATCACTTGCGCAAATAAAATTCACTAATATATATATATATATATATGTTTTTTTTTAATCGAAAACAGAGCAATAACATTACGAGAAAGTGAAATCAAACATCACAAATTGTTCGGACTTGGTAGGAATACTACTCAATCCAGACTCTCAGACATTTCACTAATAGTATATCTATTTCTTGGTGATACTGTGAGGTACCATTAATTTCATTGTAACCGCACAATTTTGTTTGTGAAAGTTACGAGTGGCAATAGCATTACCGATTTCGCCTATCTAGTGTTACGACTTACGAGTGACCGAGGACTCTATGCTAGAAATTAGAGTGCTCGTATATATGTGTGTATATATATCGTTAGGCTCTAAATTCTCTTTACAGAATTTTTGTATATATATATATTTCTTTTGCTGATAGTCAAAGCACTAGGCGCCACACACACACTACAAACAGTCAGGGGGCCATGGGCCCACTTCAAAAGGACTTCCTCTCATAGACGGCTGAAGGGAATTAACCCCGCCCAATTCCCCGGGAGGGGAATCCACAACGGACTCCCCCGTGAGAAGTGTTGTGTGTGTATATATGTATGATTTTCAATCGTAATACATTATCCACACGTAATGCTGATGATCAAGCAGATTAACGTCAAACTAACAATTTTGAATAGTACTGGAGTTTTATATACTCCATTATTAATTCTTTACTCTATGTGAAGCAGAGCATCAATGGGCAAGACTAGGATTATTTATATATATATATATATAACATTATACGATCGATAACTGTTGTTTAAGAAAGGATTATGCCATTTAAGATTGGAAGGTATGATGATCATAACAATTTTATAATCATAAATCGGAATTAGTCGAAAAATATAATAACAACTTGACACGGTCCATCAATCCACACCTAATATATATATCATTGGTTTATTTAATTTCAAGTTCTTATGTTTGATATGAAAACTCATAACCTCAAAAAGGGGTTTATGTTCCGAAACAAGGTAAGTCTTGTCTCCAAAGGCTAGTTTGTAATGTCTTCAAATCCCTATAATGTAATGAATAACAGCCTAGCAATGCTAGTTTCACAATTCTCATTTACCAGTTTTTATTTCTGAGGCAGTCATGATAACTTACTCTAAATACAGTAAATAATTCAGCCTTAACAGATTATTTTCTATAATGTGGTATGGTTGTATAGATGACTGTAAAAATATAGAGTTGTGATGATGACTGGCAATAATTTGCTGAATTTTTTTGGAAAAAATGTGAATCAAAATTTGTGTGTAAAAAGAGCTCAAATCAGATCTAATGAATTACTGTAAAACTTTTGTTGGTTATTCTTGTTTGATATTTTCAATACCTTGCAGCAATTTCAAGATGTTTAAGATATGTTTCACCATCTCATTTCACCTTTAAAGTTGAATCTTTCTCAATATTGTCAAAGACAAGTCTTGAGAAATTGGAAATCAGATATTTTTGCAGATATTATTGTACCATAGCATCTCTTTAACCATGTTGCTTTATGTTTCAAAATACTGATAAGTATACTAATTAAAAAAAAAAATTTGGTTTTCTATTCATTGTAGGAGATTGTCTCTCTCTATCCAAAGGGAAACACAAAAGGAAATGGGAACCATCATATCTCACTTTACCTAGTAATTGTTGATACGAACGATCTCCCTCTTGGTTGGGAAGTATTTGTCAGCTTTAAATTATTTTTCTTTGATCATATCAATAAAAGTTCTTAACCGCCCAAGGTAACTCATTGATAACACATTAATGATTCAATTCTTCCGCGGGAATGTGTATGTGCATCAATATATACGTAGCATATAATGTTTATATTCTTTTATATGCACATGTGTGGAGAAAACATGGTTTCGGTGAATGAATATGCATAAATACCTGTATGAATGTATGCAGATGTTGGTGAAGAATTAAGGCACTTCAGCAACATTAAGACAGAATGGGGTTTTGATCAGTTACTTCCTCTAAGTACTTTCAACGATACATCTAATCGCTACCTCAATGTGGATTGTTGTATATTTGGAGCCGAGGTTTTTGTTCATAAATTCACGGGCCGAACAGAGTGTGTATCAATGGTGGAACCTAAAGGAGAGACGTACACTTGGGTGATCGATAAGTTTTCAACATTATTAGACAAAGAATATGCATGCTCTGATGTGTTTACCATTGGAGGGCACAAGTGGTATTACTTTCTTTTCACTTTTGCAGTTTAGAGTTACAATTTTAGAAGATTGAATTTATTATGCTTATTTTTTGAATTTCTATGCGTTCAGGAGGTTAGTGCTCTATCCGCAAGGGTACAGGAAGGAAGATAAGTTTCTCTCTCTCTCTCTCTCTCTCTCTCTCTCTCTCTCTCTCTCTCTCTCTCTCTCGTTGCAGAGAGCTGAATCTTCTGTCCAAGGAGTGTACGCAGAATACAAGCTACGCATCAGGGACCAAACTACAAATGGTCATGCTGAGATGGAATGTGAACTTTTCTTGTATTCTAAGCACTTTAACTCCAATACATTGCATTTTGCACCTTTAAGTTATACAACAATTTATTCCATATATGATGTAATATGTATTATTTAACTTCTCAAAATTCTATGGTACATTCCAGTGGTTTAGGATGTATGATACATCCTAGTGATTTTGGTGCTAAAATGTTGTACATGTGTACTAAAATGGTGTCACATTCACAAATAATGATTTTTTTCAAAAGCAAAATGTGTTTTTTTTTTTGCCTTTCAAAAATGGAGTGATTTTCAAATTTACAACATTCTGCCAACAAGGTGATGCCAAAATGTTGTATATTAGGATGTATGATTATATGACATGTATCATAGAAGTTCCTTTAATTTTTGTTGGGCATGAAAGTGAAAAATCCAATCATTCCTAATGCACATATGTGCAATAGAGCAAAGGCTGGCCAAAGCCTGGTTCTGCCACATTACACATTTGTGTATTGGGGGTAGTGAATTGCAAACTACAAATGGTGCATCCGCGCACTTTCACTTTCAGTTTTGGGGGTTGATAAAGCTGATTGGGGGGGCGCAAACACAGTCCAAACAGTCTTTTACGGTTTTACCCTCTGTGATTTATTTTTGACGAAACGAAATCTTGTTGCTCTTTTTTTCCCTCTATTCTTTATTTGTTTTCTCTACTTCTGAAATTACTGCTTGGTTTTAACAAACTTCACTTGCATATTTTCTCTTGCAGGCCAATTTTGGTTTTACAATTCTACTGCGGCAAATTGTTTTTTAAAGTTCTTGTCAATGAGTAGTTTAAATGACCCACAAAAGAGTTACAAATTGAAGGATATTGTGATCGTGGAACTAGAACTTAAGGTAAGGTGCTAGTTAAGAATTTCTCAGGGAAATGATGGATGGTGCATATTGTTGGCCCAAATATGGAAACCTTAGAGGGGGGTGAATAAGGTTTAGCGGAAATTAACCTTTTTAAAACTTGATTGCAAATTAAACACAATTACAAACAATAATGTAAAGAGATAAGGGAAGAGAAACTTGCAAACCGAGTTTTTCAAGTGGTTCGGCAATCGCACCCCGCGGCCTACGTCCACCCCTCAAGAACACCTCTTGAGGATTCCTTTAATCCTGGAGCACTTACGGGTGTGCACCAAACCGTTACAAGAGCCTTCAATCTCTCCCAAAGAAGAAAAGGCCTACGTCCACCCCTCAAGAACACCTCTTGAGGATTCCTTTAATCCTGGAGCACTTACGGGTGTGCACCAAACCGTTACAAGAGCCTTCAATCTCTCCCAAAGAAGAAAACCTCTTCTTTGCAATCAAGGGTTACTAACCCTCACTCTTTACAAATTGTTTGGGTACAAATTGAGCTCTCTCTCTCTAGAGTGGATAATACAAATTAAAGCTCACACAATAACTCCTTGTTGAGTAGATGATACAAATAAAAGCTCACTACAATTTACTCTCTCAACAATTACAATTAAAATCTAGAGCAATTGATTTTTCACTCAAACTAGGGCTCAAATGGGAATGATGATTAAACAAGATGTTTGAATGATTTGGTTGATGTTTCTACATGTTTATGATCCTTAAAAACATCTCTATATATAGCTTTTTAAAGATTATAGCCGTTGGAAGTGATTGGGTATGTTTAAAGCAACATTTGGAGAGTTAGAAAACTAGCCGTTAGTGTATACAGCACAGTCCAGTCGACTGGATCGAGGGTTTAGTCGATAGGGAAGTTTAGAGCAGTGAATAGGCCATTTTAGGGCTGTCCAGTCGACTGAAAAGTTCACCCAGTCGACTGATTTCATAAACCAGTCGACTGGACCCTTAAAAAATCAGTCGACTGATTTTAAGCAGATTTTGGCAGACTGACACCTCTTTACTAAAACGGCCATAACTCCCTCTACAAAACTCGTATTCGCGATCCGTTTGAAGATTCGGAAACTAGATTCAAATACCTTTCCAACCATATAAAACTCAAGATCTAATTCCTTACCAATTGGATCAGGTTTTCATTTAAAGTTGACCTATCTGCGCAAAGGTACTTTCTTTTGACTTAGCCACTTGAAAGCTTTTGTGAAATGAATTTAAATGAGTGGTCTAAGTATGTTTAGGTCCTTGAAAGTATTTTAAAGTGTGAGTGAAAGGATCCTAAAGTCCAATTAAAGTTACTTGAGCCCCTATGAGTGATTGATCAAAATGCTTACACGTAAATCCTAATCTTCAACCAAGGATGAAAAAATCTTCAAGTCTTCAAGCTTGATCCTTGTTGAGCTCCCACACTCTTGGACTTCACCACATGCTATCTCATGATCTCAAATAAAGTTAAAACATTTAAGTACATGAATCAAGAGATTAACGTAATGAAAATGACATGATAATTTATTGAAATATAACCAATGAAAGTATGCAATTATCACTAGATTTGTCATCATCAAAACAAAACAAAAATAATGCCTTAAATAAATTCAAGGCTAACACATATTATAGTTTTAAGATGCACAAAGTTGGTATTCTTCAGTCCCAATACTGTGATTCCATTTTTCGAATACACACATGACTACTTCAGTTGTTCAGAGTTTTAAATGTGCACTAAGACCGTCTGATCAATCTGGGAACCGAACGGAGCCTAAACAATTCTTGGAGAACTATAATCTATATATTCAACGATATGCATACAAATTAATTCCAAGTGTTTCAGGAAACTAGAAATTTAAGTGTGTGTATCGTGTATATATATATATATATATTATTTTATAGTGCTGTGTGATCGTTCACGTGAAAATGGGTTTCTCTATGTGTGTTTGTTATTTATAATTTTGTATTGACATGGGGCAAGGATAATAGGATGGTGGAAACGATGAAATCTTCTAGAAGAGCAATTCATACCACGAAGGATACAAAACGTACAAATGACAGTGCAGTTGGTATGTTAATTGATTGTTTCCTCTTTTTCTTGATTGTGTATCACAGGCACTCGTTATGTTCACTGTAGAACAATCTCATATAACAAGTGAGATAAACAAAATAGCTCGAATCAAATGTAATGTATTTTAGCCTTTGTTGGTTACTTGGCTGTTATGTTTGATGTAGTGTATACCTTGCAGCAATTTCAAGATCGTTAAGAGATGATCCACCAGCTCATTTTACATTTATAAAGTAGAATCATTCTCATTATGGTCAAAAACAGGTCTTGCGTAATTGGAATCAGATGTTTTTGAAGCTAGGGGCTACAAATGGTGGGATTGGATCTTGTAGTCATGTGATATAATATTTTCAGCTTCTTTTTTTTTCAATCTTTTGAAAAACTCGTTAGTGTACTAATTATATGGTTTATTGTTTTTTCCTTAGGAAACTGGCTCTCTATCCAGAGGGAAATACAGCAAGAAAAGGGAATGGTCATATTTCACTTTATTTAGTAATTGCTGGTATAGAGGACGTCCCTTGTGGTTGCGACATTTATGTCAGTTTTAAATTTTTTGTTTTTGATCACATCAACGACAAGTTCTTAACCATCCATGGTAACTTCTTTACCTATTTTTGGTTGAATTCTTCCATTTCTTAGAACTACGAATACATTCATACTTATACACACACACACACACACACGTGTTTTTGTGTGTGTGTGTGTGTATGTATCTATAGGAACTGCTAACTTACTAGATATATAAACATGTTCGTTTTTTGCCCATTAAAATTGAACACATGCTACCCGACTATCTTGATGTGCTATGATAGCAAGCCCCTTTATATCTATATTCGTAATTATATAGAAACGTAACATTGCATTTAAATGCAAGTGTGCAGACGGAAAACTAAGATGTTTCAGCAACATGAAGACAGAATAGGGATTTGACCAGTTACTTCCTCTCAGTAGTTTCAATGATGTGTCTTGTTAGAATATATAAGAGAGAGGGAGAGAATGAGACAATACAAGATTAAGCATTGTATTGAATGGTGCGATGAAAGCTTACAATGAGTAGCCTTTATATAGGTCAAGAGAGAATCCTAAAAGGGAAAGAAAAGTACCTAGGCTAGTAATACAACTAGTAGTACAATTGGTAGTACAATGAATCTAGACAGTAAATATAGTAAGATACAATAGGTACAAGAATGTAGAAAATGTATTCTAACATTATTCTAACAGCCCCCCTCAAACTCAAGGTGGTAGAATGGAAACCAACTTGAGTTTGGAAACTAAATCCTGAAGATGTCCCGGTGGATGAGCTTTGGTGAATACGTCAGCAGTCTGATCAATGGAGGAGACTGAGTTAAGTCGAATGGTACCACAAGAAATATGATGACGAACAAAATGACAGTCAATCTCAATGTGTTTTGTACGTTCATGAAAGACGTCATTGTGAGCAATTTGAATGGCACTTTGATTGTCACAACTGATGGTTGTAGCAGTTGGATGATTGACCCCCATGTCCTCAAGTAACCAGCGTAGCCAGAGAAGTTCCTGAGTGGTATCAGCAAGGGCACGATATTCAGCTTCTGTACTGGATCGGGCAACAACAGTTTGCTTCTTACTGCGCCAGGAGATGAGAGAGTCACCCAAGAAGAAGCAATACCCAGTGGTGGAACGACGATCAGTAAGATCTCCTGCCCAGTCTGCATTTGAGTAGGCAAATAGCTCAAGAGAGGAGTGAGCAGAGAAGTGGATGCCATGAAATAAGGTCCCTTTGATGTACCTGAGAATGCGGAGAACTGCTGCATAATGAGGAGAACGAGGAGTAGATAGAAATTGGCTTACAATATGGACAGCATAGGAGATATCAGGTCTAGTAACTGTCAGATAAACGAGATTCCCAATAAGCTGACGGTATAGAGTAGGATCATCTAAGGGTATACCATCCATAGGAGTGAGCCTACAGTTAGGCTCGAGAGGAGTGGTATTAGTCTTGCTGTCTGTAAGTCCTGCCCGTGTAAGCAAATCTGAGGCATACTTGGCTTGAGAGAGATAATATCCGTCGGAACTAGAAGTGATCTCAAGGCCTAGAAAATAGTTAAGTTTGCCGAGATCTTTCATTTCAACATGTTGGCTAAGATGGGTTTTGAGATCCAAGATTCCAAATGTATCATCTCCTGTGATAATCATGTCATCCACATAGAGGAGAAGCAGAATAATGCCCCGAACAGTTCTGCGGATGAAAAGAGTTGAATCATACGAGCTGCCTGTGACCCCAAAGCGCTCAACAATGGTGTTGAACTTTGCAAACCAAGCCCGAGGAGCTTGCTTGAGACCATATAAAGCTCGGCGGAGCTTGCAAACTTGATGAGGATGATGATGATAACCAGGAGGAGGACGAATATAAACTTCTTCAGTGAGGTCACCATTGAGGAAGGCATTTTTTACACCCATTTGGAATAAGTCCCAACGGCGAACTACAGCAACTGCAATAAGACTGCGAACAGAGGTGAGACGAGCAACGGGGGAAAATGTTTCCTCATAATCAATCCCATACTCTTGGGTAAAGCCCTTGGCTACTAGGCGGGCTTTGTAGCGATCAATGGATCCATCTGAGTGAGTTTTTATCTTGTAAACCCACTTGCATCCCATAGCATTCTTGCCACTTGGAAAGTCCACCAAATCCCATGTGTGATTTTGTTCAAGTGCCCGCAATTCATCATCCATTGCTTTCTGCCAAAGAGGATTAGAATTGGCCTCATGGTAAGATTGAGGCTCATGGTGAGAGAGAATTGTAGAAAAACAATGGTAATCCCGAAGATGAATTGGAGGAGTTTTTACTCGGTCGCTACGTCGAAGAAGAGGGTCAGGGTCTGATGCAAACCCATCAGATGGAGCATGCAATTCAGTAGAGACTGTGGTGGACAAATCAAATTAAGAGTCTGTAGATGTGGATGTGGGAAGAGGGGCAGGCAAAGATGTTGATTCAGAGTGAGAACTTGTATACAAATCAGATGAAAAGTCTGTAGATGTGGATATGGGTAGAGGGGCAGGAAAAGATGTTGATTCAGAGTGAGAACTTGTATCAGGGGTGTCAGGAAATAGATCTACTGAGGGGTCAGTGAAGTAGAAAGGAGTACTGGTAGGAGATAGATGAAACTGGGATATGGATGAGAACATTTTGTGTTCCCAAAAGACAACATGACGAGACACACGAAGACGTTTAGAGTGAGGGTCCCAACATCGATAGCCTTTGTGTTCAATACCATACCCTAAGAAACAACATAAGCGAGCTCGAGATTCTAGTTTTGTGCGCTCATGTGGCTGTAGTAAGACAAAGCAGGCAGAACCAAAGACTTTAAGGGTAGTATAGTCAGGAGGATGGTTATATAGACGCTCATACGGTGACTGATTTTCAGTAGTGGGAGAAGGGACTAGGTTTATGGTGTAAATGGCAGTGAGGGCAGCCTCTCCCCAAAATTGTTCAGGACATGAAGCAGATGTGAGAAGAGCTCGAATAGTATTAAGAATATGTCGGTGTTTACGCTCGGTTCTTCCATTTTGTTGGGAGGTGCCTGGACAGGAACGATGAGGAAGAGTACCATGCTAGCGAAGAAAATTTAGAACACCTTTTTCTTTATATTCTTGGGCATTATCAGCTCGAAACACTTTGATATTGCAAGAAAATTGAGTTTTGATCATGTTAGCAAAATCAAAGTAAATCTGGGGTAATTTAGATCGATTTTTCATTAGATATAACCAAGTGTATCTTGAAAAATCATCGACAAAGATTACATAGTATCTGGATCCTCCCATTATGACAGTTAGAGAGGGACGCCAAACATCAGAGTGAATAAGATCAAAAGGTGCAGAAGAAACAGAATCACTGTTATTAAATGGTAAAGCGGGTTGTTTGGCAAGTTGACAAGGTAAACAATCAACATTTTTGACTTTAATTGAACCTAACTGACCACTTGACGCTAAGGATTTTAACCGACTTAGCAAAACATGACCTAAACGAGAGTGCCAGATGTGAAAAGGTGAGGCGGACGACACTGAAGCTGCAGTTTGAGTTGGTGAAATGAAGTGAGATGGAATATAGAGATTGTTAAATTCAAATAATCGTCCTATTTTACGACCTGTCCCAAGAGTATGGCCCATTTTTGGATCTTGTACTAGACATCTAGAATTAGAGAAAGAGACGGTAAGTCCGAGTTCACACAATTGGCCAACAGATATGAGATTTAAAGTGAGTTTAGGAATGAGATAAGTGTCGGGGAGAGATGTATGAGTGGTGGAGACTTGCCCTATGTGACTGACGTTCATACGGGAACCATCAGCTGTGTGTATGGATGGTGCATTGAGAGTAGAATGTTTGGTAGAGAATGTAGTGCGATCAGAGGTCATATGGTTACAGCAACCAGAGTCCAAGAACCAAGAAGATGTACCTGGGGCAACAGATAGAGCAGTAGGAGACGTGTTACCAGAATGATCAAGAACTCGTTTGATGATGTCCGCAAGGTGGGAAACAGAGATGGATGAAGGGGTAGATGACTTAGAAGATGATGACCCCTTGGTAGAAATAGCAGTGGATGATGATGAACAATCTCGGGACCGATTATCCTGTGAATATCTAGTAGGATTCACGTTACAATCATTAAGATAGTGCCCTGGTCCACGCTTGTGACAGAAAGTACACACTCTGACAGGACAATGCAATAGAATATGCCCTGGTTTATGACAGTATTTGCAGTAGGGATCTGTGAGAGGCTCCATGATGTGTAACAATAGCCTGAGAGTGGTAGAATTGATCTGTGTGGCAGTGGCCGGGTGGTGATCTGACGGAGGGAGCCTAGATGTGGAAGTGGCAGTCGGGCAATAGAGGCAGCCAGGTGGTGGTGACTAGGCGGCAGAGGTGGTGATCGAGCGGCGAAGGCGGTGATAGCGGCAGAGCCCAAGTTGAGGCGGCGAGGTGACTGGGAGGAGGATGTCGGGCAGGATAGATGTGGATGGTGGTAGCCTGGTAGCAGAGGTGTCCGGGCTGAGGTGACACGATTACGAACTTGAGGCAACTACAAGAAGGATTTCTGATGTGGAGGATCTACTATTGTGGCAACCACAGAGCATACTTTCCTTTTAAGAGGTCACTGGAAAGAGGAAGAGGCCACCAGGAGCTTATAGCTTTGATACCATGTTAGAATATATAAGAGAGAGGGAGAGAATGAGACAATACAAGATTGAGTATTGTATCAAATGGTGTGATGAAAGCTTACAATGAGTAGCCTTTATATAGGTCAAGAGAGAATCCTAAAAGGGAAAGAAAAGTACCTAGGCTAGTAGTACAACTAGTAGTACAATTGGTAATACAATGTATCTAAACAGTAAGTATAATAAGATACAAAAGGTACAAGAATGTAGACAATATATTCTAACATTATTCTAACATGTCTAATGGTTACATTGATATGGATTCTTGCATATTTGGAGCTGAGGTTTTTGTTCATACATACACCAGCAGAACAGACTGTGTAGCAATGATTGAGCCTAAAAACAATACTTACACTTGGACTATTGAAAAGTTTTCAACATTATTGGATGAGAAATATAATTCTGATGTATTCACCATTGGAGGCAGCAAGTGGTACCACTTACTTTTCACCTAATGCCATTCAAAGTTGTAATTTATGGCCCGAACCATTTCAGTTTTCTAGATTCTGAAAACAGAGACTATTTGTTGGATTATTTTAATAAATATTTATACACTTATATGGTATATGTATATGCGTATGTATTTTTTATGGTTCTAACACTATGTTCAGAATTGCTCTAAAAGGACAAAATGTCTTTATATGCTTTAAAGGGAAAAATGACTACAGGCCTTAACGGTATGATCAGTTTTGGAAAAGTCATTTACAATATCAGTTTTATATCCAACGAATACAACATTTACTTGGACTTTTGAATGTGTTGTCCGTTGGATAATAACTATGATCCTTATAGATTTATAGAGCCTTTAAAAGCAAAGTATAGCTTCCTATGTATATATATATAGATATATATATACGTCGTGTGCAGAATCACTCCTCTTGTTAATTTATTTATTTTTTGTCTTCCTCTCATTTCTTGGAGATTCCATTAGTCTAGCAGCTTTAAAAAAGAAGTATATACTATTTTTTCACTTTACATATAAGTCTTGTTTTGGGTAAAGGAAAGCACTAAAGGGCAAGCTTCTTGCCTAGTCAAGTTGTGCAGACTTGATAGGCATACGGCAAGGGTGGCCGGGCTGTTGTATCCCGGAGACGGCGTGCTAATTTCCTACTGCACCGGTTTAATTCCGTAGAGGGCGCGTATCGTCTCAAGAGAGCGAACCGCGCCTCATCTTGGTCACCCTCTTTTCAACTTTATTGGTGGAATTGTAATTATTCTTATTGTATTCTCTAACACTATTTTTTTTTAATCTATTTATTTATAAATTCGAAAACTGAATACTGAGAACCATTTTGTTTTGTTTTTTCATGCCCATCAAAGGCAAAAAAGAAAATGGAAATGAGTAACAAACACATTTTTTGTTTTTGTTTTCAAAAAAATAAAACCGGAAACGATTACCAAACACGTTTTCAGTTTTAGTTTTCAAAAATTTAAAACTAAAACAGAAACCACAATGTTCCCGAACAGGCCCTTGGTAAATTGGATTTCTAGTTTATGCTTTAATTGTGGCTTTTGTTATGAGTTCAGGATGTTATTGCTCTATCCGAGAGGACATATGCAGAAAGAGTTTGTCTCTCTCTTTTTAGAGAGAGTAGATTGGGAATTTGGAACTCCTGCCCCAAGATTGTACGTGGAATACAAGCTGCGGATACGGGACCAAAACGCCAATGATCACATCGAGTCTAAAGGTGAGCCTTTTTGTCTTCTAATCCAAACTTATGTACTCATATCGCCACTAAAAAATGTATTATTTTTCCCTAATAATTGTCATTCCTCTTCTCCTTTTTTTTTTCTCCTCTCTTTTCTTTATTTGGTGTACTTGTTAAATTTGTTTCAGTTATACTAAATGTTTACTTGCATATTTTTTTCCTTGCAGGTCAAAATTGGTATTGTGCCTTGGATAAGAATTGTGGTTTTCCAAAGTTCTTGTTGTTGAATAGTTTAAATGACCCAGCCAAGAGTTACAAAGTGAAGGATAATGTGATTGTGGAAGCAGAAATTAAGGTCATGGGGTTAGTTAAGAATTTCTGTTGAAAAAATGGTGTTTATTTTAGATTTTTCGAATACTCTGCTTTGATCCCAATTTTGATTGCATAGTTGAACTAGGGTACTGTTTCAGACTTTTTAAGTTTCTACTAAGACCATTTGATCAGCTGTGAGCTATATATTACGCCCTTTTTCGCTACAAACCATATGCAATACGTCAATTTATCTATTACGTTACATTTATTTAAAATTCGTAGATCCAATGTGAAAATACAATACAATAGAATAGATTGTTCACGCTTTTCTCTCAACAAAGTACAAACCACATGGTGTATTGCTTGGCTAGTGTATGTATTTTGGTTTGTAATGTTTGAAACTAAATTGTCATTTGGAGATTACATTGACAAAGTTATGGTAGTTGTGTATGTTATCACAACAATATTATTACCTTCTTAACTGCTAAATTGTCAAAGTACTTATTTTTCAGCTAAGGGGTACTTTTGGAATGTATTATTTTTGTCCAACCTTGTACTACATTGTACCAATTCTATGTACCAAACACGGATAAAAACAATACGTTGGGCGGTTTTATCCTATGATTACTTATCCAGGGACTAACCATAGCTTGCAAAATAACCCTTTTTCACGACAAACAAATATGGATTGATTAAACTTGTATAATACTTTTTGAACCAAATTTCGTGGTCTAGTTCCAAAGCTAAGAGTACATTTGCACTCTCAATACCTTGAAGAATCCACGTTCTCACCATGTTTTCAGCCTTACTACCAAAGTGAACGGAAGGTCGTCAAGTACAAGTTATAGCAGACTTCACCGACTATGATTATTTAACAGTTTAAGTACAGTTGATGCTACTCAATTTTTTTTTTTTTTTTTTGACAAACAACCCAACAGTCGTTGACGTTTTCCTAGAATAGGAAGACTCCCAATGGCCGCATCCTATTAACCAAAGAAAGACTCCTAATTCCCTTTTCTATTAGTTTCCAAGTGGCCAGCTTGTTATTCACTTGGTAGTTGGTACAATACAAACATTAACACATTGGAGTGGGTTTAGTCCTTTGAATGAGCATGGACTCCAGAAATCTCTACCTCTATACTCAATGAGATTAGAGAGTACCAACTTTGACTCTTTGCCAATATGTACAAACTAAACTTTGTTGGGTATACCATGTGTTAGGATGTTCATAACACATGAGAGTAAAAACCCATGACAATGGGCTTATTTCTTTAGGCTGTTTATATTGAGCCTTTATGGATCATGTGGGCCCGTGAGTGGGCCAATGTTGCTAGCTAACTTACCATATAGCTAATGAATCAAATTGAGTAGAGTTTCTTTTAAGTCAATACAGAGGTGCACAAATTAAGACATAGACAGACGCACAGCATATAGAGAAAAGATAGAGGGTTTCTCGGGGTGTGTGTGTGCGGCGGCGGCTTCAAGGAAACAGAGAGGTTGAGGTCTTCAAGGGACTGTTTGGACTACCAAAATCAGAGAGGTATTTTGAAGTAGCTTTGCTTGTATTCCTTTGGGTTTGTGAACCCTAAGAGGTAAACCCTTGTACTCACTCTCTACTCTCTAGTTTGATTGAATACCTCAAGTTTAGGGCAAGAACTTGAGAGAACATTGTGTATTCCTATATTGATATAGTGGAACCTTTCGGAGTTGCCCTGTGGTTTTTTCCCCTCCCCATTGGAGGGTTTTCCACATAAATCTTGGTGTCATTTATTTTTCTTGCTTGGGTGCCCCATTATTATTATATTGTTGTGGTTGATTGTGGTGAAAGGAATTTATTCATTGTGGCTTGGATATTATTATTTGTGCCTATTTAATTTATACTAGACAAGGGTTAGGAAGTGTTACTCCTAATTAATATCGAGGAATTCCGCATTTTTCCCCAACAAACTTAGCAGATCATATAGCAGTGTTTTAATTTTGCATGAGCTTTGACGGTGTTTTTGGAGGGACGAGGGTGATACTGTAATTTGACTATAACATACTCTATTGGCCTGTTTCCAATGATTTGGTTCAATCCAAGGGTCCGGGGTTGGGAAAACATACAGCATGTTCTCTAGTTCATCAATTAGTGAACCAATTCTATAAATTCAAGTACTTGGTGAATGTCCATTTCTTGTATAGGAGTCCATCTCAAGTCAAATATTTCTCTAAAAACTGATTCTTTATGAAATTAACATAATCGTGGTGCTCATACAAGATAGATGATAAGTGAAACTCACAGACTATTTGAGAAAGCAAAGAACTAGGTTTGTGGTTTATAAGTGAACTAGTTTTATAAATTCAAGTGTTTGGTGAGTGCCAATGTCTTGCAAAGCGAGTCTAGCACATACTAATAACTCGCTTAAAATTGGTTATTTGTCTAACCAATATACCCTTGGTTCTCTTAAAAATCAGATAAAAAATGAATTTGGACTGAACTTGGTCCAATTTTAGACTTTCCCAAGCAGAGACTAAACTAGAACTTATTCTAAGTATTTTCAATAGGGCAATGCTAGGGGCACTAACAAATCTCACTAATACTTATTAACACATTCTATCTCTCTCCTAGTGGTACTGCGGGGACTACTGCGGACCCCACAGTGCCACTAGGAGAGAGATGAAATGTGTTAGTAAGTGTTAGTAAAATTTGTTAGTGTCTCAAATATTACTCTTTCAATAGTTCCCTAGACTTATTTTCTATCAAATTTTTATGGGAGTAATATTGGCTTTGACAATGAATTAATTTTTAAATTACTTTTAAATTAGGCACGGATTGCAATGCGAAAAAAAAATTTGTCACATTTATAAAACTAATTTTTATTGCTGGCTGCTTGGCTTCAAACAAGACCTAAAAAAAAATGCAATGGAAAATAAAAGAATAACGCTATTATTTTCAAATCTTATATTCCAAATGTGCTTCTCAATACATCTTACAGTGAGACCAAGTTCAATATTGGCGAGACCACTTCAACATCCTCCAATAAAAATCAAGTGAGCTCACTGCCAAGTGCATGTTGATAACCACATTTGATTGGTTCCACTGTCAAGTGTTGATGATCACATTTGATTGGCGAGACCACCAATTCAACATCTCTAATGAATATAAGGTGGTCTCACTGCCATGTGTATTCGGAATCACATTCGGGATACTAACATGAAGAGCATCGCACTACTCAAAATAAAAATGAAAAACATATCGAAAATGTTTTATAATGTTTTTAAATCGATAGAGATATGGGTAGTTAAATACAAAGAGAGCTTGTAACGAGGACTTCTAATCCTGGTTGTCGGAGCACATTTAATCCTTGCAGTAAAAGTGAAGTTTATTAATTTTCTTAATAAACTTCACTTTTACTGCAAGGATTAAATGTGCTCCGACAACTCGGATTAGAAGTCCTCACTTTTTAAAAATAAGGGATTCCTTGTTAAAAATTCTCTGGTTAAATTCATGTATTATATATACGTATACATATATATATATATATATCTATAATATATATAAATGTACCAATGGGTATAAGTGTTTTACACTTTTATCAATCGGTGCACTTTTACTTAACTATTTTTTTTAGAATTTTAAAAGTTTAGTATACCACTTTTTTATTTGTAACTATTTTTTTTAGAGTTTTAAAAGTTTAGTATACCACTTTTTTATTTGTAGTGTGTCCAATCGTAGCTTTTTTTGTTAGATATAATGTGTGCTATGATTGTACTAGGACTCCTAAATTGATAAGAACCATGTCTTGCCTTTCATCAATCGGTACACTTTTAATTAAGTGATTTTCTTAGTGTTTTAATAAGTTTAGTATGCCACTTTTTTTTAGTCTGTCCATGAAAGTCCTAATGTTTTTGTTTTCTTTGTTCTATTTTCTTTTTTATTAGTACTTATTTATTACGAACTATTGTACTCTCTAACCCATTGCTTTTCAATATATTTTTTGTGAACTCTTTCTTTTTTGACTCATGATTGTTACCATGGGTTGAGTGAACTTATCCAGTGAACTGGATTTTAAGCGTGTGTCCAATCGTAGCCTTTTTTTTGTTAGATATAATGTGTGCAATAATTGTACTAGGACTCCTAAATTGATAAGAACCATGCCTTGCCTCACGTTTGTTGTCTATTTACCATGGGTTGAGTGAACTTATCCAGTGAACTGGATTTTAAGCGTGTGTCCAATCGTAGCCTTTTTTTTGTTAGATATAATGTGTGCAATAATTGTACTAGGACTCCTAAATTGATAAGAACCATGCCTTGCCTTACGTTTGTTGTCTATTTACCTTTTATTTTTTTACATCATCGGTCCAACTGCCAACGCTTCTTCATGTGGGCCACAATTCGTGTCTCTTTTTTTTTCCCTTTAACATTATGAGAACAATTGCTACTGAAACTAGATCAAATCATGGGTTTTCCTAAGTCGCATTCTATAGGACTCCTATTCAATTGTTTATTGATTTTTTTTTTTTAATAATTACACGATTCCAACTAAACTAAAACTAAAAAACTATCCTCCTCCTACTACTACTACTACTACTACTATTATTATTATTATTATTATTATTATTATTATTATTATTGTACACTCTTTGATGAAATAACGAGCCCTAAAAGATATAGACTTTAATTGGATTTAAGAAAGGGATATTGGATGATAGATCTCTTAATATTAGGTGTATTAGCCAAAAACTCACACGATTTGGCCATTTTTTATAAGTCCCTCCCTCGCTACTTTTTCAATTTGGCGATCAGCCCTTCGCTACTTTTGTAATTCAGTAAAAGGTCATTTGTTTCTAAGCAAAAATGTCTAACAAAATATTATCTGTCAACTTTAAACCACCATAACTTAATCATTATTTATTTATTTATTTATTTTTGCGTTTCTGGGCTCTTTTTTTTTTTTTTTAAATTTCATGCATTTGGTTAAGATCTATGCATTAGACTTGAAAATTGTAACAAAAAAAATGTAATTTTGAACCTCATTTTTCGATTTTATCTATCAATATAGACAATATTATCTGTTGACTGATAGATAATATTGACGACAATAACCAAAATCTCCTCATTTTTTTTTGACATTTTTGGATGATTTTTTTTCTTCGTATTTCATGTATTTCCTCGAGATCTATGCATTGGACTTGAAAATTTTACAAAAAAAATTAAATAAATAAAATAGTAAGTTGCAGCCTGATTTTGAGATTTAATATGTCTTCAACAAGTAATATTATCTGTTTGAATTAACGACGATAACTTTATCAATTCTTGGGCTTTGTGGGTAATTTTTTAAAATTTTTTTTTTGAATTCATGTTTTTTTTTTCGAGATCTATCATTAGAGTTGGAAACTTTATAAAAACATGTAATTTGCAGCCTTAATTTGGGTTTTTTCTGTCTGCAAATAAATAATTTTATCATTTTTTGGACTTTTTGTGTGTTATTTTATTTTATTTTTAATCTCATGTTTTTTTTTTTATGATCTATGCACCTATGGTGCCAATTTTACAAAAGAAATGTGTTTTTGTTATTTGAGATCTATGCACCATGCACCCAATTTTTCAAAAGAAATATGTTTTTGTTATTTGAGATCTATGCATCTATGGTGCCAATTTTACAAAAGAAAAGTTTTAGCTTGGACGCGTTTTATTTAAGGGTGCTATAGACGAAAGCCCCATTTAAAAATAGTTCATGCTACTTTTCTTTAATTCATTAGGTCCTTTTTATGCCTAAACAACTTCAAATTGCTATAACTTCTGTTCTACAACTCTGTTTTTTGTAAAATTTGATTTTGGAATCAGCAAAATGATATGTATCAAACGAGATCAATATTGACAAAGAAACACTGAGAAAAAAAATTAAAAATTAAACAAATATGAAAAACTGTGTTTTTTCACATAAATAAAAATATATATATTCGTTTCGTAAAATTGGCACTATAAGTGCATATATCTCAAAAAAATACAAGAAATCAAAAAAAAAAAAAATCACCCAAAAAGTCCAAGAATTGAGAAAGTTATCGACGTTAACACAAACAGATAATATTATCTGTCTAGAGACAGATAATATAATATTATCTATTAGACAGATAAAATCTCAAAATCAGAACGTATCTTTTTTGGTAAAATTTCCAAGTCCATTGTGTAGATCTCGAAAAAATACATAAAATACAAATATATATATATATATATATATCACCCCAAAAGGCCAAAAAAATAGAATAAAATTATGGGTGTTTAACTCAATATTATACGTCTGTTTACAAATAACGTTATCTATTTGACATATAAAATTGAAAACAAGGTTCCAAATTACTTTTTTTTGGTACAATTTTGAATTCCAATGCATAGATCTCAAACAAATACATTAAATCCAAAACAAAAAAAATACCCAAAAATGCTATAAAAAAAATGAATGAATTACTGTGGTTTAAAGTTGACAGATAATATTATCTGTGGAATAATCAAAACTTGAGAGTTGTTATCAATTGGGATAAGAATTCCAAAACAATGTTTATAGAATATTTCAGTATGTGTTCCAAGAGCGAAAAGGCCGGAGCACTTGTGTATAGTGATTTCCAGAATACTATGCGTGGGATACTAAAAATAAACATTGGTATGAATGAAAGAAAGGGGAAGTGATTGGTCGAATAAACAGAGCAAATCCGGTGGAAGGTGAGAGATTATTTGAGAGTACTATTACTTCAAGTCAGAGGACCAACATCATATGAGGGTTTGTTAATAGTTAACGATATTAGTTGTCAATTTTTTTAAGATTATCCACAAAAAAGAAGCTTACTTGAATCTGATCAAAGTATTTTAGAGTGCTTAAATGAGGCAACCATGTTCCAAATGCCTCATGCTCTTTGCAGATTATTTACAACAACATTCATTTATTGTGAATCAACTAATGTAAGGAAATTATGGGATAAACATTTTGATGCAATGTCTGAAGATTTTAGATGTGATGATAATTCAAAGAAGTTGCAAATTTCGAAGACCCTTACAAGTTTGAACGTACTTTTACTTGAGAATTATGACCTGCCAAGTATATAGCATGATGACTCTCACTTTGAACAAACTTATCCAAGAGAAATCAGAGATGAAATGTCAATTGATATTCATCCAGAAGATTGTTACTCAAAGTCAAGTTTAAATATAGAGCAACAAATAGCATTCACAGAGATACTAGACCGAGTTAATACTGGAGGAAGCGGTGTATTTTTTTTATTGATAATCCTAGAGGAACTGGTAAAACATATCTTTACCGTGCCTTACTTACAACCATAAGATCACGAAAAATGATAGCTCTTGCCACAACAACATTAGGAGTAGCTACTGCGATGATGCCTGGTGGATGAACTGCACATTCATGCTTTAAAATACCCATCAGTGCTAATGAGATCAATATGTGCAACATACCAAAACAAAGTGGAACAACAAAGTTATTATGTGAATCAAAATCAAAGTTAATTATTTGGGATGACGCACCAATGGCAAGAAGTTGGGCTATTCAAACAATTGATAGAACATTGAAAGACATCTTAGACAATCAAGAAGCTTTTGGAGGAAAAGTTATCGTGTTTGGAGGGGATTTTCACCTAAGTATTAGCAGTAGTGCCTCGAGCTACAAGAGAACAAACTGTTAACGCAAGTCTGGTAAAGTCATATCCCTGGCCAAGAATGAAGATGTTAACCTTTACAAAAAATCTGAGAGTAGGAATTGGTCCACAATTTAGCCAGTTGCTTCTACGAATTGGAAATGACGTTCGATGAACCAACAAATGATGATGATGTGATTGTAATTCCAAATGAAATGGTGATTGAATACGTCAATGACTCAATGATGTGTTTTCAGAGCAACAGATTATAGAGTGCACATTCCCATCTCTGCATCAAAACTTTAAATCACCAGACTACATGACAGATCGAGCAATATTAGCGACCAAAATATGAATATATGGACAAATTGAATGAGAAAATGATTAGTCTTTTTCTAGGTGATGCCAAAACATTCATAAGCTTTGATGAAACAATTGATGACACTTGCAACTATTATATATGAAGAAGAGTTTTTGAATTCTTTGACTCCGAATGGCCTACCTCCACATAGGTTGATTTTGTAGGTGAATTGTGGATTATGATACTAAGAAATTTAGATCTATCAAATGGTTTATGCAATGGGCCCGCATAGTGCGTACAATATTTTTGTGGAGCAACAATTAAAGTACTTCTATATGATCTTTTTATTTTTTTATTTTTATTTTTATTTATTTTTTTACTTCTAGACTAAAAAATTTAAATAATTTTTTTTTTTTTTTTGAGTTCTGGCCAAATTTAACTGCTTTGATAAAACTACAAACTAAGAACTTAAAAGTATTGAATTTTATGTGCTAAAATTTTAATTACTAAATTTAACCCAAAATTTTTGCATGTTCTTTGACATTTAATTGCTTTAATATGTATGTCCTCTTATTAAGAACCGAATCACCCTTAAATTTAGTTTAACCATCTGTTTGGTATTTCAGTTAGTGTTAAGTGGCACACTGAAAATAATAAGGGCTAAATATTTCTTTTACAACACTAAATTGGGTTATCAAACATATCCTTAACATGAGCCACACTTTTAGCCTGCTTGGAAAAGAATCTATATGCCTAGCTCCTTACTAAGGTTCAAACACTGCCCCTCTCTCCTTCACTGGTCCCCGGAACTTAAGTCCTCACATAAGACCACTACACCAAAAGTGTCAAATTAACATTGTAAATTTGTTAGTCATGAAGTTCTCATCACAAACTATTCTCAAGGTTAAAGATATTTATAAATGTGCACCAATCACGTGCAACGCACGTGTTATATGACTAGTATATATATATATATATATGTGCACATCCGTTTAAATACATAGCATTGTCAGATTATAAATAATCTTTATTAAATGAATAAAATGTTTAAAAGTATGGAGTAAAAGTTTATAAATTTGAATATAGTTTGAACAAACTTATGAATCTATAAGCTTATCTACTCATCTAATATCATAACATTCAAAAATTAGGTACGAATTGGCGAATAGCTATGCAAAACAGAAAAATACTTATCAATTAATCAAATTTATAGAACTGATTTTTATTACTGATTCTTTGACTTTGAAAGGAAAGTAAACTGGAAATTGATTCCAAGTGATCAGATTCTCTGGAAAGGAAATTGCAATACTTTCCATTATTTTGTTTAGGTAAATTAAGAATCGCAAATTAGAAATAAGATGGATTAATATTCAAATGGTTGGTTTATTTTAATTATTAATACTTGAAGATGTGATAAACTAAAAAAAAAAAAAACTAATTAAATTGAATGTAGATAGAGTTAAGGAAAAATTTAAAAAAATGTTGATAAGATTGATTTGCGCAGATAATATCAAAAAGATACTGTAGAAGATATTTAAATTTTAGTTTTTTTTTACTCCAAACGGGGCCTAAAATCAAATAATGGATACTTTCCAAAAAATTAAAAAATCAAATATTGGACGAGTACGTACACGGCCCGTGCGTGTTTGTATCCAATATGTGTGTGTGTGCGTGTATATATATATATATATATATAAAATAAAGGACGAGCAGAAAACATACGAGTGATTCGAGTGAAGGATGAGTTCCGGTAAAAGAAAACGGGTGCCGAAAGAGACAAACCCTACAAACGACGACGCATTAGGTATGAGTGTTGTTTCGTTCCTCTGTTTCTTGGTTGGTTGCGAAATGCGAATCACAGAGTCAACTTAGTAATTATTATTTTAATTACCGGAGAACAACACTTTATTACTGCTTTACTTCACTGTGTGTGTGTGTGTTTTTTGTGAGTGTGTGTGTGTGGTAATCCATGTGAAGCAGAGGACAAGGATATGAAATAACTGGAATAACTTCAACTTGTATTTTGTTTGAGAGTAGAGGTCCTAGAGGAGGAAACCAAGAAAACTGAGTTAATCAAACTTTAGAAATTAAAATAAAATTTTCTTTTACACTCTATTTGGATATAGAGAAATGGAGAGAAAGAGAAAGTGGACTACTTTCTTCTATTTCTCTCTTAAGTGAAAATTCTTCTATTTCACTCTTAAGTGAAAAGAGAAGAGAAGAGGAGAAAGTGGCGAGAAAATAGTTCACTTTTGTTTCACTCTAATCGAAGAGATTCCGAAAAGAAAAGAAGAGACTGATAAAATAAAATAAAAAAAGCACAAAAATTGAGTAAAATTCAAAATTTATAATTAATTTTTGTAATCATTGACCAATTTTTATCTTGAACGACATCTATTTTTCTTTGGTAGCTTATGTCCTGTTTTGTTCATGGATTAAGATATGAAGAGGAAGAGAAAATACCTACGAAGCACGGACACGGACATATTCGCAGTTTGACACGGATACAACACAACACGGACATGCGACGCGTTATATGATTTGAAGTGTCAGTGCTTCCTAGAAAAACACTGAGGAAACATGTTTCTTTGTGTGCTTAATGAGTAAGGAGTGAGTAAAATTGGCCGAAAAAGACTATATAGTAAATAAGTGTTGTGACTTGTGAGTTACTTTTCTTTTTCTTTTTTTTTTTCTTTTTTTATTTAGAAAACTTTTAGGTCCTATAGTTCAAGAAAATTATGAGAAAATATAGGGGAAAATTATTTTTCTTTCCATTTTCTTTGAATATGAGAACCAAATGGACATATAGACTCTGTTTGGCTCATATATTTAGTGAATGAGAAGAAAGGAAAACACTAAGGAAAATATTTTCCTTTAAATGGTTATAAGAAGGTAGTGAGTAAAATAAGAAGGAAACGAAATATAGTGAGAAGTATATTTAAATGAATCAAAGTTTGTGAGTCACATTCCTCCATTTTTCTTAAGTTTCAACTATTTTTGAAATCTTTTAGCTTTTAATGTTGTTTAAGTGTTGAGTGATGGACGAAAAGTTATCCTTATTGTTTTACTTTCTCCTTTTCTTTTTTCTTCAATTAATTTGCAACAAGACAAAGCCTTGGTCATTGGCGGAAATACATAGGGTAGGCGGGGCACTTGCCCAACCCCACCCCTCAACGTTTTAAAATTTATTTGGTACCCTGTGTATTTTAGGTTTAATGTATTTGTGCCCCTCCTAAAATTTTTTAGTTATCCCTTCTTAACATAGGTATCTCTTTTGAACACATTTAGAATTCTTAGTTTGATAAGTGAAACTAGTAAAAAAAGTTAAGGGCTCGTTTGGTAACGTTGTCGTTTTTTGTTTTGTGTTTTTGTTATCGTTTTTTAGAAAACGAAAATTGAAAACACGTTTGGTAATATTTTGTTTTTTGTTTTTAAAAAAACGTTTTCAAATTTTGGGTAAAAAATGAAAACACCAAAAAGTCATTTTGAGTTTCCTGTTTTTGTTTTTGTTTTTGTTTTTTAAATCAACAATGTTACCAAACAAGTTTTTGTTTTTTGTTTTTTGTTTTTTTTTAAAAAAAAAAACCAAAACTGGTTTTCGTTTTTAAAAAACTGAAAACTCAAAACAAGAAACGTTACCATGCGAGCCCTAAATAAACACATTTTTTTAAAAAGAGTTATAGACTGTGGATTCGTTTGTTTTTGTATGATTAAAATTTAACCTCAACCAGTACGCTTGTAATCATTGTCTTGGGTTGTATTGTTGTTCCTTTGATCTATCTATAAAGTCATTGTTTGTTGCTTTTTATATTTTTTGCTGAAACATTGTTTGTTGCTTGAAAACTGCACGTTAAACTTACAGAATAATTATATAAATTTTAAAATTCTAGAAACTTAGGGCTCGCATGGTAACATTTCCTGTTTTCAGTTTTCAGTTTTTTAAAAACGAAAACCAGTTTTGGTTTTTTTTTTTTGAAAAAAAAACGAAAACTTGCTTGGTAACATTGTTGATTTTTTTTTTTTTTTTTTTAAACAAAAACAGGAAACTCAAAACGACTTTTTGGTGTTTTCATTTTTTACCCAAAATTTGAAAACGTTTTTTAAAAACAAAAAACAAAAACGTTACCAAACGAGTTTTCAATTTTCGTTTTCTAAAAAACGAAAACAAAAACAGAAAACAGAAAACGACAATGTTACCAAACGAGCCCTTAGAGTACTTATACTTCTATCCCCCCAAAAAAATAAAAAAATATCTGAGTATGTGTCCCCTTGGAATCAAATCATGTGTCCGCCCCTGGCCTTAGTTATAAAGCAAAGAAAATCATTTTCTTTAGTGTCTTTTTTTCTCTCACCAAGTGCATGAACCATATGGATAGAGATTAATATTCATAATGTTAGTTCACTTTTGATGGTGGTTGATATTTTGATAATGCTCTTGGTGTATAATCTGCGCGTAAGTATATGTATTTTATCTTTTTGGTTGGTTCTTCATTTATTTTATTTTGACGTTTTCAATACCTTGCAGGAATTTCAAGATTGTTAAGGGATGTTCCACCAGCTCATTTCACTTTTAAAGTAGAATCTTTCTCAATATTGTCAAAAACAAATCTTGAGAAACTTGAATCGGACATTTTTGAAGCTGGAGGATACAAATGGTGCGATTGAATCTTGTTTTCCTGTCGTGTCATTTTTTCAAGACAATTTTGTTTCATCTTTCAAATATACTAACCAAAATTTTATTGGGATTTTCTCTTCGCTGTAGGAGATTGACTCTTTATCCAAATGGAAATACAGAACGGAATGGGAATGATCATATCTCACTTTACCTAGTAATTGCTGACACGAAAGATCTCCCTCGTGGTTGGGAGATTTTTGTTAGTTTTAAATTATTTGTTTTTGATCATATCAATGACAAGTTCTTAGCCATCCAAGGTAGCTTCTTTTTATTCACACACATATGGGTATGTAGTTTATATGCACATGAATTGATAAAAACAGGATCTTGGTTCAGTTCTTCCATCCCATACTTGTAAATACGTATCCTCGTGCATGTATGCATTGCAGATGTAGATGAAAAAGTAAGGCGCTTCACCAACATGAATTCGGAATGGGGATTTCACCAACTACTTCCCCTTAGTACTTTCAACGATGTGTCCAATGGCTACCTCGATCTTGATTCCTGCATATTTGGAGCCGAGGTTTTTGTTCATAAGTATAGTGGCAGAGCAGACTGTGTATCACTGGTGGAGCCTAAAGACAATACTTACACTTGGACTGTCGATAATTTTTCGATGAAGTTGGAAAATGGATACAGATACTCTGATGTGTTCACCATTGGAGGACAAAAGTGGTACTAATTGCCTTCTGTTTATTGAGTCCATAATTGCAATTTTGGTATAAATTTTGGATTTATCGGATGTTATAGCTTATGTTCCGATTTTGGCTTTTGTTATGAGTTCAGGAAGTTATGTCTCTATCCGAAAGGAGCTGGGCAGAGCAGAGACCATTTTATGTCTCTCTATTTGCAGATAACGGATTGGGTATCTGGAACTCCTGTCCAAAGATTGTACGCTAAATACAAGCTGCGGATCATGAACCAAATTTCCAATGTTCATGTGGAGAATGAAGGTAAGCCTCTTTGTTGTAATAATTCCAATCACTCTTATGGTCTGTTTGCGAATGCTTAGAACAGGATTAGGCTCACACCTAGTTTCAATTTTGTTTGGTGTTTACGAAAATCATGAGCGGGTCCTTGAGATGGTTTAAGTCGGGCACTGAATCTAATGCGACCGAAAGGTAGCTACACTCGACTGAACAATTTCAAACCGGTTTCTTTTGTTACCCAGCCAACCTCTTCAAATCCAATACAAATTCTGTTTGGTGTTTGGTTTAATAAAAAATTTACTTGCACATTTTTTTCTCTTGCAGCTCAACATTGGTTTAATGCCTCGAGCAAGGGTTGGGGTTTTTCAACTTTCTTATCGTTGAATAGTTTAAATGACACAGCCAAGGGTTACAGATTGAAGGATGTGGTGATTCTGCAAGCAGAATTTAAGGTCATGGCAGTGTTTAAGAATTTCTCATGAAAACATTAATAGTGCTTATTCATTATTTTGCGTTGTCAATAGTTAGATGTACCTTAATCCCAATATTTTGAAATTACACAGTTGACAAACTGTAGTCTTAGGTGCTCAGAGTCTCAAGACTTTGAAATTTTTAATTAAAAAACCATTCTATGAGTTGTTAACTATGTTACATTTCACTTTTTTTTTTTGTGTTCCTAATCCAATATTAATTATAACTCAATTGTGCTGTTGCCTTAAATAGATTTTGTTGTAGCTTCTCAGCTAGTTCGAATAATAAGGCCATGTTTGGTGGGACTGAATTTATAATCCATTGTAATTGAATAGTTTGGTGCATTAGGATAGATCTGTAAGAGGAATCCTCCACGAGAAAATCACATCGTATCATTACCATTGTGATTTTTCAATCAATGTGAGATCTCACATGACATGAGACCATGAAATGTTCATATCACGAGTATGTAAGAAACATGGGGGTAAAAAAATAAATATTTACGTACACTATCGTTGCAGGGCTCAAAGTGCCACACATGCCATAATTAGGCATGAAATGATATCAAGTTTAGATAGTAGGAGTAGTACTTATCAACAATCTCAATTTCACCGTTGCCTTTTTTTAAAGAGTAATGCATGTTATGCTTCATAAATTTTGTATCTCAAATGTTTTTAAAATGCATGTAGCAGTGGTACTATCTTCAATAATGGTAGGATCACTTTAACATCATCTAATCAAAATTTTGTGAACCCATTTGTTTGCTATATTTGTGGTTCAAGCGTGCTAGAGCCAAACGGGCTCGGTGTGCAAACTAATTTTCTTAAGTGCTTGAGTGAGTGATACTGAAGGCTTTGAAATTTGACTTCTAAAAGGATGATTGTGAAAGCTGGGTAGGAAAGTACCCTCACCTAAAAGTCCCTGGACAGTGTTGAAGCGCACAAGTTGAGTGATGATGAATTTACCAGATAAATAATCACAAACAAGTAATAAAACATGTAGATATTTTATTAAACATTTGGAAAAAAAACCGCAAAAGAATTAACGAACATGATCAGAACAGGCTCGGATTGTTCAAGAAAGATTGAAAACAGAAAATAACAAGAGGACCAGACCTATTGCTACGGGCATTGAGAGCTTAAGAACGCAAATCTGAGTGCTTTGAATATTGTTGAATGATGTTTGAATGTTGTTTTCAATTGAGACACGGAGCCCCTTTGTACGTAGGCCTGCTTCCATATTTATAGCGGCCCTAGAGAATCATGATATGGTAAAGACTCTTTGAATTACGCCCCAAACAAGACAGAATCATTTCTTGAAGTGTAATTGATTTATGTGTACAAGTGGCGCATAGATAAACCAATGGATATCTTAATACATGATGAAAATTATTTAAGGCATGGCTTTAATCACCGATGAACTGAGTATTCTAAAGTTGTTCATAAATATCTCATGTTTTATACTCCCTCCGTCCTTTTTTTTGAGCCCACCTTTGGGAACTCAACTTATTAAGGGGACAAAAAGAATTTACAACTACTTTCCACAAATGCCCCTAATCATTGCAATAACTTTTTTAGTTTTGTCTTGGTGTAGATTTCAAGGAAGGGTAGTTTTGGAAAGTAAGTAAAAATTGTATGCCAATTTAGGAAAGTGGACACTAATTTTGGGACATCCCAAAATGGAATATAGGACTCAAAAAAAGGGACGGAGGGAGTATTATCCTTTGTTTGTTACTGGTAGGAATGTCAATATGGCCGGCCCGGCCTGACATTGATCAAGCTTGGCTTTGGTCAACAAGAATAGGCTCATGTTTGTCTTCAAACCAGATTGAGCTCGGGCTGGTGTTCAGAGTTCACGACCCTCGACCCTAAGTTAGAGCGCTTTAAAATAATCATAAAAGGGTATAAATTCTATTATATATGTAGAGCTATTTTTGGATAGGTTGGAAATAACTTTTAATTTTTCTTACACTTTTAATACTTGAAAACATTCAAAACTTTGACTTTTGGGAAGCATCTAATCGGGCTTCTATGAGGGTCTCGGGCTGGGCTCGAGCTTCAAGAAGTAGGCCCAGGCCCTACGTGGGATGCTAGGACCCAGGGTCTGGATAGCCCTACCTCAAGTTTGGGCCGAGCTTAATGCCTATTTTTCAAGCTGGGCTTCGTGCTGCCCGTTGAGCTGGGCTTTTTCTTACAACCCTAGTTATTGGCTTAATTTCAAGATTTGTATTCAATAAACCTAATTAATCTCATTTAATGTTCAAATACATTTATTTCAAGAATAAAATCATAGATATGCATATATTTTTTTCTTTCTTTTTTAAGGATACAACTTGCCATAATTATGATGTTAGTATTATTGTGGGTTATGAGTTACTCACATATGTCATGGACCGGGTCCAACGGGCTTTACTTAGGTTCCAAGGAATTCATATAGGATTAGAGTACTATATGTGTATATAGGGCTACACAATGGGTTACACAACTCTCTCTCTCTCTCTCTCTCTCTCTCTCTCTCTCTTTACATAGCCAGTTGAACATCTCTCTCCCTCTCTCCTCGGATTGCTTTTTCTCTCTATGTCAAATTAAATCATCTCAAAGGCTTGCGATTTCGCGCATGAAAACAAAGGGAATATCTCTAGAGGTATTCGTATGACCAATTCGAAGCACAAGAAGGCAGAAGTTCATGGTCAAAGTCGTCGAGCTCGTAACAACTCCGCAAAGACGATCCGTCAAATTATTCAACTAAGTATGTGTTATACCTATGTGCTTGTGTGTTGCATTTTTACATATGGAAATTAAGATACCTGCATATATTAATATTGGGTTTTCATATTATCACACGAGTAATTGTATCATGTACACCCAACTTCAAAAGTTACACCACAAGCAAGGGAATAGATTTGAAAGACAATGAGATACTCATCCTTCATATCGCCATCCAAACAGAGCTAACTAAAATAACAAATGAAATATTACGATGTCTTGTAGAATTGGACGCTGGAATAGTGAGTTTTTACCCAATTCATCATTTTTTTCTTATACTTGTTAACTTTTCAACTTATTTTTAAATCAGTAATTTTTTAAAGTTGCAATTTGAAAATGCAACTTTTGCCAAAAAAAAATTGCCAATTTCCACAGAAGTCACTATTTTTAAAATAGCGACTTTTGAACTTGGGAATTTTTGGACCTTTGATTTATTTTATTTTTTATCTTCGGAAGTCATATTTTGGAATTGCGACTTCTATGAAAATCAACGGAACAAAAATTAGTAAAAGTTGCATTTTTAAATTGCGACTTTAAAAAGTTGATGAGTTTGGAAAACAAGTTAAAATGTTGATGTGTTTGGGAAAAAAAGTAGATGGGTTTGAAGGCTTGGGTAAAAAAATGTTGGAAATTGTGGCCAGATTCGAAGTTTTGGAAAGTTTGAAATTGAAAAGTTGTAGAATGCAGTCTCGCTCGAGCAAGCCCCCCACGAGCCACAGTGTGAAAATCGAGCAGTTTATTGTGTTTTGATTCTGGAATGTCGCATGCCCGAGTGAGCAACCCGCTCGAGCGAGTAAATGGTTAACTATTGACAGAAATAAGCTTTCCTAATCAGTTTTGGATTCCTAATTCATTTTGAAAGTAAATCCTTTGCATGATGGAATAGGGAACTTGTGAGGCGTTATATAAGGACTCTTTTGGATAGTTGGGAGCAACTTTAGATCTTTTTTGAGAACTTGGAGTTTATTAGGATCTCTTTTGTGTACTAGTCTTTTGAGTGATCTTGTGAGGCTTTGTTTAAGAGATCAATTTGGTTTGTTTGTGAGTACTTCAAAGAGCTTTTGACGAAGGTTGTGAACTCTCGTTTAACATACTGTAATCATCCAAAATATGTTATCAAACAACTCGCGATTGCGATTGGGCTTCAAAAGTTATCAAAACGCGGGCTAATTGCCCAGCCAAACAGGATATGTGTGTAATTGTTTTATCCATTTCGTTTGCATTTTGTTATATTCTTTGAGATAATTCTCAGAACACATAAAATTTTTACATAAATAAGATAAATAAACTTTGTGTCTACTCTTATGTCATCCAAGACTTATCATTTTCTTCGTAGCTACTTTCTGCCCAACAAAAACTAAAATAAAATAAAAAACTAAAAAAAAAACCTATAACCGTCGATTTGGTCACTTGCACATGTTACGACGGAAACAACTTTGATACTGTTTATTTGAGTCATGTTTGTGTTGTACCTCATACATAAACAGTGAAAATAATTTTACTGTTTATGTACGAAAAACAACACCCAATTAACAGTATTGAAGTTGTTTCCAGTCACGAAATGTGCTAAAGTGAATGTTTGGTACACACACTTTTTGACACACTTTTTTACACACTATGCTTTAAACACATATACTTTGTGCTGTTTGAATTTTTCACACTTTTATGTGCACCACTTACATAGCACAAGGTACATACATTTAAAGCTGTGTGTCAAAAAGTGTGTGTATGTAGCACTACTCTCTCTATTAAATGCATTTTATGTTCCCGAGATCTAACTTTTTCAATTCCTAGACAGTTTGACGTTAGGTAATCAAGTGTACAAAGATTCTCTAAAGAGGACCACCTCTCTTTATTAAAGAGAGGACCTCTGTTTTGGCCGTTGGATTGTGTTTAAAAACTGTGAAATGACAAAACTGCCATTAATGAAAACACGATCCGATGGCCAAAACAGAAATCCTCCCTTTAATAAAAAAAAGGGCGCCCTCTTTATAGCCTGACTGATCAAGTGTACTCAAACTCTTGGCACATGGTGTTTTATCTTTGTGTGTGCGTTTTTTTTATCTGAGTGTGTCACTGTGTATGTATGGAATATAAGACAACAGGTTCACATTTAGTAGCGTCCTAACTGAGTATTCACTCGGCACTTTTAGACCTCGGGAAATTAGTCGAGATACGCTCAAATTGGTTTGACCATTTCTAAAAAGGACAAAAGAGGCAAACTACCAAATTTGCCCCCAAAAGGAATCTCAGCAAATTAAATGGCTTGCTACGCGCGCGCAACACGCAGAATCATTTCTCTCCCCATCACTTAAGCGAATCACTCGTCACAGGCACTGGCACACGCGCGGCTCACTTTTCACTGCACTCGCACGGTATGAGTACTGTACCGTAGTATTTTCAATTTCAAAAAATGTTTTTAAACTTTAAACCTTCATAATTTTTTATTTACAACTCCAATTTTTATAAATTTTATACCGTTAGAATCGTGTCGACAAGACCTACAAAACTAATACCATTATTGATATGTTTTGAGCAATTTTTTTTTTTTTTAATTTTTACATACATGAATAATAAGTGAAATTTCACTTGACATACATGTCAAGTTGATATATCTTGAGGGGGAAAAAAAACAAATAAACATTTCCTAAACTTAATATTTATGCATGCCAAGTTGATATATTTTTAGGGTAAAAAAAAATACAATTTTCACATGCTTGTTCCTAGAGAGAATTTTAGTGAATTTCACAAGAATTTTTGCATTTGTTAGGTTTAAAAAACTATGTTTTCATAATTGATTGTGAAATAGATTTTTTAAAGAAAAGATACATTGTTTAGTATGAAAAAAAAAAAAAAAAAAGAGAAGAAGAAGAAGTGATTTTTCACTTATTAAGTGAAAGTTCACTTATTAATACATGAATATTAGGAATTGCCGGTCCCCCATGAACACAAACTGGGTGAAATTTCATTTAATATTTTTCATGTATTCAATGAAATTTCACTTGATATTTTATGTATATAAAGTGAAATTTCACTTATTATTCATGTATGTAAAAATATGAAAAAAAAATTTCCTCAAAACATATCAACAATGGTACTAGTATTGTAGCTCTCGTCAACACGATTCCAACGGTATAAAATTTGCGAAAAATTGAGTTATAGGTCAAAAGTTATGGATGTTTAAAGTTTAAAAATATTTTTTGAAATTGGAAATGATATGGTACACTGCTCGCACGGTGCGAGCAATGTGTAATATCAGCAGAGCACGTGGCCGCGCTTGGGGGCACGTGGGGCAAGAGTAATAGTGGGTTTTTCGAATATTTTTGTCCTTTTTGTCCATAATTTGTATTGTTAAGAGATTTTTTTAAAAAATGGTCAAACCAATTAGAGTTTTTAACTTTTAAAAGTTACTTGTAAGATTTTCCATTAATTCCCCCTAATTTTTACTTATAACCGAAGAACAATCTCGTACAGGGACTTATGTGCAATTTTTATTGTCTCAAATCGTAGTAGTAAACTATCAACACATACTTTTGATCAACTTTGAATCACGTTAAACACTCGTTTCTGTGTTGAAATGATACACTATATTAGTATATTATATTCTACACTTCTTTACTCTCTGTGTGTTTCTGTGTGTGTGAAAAAACTGGAATAACTTGTACTTTGTTTGCGAGTAGAGTAAGAATATGGGAAAATCAAACTTAATTAGAAATTAAAGAAAATATTACTCCGTAGTTTTGGTGAGAAACCGAGAAAAATTAATTACTGTAATGACATGGCGCATTAGGACAGATTGTAACTTGTAACAGAAATTTTTCCACGCAAAAAGGCCTAATAGTGAATTGTCAATTCTTAATTGTTTTGTGGGTCCCACTTGAGACCAAAAAATTATACTCATTGCTCTGACTTTCACATTAAGATAAATTTTCCAGTAGAAAACATTAAAACAAACCTTGCACCTAATTATACCGTTTTATTACTTTATCTTTTTTTTTTAGAAAGAAAACACATTTATGTTGGAATAAGGGCTGTTTGATACAGCATATAATTGCAAGTTATAACATATAGCTTAGAAAAAGTTGAAATTATATTTTTGGTGTAGCACATAAATTTTCAGTTTATACCTTTTCTTATATTGAACTTATTTAAGAGTCAAAAAATCAACTTATTTGAATCCGCGTTAAAGATTCTTCTGAAAAAGCTAAAAGAAAAAGTTACTCTCTCCTTTTCTTTTTTTGAGTCCTATATTTTATTTTAGGATGTCCTAAAATTAATGTCCATTTTTTTATATTGGCGTACAATTTTTACTTACTCAAAACTACCCTTCCTTGAAATCTACACCAAGACAAAACTAAAAAAGTTATTGTAATGATTAGAGGCAATTGTGAAAAGTAGGTATAAATTCTTTTTGTCCCTTTAATAAGTTGAGTTCCCAAAAATAAACTCAAAAAAGGGACGGTGAGTATAATTTATCTTTTTAAGCTAGAACAAACTGAGCGAGGGCTAAATATTTCCAATACAGGGTCCTTAATTGAAAAAGGGTGCATGTGTAATTATAGTTGTAGGGTAACCTACAAAAATAAATTGTAAATCTATCCAATTGGAGCTTTATCATCATATAAGAAACTGGTGGATGAGATGAGAGAGAGAGAGAGAGAGAGAGAGAGAGAGAGCAAAGTTGTAATGGTGATTCCAGTGGCTGTAAGTAGACCAGCATTGAATGGCAGAGAAGGAAAAGCAAGAACAAGAGGGCTACTGGAAATAGGAAGGAGAGGCATCCTTCTATCAACTGTGATGATTGCATCTCCTTCCCAAGTTGATGACTCTTCTAGGACTGAGCTCCTCAAAAGTACTACTATACAAATTCATTCTCTCTCTCTCTCTCTCTCTCTCATATACAGACACACACATATATACAGACACACACAGAAGCTGTTTTGTGCCACTAATGTTGATTTCCTAGCCTCCTGACAACTTTTAGCTATTTATCAGAATTTCTGAAGAAATCAGAAGAAAACAAGGCCAAAAATGATAAGGAGGTATAGCAAAAAAAAATTTTATTTTTATTTTATTTTTCTAGAGCCACTAATTTTTATGGAACTAATTTTTTTATTTTAAAATTTTTAATTTTTTAATTTTTTTTTTTGTGAAGCAGAGACTGAACAGTTATTACAAGAGAAATTATAAGGATTACTTTGGATTTTTTGAAGGAACTCTAAAGGCCAAGAAAGAAGAGCTCACTGAATCAGAAAAAGGCATTCTTGAATGGCTTGAAGCTAACAAATAGAAACATCACA
This sequence comes from Hydrangea macrophylla, assembly GCA_033977485.1. Lineage (NCBI taxonomy): Eukaryota > Viridiplantae > Streptophyta > Magnoliopsida > Cornales > Hydrangeaceae > Hydrangea > Hydrangea macrophylla. Next base: position 93,241,448 of record CM066992.1, read on the forward strand.
CCCTCTACACTTCCTAGCTCTTCCTTCCCAATTCTCTTGTTTTTTTTTTTTTTGTTTTTTTTTTAAACCCTTTTCGGGGAAAAAAAAAAAGTCCAATTCTCCTGTATTTTTAGTTTTTCTTTTTCTATTTTCAATGTAAATTATGTTTTCATGTATTATGGAGGATTTGGAGTTTCACCCTTTAGTTTTTACTGCCTCACTTGACATGATGATTGATATTTGGAATTGGATTGAATTGCATTGACGATTTGGATAATTCACATAATCTTTGTCCCAAGTTTGTATCCCGTTGTGAAAATCACAACCTACTTCAGTATGGTTTACAATTATATCTATTGTTGTGAATGCACAATAAGAATCAACTCTTGATATGTTGTACTAGTATACCAATTGTTGAGCCCAAAAAAAAAAAAAGTTAAAATTGGGATACACCGGCATAGCAGATGACAAAGCTTGACTACAAATAAACGCGACATTACAATGCACTCATTCTTACTTCTTATAAAGCTCTAGACTCTCTCTATATGCCTACTTTCGTCCTCTTAAATTCCTAAGATATCCCCCATTTTATAGAAAAGGAATGCCATTCCAAATAAGATTAGGAAATCCAATTTGCGCCGATCATGCCCGGTCAAGCCTTGACCTCGAGGGCGTGAGCTGCTCCTGTGAGTCTTGACCTCGCGCTCGAGCCTTTGTAGGCGTCAACCTCGCTCGACGCGAGATTCCAAACTTGAGAATTTTGAGCCACATTTAACACATTGTGTCCAACATTGGAACATTGTACTTTAGACTAATTTTTTTAAAAAAAAAATTACAAATACAAGCATGCTACTCTTGAATATCATCATCACACAATTCAATCTAGTGATTGTTCTCTTTGTTCTGTCTTAATTTTAGCATCAGTTACCAATAAAATATATTTTGGTTAAGTGAAAATAGTTAGTAGTAAAATAATAATGGCCAATTTGCACACGTGTGGTAACTTTTTTTTTTTTTGCTGCTACAAGGAAGGAAATAAATAAGTAAATAAATAAATACCGTAAAACACTAACAAAAAGTCTAGGCACACATCAAAAAATACAATGCAAATCACAACAAGCCCTTATTTGCAAAAAATAAAATTGTAGTCCTCACCATATTTTGCATCTCATCCCCTTAAGCAACAAAACCCAAAATCCCCAACTTCATCTCCCCCATTTCACGTTACTGGAGAAATTGGAAGCCCTAACTTCATCTCTCTCTCATTCTGTGTGGGTATATATATATATATATGTCCAGATCTGTATATACATATATAGATTATTCCTTTGCTTTGTTGACTTCAAGCTCTCCCCGTGAGAGAAATTACAAGTCATAGAGATGAAGACAATTGAAGACCCAATTCTCATTACTCTGAATCTAATTACAAGATGTATCTATATACACACTAATACCCCCTAACTGTAAGGCAATGACAGCTCAGCTTATAACAATCCCATTAGTTACAACAATTTCAGTTAATCTAGAACTTGTATCAGCTGTGATTTGATCAAGTGGTTGTGAGTAATTCTTTAATTGGCAATCCGGGTGCTCATGATGGAAGCCTGTGATTGGCTGGAAGAAGTGGAGTCTCTAACACCCTCCCTCAAACTGATGGTAGGGGAGGAAACCAACAGTTTGTTGCGAAAAACTAAAAACCTGGCAAAAGATAACCCCTTCGTAAAGTAGTCGGCAAGCTGATCATTAGTAGAAACATAGTGTACGACAAGATTCTTCGTAGTAACTTGCTCTCGAATGTAATGGTAGTCGATCTCAATATGTTTAGTCCTTGCATGGAAGACGGGATTTGAAGCCAACGCTAAGGCTGAAACATTATCACAGTACAAGATGGGTGGTTGAAAAAGAGAAATATGAAGATCACAAAGGAGCATTCTAACCGAAGAAAGATCAGCAGTGGTAACTGCAAGGGCCCTATATTCAGCCTCAGTAGAGGACCTTGCGACGGTGGGCTGCTTTTTAGTTGTCCAAAGAATGGGATCATTGCCCAGAAAAAGAACAGCACCTGTGGTAGACCTCCTATCATTAGGATCTCCAGCCCAATCAGCATCAGAATAGGCTGATAAAGTGAGAGAGTTCCTACTATAATGTAGGCCAAGGGAAGAAGAACCATTGAGATATCTAATGATCCTTTTGAGAGCCTTGAAATGGACATCAGTAGGAGCATGCATGTATTGGCATACGTGATTCACAGCAAACTAATATCTGGCCTTGTAAAAGTCAAATATTGTAAGGCTCCAACCAAACTACGATAAGGAGTAGGATCAAGAAGAGGAATACCATCATGCTTACTAAGTCGAGAAGAAGCAACACAAGGAGTCTTGCAAGGTTTACAACCCTCCATTTGAGACTTATGAATAAGATCTTTAAGGTACTTTTGCTGACTAACGAAAAATCCATTGGAAGTGTGGGTGACTTCAAGACCTAGAAAATAGTGGAGGGACCCTAAATCTTTCATCTCAAACATTGTGTCAAGATCAGTAACTAGGGTGGTGATGAAGGACGCATTAGTACCAGTAACTAAGATATCATCAACATAGAGCAATAATATGGTAAGAGATGATCCCTGATGTCTCACAAATAAAGAAGAATCAGCCTGTGACTGGGTAAACTGAAACTGAAAAAGCTGAGAAGTAAAGGTCTCAAACCAAGCTCGGGGAGCTTGTTTAAGACCATAAATAGCTTTTTGAAGTTTGCACACATAAGTGGGAAGTGAGGGATCAACAAATCCCGAGGGTTGAGCCATAAAGACTTCTTCTTTTAATTCGCCATGCAAAAATGCATTCTTAACATCAAGTTGCTTAATAGACCACCCAAAATGAGCTGCAAGCTTGAGAACAATACGAACGGTTGTTGGTTTAACAACAGGACTGAAGGTCTCAGAATAATCTATGCCCGCTTCTTGATGAAATCCCTTGGCCACTAACCTAGCTTTATATCGGGATACAGAACCATCAGCATTATATTTAATTTTGTATACCCATTTACATCCCACAACATTTTTATTGGGTGGTTTAGGGACAAGAGACCAAGTGCCCTGTTTATGTAAGGAAGAAAACTCTTCTCCCATTGCATCTCTCCATTCTTTATATTTGATAGCCTGAGAATAACAAGTAGGTTCAGACAGAGGAGCATGACTAAGGAAGGCTTTCTTTTTAAACACACCAGCTTTAGATCTGGTCTGCATGGGATGAGCATTACTAGATGGAGGAATAGAAGGAGAGGGTAAAATAGGTGGAGGATTATCCACAAGAGGAGGAGAAGAAGAAGTAAACGGCTGTAAGCTAGAGGAGGGAGCTGAAGAAGAGACTGGAAAAGACATAGGGGGAGAAGAAAACAATGGAGGAGGAGGTAAAGAGGCAAGGAGAAAGACTTGAATTATTAGAGAAAGAAGAAGAAGGGAAATTTGAAGAAGATGAAGAAAGAATATTGGCTGAAGTAGGAGGTGGAAACCAATTAAGAGAAGAAATGGAACTTGTGGAGCCTATGGTAGAATCAAGAGCTGCTGGAAAATGAAGTTCATCAAAAATGACATGCCTCGAAACATAGAATCTATCAGTGACAGGATCAAAACAGAGATAGCCTTTGTAATCCATAGGATAGCCTAAGAATACACATCTGGTAGACCTTGGCTCTAATTTGGTTTTGTGATATGGTCTGAGAAGAGGATAAGCAGCACAACCAAAAACCTTTAAAGCTGAATACTCAGGACATTGACCATGAAGGAGTTCAAAAGGGGATTTATGAGAAGTATTGGAACTAGGCATTGGATTGATCAAATAGGTGGAAGTGGTGAATGCATGAAGCCAAAATTGAGGAGAAAGAGAAGCAGTAGACAATAAGGTCAACCCAGTCTCAACAATATGGCGATGTTTCCTCTCAGCTACATCATTCTGCTGAGAGGTATGAGGACAAGATTTTTGGTGGTGAATGCCATGAGAAGTAAATAGAGCTTGGAAGTCTTTGTGCTCATATTCTCTTGCATTGTCGGTTCTGAAAATTTTCATTTTAGTGTTAAAAATATTTTTTGCAAATGCTTTGAATTTGCAAAAGATACCAAAGACTTCTGATTTAAAAACAAGTGGATAAATCCAAGTAAAACGAGTAAAATCATCCACAAAAGAGACATAATAAGAAAAACCAACATAGGATTTAACAGGTGCAGGACCCCAAAGGTCACTATGTATTATTTGCAACGGAGCAGTAGTAACAGAAACAGACTTAGGAAAAGGCAATTTGCACATCTTGCCATACAAACAATGTTCACACACAGTACTAGAAGAATGTGGAATGGGAGTGGGGTGCACATTGTGCAAGATTTGATTCAAAATTTTATTTGATGGGTGTCTTAATCTATTGTGCCAAAGAGTATGAGATACTCTCTGTCCTAACTGTGCTGAATGAACTGAAGTAAAGACCTGAGGGGCAGAGTTGAGATGCTGCTGAAAAGGAGGAGAAGCTGAGCTGCTAACACTGCTGATAGCAGGAGTGGCTGAGTAAACAGGATAGAGGCCATTACTGCACTGGCCTTGATAAAGGATCTTGCTTGTAGCCAGATCCTGAATACGAAGCATTTTAGAGTCAAAAATACATCTGCAATGATTATCTACACACAATCTATGAACAGACAGAAGATTAGAGGCTAGAGATGGAACACATAGGACATCATGCAGATTAAACTTGTGAGAAGAAGTAGGAATAGAGCTTATACCAGAATGAGTGATAGGAAGACCTTGACCATTGGCAATTGATATCTCATCCTCACCTTGATATTCAGAAGCAATAGAGAGATTGGAGAGATCACCAGTCATGTGACTGCTAGCACCAGAGTCTGTGTACCAGACACTGGAATCATGTGGAGGAAAACCTTGAGACGCAGTCATGGCTACCAAATGTGAAGCTGGAAATTTGCCTTGATAGGAGTAATTCATGCGGTGATAACAATCAATCGCTGAATGATTTGGCTTATTGCAAATTTGACAGACAATTGAAGTAGTGAAAGGAGGTCTAGGTCTAGGTGATTGAGAACTAGGATTTCGAGCAGCATTGGGGTTGAAAAAGGGCGCATTAGATTGAAATCGACCACCATTTCCTTGATTCCGGCCACCTCTACCATAATTTCTGCTACGACCTCGACCTCGAAACTGATTGTTCAAGCCTCGATTGAAAATTTGTCCTGTATTCTTATTTTGAGAGGCAACCATGGCAGAAGCTATGTGTGAATCAGCTTTCTGAGGAGCTTCCAGAGACAATCCTTCAGCTCGAAGAAGAACATGAAGCTCTTCTAATGTTAGAGCCTGAGGTCGTGTTCTGATGGAGGTCTTAAAAGCATTGTATTGTGAAGGAAGACCATTCAAGGTGTAGATAAGAATGTCTTCATCTTCAACAATTACAGCAACAGAGGCTAGTTTATCTCTGGTCTCTTTAATTTTCTATATATAATCCTCAATCGAATCTGTACCTTTACTTGTGGACTGCAGATTCGTCTTCAGCTGGAGTATGTTAGCTCGTGAGCTTGAAGAAAACCTTCTTTCTAGGGCTTTCCAGACTTCCTCAGAAGTCTTGTATCCGACTATGTGCGACAGTGCTGTTGGAGAGAGTGTCGCATTTATCAGAGTCATTAGGGCTTGATCATGTGTTGTCCATGTGAGATAATCTGGATTTGGTTGATCAGTGATTGATCCTTCAGAATCTTCAACAAATTTCGGTGGACATGGATTTGATCCATCAACAAAGTTGTACATTGAATGTGCTTTCAAGATTGTAGAAAATTGAAATTTCCATGGAATATAATTGGAAGAATCCAAACGAATTGTGATGAGGTTACAAATATTAGACAGTAGATAGATTGGAGCATAGCTCACCGTAGATGAAGAAGAGGTGGTAGATGAAGATGAAATAGTTGAAGAACTTGACGCCATTAATGGAGACGAAGGTCTCTCAGATAAGCTCTGATACCATGAGAGAAATTACAAGTCATAGAGATGAAGACAATTGAAGACCCAATTCTCATTACTCTGAATCTAATTACAAGATATATCTATATACACACTAATACCCCCTAACTGTAAGGCAATGACAGCTCAGCTTATAACAATCCCATTAGTTACAACAATTTCAGTTAATCTAGAACTTGTATCAGCTGTGATCTGATCAAGTGGTTGTGAGTAATTCTTTAATTGGCAATCCGGGTGCTCATGATGGAAGCCTGTGATTGGCTGGAAGAGGTGGAGTCTCTAATACCCCGGTTGGTTTTTAATGGGGGTTTGCCTGCTGAGAGAGACCAGAGTTTCGTTGGCCAAATCTAATACTTTCTCAACGATAACTCCTTTTCACTACCCCTCTCTCTTGCATTCCTTTTCTTTCTTCAATTACCTCCTCATCTTCATGCTCAACGAAGAGAATGATAACAAAATAATCACAATATAAATATAAATATGCAAAGACTTGTATATATTATGTACGAATGGGTTGTGTTGTTTTATCTAGATAAAATTGTCGAATTATTGTGACTGGGAGGAGTATTTGGGATTTTGGTAAGCATGGGTTTTTATTTTAATTTTTACTTGATTGAGAGTTGGACTTTCTGGATTTCAAGTGGGATTTCAAGTGATTGTTTGGTTTGATTCTAAAATAGAATAAAATTGGATTGGAAAGAATAGAAAAGAGAAGAAATGAATAAAAATTGATTTGCAATTCTAATTCTTATGTTTGGTTTGAAAAAGAAATAAGATGAAATGAATCACGGTCATTTACTACATTGCCCATATAAAAAGAGGAGGTGTGAAATATATAGAGATAAGTTTGGTATATCACATTGTTTCACTTTAAGTGAAATCATTTCTCACCAAATCCTACCAAAAGTGATAGGATTTGTTTTTGGACTAAAACAAGAATTGATGAGAATTGGCTAGAATTGAAAATCAATTCTTTTGTCAAACCAAACACAAGATTTGTCACAAACAAGAATTGCAAATCAATTCTTTTCTAGTTTGTGGCATATCAAATGGACAAGGAAAAAGTGAATTTGACCACTGCATTTTCAAAGCCCCTATTTTGTGTTGGTGTGTATTTTTCATTATTAGCGGTTGTTGTAAAGGTTTTCTGTTTTAAGAATATTAGAGATGGGTTTCACATATGTAGAGAATGAGAGAGAGATGAAGTTAGGGCTCCCAATTCTCCAGTAATGTGAAAGGGGGGAGATGAAGTTGGGGATTTTGGGTTTTGTTGCTTAGGGGCTAAGATGCAAAAATGTGATGGGGACCACAATTTATTATATTTTTTTTGCAAACAAGGGCTTGTTGTGGTTTGCATTGTGTTTCATGATGTGTTCGTAGACTTTTTGAAATACTAAATACCTCTGAGAAAAGCTACCCCAAAGTACTGTGAGCCAGCGGATGCAACGCAAGGGATTCCGCTTGGGACTGAATAACCAAAAGATGGTTCTGATGATCAGCACCTAAGTTTGCAAAAATATTGGCTCATCAATCTTGTGGATGATTTTTTCATAATATTTCTTCAACAGATATTTGCACTACTCCAACAATGCCCTCAATAGATTGGGGCCTTGTCATCTTTTAGGAGTATCGTCACTGCCTCTAATCCGTATCCAACTTCGGGTTTTTCATTCCCCTTTACCACTAATGACTTTCAACCAACTTCTTAAGCTTTGATCAAGCTCAGGCTGCAGGCACCATACTTGAACAACGCGCTCCATAATAGTGTTTGCTGTAGTTTTGTGCGGGTGCTAGAACAAAAAATTGTTCGAGTGTGCAAACTAATTCCTAACTGCTTGTGTGAGTGATACACAAGGTTTTTAGAATCTAACTTCTAACAGGTGATTGTGATGTCCAAGTAGGAAATTATCCTTGGACTGAGTTCCCTAGAGAGTACCACCATCTTTCCTTATTATAGGGGTATATTGGCAAATTACTCTGACCTTCCCCATGGTATTTGACAAATACAAGGACCTCCCCTGTGCTTTTAAAAATGACTCTAACCTCCCTTAAGGTCTGTGTTGTGTAACAAATTCCTCTATGCTATTTGTAGATAATATGCATGCAAGCATACGAGACGGATTTAGGTCACTTACCTAGCGGAATAACCCAACGGATCGCCGAACGGTGTTGTTACAAGCCCGGCATCTTCACCCACGAACTACTGCTCCATGTTGCCACCGTGTACTCTCTTATGCTTCGCGTAGGTCGTGAAGATCACTACTAGAGCGGTCCTCATACGTATCACGTGCTAAATCACATGGCTCCTTTGGTGATGGCCAAGAGAGAGATGAACCGTAGGGATAGAGAGGGAGAGAGACTAACGTGAGTTAGAGAGAGAGAGGCTGCTGTGAATATATGAAATATCCTTAGGTTTTCTATGTGATATACATGTATATATAGGCACATAAAAACCTATAAGGCTTAAGACTCCAAAAGCCCATTATTTGGCGTCCACGCCAGCCCTCTCTGTACCCAGTCCAATATAATGTGGGTGCCCGTATGGCCCAACCACAATATTTGTTACATCTCCCACTCACCCACATAGGGTTGGTACTAAAAACCAATCTCTCAACACAACGGAACTTCTCAACTCTTCATACAGGGAAATAGAACGTGCGACCTTACGAAAAGAAAGTACAACGACTGGAGTGTAATGCCAAATCATCACCATAACCAGCAAGACACATCACTATGAAGCTTCTCGTGTATGCCTTAGACGATTCAACCCCATCGGACACAGCATTCTCAATCCCTCGGTGAAAAGAATTGCTGCACCACCTCAATGTAATGTACTCATGACATATCAGTAACAAATTACGATTGTCGCAGGCCTGCTAATGAGTCACAAAAACATGGTGTGTTATTGAATGGTCTTTCCTGAGCCCACATGTCAATCCGACTAACTTGACCGCTTGCCCAGACACATCCCATAGAACGGAATAATCTCATCGTCCTAGGATAGCATGCTAAAGTAACTGTCATCAAGCGTCCTCTTCATGACATAGTCTCAAGTCGTGAAGGCAACCAGTTTGTAGGATAACCAATGTCTTGGATATGCTACATGGCTCACACAGCAATGAAGAGGAATCCATTCACTGCTTCACAGTCGATCGCAAAAGCACATACAGTACGATATGTATGCTATGGCGTTCTTCCATCAAAATGGGTATGTCACTCTGTGTTTGGAAAAACAAGTAACGCCATACGAATCTTAGTCTAGACGTTACACAAAATGTCTAACCTGAGTCTCCCAGCACAGTCGCTCCTCTTAGCGCCCGTCTGAAAACTCACATTCGGCTATAAACAGGCTACATAGAGTCGTGGGATATCTCTATGTTCGATCAAATATAAAGGTCTCATCTTAGATCCATCTAAGGCGACATATAAAAATAAGAGGGTTTATATCTAGCTCGCTGTTCTTATACTGCGTAGATATAAGTGTTCAAGCTCGCTTTCTAAGCGCTATGGACACATATGTCCTAGCTAGCTATCTAAGCGCCATGAACACAAATGTCTCATCTTGCTCGCCATCTAAGCGCCATGGACACGCATGTCCTAGTTCGCTATCTCGGCGCCAAGGTGAATCACCCGTGTGAGCAGGTCGATTCAAGCCCGGTGACATATAAGAAATGTGCATTCGTTCCACTTATAACAAATATATATATGGAAACTAACTAGTTTATAAAAACTTGAATAATAATGTCAATATCACAATAAAATTTCTAAGCACATCAAATCCCCAATTGGAGATATGCCTTAAGACAACTTCCCTTTGCGCAAACCACATCTCAAATGTGACACATGCTAGAATGGTTTTTGAAGTCTTTTGCATGTGCTCAGGCTTACGTGCTATCACCTTCGATGAGCACAACTTCATCACTATGAGATAAAGAGCCTAGCCACTGCAAAAACTCTTCAACCAAAATAGCTTCTCAAACAACTGTAGAGCACACCACATATTATGCGTCCATCGTGGACAGCATGAGGCAAGGTCCATAGTACTCCTGCGAACATATCGCAAGATACTCTTCACTACTCTCTAGTGACAGGACCATGGTTGCTACGGCAACGACTAATTAAACCAACCGCATAGCAGACATCTGACCGAGTACACACATTAGCATACTTCAGATTCCCTATTGCGGACGGATATAGCAAACTGGACATTTGTTTCCTCTTCTCATTATTCTTAAGACATTGATCTAAGGTCAAGGTGAGTCCCCCAAAAATGGGATGTCTATGGGTTTTCAGTTTTTCATGTGAAAACGTTCAAGAACCTACATCTTGTAAGTCCCTCGAGACAAACAGAGGAACTTCTGAGAACAATATCTCACAGTCTAAACTTCCAACACATAGTTGGAATCACCCATGTCCTCAATCTTAAACTGAGAGGACAACCACTCTCAAGTGGCGACAATGGAACTCATCTCATTCCCAGTTAAAAGGACGTCATCAACATATAAATAATTAAAACACTTTCCTTGGACCATTTAATGTACACACATTGTACCACTGCCTAGACGATTTGAGATAATAAATAGATCGTTTGAGACAGCACACTTTTGCGCTCATTCCCTTTGGTCACAACACCAATGGGATGATCCATATTTATCTTGTCGTCTTGTTCTCCATTGAGAAAAGAACAGTTTAAACATCCAACTAAAAAGGTTCAAAAACTAAATATGCGACAATTGCTAGGATAAGGCGAATGGAGGCAGATCTCACCCTTTGGGAGAACATGTTTCCATGGTCTATACCCTATCTGGGTACAAACTATCGCCATAAGGCGTGCCTAATACTTGTCAATTGAACCATCTGCCTTGCATTAGATTTTGTAAACACACTTGTCTCCAATAGCCTTACGCACAGGCGGAATGTCAACTAACTCCTAGACCTTATTTACATCCATAGGGCTCATCTCGTCTAGCATAGTAACTATCCACTCAGCTTCAACAGACGAAGAAAAACGCTTCAACAAAAGAAGCAGGCTCATCCTTATCCACTTGTGCACACATTTGCACACATATGAAAATGTCTTCCTCAATTTCAAAACAGTGATAGGGAACGTTTTCGTCATCACCATACAGTGTACTACCTGGGAATCTTGAGTGCCTAGTGGTGCACTCCCACTATCTGGTACACTCCCACTAGCGTCTAGCGGTGTACTCCCACTCGGCTGGAGACTAGTACCATTTTATAGCGATTATTGGATGTGGATTCTCAATCTCCCCACCCTCGCTTAAAGATGGTATGTTGTCTTCGACATCCGCCAACTCATAGAGGTCAAGATATCTCTTAGTAATACAAATCTGGGAAAGTCATTCTCAATATCATGTGGCACCATTTCTGTCATTCCTATACCCGTATGTTCATTACACGTGACATAGCATGTTGAGCTATTAGAATACCTTATAAAGGTATACTTTCCAGCTCTTGAGCATAGTTTTTCGCACTTATACGAGGTATAGTAAACATAACCTCCTGAGCTCCACGTGCGCAATATCGCCTTTCCATAGCTCATAAGGGGATAGAGGGAAATGACTGAGAGGGGGCACTCTAGTATGTAGGCAGCAAACAAGAGTACATCCCCCCAAAACAACATTGGGAGGTTGACTTGCGCCATCATAGTCCTAGCCATATCTAGGAATGTCTTATTCCTTCTTTCTACAACACCATATTGTTGCGGAGTTTCTGGAAGAGAAAAGTTGTCTGCGTTTCCCCTTTTTCCTCACATAGTTCCCAGAATTGATTAGATTAATACTCGCGATCCTCACATCGCACGAAATCATCTATAAAAGTGAGAAAATAAGAGGCGCCATGACGTGCCTTTACAACCACAGGTCCACAGATATTTGAGTGAACTAGATCTAATGCTTGAGTAGCTCTAATAGCCTCTCTAAAAGGCTTTCGGCATGCTTTGCCAACTAAGCAAGACTCACACATAGGTAGGTCAACCTTAGCGAATGGGCTCAAAAAAGGGCTTCTCGAGCTAATCAAGTCATCCTATCTCATCCTATGCGTTCAAGTCCAGCATGCCATGCCTCAGAATAAATGAATTACAGAGGAAACTAGAATTATATAAAATAACTCTTAAGTAGTTATCCCTAGATAACCATGTCCTAGTAACATTACCACAAAAAAAATATCCATTCTATTAATACCGAACTGGAGAACGTCCTCGATTGCGCTCTTCCACCTTGTTAGCCTTGGGCGCAAACTTGCTGGCCCCACCCTGCCTCCAGGCGGGTTTACCCTTACCATTGCGTTTAGGCCCATTGGCCTTGAACTTACTTTCACTTATGGAAGTAGTGGTCAAGAGTATAGCCATACGGTTCGCCTTACCTTTTTGGCGCTCCGTATTCAGCTCAACATGTCAGAAAATGTCAAAACCAAAAATTTAACATTTCTTTTGTGGATCATGATTTGTTTTCTATGGATCCGCGAATCAGGCAAAGAACTAATCATAGCCTGAAATTGCAGTTCGCCAGTAAAGATGTTCCGAGTATTCTGAAATCACGAATCATACCTGTCATCGACCTTAGATGTCCAGTCATCGTGTACTTGGAACGTTTCCTTTACTTTCCCGAACTTCATAACTAGATGCTTAATCTAGTAGTGAATGTGCCATAGAAAACAAATTTGAGCTGATCTCATAATACTTTGGCTATTGGGTAGTACACATACTTCCCAACAAGATCATAGTGCATGCTGCTTATCACAAAGTGCATGCTATGATCCTTCTAGAGCCAAGTATTATAGGCTATTAAGGTTATAATGATATTGGGCCAGAGGCCCATTATTCGGTTTAATGGGTTAGACCATAGAATAAGCATAAAGCCCATAAGCTCTTACTCATTCTATCGGTGTGTTACTATGCAGTGCCATATTACAAAAATTAGTCCCTTTTAAACTTGTTGCTTTTATAAAGATCGACAAAGTGTGGTTTGGAAAACATTTGTTTTTGTGAATTCAAAAAATTTGAAGAATAATATTTGAGAACATGCGCAAGGGATTGACATTATTATTTGCACATTTCATAAGGTTTGTTTTAAAATCCAATTACAATTGAGTTTTCCCCTTTCTACAATTTAAGACCAAAAAACTCGCTATTGCTCATTAATCAAATCTTAATTTTGTAAATCAAGAAAAACCTTTTATAATTGATTTTTCTAAACAAACATCAATTAGATGGTACAAATACCTATCTAAGATCATCCACAAGATATAAAGTGCGCCATACAACAAAAAATGCGCATGGTCCCCCACGTGGGTCCGAATTGACAACTTAGAGCTCATGTTAAGGTAATTCAAATGTATGATTTATGAACAAAGAAAACCATCCCTTTACAAGTAGGCTTTTCCAATACAAGAAATAAAGCCCTCGTTCTCACATTACATTTATAGCCCATAAAAAATAGGGATGCTTTGTTCATAAACATATACAAGAACAGCCTTAAACATACATCGTGAGGACACAAGCTCTATAAATTGTCAATTATTGTCCATTCATTTAAGCCAGATTAAAATTCATTAATCACATACACCAAGCACTCATGCGGTCTATTTTAAAATGAATAGACTCATCCGTCACTCCACTTAAGGAGGAGGAATTAGAGGTCATAGGGTCAACCAATCACAAACAACAGTAATTAAACGTGACCAACAATGCAATGAGCCTCTAAAATAATAAAATGTGCAATAAAATGATTATTGCACAGCCCCGATAGCTCCCATAAGCTAAGTAAAATCAATGAAAAAATCCTAATTTTTTTTTCATTAATTTTAACCTAATTTTAGGTCTTAAAACATAATGGGGTAATTACACTGACCTCCCTCGAGGTTAGGTCTAATTACACTGACCTCCCTTGTGGTTTTCAAAATTACACAGACCTCCCCTGAGTTTAGTGTTTAGGTAACAATTTGCCCCCTCCGTTAACTTCCGTTAGTAAACCGTTAAATATAATTACACAGACCTCCCCTGAGGTTTTTAAAAGTACACAAACCTCCCCTAACTTTAGTATTTAGGTAACAATTTACCCCCTTTGCTAATAAAAGACCATAGCAAGATATGCTTAGGCCAGCAAATATTTGTGTTAATTTTTCCAAAATACCCTTATAAGCTTTCCAAAATACCATTACCCTCGTTTTACTTTTTTTTTTTCTACCAACCAACAAAAAAAAAAAAAACTGTCATCCACATGTCATGATCCCATGCAAATATGGGGTAAATGTATGGTTGAGATTATAGGGTCACACCACATCAGCATGCTAACATAGTGTGACGGGCTCACTAAATTTGAAATTTTACAAATTAGTCATGACCCCTTTGGAAATAGGAGATATACGTCTTGCCTAGATTAGAGGGTCACACCACATCAACATACTAATGTGGTGTGACAAGCCTATCGAATAATTTCTCCAAACAAAAGTTCCATCTTAACGTGAATTCTGTTTAAAAATTGATGATGTGAACTTTTGTTTGGAGAAACTATTCGGTAGGCTTGTCACACCACATTAGTATGTTGATGTGGTGTGACCCTCTAATCTAGGCAAGACGTATATCCCCTATTTCCAAAAGGGTCATGACTAAATTGTAAAATTTCAAATTTAGTGAGCCCGTCACACTATGTTAGCATGCTGATGTCGTGTGACCCTATAATCTGAACCATACATTTACCCCATATTTGCATGAGATCATGACATGTGGATGACAAATTTTTTTTTTGTTGGTTGGCAGAAAAAAAAAACGTAAAACGAGGGTAAGGGTATTTTGGAAGCTTATAAGAGTATTTTGGAAAAATTAACACAAATATTTGCTGGTCTAATCATGTCTTGTTATAGTCTTTTACTAGCAAAGGGGGTAAATTGTTACCTAAATACTAAAGTCAGGGGAGGTTTGTGTACTTTTGAAAACCTCAGGGGAGGTCTGTGTAATTATATTTAACGGTTTACTAACGGAAGTTAACGGAGGGGGCAAATTGTTACCTAAACACTAAACTCAGAGGAGGTCTGTGTAATTTTGAAAACCACAAGGGAGGTCAGTGTAATTAGACCTAACCTCGAGGGAGGTCAGTGTAATTACCCCAAACATAATTTAAAACCAATTTATTAAGGGCCCTTTAAATTAACAATTAATTTAAAACCTTATGGAAAGTTTAATTAATTGAAAAACAAATTTTTCATTATAAATAAAAATTTCCGGAATTTCACCAAGGCCCAAAAATATTTTGGATCAATTTAACATAATAAATTGATCTTAGTTAAACAAAATTAACTATGAGCAACAAAATTCCTAAAAATACAAAAATTTCAAGAATTTGTTCTCCAAAGATTTTCAGTGGTCTAATATGGTGTTCCAAACACCCCATATTAATTTCAAAAATTAATAATCTATTTTAGCTATTTTCAGCAATTAAATAAATGCCCATATGTATAAATTTTATGCTCTAAAATACCAAAAAAAATGAGATAATTCATAAAATTTTCTCAAGTCTCCAATTAGTGTACAAAACACACTAGACATTAAATTCAAGAATTAACAACTTTAATTGGTTATATTTTAAGCAATTAATATTGCGTATTCAACACAATATATATGCTCTAAAATATGTCCCAAAGAGCGAGAAAATACACTAAAATAATTTTCTCAAGCTACCACTAGTGTTCTAAACACATTGTGTTAATTCCCTGAACTAATAATCAATAAAAATATTTTAAGCAATTTAATATGTGTACAAAAACACACAATTATATGCTCTAAAATATTAATATGATTGAGATAATTTACCAAAAATTACCTGTGGGTCCCACAAAATTTTACATGGTCTTAAAACAGTGTCCCTTATGTCCCTTATTAATTACAAAAATTAATAATGTATTATGACTATTTTAAGCAATTAAATAAATGCCCAAAAGCATTAATTACATGCTCTAAAATATCATAAATACATGATAATTTACACAAAAATTATCGTAGAGTCCCCTATAGTGTACTAAACACTATATATTAATTTTAAAAATTAATATACATTTTTGGATATTTTAAGCAATTAAAAACATATTTAAAATATATCTTTTATGCTCTAAAATACCAAAAACAATGAAATAATCTACCATAAAATTATTTCTGGTCCCACACAGTGTCCTTAACATAGAAAAAATTAAAAATAAATTTTCCACATTTTTCCAGAATTTTAAAGCAATTAAAACATATTTAAGCTATTAAAAACTATTTATTTTAATTGCAGAAACAGTTTTAATTATAAAATAATTAAAAATGTTTCTGAAAAATATATTTAAAAACTATATTAAGGACCGGGACCCCGAGGGGGACCCACACTCGCTGGAATCATTGTCGCCGGACCACCGTAGGCCGGCGAGTGGGTCCCACCCTCCCCGACGCGAGTGGGCGAGGCCCTGCTGGGTCTTCTTCTTCACCTAAAAACGCAGTCCAGGACTGCGCGAACCCCCAACTTTGCCGGCTTGTATCTCCTTCGTTATTGATCCAAAGTTTACAAATTTTATATCGTTGGAAAGCTCTCACGGAGTACTACAATTTTAAGCCAAAAAATAGAGACATTGATCGAGTAAATCTTCCAGAAAATTGGATCAAAGTTGGAAAAAAAAAATTCGTTTTCATTGATCCAAAAAATTAGGTTTTGCAATATCTCACTTGTTTGAGATAATTAGGCCATGAGACTTTATGGAGGGACTCTAGGGATTATATGGGACACAACCATGCCAAAAAATTGGACCCTTATTGGAGTTTCGATGTAGACCCACTTTAAAATCAAATTTTCAAAGTTTTCATAAAAGCTTGCTTGAAGTTTTAATGGCAGATTCAATTCGGGTGATCTACGAGCGAATCAAACACCTATAGGCTCTGATACCAATTTAGATAATATGCATGCAAGCATACGAGACGGGTTTAGGTCACTTACCTAGCGGAATAACCCGACGGATCGCCGAACGGTGTTGTTACTAGCCCGGCGTCTTCACCCACGAACTACTGCTCCATGTTGCCTCCGTGTACTCTCTTATGCTTCGCGTAGGTCGTGAAGATCACTACTAGAGCGGTCCTCGTACGTATGACGTGCTAAATCCCATGGCTCCTTTGGTGATGGCCAAGAGAGAGATGAACCATAGGGATAGAGAGAGAGAGAGGCTGCTGTGAATATATGAAATATTCTAAGGTTTTCCATGTGATATACATGTATATATAGGCACATAAAAACCTATAAGGCTTAAGACTCCAAAAGCCCATTATTTGGCGTCCACGCCAGCCCTCTCTGGACCCAGTCCAATATAATGTGGGTGCCCGTATGGCCCAACCACAATATTTGTTACAATTTCGATTGGAGCTTATGTGATACTTCCACTTCAGAGTGACAGTTCTACAACCAATCCAAGACTATTCTTGGGGTAGACGTTCTCAAGCATCGTGCATCTTGGCCTGTTTATTGCAAATTATAGTTCCTCCCATCGATATTGGAAATTTGGAATATAAATTTCCATATCAAGCTTGTGATACTTCCACTTTAGAGTGACAGTTCTACAACCAATCCAAGACTATTCTTGGGGTAGACATTCTCAAGCATCGTGTATCTTGGCCTGTTTATTACAAATTATAGTTCCTCCCATCGATATTGGAAATTTGGAATAGAAATTTCCATATCAAGCTTAAAGAGTTTATGAGGTGGGTACTCAAGTTTTTGGCGGAGGAAAAAGGTCGATTTTTGGATTTCTAAAGTGGTCTCTAACTCTTGTTGATGAAGTGAACAGATGAGTCTAAACTCTAAAGTAACATTTATTGAGATTTCACACACACTATGAAACTAACTCTAAAAGTATTGGACATCGAGCATTGATATTACACAAGATGTAAAAAAACATCATGCAGGGACTGCTGTTTTCTCATCACATGTACCAAATCAAACAAAGTCATCACATACTTTTTAAGTTTTATATACATAATACATAACTAGGCAGATAATCAAACTCATAGCACTAGCAACCCACATACTACCAAGCCACAATCCCAATCATGATCCATCATCTAAGTATCTGCCTATATAACTAGGTAAAAGGATTAAGCATATCCATATGTATTTTTTTTAACCGCATATCATATCCATAGAAAAACAAGCTACATTACATCATTGCCAAGTGGAGTTCAACTTTTACTAAAGCCTTGGTGTTGCTGGCCATATCTCTCAGGGAAATTTTGACATACTTCATGTTTAAACATCAATGATCAATATTGCTGAAACAACCAAAGACGAATTGAATGCTCTGGCTTTGATTTTCTTCACATGGCATTGCAACATATTATTTCCACAAATTTTTTAAAGAAAAAGAAAAAAATAAGAATAAGAATAAACTTCTTTTTTTTTGTTAAAGCTACTTTAATGGACCTAATTCCTTTTATTTACAGAACAAGCACATGACAAACAGAGAAAATTTATGTAAATATGGTTAATCAGTGCAGAGCAAAAAAAAAAAATTATATGTGAAAGGGGGAAAAAATCAAATGAAAAACTAAAATTTGTAAGATGTCAAAGTATAAAAGCTAAAGAATGTTGTTGAAGCTTTAAGCATATAATAAAGCTTGTTTTCATATGTAATTGAGTTAATATTCTATAGATATCAACATCTGGGGGAATATTCTCAAATTACAATATAACAATATCTTTGAATCTGACATTGGCATAGGAAAAAAAAACATGTATCTACAATGTAGCAAGATCTTTAATCTCACCCCAAAAAAATTGAAAAAGAGTGATAAATATACATATACATATACATATACACATATACATAAACATATACTAAACTAATTAAATAGACCTAACTCAAAATCAGCCATTTCACAAAAGAAGTCAAAACAGAGACAGTAACTCACTCGGCCTTGAACAAAACATGACACCAAAACATGAAATTCATGAAGTCACTCTCCCATTTTTGAGTTTCAATGCATTGCTAACCATGGAATGGGTGCAAGGATCAACATATATTATATCACACGATTCACATCCATCAAGCACATGACAGATTGGTGGAAGTCAGTCCACATGCTTGGAACTCATAACTAAATTCAAAGCTTCTGAAAGGCCAATGCTTTTATGAAAAATCACTTATACCAGTCAACAAACGTGGACCTAAACCTCATCTTAATTACTATGTAATGTTCATGATATAAGTTTTAAACCATAAAAAGTGTGCTAAAAAAATACTAATCTCAAACCTACCTCAAGTAAAAAAAAATGTGAATTACATCTTTACAAGTCATCGGTGTGAATGTGAAGCGCTTACCGAGAGGTCGAGCGACAACGATCTGCACACACAACAAAAATCGGTAATGTAATTTTGGATTGGGAAGAAAGTTGATAACCAAACAAAAATCCTAGGGTTGCAGATTCCTATTTACTATGACAATCAAACAAAAATCAGCCAGAGAATGAGGGCAAGTAACTCAAAAATGGGGGTTGATAAACAAAGTCATTGAGGTTCTAAGACATAAATTAAAACTCTAAAATCTAAAACAGGAGTCAAGATAACCTAAATTAACAAATCAAAAATTACAACCAAAATCTAAGATCCAAAACAAAAATCTAAAACAGAAATCAAAAGACAAACCTCACACGACAACCCAGCCGCTGGTGCCCACTTTCTACCATCGCCAGGTCATTGCCATTTTCAGGTCGGAGAGGATAGTGGTCGGTGGTGGCTCGGATGAGAGAGAGAGAGAGAGAGAGAGAGAAACGTATGTGTCACCGTCGGTGAAGCTGGAGCCGACGATGGTACCGATGGCTCCAAATCTTGGAGTAGTGGTGGACGACGACAGTGGAGTGGTGGTGGGCAGCGGCAGTGGCAGCGGCGGCGGTGGAGTGCCCCTTTTTCCCCCGTCTCTCTTCTATTCCTTTCCCTCTCTCTTCTCTTCTCCTCTTTGACTAATTAGGATTGCAATAGAGATTCTTGTTTAGGTATTACTCTATTACAAAGAGAGGGAAATTGAATTTTGGGAAAATAATTTGAGGGAAATTTTTGGTGTAGTGTTTATTTACAAAATTGCCACCGCAATTTCAATTTTGAATTTATATTTACAAAAATGCCACTGGATTTTAATTTCTTTGAGAACTTTTCACTTTCAATTATTTTTCTAACGGAATTATGACATTTCTAACGGAAATTTACCGTTATAAATTTGTAACGGTAAATTTTCGTTAGAAATGTCAAAATCGGTATGTTAGAAAATATGGCTTTTGGTGTAGTGTTGTATGGATTATTTACATGTAATGGTGCTTATTTGAATTGTGATATCAAGTAGTCGAATAGTTCATGCCTAGGGAAGACAGAGTGTGTCGCAACCCTAGTTTAGTGTAAGATACTATGTGCCAACCGAAGATGAATTATGTTGATTCTTGAATCGTAGTTATTTTCTTGACGGAGGAATTGAGCTTGTAGGTACAATTCCCCCATTATCATCCAACGTATAATCTAATTGAATGCATAAATATCCTTATTATGAAGCTAATGATGGATTTGCAATCCTAGATTCACTTTACATATCGTTTACAACACTTATAAATTGCTTTCATAGTTTAGATTTATTTTCATTGTTCTTAGGTTAATAGAAAATCCAAAACAAACTTCCGTTTCTATAATTAATTAGACTTAAGGTTTTTAGAATTAGAGTGACAAAGTAATTCCAATCTCTGTGAGTTCGACCTCTACTTCCATTATTGCAAATCTTTTAAAGTAGAGTATGCTTTTGTATCTTGATTTTGACGAGATCACCATTCACGTGATGCTTGGTCCGATTTGCATTTGATTGCGAACCACCATAATTGTTAAAAGGTCAATTAGAATTCCAAAATTATGGAGTGATCAATTACGTATGTGGCTGAAATAGAAGGCCAATTTGATAGTCCACCATGACTTTTAAAGTGCCCAAATCAATGTTGGCAGAATTAACATTGTGCAATAAACTATAGGATCGGTCCCATGAGGCAGTCTGATTACCAATTGAGGTGAGCCCATCAACATATATATGACCACTTGAGGTAAATGCCAAAATAATTGGTCAGCCCGATGGCAAATTGGATGGCTATTGAGGTGAGATCCGGCAACTTGAAACCAATTACTTGGCACCTAATTATACATTCGGTCTGTAAGTTCGATTAAAAAATTACAATCGGCCTATACAAATTTTGACTTAAAAAATGTATTTTTTGAGTGCAAACAAATAACCTCTTAGCTAGCCAGTGTCCTCTTATCATCTCTAAAAAGGCATTAGTCTAGTGAGGAGCACAATAGTACAGCACCATAACCCATGGGCAATATGAAATTACCACCAAAAAAATAGGAAAAATAAGCTTTTTGTAGCCTTACGCAGTCTTTTTTTTTCTTTTTGCTCAGAAAGGATCATGCATTGAGAGGCAAATAGGTGAAAACCAATTCCCCATTGATGGATATCCTCATGAACAAAAAACAAAGGAAGGAATATCATCAATCGAGATAGGCCCCGATCAATTACAATTGTGAGCCCATTGGCAAAGTTGTGCGCTATAGTATTCGCGGATCTATAAATTTTCCTAACAATCCAAGAGCCATTAAGAAGAGAAAGAGAAGACCTACAATCACTAACAATGGAGTCAAATCTCCCAGTAATACCAACTACACGACTATGTCATAAGTGTATACAGTAGATGCACTTAACCGATAATAGACTTGGAAAATTCTATGAAACATCCTAGCTAGTGATTTTGGTTATATCATGGAGTACATGGGTAATGTTATGTGCACATAAAGATTTGGACTATTCATTTCCCCATCCAAATAATAGTCCAGTTCTTTATATGCACATAAACCCAATCATTACTCATCATACATACTAATAATTTTGAGTGCCAAGATGGATATGTTTAAAAAGTGTAACTAGGCTGTAGTAACGTCAAAAACAACTTCACTTCAATTTTAAGTGTATCAAACCTACTAGAATCTTTCGTAGACCAAAAAAGTAAATAGGTCCAATGCCATAGTCTAGATGCCCAAACTCCATTTTAATAGGCCCAATAGATGAACAACCCCCTGGGCCTTGACCCATATTGCCCAGTCAATAGCCCTAGCCATAATGATTTCCAAATTTAGTTGCCAAATACTTTAACCGTTGTACATATGCAGTGAAATGTGGTACAATCAACCATCGCTAAAGTATGTGGTACAACTTATTATTTCTAAATTTGGTTTACAAATACTTTAACAGTTGTACACTTGTAATGGAATGTGATATAACCACTGCCACAATATGATGTACTACTTATAAGATTCATATTTTGAAAGCATAGCATTCAGGGACAGAATCAGAAATCTAGTCCAAGGGGGGGGGGGGCGACACACACGCGTTCGAGGGCAGCGCTCCCGAAATTTTTGTTTTTTGACATTTGTTTACATTTTTTTATAATGAGATTAAAAAAATAAAAAATAAAAAAAATTTATAAAAAAAAAAAAAAAAACTATATCATACTCGAGGCCAGGGGACAAAAAAAAAAAGAAACTATATCACAATGATCTTTGAGTTTTTCCAAAGATGGGAGTTTTTTTCATTATAGTTATAACGAATCCATCCTTGACAGCAATATAGCATTACTCGAGGTAAAAAAAAAACTATATCACAATGATCTTTGAGTTTTTCCGAAGATGGGAGTTTTTTCATTATAGTTATATGACTTATAGAGAAAGAAGCTATGGTCTGGCATGTATGATAAATATGAACAAATAAGCAAGAATTCAGAAGAGAATGAGAATCAAAATTTAATATTCACTTTCAGATGTGATTTACCAAACTACACTAAGATGGCAGTGGTAGTTCGATTCTCCTTTCTTGAGTAAGTTGAGTGGATATTTCTGGACGAATATACTTCGAATGTGTTTGTTCTCTTTGGCCAATTGGGAACTGAATATATTAGGATCCGGTTTAATCATACTCTCATTTATGATCAATTTTTATGAAATCATATTAAGTTGGATTGATAAAAATGTGTTTTATGAGAGATTTTAGATCGGAGGTATCAACCAAACACTTGTGACTCTTCCCAAATAGCCCTTAATGATTAGTCACAGTCCATATATACTTCTTCATGGACGATTCACATTCTTTTTCTTTTCTTTTCTTTTCTTTTTTTTTTTTTTTTTTTTAAATATTATGACGGACTATTCACATTCCTAGATTTAACTTTATATCAGTAAGGTCACACATCATGCTGCTAGTGACAAAAGGAAAAAAGGGGTCATACTATGACTCTTGTTCACCAGCAATGCTAGGCACACATCTCCAATCACACCCCAAACCACACTTTTGCTTTAAATGTATGTACCCTGTGCTGTGTAAGTGGTGCACAGAAAAGTGTGAAAAATTCAAACAGCACAAAGTACATGCATTTAAAGCAAAGGGTGTGGTTTGGGATGTGGTTGGAGATGTGTGCATAGCATTTCTCCTTGTTCACAATTCCAACTTCATACCTTTAATTCCATGAGTTGTGGAATGTAGTGCCAAATGGGTTTTGAAAATGATCCTCAATGATTTTTATTTTTGTTGATTGAGGACTTTTCCTTCGGCTCTGTTTGGTTCTTGAATTTAGAACATAGAGGAAAACATTGTTGCTTTGTTTGGTTAATAAGGAAAATTATGAAGAAAATAGGAAAGAAAAGAAAATAAATTAAACATTTTGAATGTTGTGAGTAGTTTTTCTTTTTTTATTCGTATATTACAATTAAATTTTAAAAATATTTAATCTTTAGTGTTATTTAAGCATAAAGGAAAACACGAGAGAAAACGTTTTCCTTTCTTGTATTCCTTTTTTTTTTTTCCCTTCACAAAATCTATAAACCAAACGGAGCTTTAATATTTTTACAGTGGGAGACTTTGGGGTCCATATGGTCACCCATGAGTCCACCTTTGTCTCTGGGTTTGTTTTATCAGATTGACTTGTGCACTTGTGGTCCTGTGGATTTCTCTCTATGAATCTTCTGAATTGCAAGAACTCCATCATGTATGAGCTGTCTCAACTGACTTATTGTAGCCCATATTGAAAAATTCTAGATCTGAACAGAGAAACTAGACTTCGTTTCGAAATGCCAAACAAAATCGGATTCAATGACTTGACTTCAGGCCCATTCATTTTATATCTGGTTTTTTATGAGAACCGGCCAACCAACCAGGATCATTTTAATTTGAGAAAGAACCAGTTTTTATACTTTATTTTTTGGAATTGTTACTCTTATTGGATTAGGTATGAACTCCCATGCTAGCAAAAGGGCATTGAACAAAATAAACGACATAACCAATTATTTGTCTTCCCAGACAGCCCCTAACCATTTGGAGTAGGGCTCCTAATCTTTTTTCTCATCATTTTTGCAATAATGTTATCTATCTTTACATACATTATCTGTTGGTGGCAATGGCGGACCCATGATTTTTGGTGAGGGGGCCCTAAATTATACGAGAGTTCGGGAGGCAGCACCCCCGAGAGACCGAGACTAATTTTTTGGGTCTACTTATACTTAATCATGTGTAAAATAATAGAATTGTATGTAGAATTGGTTTAACACCCCTAATTTGGGGTAAATCGTGTAATTTTAGAAAGCCTATATCTAAAACTTATAAAATATTGCATATAAGTCTAGAATTTTCAAAAGTGCAAGGGGCCTGTGTCTAAAACTTGTAAAATATTATATTACATGTAAATCTATAATTTTTTCAGAAGTCCAGGAGGGCCAGTGTAAAATTTAATTTATAGGCTTGAAGCGAGCAAGTTATATATTTCTTAATTCGGTATGATATGCATTTTAATATCTATAATTCATAATCACAATCTTCTATATCTAATGTCATGGGCAACCTGGAACTAAATTAGCTGTGGTTAAGTCAGATCCTTTTTCCCATTTGATTTATTGATTGGTGTGATGATCAATCTTAAGTCCAAATCTCAATAGATTGTGGCAGCACTTAGTACACATGCACTTCATGCATGTACATGTACATGTACACTGATATATACCACTTGCATATGGCAGATATTTTTGAGTTATGTCCTGGTCAGTAAAGTAATAAAAGCAAAAGATAACGACTATAAGCCAAACACAGCTCTGTTGGAGGAGACTATTGTCATGAGAAATGGGAACACCTCCTAGGTGAAAATTGCATTAGATAGAGGGCAATGATATTTGTTTAATGTAAACCAAACAAGTCCTTACCTTCCCCTTCGATCTGTGCTACAGATGATTAAAAACTTTGTTCTTGGTGGTGGTTGGCATGACAAAAAATGTTCTTCCCATACCTCTTAGATTCTTATCCAAGATGATGGATTTGCAGAGAGGCAAAGCTAAACATTTTTTTTTTTTTGTCTATTTATTTACCTTGTCTTTTTCTCATTCTTTTTCTGATTCTTTTTTTTCTCTTTATTGACAACACCTAAGACTCCTAATGTTGTACTTGTACCTGAGAATTAAGAAAGGAAAAAAGAACAGGTGGGTTGATCTAAGAATTTTGGCATTCTAAAATCATTTGAGCATTTTTTAAAATTTCTTTTCACAGAAAATCAAAGTTGTCTATGAGATTTGGAATTGACTGAGAATAGTGTGGTGAATAAAGAAATCAAGTAATTGTGGATGACATCAGAGTCCATCGACAGCTTCAAAGCAGACAGGCTTGGAGGTGGCAAAAAAAATAATATTTATATTACTTAAATAATAAGATCCTTCCAACTGAGATAATGGGTTTATATTAAATTAAATAGGGCATGTTGCATTGGGTCAGGAAGATCTCAGGCAGGGTCACTGGTCTTTAAAAAAGGGTCATGAAGATGCATATAAAATACTCCCAACATTAAGTTTGGCTTGTTTTTCTAGTGTTGCTAAATACACTCACTAAATTTCATTTTGTACTCACATTATCTAGTGAAGAGGAGTATATGCAGCTTCTCATATAATATGCACCCATATTATTCAATAAAGAGAAGTACATGTAGCGTCTTCTCACATTGTATGCGCCCACACCTACATTATCCAATGAAGAAGAGTACATGCAGTTTCTCATATTGTACATGTGGCTATAGGAAAAAAAAAAATATGATGAGAACATTTAGGAGCGCCTTTTTCCCCCTCCTTTATCCACAATGGGTACAACAAACTTAATGGCACTACTAAAGCTATTTTGGGATGCAACGAAGTCGTTTGAACCAAAAGCAACAAATAAACAAACGTGTCACGGCACCGTCTCTACCGTATGGCTTGTACACAAGTTAAACATAAGCGTACACTAAGTTTATGTTCCACAAAATTTCACTTCTTAAATTTGTTGTATAACCTACACCATTATTAACGTCCTAATGTTAATTTCCAGAAAGTTTATTGTACTAATGTACCCACTGTCAATGCTCTTAGTACACTTTCATTTTCTTGTCACAACTCCATACACTTTATTTAAACATATCTATAACTTAGATTCATTATTAAAAATAATCTTAGTACACTTTCATTATATTGTCACAATTCCTAACACTTTAATTAAACATATCTATAACTTAGATTCATTATTAGAAATAACTGAGGATTGAGCCTTGTCTGGAGATTGAGAGACATTGAGTTCTTGTATTCATTAAAGCCAAAGACTTTTGCAAGATTTTGTTCTAATAACTACAAATTAAGAGCTTTTCAATTTTAGATTTGAGAGAATCCCACCTAATCATTCTTTTATTTTAGCCTTTGCTTGGGTTGGTGCACCTCACATATATATATTTTTTTACTGAAAAATGAGAGTTAGGTCTTGAAGAACTGGTTAAATTCTGGACTGGCCAAGAATTAATTTGCATGTCCTGGACCCCTGGTTTACAATGTGGCCTCTTTATCTAATCTAACATGATATAAGAATTCATAATGGAGAGAGTAAAAATTTTGATTTTTTTTTTTTTTAATGCATTGCGCTAATTTCTCATAAGTTTTGGAAGCGGGAAATGGATATTGCTTTTGGAAGCATATTTTTGTTACTTTTGCTATATGTTTGGAAAAAAGTTGCTTCTATTGCAAAGTCTCATAATGTCTTGGAGTGGACATAGTTGCAGTGAGAGAGTGTCCAAAACACTTAACATAGCTGATGTGTAAAAACCACTGTTCATTGACAAGAAAAATTTAATTCTGAGAAACAGGATATTTATTTCCCACTTTTGCTCTCAGATTGTTTCCCACTGCATTGACAGCAAAAAGGAAAAAAAAAAAAAAAAAAAAAAAAAAAAAAACAAAGAAAAAATAAATTAAAGAAAAGGAACAAGATCCTCCTTTGAGATCCAATTCCTTTTGCTTTGATAACTCTCTCTCTCTGTCTCTCTCTCTCTCTCTCACACACACACACAGGTCACAGCAGCTTCCACAACAGCAGCAGCAGCAACAGAAGTAATGGGCATATGTCCTCTGTTCATCCCCATCTCTTCCCTTCAAACCACCTGCAAAAATTAACCTTGACTATTAATTTCAATAGAAAAAAACTCAATAATGTTGATTGGGCATGCACTTATAAACATACATGTATATATATATATATAAATATATACATATGGATTAGAACAGTAATGAAATAGCTTAACTGGTTTTGCTGCAGTTGGTTTCCAGAGAGAGAAGATTGGAAGAAACCAAAATTACCATTGAACCCTGACCTCCTCTGCATTTTGTTAAACATGCTATGTTAATAATTAACTCAAAGAACTGATAAAAATAAGATGAAACCCAGAAGAAAAAAATAAAATAAAATTTCTCAAATACCTCAAAATGAGTAGCAGAATAGCCTTGTGAATAATCTAATACGTTCTCCATTGAAGCTTGATTATTGCTGAGTTTGAAATTGTTCTGTGAAACACCCAATAACACACCCATTAGAGCAAAGAAAACAAAAATTGAATGCATTTAGAGAAAATTGAATCAAATCATGTGAACTCACATTGGAGAAATTGAAAATAGAAGAGCTAGCAGTGTCATCAAGCAAAGAAGGCTGATCTTGAACCTTTTTGCGTCGATTCTCTTTAAGTCTCTGTTTTTTAACCAATGTAGTATCAATAGGAGCTTTGTAAAAACACCCACTATCACCATCATCTTCGTGTAAATGTGGAGGCCCAGAAGATGCATCAGAGACCATAGACAAGTCTTCTTCTTCTTCTTCATCCTCATATTCAGATCTCTTTTCTTTAGTAAAAACAGTACCCTTTTCACCAATCAAATTTCTCTCTCCTCCATGTGAAGGGAATGGTGAGAGATATGAGTGTTCGAAGTAGAGAGTCCAACCAGATTCACACCCACTACTGCATTCAGAGGTACCCAATACATCATTCATTGTGTCTGTGAAAAAATGAATTTGGTATAATAATGTTTATGAACAATGACTCACTCACTCTCTATATAGGTGTTGGGGAGTGTATGTATGTGTGTGTATCTATATGGGGGATAAAATCAAAAGAGAATCAGACTCAAATCCTAGACTAGTTTTGTCCTGACTTGGCCCCTTCGGCTCTCTATGTGAATGAATCAAAAAGTGCCAGTTGGGGTTGGGGTTTTAACTTTTAATGGGTATATGAGTCGGTATATCATATATGTATATGTATGTAATGTGTGTGTGTGTGTGTGTGTGTGAGAGAGAGAGAGAGAGAGAGAGAGAGAGAGAACGGAACCACAACGCATTCACATGGTGGACAGCGAGGCACAGTGTACTGGTCTTTAACAAAAACGAGTACACGTCCATCTTCCCTTCATCAGTATGTGGACACCTATCCCGTGAGCAGTAATGCTGCTGTTTTCTCTCTCTCTCTCTCTCTCTCTCTCTCTCTCTCATGAGTCATCTCATGACAATGCAATGCAATTTGTGCTTCCCGTTATACAAAGGTTACAACATTATTGCTTCTTCGGAGTAATGCTTGGGGTCTATTTGTGAATATCTAAAAAATTATCTGGTTTTTATACGATTCTTGTGATAATTAAGTGTAGGTAGATTCGACAGATAATCTATTTTTAAAAAAAATTGTTAGATTGGCATTGAATTCATATGTAAGAAATAGACATTCACCAAATTGGATTCTCACAAGAATTAGATAAAAATTAGACTTGGACCGAACAATTTAGGCTTTCCCCAAACAGGCCCTTATGCTTCCCAAATTTGTATCCCAAACGTAGTTCTTAACACATGTTAATAGGTCCACTTGATTTTCATAGAAGGGTGGTGAGGTGGTTATTGTCACATGTATTAATTAGAAATTACATTTCCATTTGTGAGATATGAAATTTGGAAAGCATGACATTGCTCATTGATTCTTATCTTTGAAAATGCAGTACCTTTAACCAACTTCGCTTGTCCTTTGATGACTTGATTTCTTGGCATTCTTAAGAGAGGTCAAGGGCTTGAAACCCTCTAAAGTTATTGTAGGTGAGTTGAATTAAAAGGCTGAAACTCAAATAGTTGGACGAGCTATAATCAGAATTTGGCGTAAGTTTGGATCTTATCGTCTACTTGACTCCCTAAACTTTAACTAGTACATGCATTTTGTCTCTCCATCCTACACCGAGTAAAGGTCCTAGTCACGAAAGACTTGAGGGAAGTTGTCCTCGACTCCAAAAAATTTGCAATACCTGAACCTTATGAAGGAAAATAAGTGCTTCAGTAGCCTACTCAAAGTTGTAAATATATTTGGGGTTTTAGTTAAGTTGGAAACTTTAAGCATATTGGTGTCTCCAATTGAGAAATTATTTCAGGGACCATCTCACTATGTGTCAGTTACTCAATTACTTACTGTAATCTCTTTATTATTGTGAAATCACAAAATACTCAAGTTATAGTGAATGACACACTTAGTGACCGTCGCTTCGGGCAATTCACAATATTCATTTCTCTTTAGCAAATTACCATCTTCAAAGCATTTTTACAGAATAAAAGTTTCCCTATATTTCTTTTTCTTTTTCTTTTTCTTTTTTTTTTTTTTTTTTCAAAACAAAATAGCTTTTGAAACACGTTGAAGTTGTATATGAGCTAAATTGATGCATAACTTCTCCCCAATTCTTGTTTTGGTACAAAAGGACACTTTTACATGAACCAATACAATTTCTTTGTCTTCTAATACAACATTTTTGGAGGTTTAAACAAAAGTTTCTTTTTCAAATGTTAAAAATTGTGATTTGAAATGGAACAGTATATTAAGTGGGTGTTTAAAACAGCAGATTATGTCTTCTAATTGGCCTCTGTTTGAGAGAAAAGTATGCCAGTTTGTAGGAAACTTTGAAGTTTTGACTCTGTTTTTATGAATCGACATGCCATTCACTCTCTCTCTCTCTCTCTCTACACGCACTCACACACACATGTATGCACGTGTGCTTATGCATGTGGGGGGCTTAATTCGACACATTCAAACACATGTGTGCACGTGCGCACGCAATTCAATCTTAAATGCTTTTTTAAAACAAAATTAAAATAGTGTCACTAGTTGTGTTCTTTGGTACTTGCTCCAATGCTCTTTGAGTTCTCTCTTTAAATTTTATGCCCTCATGAGTGATGCATAAAAGAAAATCCACTCCAACATTATCCATAATTAAATCGTAGTATTATGTAGCATGTACATATAAAATTGCAAAATGTGATTCGTCTATAGATGATTTACACAAATAACACTTGCATCCATTTAATCTATTTAACAAAGTAGAATATATAAGTACTAAAATATTATCAAAATGAAAAATCTAATAACAGTATAAATTTGTTAGAATGTGCCTTTTTGAAATGGTCGTGCATATGCCAAATCAATCTCCAATAACTATAATTGATATTCATGCCCTTGAACAGGAGAAGTTTTTCAGTGAGCCCGTTACGTCACGTCAGCATGTTGGTCTTGCTCACATGACTACTCTCTATCTATCTTTTAAAAATATTAGGAACAAAGTGTAACTCGAAATAAAGTTAACGAGCGAAAGTACAATTCATCTTAGTGAAATACTTCAAATGCTCAATCTTGAACGATTGTCATGTGCTACTCATGTATCAATTTTCCTTTCAATTTTCTTAACCATTGTCACGACTCATCCCACTACGCGTGGAAATAGGACACGTGGCACGCCACCAAGGCTCATCCAAACATCATCTAATAATACGCAGCGGAAAGAACTTCTATAAAACAACCCTGGGTATATTAAAACTTAGGAGACGTTCCCCTCTGTGTTTGTAAAATCTATTGAAATCAGAGTTATAGAAAGTTTTAGCCATTGAAAACACATTCAAAGAAAATAGTTTTGAAAACAGAGGTTCAGTCGACTGCCCCGTCGACTGCACTAGGGTCCAGTCGACTGCTCCGTCGACTGTGTTAAGCAGAACCAAAAATACATCATATTGCAAAGAGGTCCAGTCGACTGATCTGGGGATCCAGTCGACTGCTTTTCAATCAAAGGAAGTAGTAGCTAAAATCAACAGTGTTCAGTCGACTGCCCAAGGGGTTCAGTCGACTGCTTCTCTGATATTCACTTACAGTATCCCAATCACACGAGATCCAGTCGACTGATCAGGGGGTTCAGTCGACTGCTCCTCTGCTGGCAGCCCTGTGCTGGAAATTAACAAGTCCTACTACTCAAAACCAACAACAATCACAACCACAACTGATTTCAACATACTAAAACACAGTTACAGGCGTTCAATTACGAGATTACAATACTGAGAAGCTAATCCATGTTTCTATTACAACATACTACAATATTCAAATCCTTGTACAAGTTTTAGGATTAAAACAAAACAACCAAAACATATACAAGTGTGAAATCCCCGGCGTTCCTCGGCCTCACTCCTCACGATTCTTCTTGTCTTTCTTCTTACCTGCAATGGAGTACATCTCCACTGCTCAGCTATATGCTGAGCGTACAATTCTAAATGTATGCTTATATGACAGTTCATGGTTTAAGCATCTAAAACACATAGAAATAGTCTCTGGGGTGAGTGGTACGCATTCATCCGGTCGATGCCGTAGGAGGCCCACCTCTCCCACGCATCTCGTACACTGGTTGGGCCTTCCTCCATACCAGGTACCGTGTACTGGTTGGGCCCACCTCCAATCTAGACACAACCACAAATTCCAATTCCAACAAGATCACAATCCTCAAGGTTCGAGGAGCTTACTCCGAATGAATTTGCACCAAACTCCCCTTTGACCCAAGTAGACACATAACATGCTCACATAAACAGACTAAACAGTTATACGTGCTTTTATCATAATTTCACGTGCATAATTAACGGGCCTAACTAATACATGAATTTCGCCCGGATCCAAGAATATCAAAAGTGATGTCCAAAACATGAAAATCCATATATTTCATAGATCTAGAATTCATACCTCGTACGAATCTCTCCAAACTTTGAAGGATCGTCTAGGGGGCTAAATAATCGTCGGATTTCGAATTTGGTACGATTCCTACAAGTTTTACCTGATTTTTCCCAAAAGTCTAGAATTAAGATTTTTACAAAAAGTTGCCAAACATGGCCTAAGTAGTATCAAAACGTAGGTCTTACCTCCACGAGTTCAAATCTGAAATCTGGAGAAAATCTGGCAGACGAAAAGTCGTCAAACGGCGTCGCAAAGCCCGAAGAAAACAAATCTCCTTTCTCTCTCCTCTCTCTAGATATTTAGGAGTTTGGATGAGATTTGAAATCTCATACTCATCTATATATAGGCAAATTTTCGAGAAATTACATTTACCTCCCCGCAAGTTTCTCAAAACTTCTAATTAGCTCTCGAAACTTCGCACACGTTCATTTTATAACTTTACAAGTGAAAACTATAAATTTCAAAAGTTTCCGACTAAGTTTCGTTTGGGTCCAAAATAACGTCCGAAAACTATATTCTGTGAAATCTCTACACAACCTACCTTTAATTAACGTATCTCTCACGTTCTCACCACAGTTCTCGAAATGATACTATCATATCCAAATTTACCAGAATTATACTACACAGGTATAATTACTATTCACAGGAATACCAGATAAAGTCAAATAACATTTAAATCATATAAATGCCATTTACTCATGATTATGCAATATAAACTTCCATGTTCCCGTGTCCTCACTGACACCTTACCGTTGACTCACAGTCAACCTCAATCCACCATTATCAATTAACATTGATAACTTCTCAATTTACAATTATGCATGATAAAACTATAAATTTTTGGAACGGGTGTGACAACTCTCCCCTCCAAAAAGGAAGTTTGTCCCCAAACTTTACCTCAAGCGTCGAACAAGTACGGATACTCATTCCGCATGTCTTCCTCACTTTCCCATGTAGCCTCTTCCAACGTATGACTACGCCATAGCACTTTCACCATTGGAATAGTCTTGGTTCTCAAAACTTGTTCTTTGCGATCTAGAATCTCCACTGGTTGTTCCACATAAGTCAAGTCCCCCTGAATTTGCAACGGTTCAGGTACAAGGATCTTACTCGTGTCAGTCATACAACGTCTCAACATAGACACGTGAAACACATTGTGCACATGTTCCAACTCGGATGACAAGGCCAAACGATAAGCTACTGGACCAACCCTTTCTAGGATCTCAAAAGGTCCTATGAATCTCGGATTGAGCTTTCCCCTCTTCCCAAATCGTACAATGCCTTTCGAAGGCGATACCCGCAAGTATACAAAATCTCCCACTTCAAAATTCATCGGTCGTCGTTTAGAGTCTGCATAACTCTTATATCGGCTCTGAGCTACTTTGAGTCGCTCTTGAATCAACTTCACCTTTTCAGTAGTCACCTGTATTAACTCAGGTCCTAACAACTTTCCTTTCTCCAACCTCGGTCCAACAAACTGGTAATCGACATTTACGTCCATACAAAGCTTCATACGGTGCCATACCGATGCTTGACTGAAATCCGTTATTATAAGCAAATTCAATCAACGGCAAGTGGTGCTCCCAATCGTTCCCAAAATCTAATACACAAAGTCTCAACATATCCTCTAACGTCTGAATCATGCGTTCTGACTGCCCATCGGTCTGAGGATGAAATGCAGTACTGAAACTATATTTCGTACCCATAGCTTCTTGCAAACTTCCCCAAAACCTTGACGTAAAACTACTATCACGATCTGATACAATCACAGCTGGGACTCCATGTAGCCTTACAATCTCTTTCACATACAATTCCGCTAACTTGGACGGTTTAGTTGTCTTGATCGGTAAAAAATGAGCTGACTTTGTTAATCGGTCAACTATAACCCAAATCTTATCATTCTTATTGATTGATCGTGGAAATCCTGAAACAAAGTCCATGGTGATCTCGTCCCACTTCCATTCCGCCACTGACAAAGGTTGTAGTAACCCCACGGGTACTTGTCTCTCTGCTTTCACTTGCTGACAAGCTGAACATTCGGATACAAACTTAGCGACTTCACGCTTCATACCCTTCCACCAGAAGTTTTCTCGCAAGTTCCGGTACATCTTATTACTTCTCGGGTGCACTGAATATTTTGTACTATGAGCTTCTTCTAAGAGTCGTTCCTTTATGTCTTTCACATTCGGTACACATAACCGATTTCCCAGTTTCAACGTTCCTTGTTCTAATACAAAACCAGGTCGTTTTCCCAAAGATATATCATCTCTCATTTTACACAAATAAACATCGTTGAATTGTTCTTTCTGAATCTCATCAATAATATCTGGGTGTACCATGATTGCCATCATTAAGCCACCACTAACCTTTGGTATCACATCCAAGTCCAAACGTTCCATTTCCTTTACTAATTCCTTTTGTTGCGTTAGCTCGTCGGCTAAATTCCTCGGCGTCTTTCGGCTTAGTGCATCGGCTACTACATTTGCCTTCCCCGGATGGTACTCAATCGAAAGATCGTAATCCTTCATTAATTCCAACCATCTTCGTTGTCTCATGTTCAAGTCCCGTTGGGTGAAAATATATTTCAAACTCTTGTGGTCTGTGAATATCTCACACTTTTCTCCGTACAAATAATGTCTCCAAATCTTCAAGGCATGAATTATTGCAGCTAATTCCAGATCATGAGTCGGATAATTAATCTCATGTGTCTTCAACTGTCTAGATGCATAAGCAATCACTTTACCCCCTTGCATCAACACGCATCCCAACCCTTTGTGTGAAGCATCACTATAGATCACAAATCCCTCAGTTCCGGATGGTATTGTCAGAATAGGTGCTCTCGTCAACCGTGACTTCAATTCTTGAAAACTGTCCTCGCAATCCTGACTCCATTCAAATGTAACTCCCTTCCTCATTAACTTTGTCATAGGCAATGAAATCTTCGAGAAATGTTCGATAAAACGGCGGTAGTATCCCGCTAATCCCAAGAAACTTCAAATTTTGGATACGGAAGTCGGTCTTTGCCAATTTGATACAGCTTCTATTTTGAGAGGATCAACTGATACTCCATTCTTGTCAATCACGTGACCAAGAAAAGTAATGCTAGGTAGCCAAAATTCACATTTCTTGAATTTCCCAAATAACTGCTTCTCTCGTAATCTCTGGAGTATCAACCTCAAGTGGTTCTCGTGTTCTATCTCACTAGGTGAATAGATAAGGATATCGTCAATGAATACAATCACAAAATCATCTAAATAGTCTTTGAATACTCGATTCATAAGGTCCATGAACGCAGCTGGTGCATTAGTAACCCCAAATGGCATAACTAAAAACTCATAGTGTCCATAACGCGTTCTGAAAGCTGTTTTCTCAACATCTTCAGCCTTCACTTTCAACTGATGAAAACCTGATCTTAGGTCTATTTTGGAGAACACTTGTGCCCCACGAAGTTGATCAAATAAGTCATCAATTCTGGGTAGTGGATACTTATTCTTGAATGTCAACTTGTTCAATTCCCGGTAATCAACACACATACGCATGGAGCCATCTTTCTTCTTCACAAACAATACTGGAGCTCCCCACGGTGATACACTTGGTCGAATGAAACCCTTGTCAAGTAACTCTTGCAATTGAACTTTCAGTTCCTTCAATTCTACTGGTGCCATTCTATACGGTGCTTTGGATACCTGTAACGCCCTGTATTTTATTTTCATTAATAAATAAATATTGCATTTTATTTCCATGAGTAGTTGATTTAATTGCTATTTATAAATAATTATCTGGGGCCAAACCGTAATATTTGAAAATATAGAAAATATTTTCTATGGTTTCAAAATCGATATCTATATCTTTGTATAAACCGGGAATTTTATTTCCTACGCTAATATAATTTTCAGTATTTTTACATCAACCGAAAAATACCAGTTTATGTTTTAATCTGTGCCTATACCGCGTCTTGGGTGTGGGAGCACGTAAGCTCAACCACACCGTGCGATTTCCGGTACTTTCTTGGAGCTCAAAACACATACGTTATATATGTGTGTGGTATCTCTCTCTCTCACAGTGTCTCTCATATCTCCCTCTCAAACTCTCTGCTTCTCTCAATCTCTCTCAATTCTCTCAAGAACATAACATACACAGATTATATATTATATACACACACATAACACACTTACATAGTCATATATATATTTTGGGATACCAAAATCAAGAGAACGGAGGAAGAAATTATTGGACGACGGAATCGCGGCGGAAAGTTCTCGGCTTTTAATTTTCTGTATAATTGACCTCTGTGAGTAAATTAAACTCACTCTCAATGTATATATATGTAAATTTCAGTGTATATAGTTGTATATATGCATATATATGTATAAACACCATGAAAGCTTGAAAGTGGAGTTTTGTAAAAGTTAACCAAAATCAATTCTGTAAATTGGGAATGGAAGATCTTAGTCCCAATAGGCTACGGTTCGAATCCTACGTAGTAATTCATCCGTATCGCGACGAACGGTTGATTTAAAGTTTTGACACCCTTACTTTAATCGCGAATATTTAGAGATATAATCCGTATTGGTTAAAATTGATCGCGTATTCGTAATCTACGCGGAAAACCGAAGAGATTCATATATTACATGTCCTAGTACGAACAGATTCTGAAAATGGGTAAATTTTAGGCTTAAGACCAGAAACAGGGGAGAAAACGAAGAAGATGACATTCTGCAAGAACTCGCGCGCGCGACCCGCTCGCGCGAGGCTCGCTCGCGCGATCCGCTCGCGCGAACCATTCCCCCCCTTCGCGCGCGCGATCCGCTCGCGCGACCTGTCCTGCCCCTCCGCTCGCGCGACCCGCTCGCGCGATCCGGCCTTCCCCTTCACTCGCGCGACCCGCGCGCGCGACATCACCTCACCTTCGCTCGCGCGAGGTGGCAGTTTTAAGCAATTTCTGTATTTTTGTCTAAGGGACTGTTTGGAAAATATTTTAAAAGTTTTTAAAGAACAGTTTGACAAAAATATTGTTTTAAAAGTCTATGTTTTAAGAATTGTACAAACAAGAACAACTTAGGCCGAAATTTATGCTCGTACGATTATCCGGCTTTGTGATTTATTAATGGTGTTATTTATGGAACATTGACATACATATTAGGGTCGAGGTTGTGTCAACATGCATGTGTGGAATAAAGTGTAAAAAGAGTAAAGGGTGGCGGTCTAGTGTGCGACCTCAATATCGATCGGATAGTATTCCTGGTATTGGAGGTGGTAGTGTTGTGTACGACTTGGATATCGATCGGATAGTATTCCTGGTATCTAAGGCGCGCGTTTCGGATATTGATCGGATAGTATTCCTGATATCCGAAGCGATGGTGATAGTGTTGTGTACGACTTAGATATCGATCGGATAGTATTCCTGGTATCTAAGGCGCGCGTTTCGGATATTGATCGGATAGTATTCCTGATATCCGGAGCGATGGTTGGTTGTGATCGGTCTAGATATCGATCGGATAGTATTCCTGGTATCTGAGGCAGTAGTGTGGTGTGTGACTTCAATACCGATCAGATAGTATTCCTGGTATTGGAGGCGATAGTGTAGCGTGTGAATTGGATGACTGAATACTTATTACTTCTGGTAGCTGAAATGATGTGTTGATTTAATTGGATTTGTTCTAAAGAAAAGAATTGGCAAAATAAGATATTACACAATTTATGTACAATTGCGTATTTATTTCTTACGATATTCCCCCGTGAATTATGTTGGAATTGGAACCTTGAATATATTACTATTAAAGTTAAATGGTACCGTTGTTTATTTGCTTATATATACATTGCGAGCACTTGTTTATTTTACTCACCAGCTTTCATAAGCTGACGGCGTTGATGCGTCCTGGACTGTATGTCCAGATTTTCAGGGGCAGGAGCAGCCAGGGTACTTCGACTATGCTAGTTAGAGGCAGGGAACTTTCCAGGAGGCTGTTTATTATTTTCCTATGTCTTTCATTTCTGAAGTTGTAATAGACTGGAGAATACCTTTTGAATAAGGGCGTTTTGTGCCTAAAACTTTGACTTATGTAATAGTTTAGCAAGTTTTAAATTTCGGAGCTTATGTTTATTAGTATCCTTTCTTTTAGAAATGTTGTTAAGTTATTTGTTGCAGGGACAATTGGTCATACTCACGTGTCACGACCTACGAGTCCATAAAGGAAATTAAATGCTTTCCTGAATTATGCTACGTCGGGGCGTGACAGGCTTTTTGGTATCAGAGCCAGGTTATGGCTCGACCAATTGTGCAGAACACCTAGGATCTCTCGTTAAGATAGAAATTAAGATAAGATAGTTCGACTTCATTCCGTGTTTAGTCGCTGTCTATCGTTTAGAATTTTCTTTCTTTCCGAGAGTTTGACCGTATTCCGTTGATTGATGGATAGGTACCGTTCTCTCGATCCGATGGCTGGAAGAAATCTCAGGAACCGTCCCGCTATTGAAGATGCACCCCCGGTAATAGATCCAACCGGAATGTTCGAGGCTTTTGTAAGAAGATTGGAGAGGGTTAGTGATCAGAATGCGAGGAACAATAATTAGAATGGGAATTACAACGGGAATGGGAGGCAAGCCCACCAGACGGGAGACAAGCTTCTCAAGGAGTTTCGCGCTCTGCGACCTGAGTATTTTGCGGGGACTGATGAACCCTGGCAAGCGGAACAGTGGCTACGCCAGATGGAGCGTATCTTTGAGACTATAGAGTGCACTGATCTGGAGAAGAAGCGTCTGGCTATCTTTCAGCTGTCTTACGCAGCGGCTGATTGGTGGGATGCTGAAAAGGCAACCATAGGGGAAGAAGCTGCAAGGAGAATGCCGTGGGTGGTGTTTAAAGAAAAATTTCTCGAGAAGTATTTTCCTGAAGAAGAGAAGGACAAGAGAGAAAAAGAGTTTATGGAGTTGACTCAAGGGAATCTGACTGTCCGAGAGTACACTACTCGATTTGAGCGTCTGTCTTGCTTTGCTCCACATATGGTGGACACACCCCAGAAGAAAATCAAGAAGTATCACCGAGGCCTCAACTTGTCTCTTCGACATCTGACTATGGGGCATCTGGGCCAATCATTTGAAGCCCTAGTGAGATTGGCTACGGGGTTAGAAAATGATGGTTGTCAGAATTCAAAGCCACTTGGAAATCGACCTCCGCAGAAGGGCTATCTCGGACAGAAACCAGGGTACCCTCAAGGACAGAAAAGGACCTGGGATGGAGGGAAGAAACCACAGCAGACACAAGCAGTTCAGCAGTATCAGCCTCTAGCAATAGAAGGGGCCAAAAACAACAACTGCTTCAATTGTGGAGTTCCCGGTCACCGAGCTAAAGATTTCAGAGCACCTAGGCGTGCGGATCGTCCAGGAGTCGTGTGCTATAACTGTGGCATGCCCGGTCACATAAGTCCGGAATGCAAAGCTCCTAGGAAAGGCAACTATGGTCAGCAAGGACAGGCCCGCCTGAATGCTGTTATTCCCGAGGCTGCTGGTTATGAAGAAACAGGATATGAAGGAGGTGCTTATGAGGAGAGAGTGCCCGAGCAACAGACAGTGGAAGGTACTCTAACCTTGTTTAACTCTCATGTTAAAGTTTTATTCGACACGGGTGCTACACATTCTTTTATATCTGTTAAGATCGTTCAGAAGTTGGGTATAGTACCGCAACGTTTAGAGGAAGCTTTGAGTGCTGTCTCACCTTTAGGGACCACAGTCAAGTTATTACAAGTGTGTAAGGATTGTCCTCTACGGTTAGGAGACCGCGAACTTTTGGCAAGTTTGGTGGTTCTATCGATGAAGGAATTTGATATAATCCTGGGAATGGATTGGCTCGAGAAGAATGATGTGAAGTTGGTTTGTGCAAGGAAGAGGATCACATTTGCAGACAAGGGGAATCGACTCTTCGATTTTCAATGTAACCCTTCGGGTGATATGTTCCTCACTAGATGCCTAGCAAACATTGAGGTTGTCAGTGCAGAGGTGACAGTATCATCAATACCGGTAATCAAAGAGTTCGAGGAAGTATTCCGAGATATTTCAGGATTACCGCCGGAAAGGGACATAGAATTCTGTGTGAAATTGGTGCCAGGTACTCGACCTATAACCAAGGTTCCCTACAGGATGGCCCCTACAGAGTTGCTGGAGCTGAAGGAACAAGTTCAAGAACTTGAGAAATTGGGTTTTGTTCGTCCAAGTACTTCACCCTGGGGAGCACCAGTGTTGTTTGTGAAGAAGAAGGATGGGACGATGCGGTTGTGTATTGACTACCGAGAACTGAATAAGGTTACTATCAAGAATAAGTATCCTTTACCTCGGATAGACGATCTGTTTGATCAGTTGCAAGGAGCCACGACCTTTTCTAAGATTGATCTACGGTTAGGGTATCACCAGTTGAGGGTGCGGAAGGAAGACATACCTACGACTGCCTTCAGGACGAGATACGGACACTATGAGTTCTTAGTGATGCCGTTTGGGATGACGAATGCTCCGGCTATGTTTATGGACTTGATGAACAGAGTATTCAAGCCCTATTTGGATCAATTTGTTATTGTCTTTATTGATGATATTTTGATCTATTCCAAGTCAGAGGAAGAGCATGAACAACACCTGAGGATCGCGTTGCAGACTCTCAAGGACCACCGCCTGTATGCTAAATTCAGCAAGTGTGAATTCTGGCTTCAGGAAGTTAAGTTTCTCGGGCATGTGATCTCTCAACAAGGAATCGCGGTTGACTCATCAAAGACCGACGCAGTGGCAAATTGGACTCGGCCGACCAATGCTACGGAAGTCAGAAGTTTTCTGGGACTAGCTGGTTACTATCGGAGATTTGTAGAAGGTTTCTCAAAGATAGCAGCCCCGTTAACTGGTTTGACTAAGAAAGATTTGAAGTTTGAATGGACTGATAAGCATGAATGCGCTTTTCTGGAATTGAAAGAGAGATTGACAACAGCGCCAGTGCTTGCGATACCAAGGGATGGTGAGAAGTTCACTATTTTTAGTGACGCCTCGTATCAAGGATTGGGATGTGTCCTTATGCAAGACGAAAAGGTTATAGCTGTAATACCCTGTATTTTCGGATACATGGTTATATAAATAAGACCCTGTATGCTTGTGTGAAACCTTGGTGAAGAACCTTTCTCGATCGATCGAACTCTTCTCGAGAGATTGAACTTCCGTCATTCTCGATCGATCGAACTCTTCCCGATCGATTGACCTTATTTTGGTTTCGATCGATCTAAGTCTTCTCAAGCGATTGAACCTTGTGCTTTCAATCGATCGAACATACTTCGAGCGATCGAAACCCTGCCGACCTGATTCTGTGACGTGGAACCTTTCTTGAGCGATTGAACTCCTTTCAACCGATCGAACCTTAACCGACCTGGTCTCAATCGATCGAACTCACTTCGATCGATCGAACGTTGTAATTCCAGTTTACGCATTCTGCCACCTGCCCTCTTGCCTCCTTATATATACGTGTGTTTTGTGTGTGTGGGTGTTTTGGCAGTTCAGGAGAGAGTTAGAGAGAGAGAGAGCTCTTGTGTGTGTATGTGTGTTCTATACATATATATATATATATAACCCCTTGTGTGTGTGTGATATATATATATATATATATGCTAGAGCAAGAAGAAGAAGAAGAAGAGAAGAAGAGAAGAAGGAGAACAAGAAGAAGAAGAAGAAGAGAAGAAGAGGAAGAAGGAGAAGAGAAAGAGATCAGATAGAGAAGAGAACAGAGAAGACAGAGGAAGCTCGCCGCCACCATAGTCGTTGTTGCCGCCGTGGAGCTCGGAACACTGCCGTTGGACCACCGGAGAGAGGTGAGTTCATTAATTCACTCAAGGGATGACTTTAGTATGTTTATATGCAGTTTAGAACGTGTATATTGTGACCCCGAGATCTTTGTTCATCGCTGCCCAGTTTCTGGATAGAAGATGATGTTCGAGCGATCGAACTATTCTCGATCGATCGAACTTACCGCTTCCTCAATCGATCGAAGGAACTTCGATCGATCGAAACGACTTTTCCTCGAGCGATCGAACTGACTTCGATCAATCGAACTTCGTTTGACTTCAATCGATCGAGAGGACCTCAATCGATCGAACCTTACAGAACATGTTTATTTCCTGTTGATTATTATGGACTGTTTAGCTGTTTAAATAGTTATCCATGTTTTCAATATGCAATATTGTTAATTGAAGAGATAGTGCAACACTGTTATGAGATGAATGGTTTAACTGTTACATGATGTTATTGTCAAACTGAATAGTAGAACGGAACACGACAGCATGTTAATAATCAGAAATGAGTAGATATGTTGAATACAGAGCATGTGGTATTTCCTGTACTTAGTATATGAGCATTTCACAACATGTGTCAGCATGCATGGGATAGTGATGTCAAGAGGTAAGAGAATCTGATGAGAAATGGGATATTGATATGAAGAGATGAGAAGATATGATGAGAAATGAGATATGTGATTTATATGGAATAATGAGATATGTGTACTTTGGGATCCGTGGGATCAACGACTGACGAGTCGGGTGGACGTGGGATGGTTAGAGTTCCTAGTGCGCCTCTCGCTGTTGAAGACGTCCAGTGATGCGTATGCACTGTTGAAGACGTCCAGTGTACCGTTGAAGACGTCCGGCTAGTGCTCTAATGTATTCTCAGCTGTGTAGACGACCAGTGAGGGTATACGCATCGTTGAAGACGTCCGATGTGTCGTTCTATCGTTTACAGATAGGTGGTACCGTGTAGACGACCGGTGACCCTATCAAGGGATTGTGTGGCCTATTGCCTAGTCGGGTGATTCCGATTGGCATTATTGTATCGACGAATGGATACTGATTGACATTAATGTATCGACTTATGGATACGGATGAGAATAAGGATATGAATATGAGAATGGTTAGTATGATGATGGTTCAGTCGTGGATTCAGCGTCCCGACATAAAGGTAAATGCATGGGTGGTTGCATGGTTACATGCATGGATTTGGTGAATACGTGATGAGATATGTTATACCATGATGTTTATCCTTGTCATTACTTAATATGATTTCTGTTATTATTGATTAATGCATAGTTTAATGAGACCTTTGCTATGTCCGTGAGAGACGCCATTGTTAAGAGATTAACCGCATTTTAAGATGCTGAACAATAGCGGTGAGGAGTGTTGTTTAATGTACTCACTCAGCTTTGTATTCAAAGCTGATGGCGTTTATGCCCTGGACATTCCAATGTCTAGGGATTTGTAGGTCTTGAAGACTGAAGACTGATAGTTCTGCCAGACTTGGAGCTGAAGGCTGGAAGACGAAGATGTGCTGCTTTATATAGTTAGTTTGTATATCTGTTGTTGTTATTGTTATAGGCCTGAGACTATAAGCCAGCTGTTGTAATAGTTTTAGTAGACTTTTATAATTGGTACTTGGGCATCTGTTGCTTTCATACCTTTTATAGTTTCCGCTGTAGCCTCTGATTAATGTTAATAAGATATGTTCTATGAATAGCATCCTCCCTATCGTGGTGTTTATTGGTTTGAGTAGATGACAACGCGGTTATTCACCCGTCATTCCCTATGGACCCATAAAGGAAATTTATTTTTCTCTATTTATGCTGCTCCGGGGCGTGACAATAGCCTATGGTTCACGACAGTTGAAGCCGAATGAATTGAACTACCCAACTCATGATTTAGAGCTGGCAGCCGTTGTGTTTGCACTCAAGATCTGGAGACACTACCTCTATGGGGAGAAGTTTGATTTGTTCTCGGACCACAAGAGCCTTAAGTATTTGTTTACTCAGAAGGAGTTGAACATGAGGCAACGTAGGTGGATGGAGCTGATTAAGGATTACGACTTTACATTAGAGTACCACCCCGGTAAGGCTAATGTAGTCGCTGACGCCCTAAGTCGGAAGCCTCGAGGAATGATTGCTTCATTGATGTTGAGGGAATGGAAAGCTTTAGAGACAATCGCAGAATTTGATATGCAAATTTCTGAAGGAAGTGCCGGGCAGCACTTTGGATGCCTCGTAGTACAACCAACACTTGTGAGTCGAATCATCGAAGCCCAGAAAGAAGATGAAAAATTTCAAGCATGGTTCGCCAAGATGTCAGAAAAGGACCCTACAGAATGGAAGGTTGGGACCGATGGAGGATACCGATGTCGAGACAGATTGTGTGTGCTAGATTTCGGAGATTTGAGAAAAGATATTCTCAAAGAAGCACATAAATCGAGACTGACAGTACACCCAGGAG
Source organism: Hydrangea macrophylla (assembly GCA_033977485.1). NCBI lineage: Eukaryota > Viridiplantae > Streptophyta > Magnoliopsida > Cornales > Hydrangeaceae > Hydrangea > Hydrangea macrophylla. Next base: position 93,286,142 of record CM066992.1, read on the forward strand.
GAACGAAGATGTATAAGGATTTGAAGAGAAACTTCTGGTGGGAAGGGATGAAGCGAGAAGTAGCCGAGTTTGTGTCTAAATGTTTGACTTGTCAATAAGTGAAGGCCGAACATCAGAGACCATCGGGATTGTTGCAACCCTTACCTGTTCCAGGATGGAAGTGGGAGCACATAACTATGGATTTTGTGGTTGGATTACCCCGGTCACAACAGAATCATGACGCGATTTGGGTAATTGTGGATCGATTGACAAAGTCTGCACACTTTATCGCGTACAATATGACTTACCCAGTAGAAAGGATGAGTCGAATGTACTTACAGCAAGTGGTGCGACTGCACGGTGCGCCTGTGTCGATTGTATCAGACCGCGATGCACGTTTTACCTCGGGATTTTGGGAAAGTTTGCAGAAGGCTATGGGAACTTCGCTCAAGATGAGTACTGCATTCCATCCTCAGACCGATGGGCAGACCGAGCGTGTTAATCAGATTATGGAAGATATGCTCAGAGCCTGTGCAATTGACTTTGAAGAGTCTTGGGAGACACACTTGCCGTTGGTCGAATTTGCGTATAACAACAGTTATCACTCAAGTATTGGAATGGCGCCGTTCGAAGCTTTGTACGGACGGCCATGTCGATCTCCTTTGTGTTGGGCTGAAGTGGGAGACACGGAACTTTTGGGACCAGATTTGGTGAGAGAGACCAATGAGAAGATTTCACTGGTCAAGGAAAGGATGACAACTGCACAGAGTAGGCATAAGAGTTATGCGGATCGACGTCGAAAGGACTTGGAGTTCAGTATCGGTGATCACGTACTCCTAAAGGTTTCACCTGTTCGGGGAGTAGTGCGTTTTGGTCAGAAGAGAGGGAACCTGGCACCTCGTTTCATCGGACCGTTCGAGGTTTTGGAGCGTGTTTGGAAAGTGGCTTATCGGCTCGCGTTGCCACCAAAGATGTCTGGTGTTCATAATGTGTTCCATGTCAGTATGTTAAGGAAATACATACGGGATCCTTCACATGTGGTTAATTTTGATGATATTGAGACAAGTCAGAGTGTTGTCTACAAGGATAGACCTGTGAGGATTCTTGATCAGAGTATCAAGAGGTTGAGAAGAAGAGACGTTCCTTTGGTTAAGGTTCAGTGGAGGCATCATGACGAAGGAGAAGCGTCGTGGGAGTTAGAGTCAGACATGAGGATTAGATACCCCGAGTTGTTTCAGGATTAGTTAGCTCAGATTTCGGGGCGAAATCTCTGTTAAGGTGGGTAGGGTGTAACGCCCTGTATTTTATTTTCATTAATAAATAAATATTGCATTTTATTTCCATGAGTAGTTGATTTAATTGCTATTTATAAATAATTATCTGGGGCCAAACCGTAATATTTGAAAATATAGAAAATATTTTCTATGGTTTCAAAATCAATATCTATATCTTTGTATAAACCGGGAATTTTATTTCCTATGCTAATATAATTTTCAGTATTTTTATATCAACCGAAAAATACCAGTTTATGTTTTAATCTGTGCCTATACCGCGTCTTGGGTGTGGGAGCACGTGAGCTCAACCACACCGTGCGATTTCCGGTACTTTCTTGGAGCCCAAAACACATACGTTATATATGTGTGTGGTATCTCTCTCTCTCACAGTGTCTCTCATATCTCCCTCTCAAACTCTCTGCTTCTCTCAATCTCTCTCAATTCTGTCAAGAACATAACATACACACAGATTATATATTATATACACACACATAACACACTTACATAGTCATATATATATTTTGGGATACCAAAATCAAGAGAACGGAGGAAGAAATTATTGGACGACGGAATCGCGGCGGAAAGTTCTCGGCTTTTAATTTTCTGTATAATTGACCTCTGTGAGTAAATTAAACTCACTCTCAATGTATATATACGTAAATTTCAGTGTATATAGTTGTATATATGCATATATATGTATAAACACCATGAAAGCTTGAAAGTGGAGTTTTGTAAAAGTTAACCAAAATCAATTCTGTAAATTGGGAATGGAAGATCTTAGTCCCAATAGGCTACGGTTCGAATCCTACGTAGTAATTAATCCGTATCGCGACGAACGGTTGATTTAAAGTTTTGACACCCTTACTTTAATCGCGAATATTTAGAGATATAATCCGTATTGCTTAAAATTGATCGCGTATTCGTAATCTATGCGGAAAACCGAAGAGATTCATATATTACATGTCCTAGTACGAACAGATTCTGAAAATGGGTAAATTTCAGGCTTAAGACCAGAAACAGGGGAGAAAACGAAGAAGATGACATTCTGCAAGAACTCGCGCGCGCGAACCGATCCCCCCCTTCGCTCGCGCGACCTGTCCTGCCTCTCCGCTCGCGCGACCCGCTCGCGCGATCCGGCCTTCCCCTTCGCTCGCGCGACCCGCGCGCGCGACATCACCTCACCTTCGCTCGCGCGATCCGCTCGCGCGAGGTGGCAGTTTTAAGCAGTTTCTGTATTTTTGTCTAAGGGACTGTTTGGAAAATGTTTTAAAAGTTTTTAAAGAACAGTTTGACAAAAATATTGTTTTAAAAGTCTATGTTTTAAGAATTGTACGAACAAGAACAACTTAGGCCGAAATTTATGCTCGTACGATTATCCGGCTTTGTGATTTATTAATGGTGTTATTTATGGAACATTGACATATATATTAGGGTCGAGGTTGTGTCAACATGCATGTGTGGAATAAAGTGTAAAAAGAGTAAAGGGTGGCGGTCTAGTGTGCGACCTCAATATCGATCGGATAGTATTCCTGGTATTGGAGGTGGTAGTGTTGTGTACGACTTGGATATCGATCGGATAGTATTCCTGGTATCTAAGGTGCGCGTTTCGGATATTGATCGGATAGTATTCCTGATATCCGAAGCGATGGTGATAGTGTTGTGTACGACTTAGATATCGATCGGATAGTATTCCTGGTATCTAAGGCGCGCGTTTCGGATATTGATCGGATAGTATTCCTGATATCCGGAGCGATGGTTGGTTGTGATCGGTCTAGATATCGATCGGATAGTATTCCTGGTATCTGAGGCAGTAGTGTGGTGTGTGACTTCAATACCGATCGGATAGTATTCCTGGTATTGGAGGCGATAGTGTAGCGTGTGAATTGGATGACTGAATACTTATTACTTCTGGTAGCTGAAATGATGTGTTGATTTAATTGGATTTGTTCTAAAGAAAAGAATTGGCAAAATAAGATATTACACAATTTATGTACAATTGCGTATTTATTTCTTACGATATTCCCCCGTGAATTATGTTGGAATTGGAACCTTGAATATATTACTGTTAAAGTTAAATGGTACCGTTGTTTATTTGCTTATATATACATTGCGAGCACTTGTTTATTTTACTCACCAGCTTTCATAAGCTGACGGCGTTGATGCGTCCTGGACTGTATGTCCAGATTTTCAGGGGCAGGAGCAGCCAGGGTACTTCGACTATGCTAGTTAGAGGCAGGGAACTTTCCAGGAGGCTGTTTATTATTTTCCTATGTCTTTCATTTCTGAAGTTGTAATAGACTGGAGAATACCTTTTGAATAAGGGCGTTTTGTGCCTAAGACTTTGACTTATGTAATAGTTTAGCAAGTTTTAAATTTCGGAGCTTATGTTTATTAGTATCCTTTCTTTTAGAAATGTTGTTAAGTTATTTGTTGCAGGGACAATTGGTCATACTCACTTGTCACGACCTACGAGTCCATAAAGGAAATTAAATGCTTTCCTGAATTATGCTACGTCGGGGCGTGACAATACCGGCCTTGAGTCTGGTATAACCTCAATAGTGAACTCGACCTCTCTCTCAATAAGGACATCTGGTAGCTCATCAGGAAATACATCCGGATATTCTCGCACTATCAGAATGTCTTCTACTTTTAATTCGGTCGCCGAGACATCGGTCACTGAACATAGAAATCCATGACATCCCTTTTTCAATAACTTTCCCGCTCGGATAGCTGAAATCAAGTACGGCGGCGGTGTAACCCCACTTCCTTGAAAACAAAAGTTCCCGTGTACCGGTGATCGAAAATTAACCTCTTTCCGTTCACAGTCTATTGTGGCGTGGTTAAGAGCTAACCAATCCATTCCTCGTATCACATCGAAATGGTTCACTACAATCGGTATAAGGTCTACAGTCATCAACTTCTCGCCTAGTTTGATTGCACAGTTCTTATATATAGTAGATGTCACTACTGACTTACTAAGTGGCACAGCGATAGACAATTCATATCCTAGTGGCGCGGACTTAACATTCAAATGTTCAACAAAGTTATGAGATACAAACGAATGCGTAGATCCCGAATCAACGAGTATGCGTGCTAAGTGCGAACATACAAGCACCATACCTGAGACCACTGTATCAGTAGCAGCCACGTCTCCAGGGTTCATCTGGAATGATCTTCCCTGACGTTGCTCCATCCTTTGTCCCCCGTCACTATACTGCTTAGGCTTCGAACCACTAGAAGCCATAGAACTTGCCCTTTGTTGAGAACGCTTCTTTGGGCAATCTTTCGCTCGGTGTCCCAAGGTACCACAGTCAAAACACTTGAGTTGCGAATGAGTCGTAGAACTCACACTGTTTCCCCCTGTAGATCTGTTCTAAAAGTTGGTCAGAAAACATCGACCGGTGTGTGGTCGGTTGCAAAGTGAACACAACGGTATATTACTTGGTACGCTCCTGGAATCATTAAAACCAGAACTAGAGCCTCGTGAAAACGGCCTCTTAAAAGATCCACCCTGACTTCGGTCACCACCCTCATGACTTCGCTTTCCTTGGTGATTTTGTCTCGATCTCTCTATTCCACTTTCGGCTACAAGTGCCGTCTACTGTACTGCTGCCACAGTAGAATGTTCGTAGGTTTCTACTCTCAAACGGATATTTTCCCTTAAGCCTTCTTCAAATTTCCTTGCCCTATCTTCCTCTCCTGGCACTAAACCTTTACCAAATCTCAATAACGCATTATACTTGGAAGTATACTCTGTCACAGTCATGTCTCCTTGCTTAAGGTTATCAAATTCTCGCTTCTTTGCATTGTAGGCGGCTCGCGGAAAGAATCGGTGATTGAATTCTGCCTTAAACCCTTCCCAAGTAATCGGTGCTCCTTGATCTAGGACATTCACCCACCAGTTCTGGGCTTCACCCCTCAGTACGTCACTTGCATTCTCAACCTTCTCCCTATCTGACATCGGAATAGATCGAAAAATTCTCTCCATGTCCATAACCCAATGTTCTGCCAATGTGGTATCAGGAATTCCATGAAATTCCATCGGTTTCTTTCGAGTAAACTGTTCAGATATCGATCTCATACCCCTATTTTCGGGTACATGTACCACAGTTATTGGTTCCACTTCGATATGGGGTGTGTGAGGCAATCGCTCCGCTATATTCCGTATCATCTCTCCCATGTTCCCCATCATTTCAGCCATTTCATTCATTCGGCGAGTATGTGGCAATAATTCTCGCTCTTCGTCACTCATGATTACAATCCTGTAGTTCTCAATGCATAAACACTATGCATGTACAACAATAACAATAGTATGTATGTAAAACAATATCCATATGCATCAAACATCTCTAAGATGCATGAATGCAATTGAAAACATGTGGCAATTCACTCAACACTCCACTCGTCGTCGAACGTTCCCAAAGTTTTGTTACCTCTAGCTCTGATACCAATAAATGTCACGACCCATCCCACTACGCGTGGAAATAGGACACGTGGCACGCCACCAAGGCTCATCCAAACATCATCTAATAATACGCAGCGGAAAGAACTTCTATAAAACAACCCTGGGTATATTAAAACTTAGGAGACGTTCCCCTCTGTGTTTGTAAAATCTATTGAAATCAGAGTTATAGAAAGTTTTGGCCATTGAAAACACATTCAAAGAAAATAGTTTTGAAAACAGAGATTCAGTCGACTGCCCCGTCGACTGCACTAGGGTCCAGTCGACTGCTCCGTCGACTGTGTTAAGCAGAGGCAAAAATACATCATATTGCAAAGAGGTCCAGTCGACTGATCTGGAGATCCAGTCGACTGCTTTTCAATCAAAGGAAGCAGTAGCTAAAATCAACAGTGTTCAGTCGACTGCCCAAGGGGTTCAGTCGACTGCTTCTCTGATATTCACTTACAATATCCCAATCACACGAGATCCAGTCGACTGATCAGGGGGTTCAGTCGACTGCTCCTCTGCTGGCAGCCCTGTGCTGGAAATTAACAAGTCCTACTACTCAAAACCAACAACAATCACAACCACAACTGATTTCAACATACTAAAACACAGTTACAGGCGTTCAATTACGAGATTACAATACTGAGAAGCTAATCCATGTTTCTATTACAACATACTACAATATTCAAATCCTAGTACAAGTTTTAGGATTAAAACAAAACAACCAAAACATATACAAGTGTGAAATCCCCGGCGTTCCTCGGCCTCACTCCTCACGATTCTTCTTGTCTTTCTTCTTACCTGCAATGGAGTACATCTTCACTGCTCAGCTATATGCTGAGCGTACAATTTTAAATGTATGCTTATATGACAGTTCATGGTTTAAGCATCTAAAACACATAGAAATAGTCTCTGGGGTGAGTGGTACGCATTCATCCGGTCGATGCCGTAGGAGGCCCACCTCTCCCATGCATCTCGTACACTGGTTGGGCCTTCCTCCATACCAGGTACCGTGTACTGGTTGGGCCCACCTTCAATCCAGACACAACCACAAATTCCAATTCCAACAAGATCACAATCCTCAAGGTTCGAGGAGCTTACTCCGAATGAATTTGCACCAAACTCCCCTTTGACCCAAGTAGACACATAACATGCTCACATAAACAGTAATACGTGCTTTTATCATAATTTCACGTGCATAATTAACGGGCCTAACTAATACATGAATTTCGCCCGGATCCAAGAATATCAAAAGTGATGTCCAAAACATGAAAATCCATATATTTCATAGATCTAGAATTCATACCTCGTGCGAATCTCTCCAAACTTTGAAGGATCGTCTAGGGGGCTAAATAATCGTCGGATTTCGAATTTGGTACGATTCCTACAAGTTTTACCTGATTTTTCCCAAAAGTCTAGAATTAAGATTTTTACAAAAAGTTGCCAAACATGGCCTAAGTAGTATCAAAACGTAGGTCTTACCTCCACGAGTTCAAATCTGAAATCTGGAGAAAATCTGGCAGACGAAAAGTCGTCAAACGGCGTCGCAAAGTCCGAAGAAAACAAATCTCCTTTCTCTCTCCTCTCTCTAGATATTTAGGAGTTTGGATGAGATTTGAAATCTCATACTCATCTATATATAGGCAAGTTTTCGAGAAATTACATTTATCTACCCGCAAGTTTCTCAAAACTTCTAATTAGCTCTCGAAACTTCGCACACGTTCATTTTATAACTTTACAAGTGAAAACTATAAATTTCAAAAGTTTCCGACTAAGTTTCGTTTGGGTCCAAAATAACGTCCGAAAACTATATTCTGTGAAATCTCTACACAACCTACCTTTAATTAACGTATCTCTCACGTTCTCACTACAGTTCTCGAAATGATACTATCATATCCAAATTTACCAGAATTATACTACACAGGTATAATTACTATTCACAGGAATACCAGGATAAAGTCAAATAACATTTAAATCATATAAATGCCATTTACTCATGATTATGCAATATAAACTTCCATGTTCCAGTGTCCTCACTGACACCTTACCGTTGACTCACAGTCAACCTCAATCCACCATTATCAATTAACATTGATAACTTCTCAATTTACAATTATGCATGATAAAACTATAAATTTTTGGAACGGGTGTGACAACCATACTGAAAAAGGGTTGACATTGTAACGTGTTAAAAAATTGAAAGATATTGAAACATAAATGACCAAATTGCAATTGATGTAAAGTTTGAGGTTACAAAATTTATGTTACTCAAATTTTAGCATTTAGTATTAAACTTGCTAATTACCTTTTATAAGACTATCCAATGTAGAAGATCGAAAGGATTAGCATAAGCCATTTACAGTGAGAAAAATTATTATTAAATTGAAACATGAAGGACCAAACTGGCAAACTGCAATCGACGTTAAAGTTTAAGGATACAAAATGTAAGTTGCTCAAATTTTGGCATACATTAATACAAACTGACAAATTACTACCTTTTTAAAGACTATGCACCGTACAAGAAAGAATTAGCATTAGTATTAAAAGTACTGAGAAAAATTAATATTGCCAATGTCAATAACATGTAATAATGTAATAAAAAGAGACATATCATATAGGAGTATATGGAATTTTTAGGAAGGAGTGCAAAGACATTAAGGCTTAGTTTGGCCTCTATTTTGGTGCTTGTCCTTTTTTAAAGTATAATTTTATCTCAATTCATTTGGTAATTAACTTATGAGCTTTGCAAAAATTGAACTTAGAATTTTTTTTATGGGGCAGTTAAAAGCTCAAGGTTGCTTTTTTTTTTTTTGCTTTTTTTTTTGGAAAAATGGTTAATTTATGAAAAGAGGGTCATACCCTAGGATATTACAATAACTCAAAAAACCAGCCAAGAAAAGAAAGAAGACAGAGTCTACCTCTAAACTAGCAAACAACCTAAAGAGGCTAAACATGGCCAACGCAACAAAAGCAAGGCACTACAAGAACTTATAACAAAAGTTGAACACCATCAGTTTCTATGCCGACCCTTAGGACGACTCCCACTAAATTAATTTTATCTTCGCCTCCCATTTCATCTGTCTGTTGGAGGCAATGCTCTTGACAACTGGGGAACCTTCTTCAGAATCATACTCACTAACTTCACATCCCTCATCAAGGGGAGAACTGGAAGCCTCTAAGCCTGTAACAAACCCAGTAGAGGGGTGGTGAGAAGGACTAGCCATACCCAAATCGTTCCCAAGAGGACAGACCACAACTTCACTTTGACTTGGACTCTGTTCAATATCAGGGGAAAGCACAGAATACGATTGTTTTTTAAAAATGATATTTTTTAAAAAAGTGATGTGTCACTTATATAAAATTGTCAAATAATTTAATAATAAATTTTATAAGCTACTTTTTAAAAACCACTTGGGGCAAACTAAGCCTAAGAGCTGCATGAGAAGGACTGTAGGAGTGAATGTGTATCCAGATAACATGAAGAAGAAGATATTGAAGAACATGGTAATTAAGATTATGAACATGATGACCATAATTTAATTATATTTATCTGTACTGCCAAAAACACAGTAGGACTATGTATACTGTGACCATCCATATGAGAGGCTTTGGTTTCATCGTCCCAGTCAAAGGTTTGGAGTCCCATGTGCTATGCCTCTTGGATCACTCGTTATAAATACCCAAATGCACAGGAATTCAATTTGGTACCCCCAACCGTCACCCTCACAAATGGTAACAAGCGTTGGATCCTCTCTTTCTCTCTCTCTAAAAAAAATACTCTCTCTCTCCCAGAGAGGGTTAGAACTTGGAAGCGTACAATTTGATTTGAGGCATTAAGAGGTGCCTATGTCCTATCCAGCTCAAAATGGGGTCATTGGTTTTGACAGTGGCTGGTTTTTAGAGCTTTGGGTCCCACGATCCACTATTCTAGTAGCCCAATCTTTTTTTGTTATGGCTATTGTCAAATTGTTGGTCTTATCAAGCATATCACATGTTAGTTGTTGGTCCAATTTTCTTGCTCCTATGATTTCTTTCGATTGAAATTCTTAGCGAAAAAAAGCAAAAAATAAAAATAAAAAATAGAGACAAAGTAAGTATCGCTCGTTTGGTCTGAATTGAGTTTGAAATCCTCTATTGCATAGGATGAGTTTGTGACCTCACTTGTTTTCAACCATGATAAATAAAAATTAAAATTAAAATAACGATGGAAAAGTACACAAATTATTTTGGGCGTGCCTATTGACACCTCATGTAGTGCATTAACTGCGTGGTACTATATACAATGAATGTGGTACTATGGTATACCGATGGTAACTTTTGGAGTGGCAATAACAATTCCCATAAATTTTTTTTTGATAATAAGTTGAACTATATTAAATGAGACAATCAATTGTAGTACATAAATAAGAGCTCATTAATTTCAAAGAAATGGTCTTGTGCATGTCTATTACTGAGAAAATATTTGGTGATACCAGGTCATTCGTATTATCTTGCTAATACACATGGGTATGATGTTGAAGTGATGGGTACACAAATTTCCTTGAATTTAATTAAGATTAATAAATATTTAAATAATGACATCTTATTAATTTTTTTTTTTTTAGAAATATAACATCTTAATGATTTGTTATACCACATTATCAAAATAACCATTATATTGAGTATTTTCTGGTACTATAGAATGTGTGCTTTAGGAAACTGACGGGACATAAAGAAAAGTAATATCCCAAATAAGCAATATCAATTTTATTAGACTTGTCCATAAAGAACGAAAGAAACCTTTATTTGATTGCAATGATGAAGAAGTGAGAACTAGTTTAGGGAGTTGTGGACCACTAGGTTTTTGGATTCATAATTGACATTTATTTGGTAATTCTCATTTTACTATATAGTACAATCAACCTAAAATTACTTTTAGAATATATTATTTGTTACACCAGCATAATACTGACTTTTATAAAAGTAATAAAAATAGATACATTACACTTCTTTTTTTTTTTTTAATTACAATGGGAGCGAAGAGGGATTCAAACATACACCAAAAGACATAAAGGGAGTTGATGCTAGCCAACTCGAACAATACTTCAATCCTATAAGATGCATTAAACTAGATATTATTTTATACATTTATGATATATATGCATTTAACTTTGATATATCCCTCCGTTCAAATTTTAGGGTCCTTTATTCGATTTTGGAAAACGCTGTGTGCACCTAAATTATCTACCTACTGATGTATCATGGAATTTTTTAAATTAATTCAAACTTTGTTTGGCAACTTAGGAATACTTTTTGAAATTCACATAACAGGCAGATAGTTTAGGTGTCCCATTTAAATGTACCTAGTATTACTAAGATGTATCATTTTTAGAGTTCTTTTTCAAAAATAAATAAACTATAAATGGATATTTTTACAAGTTACCTTTTATTATGTATTATGTAAAATCCTTTTTTTTTTACACTAAAATTTTGAATTTTTATAAGGACAACAATATATATATATATATATGTATATATATACATATATATTAAAATAAAACTTCACAATAATTATATAAAAAAAAATTGAGTAATATTGTTGTGCCTCCCAAATTTGTATCACAAATGTAACTCTAACACATGTGATACTGAGTCCTTTTCATTTTAATTAAAAAATGTTGTAGTGGTGCATTATTATTGAAGTGGTGTATTATTGTCAAATGAAATTTTTATGCTCTGCGAAAAAAAATAAAAAATAAAGACTTAACAACTGTGTGCGTGGTGCGTGGGAGGAGAAGTGGCAAGCAATATAGGTTGGTGATGAAGGCAGGTGCCACGTGGGAGGTGGTCAGTAAGAATGGGTCCTACTTAATTGATACTCTATTTAATTCCACCTATGACCTATCCAATAGGCAATAATATTACCATCCCATCCCATCCCATATTATTTTTGTCGTGTAGCGAGAGAGAGTAAGTGTGTTGTGTAGCCTGTAGGGTACACCCGTACGGACGGGGCGTACCAAATCGCCCCCACAGTTGGCCCTCCTCTCCATTACGAATTCAACGGCCACCACGCCTACACATTTTTGCCAATTTGCAGAGACCACGTCCCACACGAGAAATTATTTAGTGAGCCCGTTACGCTATGTCAAATGTTGATATTGTGTGATTAATTAATCTCAATTACCTTTTTATCCCTTTCTTTTAGAGGTATCATGACAAATAATTATTAAATTTAAGATTAAATTTTTGGTGACAACTTTTATACAACCTCCTAAAAAAAATGTGTATCTCTCTCATGTGATGTCACTAGACCCCACAACAACACAAGAGAGAGATAGATACATCATTTAGGAGGTTGTATAAAAGTCGTATGAAAGTTGTCACCAAAGAATTATCCTAAATTTAAAATTCAAAATTCCACTAACCCCTTGTCATGATCTCCCTAGAAGGAGAGACTAAGTGAATTGTTAAGATTAATTGATTACATCACGTCAGTATACTAACGTGCCGCAACGTGCTCACTGAATAACTTCTCCACACACCCATCTATTCCCAAGAGTTCCGCTGAGACAACTAAATGCACCCCTCCTATAACAATACTATCAATCAATCGATCAATCATTCAGCTAAGCATATACCATAGTGTAGGAGATGACCTTGGTACAGCTACTCAGGTACTATACAGTTTTGTACAGTATTTGTATAAGTTAAAAAAAAAAAAAATAATAAAATAAAATTTGAAAAAACACTGTAAGCACCTAAATAGTTATACACAAGTCATCCACCATAGTGTATGGCGGCTATGGCCTAAACCTTTTCGCATGGTTGTTTGTTTAGGGTAATGCTATTCGTAGTCCATGACCTCTTGCAATCTAAATTTTATCTTTATTGAAGTACAAGAGTTATCCATATAGAGTACTAAGACCATCTCCAATCCTGAGACAATCATTGCAGCAAAAGTAATTTTGTTATGCCAGGTAGCATTTTACCGCTCCAATGCACACATCAAACACTGAGGTAAAGTTGATGCAGTGCTCAAATTGCAGCAACATTGCTGCGATTTCTTTGTTGCAGCAAATGAATATCTCACTTATTTTATTCAAGGAGACCAACGGTCACATTCACAAAGTTGAATTCGCCTCAATCCACTGCTACCGATAACCATTACCACCAACGGCCACCGGCCCAAATCACACCGGCCACCACCAACAAGGCCACCATCAACATCTCCAACTCCACCATCCCCCAAATTAACCCAGAAAACCCTAGCTATTTTCCCCCAAATTAATCCAGTAAACCCTAGATCACCACAATCAAAGCCCCAAAACAAATTTTTTTAAAAAAAAATTGATCCACCACCGCCACCAGAAACCCATCACAACCACCAAATCACAACCCCAAAAGCAAAACTCCCGTATCTGTATTCGATCAAATCATCAGACCATGAAAGTAAAACCAAACAAGGCCCCAAATCAAATCAATCTCTCTATGCATCTCCTTCACCAATCCTTTACCGCTACTGATCCACTAGACCGAGAGTGTAAGGAGTAAAGACCAAGCCCTAAGAGAGAGAGAGAGAGAGAGAGAAGAGGAAATTGAAGAGGGGAAAGTTCTCAGCAAAAAAAAAAGGAAGAGAGGGGAACGTAATGGACTATTGCCACATAAATATGGGAATTATTGGGAAAGTAGAAGGTTAGTTGGTAAAGTCAAAAAAATAATTAAAAAAATCACATTTGATGCACCCGGTTGGAGACCTCCATCTTTTAGCCTACATCAATTTTGCCTTTAACCCATCAAAGTGTACTTTGATGTATAAAAATTGATGTCTACCTTTGGAGATGGACTAATAGCATTTGTTTCAAGTTTTGATTTATATATATATATATATACATTTTATTTAAAACTAAATGTTTTTTAGTTCCATTGTCCTACATAAAATAAAATGTTATGTTTTTGTATCTCAAATATGATTCACTAAAATCAGGTTGTATCAAAAAGTAATATTTGGGACACAACTTTTTTACAACTTTCATACAACCTCCCCAAAAGATGTGTCTATCTCTCTCTTGTGATGTCACTGGACCCCACAATGACACAGGAAAGAGATAGACACATCTTTTAGAGAAGTTATATAAAAATTGTATAAAAGTTGTATGAAATTGTGTCCCAAGTATTACCCTGTATCAAAATATGCTCTGTCACTCTCAATTTAAGACCATTTTATTTCACTTCGGCAAGCATAAATTAAGATTCTTCTTTAAATAGTCAACATAGTTGAAAGTACACACTTTTTAAATTTATCATTATTATATTATATAAAGCTCTTGATAGTGAATTTTTAAACTTGTAAAAAGTATAATGGTGAACAGTTAAAACTTCAAAAATGCTACTCCCTCCGTCCTATTTTGAGAGTCCATTTTTGGAAACTCAATTTATTAAGGGGACAAAAAGAATCTACACCTACTTTTCACAATTGCCCCTAATCATTACAACTTTTTTAGTTTTGTCTTGGTGTAGATTTCAAGGAGGGATAATTTTGGAAAGTAAGTAAAAATTGTACATCAATTTCAGGAAAGTGGACACTATTTTGGGACATCCCAAAATGGAATAATGGACTCTCAAAATGGGACGGAGGGAGTACATTCATATTTAAATCTACATATAATTTCACACTCAACAATCTCGACCCTTAATTTCAGTGGGTCACACATGAGTCCCACACAAGATCTACTAAAATTAAGACTGAGGATGTGTTGGGTGTGCATTTAGATGTGGATATAGTATTACTCCTAAAATTTTCAACAAAATAAAATAAGATTCTTTGAAGGACAACACTCTAGTAAACTTTCTCATATTATAAGATGTTATTGGTCAACTTAGGTGCCATGTTTGTTCAACTTAAATACATTTGTACATATTAACCAATATCACTTCAAAAGAGTAAAAAAAAATTACCCAAAAAAAAAAAAAAAGAGTAATATTAAGTACACAGCTCATTCTCAAAAGGAAAAAAATATTAAGTCTATTCCTTACTTATATGCAATTCTCAAAAGGGTCCTTAATTTAGGATTGAGTAATTCTGAATAAAATATCAGAACTCATATTTTCAACTTGTACACATATTATTCATACAATATATAGAGAGAACTATATTTTATTGTTCTCAAGCCCATATTGTCCAGGCTCCAGTCAACGGACCTTTTTTCTTTTTGTTCGTTTTCTGCCAGTTAACGGAACTTTAATCAACCAAAATATGAACCAAATTCAAAGCTATGGCAAAGCCCGTCCAAGGCCCAAAAAGATGAAACCCTAATTGGAGCCCATAGTGAGAGAGGTTTAAAACTAAAATTGAACTACATGTCTACAACCCACCATGCCCAAGGCCTATAGCCTTGGGCCTTACACAATACTCTAAAAACTACTTTGAAGCTCTTTGTCGGTAACGAGAGCATCTCCCATACCAAATGTCAATTTTTTTCATACCAAATATATAGGATGCGTATGATAAAACTGAAAATTAAGTGTTGAAAATTAAGTGTTAGATTTTAAGTACTGAAAATTTTAAGTGTTTGAATTTGTAATACTAAAAACAGTGCTTCAACTACTGAAATGGAATGCATTCAGTGATTATATTCAGTAGAAAATTTTTATTTAAAGTTTTCAGTGATTTTTTGGCTATTTTTTCAATTAAGTGGTATATTATCAAACACACTGAAAAAGAATAAGTACTGAATATTTTCATTTTCAACACTTAATTGTGTTATCACACATACCCATATTTTAGCATTTGTTACAATGGCAAAATACTATGTGTCAATCTCTGCTCCAATGGCACATTCTAAAAAAAATGCCATTTTTTTTTTTTTGGGCACAATAGCTATTTTTGTTGAACCCCAAATAGTGTGTTTTATATATTAACATGTTTAAATGGATGCAAAAGTCAAATTATAGTATATGGCGTGATGGGCTCACTGGATAACTTCTCCCCTTTGTGACCATTTTGTGTTCCAAACATTACCCTTTTTATTTTAACATGCATACATCTAAACATATAAACACACATATATGTATATGTGTTTATGTGTGCATGAATAGTAACACACACATACACATCGTCCACAGATAGATCCTAGTCCATACTGTTAGGAAATTACATTTCCTAATAAGAGTGGGTAACATATTAATATCAA
Organism: Hydrangea macrophylla; assembly: GCA_033977485.1. Lineage (NCBI taxonomy): Eukaryota > Viridiplantae > Streptophyta > Magnoliopsida > Cornales > Hydrangeaceae > Hydrangea > Hydrangea macrophylla. The sequence goes on from CM066992.1 coordinate 93,302,014, forward strand.
TTATATTATAAGGGCTATTAATTAAATGAGCTTATATTATGTGGTCTAATAGTAGGAAGCCCATGGACTTCTAATGGGTATGAGTTTAATGAGTGGATACCAAATACTGACCCTGTTAGGAATAATGGAAACCCTAACATATCAGTATATAAAAACATATAGGTTATGGTCCCCAATATGTCAAATTAATAAATACTACTTCCTCCTCCATCCCATCTAGAGAAGGAATCCATTAAAGAACTCAAGAGATTTGACTGAAAAAGACATAACTAATTATCATCGTTCTTCTAAGGTTTGCTAATTGCTTCAATGGATACAGGTATGTGTTCTAATATATTGTACGCTTGATAATCTAACATGATATGATCCTAGAGCTGTATTTCTACTACTTTAGGGTTCTATATATATATATATAGATATAAATATACAAGTATATACATAATATATAGACATGGACGGACATATATGGGGCCAATGGGGGACTCAAGCCTCCCCTTAATTTTTGAAAAATACCATATATATACTCTAAAAAAAAGTATATTTTAACACTTAAGCTCTCCTTCTATATTAAAAAATTCTCTATTTTACACTTAAGCCCCCCCTCCCAAGTATGAACCATTAAACTTATTGGTCTCAATTTATAGTAGCAATGTGTCATTTTATTGTATATTTAGTGTTAACCAGTATTAAGTTTTCTAATTCCTTCATCCGTCCAAAAAATATGTATAAATAGACCCAAAAAAATCTCCTCGATCCCCCTGAAAACTCATTACCCTTTCGCTCTACCAAGCCCCCAACTCCAATTTCCTACATTCGTCCCTATAGTATATATATATATATATATGAATATGAATTTGTTCAAAAAATAAAAAATTTAAACCCAAAATCAATTTGTTCTAAAAAACTAATTTGTTTCTGATGATGCCAAAATTTGGTTAAAGTAAATTAGAGCAGATTAAGGAGAGAGAGAGAGAGAGTGAGAGATCGGTTTTTTGTATGTGGTTCGGCCCTGTTAATGAAGGAACCTGCGTCCACGTGTGTGTCCGTGCACTTCCACTATGTGAAATAAAACTGCTGCAGGGACCTTGGTGATCCAACAATGGGGGCTGGAACTACCAAGGGTTGGCCGTGCAGGGTGGCGCTTAAGATTTCTCGGGAGAATGGCTAGACAATGTAATTTATTTCTCTTGGTGAGATTTTTATTGGGATCCTCTCTAGTGGGGGTGAGTGGTCTCTTTTACAGATGTAAGAGACCTACTCGCACAAGGATAAGGAAATACAATCTAATTAGTTAGTGATTGACACAAATCAAGTATGTTTCCTAATTGTATTAGGATTGATAGGCATTAATTGTGGAGGTTTCCTAAATTAGGAAACAATGTCCACTTTCCATTAGTCTTCTAACTGGAGTAGGAAACTGCCTGAAACATTCTGCGGTGCATCTTGTGGGCCTGGCTGGACTGCGCTTGTATCGCACTCCAGACCTGTTGGTCGGAGCCTGTTGATGTACCGCTCGGGATGGCTAGACCGATCAGACTGACGCTTGCCCAAGGAATTGTGCATGATTTGGTCGGAACAGGGACCGACTGCTGAGTTGAATCGCTCGGTCATAGGATAGGGCCAATTTTGTGCGTATCAGTTCCTAAGATTTAAACCCAGAACCAAAATTTTCAAAAAACCAATTTGTTCCTAAGATTTAAACCCAAAATCAATTTGTTCCAAAAGCCTAAGATCTAAACCCAAAATATCAAATACACCTCAAAGATGTATACAAGTATCTATGTATATATATTCAATGGCTATATGTATACAAGTATGTATGTATGATTTGTATGTATGTATGTATATATATATATGCATAGTCTATATATATGTTATGTGTGTGTGTATATGTATGAATGTACGTATTTATATACAGTAGATAGATAGATAGATAGAGAGAGAGAGAGAGAGAGAGAGAGAGAGAGAGAGAGGGTTTATATATATATATATAACTATGGGTATTTTTTATATTAGTAAATTAAGAAAAGAGGTCTCTATAAATTTTGCAATCTAGAGGGAGATGTGTGTAATGTAAATCCAAATCTCAGGGGAGTTTTGTGATATTTTGTAATATAAAAATAAATCCATATAATTCTGCCAAATCTCAAGAGAGGGCCCGTGTAATTAACTCTTAAAGTTAAAGGTATTGAATGTTGTCTAAACCATTGGAGTTTTTCCATGTCTTATACTCTTTTCTCGAAAGCTTTTGAGCTTGTCCTTTCTTGGTATTTTCTCTCATATGTCAAATATAATTTGGTTAAAGTAAATTAGAGCAGATTAAGGAGAGAGAGAGAGAGAGAGTGAGAGATCGATTTTTTATATGTGGTTCGGCCCTGTTAATGAAGGAACCTGCGTCCACGTGTGTGTCTGTGCACTTCTACTATGTGAAATAAAACTGCTATAGGGACCTTAGTGATCCAACAATGGGGACTGGAACTACCAAGGGTTGGCCGTGCAGGGTGGCACTTAAAATTTCTCGAGAAAGTGGCTAGACAATATAATTTATTTCTCTTGGTGAGATTTTTATTAGGATCCCCTCTAGAGGGGGTGAGTGGTCTCTTTTATAGATGCAAGAGACCTACTCGTACAAGGATAAGGAAATACAATCTAATTAGGATGTGATTGACACAAATCAAGTGTGTTTCCTAATTGTATTAGGATTGATAGGCATTAATTGTGGAGGTTTCCTAATTGGATAAGGAAACAAAGTGCACTTTTCATTAGTCTTCTAACTGGAGTAGGAAACTGCCTGAAATATTCTGGGGTGCATCTCGTGGACCTGGCTGGACTGCGCCTGTATCGCACTCATGACCTGTTGGTCAGGGCCTGTTGATGTACCGCTCGGGATGGCCAGACCGATCGGGCTAACTCTTATCCAAGGAACTGTGCATGATTTGGTCGGGACAGGGACCGACTGCTGAGTTGAGCCGCTCGGTCATAAGATAGAGTCAATTTTGGGCGTATCAGCTGCCCCCCATTTCCAAGGTTAGCTTGATGCCATATCGAGGCAAGTTTGAAAATCTATTTGATGTCACTTGCCACTATCTGAGTACTCGGGGAAGCTGCCTTGAAGCTTCCGAGTGTCGTAAATCCTCAGGAACTGGCCAAGAGTTGAGACTTAGCCTAGCTTGAACTCTTTAAGAGCTCGAGAATTGGCCAGGAGTTGAGACTCGGCCTAATTCGGAGTCTTTTGCTTAAGTTAAGCTTCCAGGATGGTTATCTTCTACCTGTAAACCTTCGTCAAGGTTGTGGGTAAAAGAATTTGACCATATTGGAAAAGCCGACCTAAAGTGTATTACTTTAGGGTCCTTTTGTGTTAACTCCCCGGGATGGTTATCTTCCGCCCAGTCAGTCTTCGTCAAGACTGTTGGGAGAAGAGTTTGACCATGTTGGTGAAGTCGACCTAAATCACGTTGCTTTAGGGTCTTTTTGCTCCTCTATCGTTGGCCAACCTAAGAGATTTTAGTCACCTCTATCGTCGGTTTGGACCTAAGTGGAGTTATTGCCTCTAAGTACTATAGGCGCCCGGGTTGTCTAAGAGTTTGACTTAGTTACCACAAAGCCTGTAAGTACCCGGTATGATTGCTTGTTTAGTCCATTGTCCCTTTCTGCCCATCAAGCATTCGCTAAGATGAGGGTTTTGTGGAGGCAAGGACTGTAGGTAACCGACTTGGAACATGGGTGGTTGCAGGGTCTTTTGAAGCTTGCCATCATCAGCCACCTAGGGGGATTCATCCCCATCGTCGGTTGGACCTAAGCGAAGCCGATGCCCCGGCGTGACCTCGAGGTCTTTCATACCTGGGTTTGGAGCCCAAGGTCTCTTGATGTGCCTCAGGTGTGGCCCAAGGTCTTTTCAAGAGCTCTCTGATAGTCTGCGGAGCCTTATGCGGTGATCGGACAAGTAGCACTGTAGTTGGATTGGTTGAGACTATTAGAGACGGGAAGTCGGGTCGGGATCACCGGACTCTTGATTATTCTGAGCTGGATTCAAGGTCGGGATCACTGGATCCAAACTGCTGCGAACTAGAGGTCGGATCGGGGCTGCCAGACTTAGACCGCTGTGAACTACAAGTTGGGTCGGGACTGTCGGACCCTGCCTGCAGTGAGCTAGAGGAACTGTCAGAACTCTCGGGCTGATCTCGCTTTCGCTTACTTTTGGAAAACTCGTTGCTTACGCCCCCAGGGTCTTTGGTCCTTAAAAATTCTTCAATGCCAATGTATTTTACAACCCTCTCAGTGAGTTCAACTAAGGTTTCCAGTAGGTTTCTGTGAAATGACTCGGCGCACTTGGTGTGTTAAACTCCCGAGCGGAAGGCTATAATGGCGATAGTTTCATAAAGCTCATAGATTTTGAGCTTCTCTTGATTAAACCGGTCGGTCTTCCTTGAGGGTCTCATTATTCCTTTGTATGACTGTCAATAGCTGCATGTCAGGCTTTGACCGTTCATGCATACCGATGAACTGCTTGTTAAGTTGCTTGAAACTGCAGACCGATCGAGGCTCTAAGGAGTAGAACGATTGCACGGCCGGGCCTTTCAAAGTGCTAGGGAAGGCCATGCAATGTAGTTTATTAGAGTTAGTGGCTAGAGCCATCTGAACCTTGAAGGTCCGGACGTGGTCGACCGGACTTCCCGAGCCGTTATAGGGATCTAGGCGAGGCTGCTTAAATTTGCACAGGATGGCAAACCTCGTGATCTGGCTAGAGAATGGTGACTCTATCTCGGTATTGGCGTAATTCTGAGTAGGGTTCTGGCCCAGCCTTTTGGCTACTCCATCAATCTATTTCTGCAAGTCCTTGATACGTGCCACCACACCTTCCCGACCGGTATCCCGGCCGCAGGTCGGGTTAGTGGAGGAGGCTTCCTTTTCATGGCGGTGTGCTGTCCCCTGGAATCGGACTTGGCTATGACTCCAGTTCATCGTGTGCCTAGGGTGTCACACCCGTTCTGAAAAGTCATGGTTTTGAAAATGCATAACTTGAGATTTTGAAAATTTTAATATTATTAATAATTTGAGTTGAGGTTGACTGTGAGTCAACGGTAAGGTGTCAATGAGGACACGGGAACATGGCAGTTCATATTGCATGGGCATGAGTAAATGGCATTTATATGATTTAAATGTTATTTGACTTTATCTGGTATTCCTAGGAAGAGTAATTATACCTGTGTAGTATAATTCTGGTATTTGAATACTTTAGCATATCATTTTGAGAACTGTGGTGAGAACGTGAGTGATACGTAAATTAAAAAGGTAAGTTGTGTAGAGATTCCACATAATATAGTTTTCGGACGTTATTTTTGGACCCAAACGAGACTTAGTCGAAAACTTTTAAAATTTATAATTTTCACTCGTAAAGTCATAATATGGACGTGTGCAAAGTTTCATGGGTTAATGAGAAGTTTTTGAGAAACTTGCGGAGAGGTAAACGTGATTCCCAGAAAGTTTGTCTATATATAGAAGTGGATGAGATTTCATTCTCATCTAAACTTCCAAAAATATCTAGAGAGAGAGGAGAGAGAAGGGAGATTGAGCCAACGGGCTTTGCGACGCCGATCGACGACCTTTTGTCCGTCAGATTTTCTCCAGATTTTAGATTTGAACTCGTGGAGGTAAGAGCTACGTTTTGATACTACTTAGGCCATGTTTGGCAAATTTTTGTAAAAATCTTAATTCTAGACTTTTGGGAAAAACAGGTATAAACTTGTAAGAATTTTCTCAAATTCGAAATCCGACGATTATTTGACCTCCTAGTCGATCCTTCAAAGTTTGAAGAGAATCGCACGAGGTATGAATTCTAGATCTATGAAATATATGGATTTTCATGTTTTGAACATCAACTTTGATGTACTTGGATCTGAACGAAATTCATGTATTAATTAGGCCCGTTAATTATGCACGTGAAATTATATGAAAAGCACGTATAACTGTTTATGTGAGCATGTTATGTGTCTACTTGGGTCAAAGAGGAGTTTGGTGCAAATTCATCCGGGGTAAGCTCCTCGAACCTTGAGGATTATGATTTTGATTGTGATTGTAATGGATTTGGAATTTTGGTTGTATCTGAATTGGAGGTGGGCCCAACCAGGACACGGTACCTGGTATGGAAGAAGGCCCAACCAGTGTACGAGATGAGTGGGAGAGGTGGGCCTCCTACGACATCGACCGGATGAATGCGTACCACTCACCCTAGAGACTATTTCTATGTGTTTTAGATGCTTAAACCATGAACTGTCATATAAGCATACACTTAGAATTGTGCACTCATCATATAGCTGAGCAGTGGAGATGTAGTCCATTGCAGGTAAGAAGAAAGACAAGAAGAAGCGCGATGAGTGGGCCGATGAACACCGGGGAAATCACACTTGTATATGTTTTGTTTTAAATCCTAAACTTGTGTAAGGATTGGTAAATTGTTGAACGTTGTAATAGAATCATGGATTAGTTCCGTAGTATCGAAATCTTGTAATTAAATATCTGTGGAAATTTTGTATTTCAGTTATGGTTGTGATTGTTGTTGGTGTGGAGAAAGCATGAGTTGTTAATTTTCACAACAGGGCTGCCCAGCAGGGGAGCAGTCGACTGGACCCTGTATCAGTCGACTGGATCCCGTGTGATTGAGACACTGAAAGTGAATAGAAAAAGAGACAGTCGACTGGACCCCTTTATCAGTCGACTGAACACTGTTGATTTTTGGCTACTGCTTCTATTATTGGCAAAACCAGTCGACTGTACCATTACTCAGTCAACTGGACCCCTTTTGAAAATTGAAGAATTTTGGTTATGCATAACACAGTCGACTGGGGTCCCCTGATCAGTCGACTGGACCTCTGTTGAGAATTTTGTGTTTTGGTTTCTGCTAAGTACAGTCGACTGGACCCTAGGCACAGTCGACTGAACCTCTGTTTTCAAAACTGATTCTATTGGACGTGATTCCAATTGGCCAAATCTTTTTATAACTCTGATTTCAATGTAATTTTAACTCAAAGGGTAATGTTTCCTAAAGTTTTAAATTACTCAGGATTGTTTTAAAGTTCTTTCCGCTGCGTATCGTGAGATGATGATTGGATGAGCCTTGGTGGCGTGCCACGTATCCTATTTTCACGCGTAGTGGGATGGGTCGTGACATTTAGTGGTATCAGAGCTATTGGTAACAAAACTTTGTGGACGTTCGACGACAAGTGAAGTGTTGAGTGAATTGTCACATGCTCTAAATTGCATTCACATATTGTAGAGATGTTTGATGCATATGGTATGTTGTTATACATACATGATTATGTTATTATCATACATGTATAGTATTTATGCATTCGTGAATCAGTTGAATCATCCGGATGCGGAGTTGTATGATGAGATGACGTTAGCATGAGTTATAATAGACCGCGTGTTGTGGCAAGAGGGGAAGATGATATTTTGGTATTGATGAACAGTGAAATTTCTAAGCAAAAAGAAAATGATTTTGATCGAATCGGTGGATGTTTTCAACGATAGTGACGAGTGTCCTTTGAGGGATCTAAACGAGAATGGAGTTTGAATAGTACGTCAGAGGACATTTTTGCATAATCCACATAGAAAATGAAGGAAATTGTTCGTAGTGAAGTTTTGGGATTGAGATTGATTGATAAGAGTTCTGTTTGGAAGGATGAACAGTTGGGTTTTGTGATATGGGTTTTGTGATGGAAAGATAGTCCAGCAATATGTATTTCTAGCGTATGGGGTCGGTGAGGAATCTCTCACCTTATCTTACGATGTTAACCTACGGTACGATCGTACGAGGTTATCTTATGATGTATCTTACGGTATATACGGTGTGTATTGGGTAGTTGAAGAATCTTTCAACTTATTGTGCGGCATATGGTATTTATTGGATGGTTGAGGAATCTCTTAACCTATCTTACGGTATGTATTGGACAGTTGAGGAATCTCTCAACCTATCTTGTGGAATGTATTGGGGATTGGGCAATATCTCTACGAGTTATCAGTATTGTGGTTGTTGAGGAATCTCTCAACTGAACCTGGTTTCAAATAGTCGTAGCACTATAACAAATACAGATGCAGTGTACGGATTTGTAGCAAATGCTATTGAGTTAATAGTATAAAGGAAATTGTTGGGGTTTGAAGGTTGACCTAAGATGAGAATTATGAATGGAAATGATAGAGTATGAGTGAACAGTTTGAGCCTATAGATAGTCGAAGGTTAACTGATGAGATGATGAGACTTCTAGAGTGGTTTCCTAGACTCGATGGTTATGCCCGTAGAAATGCAACAATGAGGATGATGACTGATGTTGAAGGACGACATAGGTCGGAGGAGAAATTGTAGAGGTCTTGGTGAGAAACAAATGAATGGACATGCATAGTAAGGAAATTTCGTTGGTGTTTCGAGATGGTTCCCCAAAGGAAATGGAATAAAGGAAGTAAGAAGACGAGACCAGAAATAATAGGTGGAGGTAATTGATCAAAAGTGACAGAAGTCCAGAGGAATCAAATTGATAATTCGATAACATAAGTATAAGAGGAACTTGATAGAGAAATTCTATAGAAAGGTTGATGGAGAGTAAATGGACAAAAATGCAGAGTAATAAGATTCCCTGATGTTTTGCCGGGGGTTGTCGGAAGAGATAGGATAAAGGGAGTAAGATTAAGAGACTGGGAATAAAAGATAAGTGTGAATTATGGAACGTGATAAGAAACTCAAAGAAATCAAGTGGATATTTGGCTATCATGGGGATGAGAGTACTTTGATAAGAAGCTTGTAGTGAAGGTGGTTATCACAAAGGGGTGAAGTACAGGCGATTTCAAACCTGGATTTTTAACGTATTATCAAAATAAAACTAAAAATCTTTCCTTTGAATGCTTTTAAAATATCGTTGAATATTTAACACAAGATACTATCAGTAGGACGCTAGAGTACAACGGGTATTACGATAATGAACAAGAACAGTTGTGGGAACGATAGACGGGTAGAGAGACTTTGGGTAAGTCAATGTAGAGAAGTGAAAATATAAATCGAGAAAATGAAGCTTTAATGAGTAAATGACGGGGACAGTTGAGTGGAATGAAGACTTGGTAGTACGTTGAGTACGTTATCAGATATGATAGCGGGAATGTGAGGCTGATAGAGGACAATGGTGGATACAATGAAATATGATCTCAGTGTCCTGGATTCCAATAAGGTTGGAGAGTTTTGAGAATGTCGAATTCCATCCTAAGATAATTGTAAAGTGTTTAAAATGTTTTAAAATAAAACTTTCGTTGAGTAAGAAATTTGTTTTAAATACTTGTGATTAGGTATCTAGTAGACCTTGAAAGACGGGTATCGTGGGAGAATATGGTATGCTAAGTGCTTGGGACATAACGGTGGTTGTCAAACGAATGAGTTTTATGTGGGCAGATTCCGAATTGAGGAATTCTAACGGAGTTGGTGAAATGTCGTGTACCTAAAGTTGGCTAATGGGAAGTTATGACTTTAAAGGAGTGGTTGTGAGTATTGTTCCAAAGGGAGCTCGACTTCGATTTAAGTATTGAGGTAACCTGAGGTAATGAATGATTTGAGGCTTTGATCAATCAAGAACTTGATGAGATCCATAAAGTGTGAAGAAAAGGTGACAGTTAGGAATCAGTTGGCATTAGTGACCGGAGTGAGAATTTTACCTTGGCGTATTGTCGTGAAAGGTATGTAAATTGGAAGTCGATATGAAATTTATTGAACACAGTGAGGCTATAATACTTTGTGGGAAGATTTAATTATCGGCTTATCCTCAGATTGTATGTGAGGATTGTATTAATGCTGTGAGCAATAGGTTATTCAGGAATAATGGGTTGGAGACCCGGATAGCATCAATAAAGGACTAGAAGGTTAAATGGGAAATTGAGTCAGATTCAACTACGGTTATGAAACATTGAATGTCAGAATAAGGTATGGTGCTTTGAGATGTTATACGAAAAATATACGCTTAGTGTGAACGGTTGTCAGGAACTCGGTGGGAGAGGAAATATTGAAGTATAATCGATATGGACTTGTGCAGAGGTGAAAGTGCAACACCAGAGACGTATAGAGTTGTAAACTACATAAATGGTAGTGAATCTACCTAGACTGATATGAGAATGGACTACATTGCGGTTGAGGTCTTCGAAAGAAAAGTGATTGGCGCAGAGTGTGAGTACACTAGGTGAACATGATGGGTTGTAAATGATCAACGGTTTGGGACAAGAACAGGGTATGTTCTGAACAAGAGGATATGTTATGATACACTTTGTGTTACGTGCCTGATTGGCTAAGTCAAATTTTGATTAACAATGCTATTCGTTACGATGGACATTAGGAGTAATTGTGTTGAGAAGGAGATGAAGTGTTAGGCGTAATTTTAAATCAATTTGTTTTAAAAGAACAACATGAAAGAAATGTGTTTGACTTTAGTGAAAGTTCTAAATCAAAACTGTTAGGTGTGATCTTCTATTTCAATCGGCAGTAGTTCGGGTGCAGACTTTGAGAGCTAAATGATGAATATGTTTGACCTCATTGTGGGTGATTTGGGACGTTATGTAAGCTTAAAATCTGAATGGTATCTGATGAGGCACATGTGATTGAAAGTATAGTACAGGATTGGTTAATTGAAACGAAATGATAAGTATTATGAAAAATAGAGAGGATATTAGTGCGACACACCACCAACTAAGTGTTATTCATCGAACTGATTTTATTATGATATGGCGTTAGGGGGAAAAAAGAGTGTAACTCGATAAGAAATGGGAAGTCGTTAGAAAGACACATTATCGTTCTATAAGTATTCTGTGGTTAACGGGATGAGGGATCGAGTTTATAGTGTAAAACTGTTGATTGAAGCGTTGGCTTATCGACGAGGTATACGTATATGTTAGTGTTTGACTTTGGTTCACTTCGAGATGAAGAATCGTGTGTGATTGTGCACCAGCTAAGACGTGTTGTCAATGACTTTTAGTCGAAAAGCAAGATAGGTGAATGAGAGATGAATTGTTGTCTTGGGTTTGAGTAATGTGATGAAACTTTTGAGTTTCAAAAATGAAATGTGACAAGTAAAATAAAGATATATGGGAGTTGACGTTGTGACATCGCGATGGGATTGAATGTCAGGTTTGACTATGGAGTATGTTCTACTCAGGTATCGATGTTCTTATTTATCGAGATGCTTCGGGGTATTGCTAGGATTCTGTTTGAATCTTCTATCGGATTGAGACGGGGACTCTGAGGATTTATTTTCCTTAAGAGCCTGAGGATTTATTTTCCTCATGAGATTGTGGCATCTCAGTTAAGTGGATTATGTATGTGGCAAATGTTGGAAGTACTTGTGTGAAGTCTTGGTGACTTGAGAAGATGGTTTAAGTTTGGGGACAAATTTCCTTTTGGAGGGGAGAGTTGTCACACCCGTTCAGGAAATTCATGGTTTTGAAAATGCACAACTTGAGATTTTGAAAATTTTAATGTTATTAATAATTTGAGTTAAGGTTGACTGTGAGTCAACGGTAAGGTGTCGGTGAGGACACGGGAACATGGCAGTTCATATTGCATGGGCATGAGTAAATGGCATTTATATGATTTAAATGTTATTTGACTTTATCTGCTATTCCTGTGAATAGTAATTATACTTGTGTAGTATAATTCTGGTATTTGAATACTTTAGCATATCATTTTGAGAACTGTGGTGAGAACGTGAGTGATACGTAAATTAAAAAGGTAAGTTGTGTAGAGATTCCACAGAATATAATTTTCGGATGTTATTTTTGGACCCAAACGAGACTTAGTCGAAAACTTTTGAAATTTATAATTTTCACTCGTAAAGTTATAATATGGACGTGTGCAAAGTTTCATGGGTTAATGAGAAGTGTTAAGAAACTTGCGGAGAGGTAAACGTAATTCCCAGAAAGTTTGTCTATATATAGAAGTGAATGAGATTTCATTCTCATCCAAACTTCCAAAAATATCTAGAGAGAGAGGAGAGAGAAGGGAGATTGAGCCAACGGGCTTTGCGACGCCGATCGACGACCTTTCATCCGTCAGATTTTCTCCAGATTTTAGATTTGAACTCGTGGAGGTAAGAGCTACGTTTTGATACTACTTAGGCCATGTTTGGCAAATTTTTGTAAAAATCTTAATTCTAGACTTTTGGAAAAAACAGGTATAAACTTGTAGGAATTTTCTCAAATTCGAAATCCGACGATTATTTGACCTCCTAGTCGATCCTTCAAAGTTTGAAGAGAATCGCACGAGGTATGAATTCTAGATCTATGAAATATATGGATTTTCATGTTTTGAACATCAACTTTGATATCCTTGGATCCGGACGAAATTCATGTATTAATTAGGCCCGTTAATTATGCACGTGAAATTATATGAAAAGCACGTATAACTGTTTATGTGAGCATGTTATGTGTCTACTTGGGTCAAAGGGGAGTTTGGTGCAAATTCATCCGGGTAAGCTCCTCGAAACTTGAGGATTATGATTTTGATTGTGATTGTAATGGATTTGGAATTTTGGTTGTGTCTGGATTGGAGGTGGGCCCAACCAGGACACGGTACCTGGTATGGAGGAAGGCCCAACCAGTGTACGAGATGCGTGGGAGAGGTGGGCCTCCTACGGCATCGACCGGATGAATGCGTACCACTCACTCTAGAGACTATTTCTATGTTTTTTAGATGCTTAAACCATGAACTGTCATATAAGCATACATTTAGAATTGTGCACTCAGCATATAGCTGAGCAGTGGAGATGTACTTCATTGCAGGTAAGAAGAAAGACAAGAAGAAGCGCGATGAGTGAGGCCGATGAACGCCGGGGAAATCACACTTGTATATGTTTCGTTTTAAATCCTAAACTTGTGTAAGGATTGGTAAATTGTTGAACATTGTAATAGAATCATGGATTAGTTTCGTAGTATTAAAATCTTGTAATTAAATGTCTGTGGAAATGTTGTATTTCAGTTATGGTTGTAATTGTTGTTGGTGTGGAGAAAGCATGAGTTGTTAATTTTCACAACAGGGCTGCCCAGCGGGGAGCTGTCGACTGGACCTGTATCAGTCGATTGGATCTCGTGTGATTGAGACACTGAAAGTGAATAGTAAGAGAGACAGTCGACTGGACCCCTTTATCAGTCGACTAAAAACTGTTGATTTTTGACTACTGCTTCTATTATTGGCAAAACCAGTCGACTGTACCATAACTCATTCAACTGGACCCCTTTTGAAAACTGAAGAATTTTGGTTCTGCATAACACAGTTGACTGGGGTCCCCTGATCAGTCGACTGGACCTCTGTTGAGAATTTTGGATTTTGGTTTCTGCTAAGTACAGTCGACTGGACCCTAGGCACAGTCGACTGAACCTCTGTTTTCAAAACTGATTCTATTGGACGTGATTCCAATTGGCCAAATCTTTTTATAACTCTGATTTCAATGGAATTTTAACTCAAAGGGTAATGTTTCCTAAAGTTTTAAATTACTCAGGATTGTTTTAAAGTTCTTTCCGCTGCGTATCGTGAGATAATGATTGGATGAGCCTTGGTGGCGTGCCACGTATCCTATTTCCACGCGTAGTGAGATGGGTCGTGACATAGGGACACCTCGGCTCTTAACCAAGTGACCCTGGACTGATCCCGGGCCATATGTTCCTGCCTTTCCTCTCAGGCAGTATGCCTACTATTGACGTCTCTGGCATCCTCAACGCGGGACGGGTTGGCTCGGGCACGTTGTCTGGTCAAGATCGATTCCCGACCATACGCAACGTTCCCGGGTCATATCCCGGCAACTGAAGGATTGCTTTGCGGGGCCAGCAGGGCTTCGATCTGTTACTGGATTTGACGCTGGCCCTCCAAGAGTTGTGCGATGATCGCATTGATCTGCTCAGATGTCATGACTGCCGTAGCTGGCGCCGAGGCCGACGGAACATCCCGGTTGGCCTGCTGTGCAGTCTTCTCACCCTTCTTCGGAGGCATGGCTATCAGCCAAGAGATTTGTTGATGAAGAACTTGTCATTTCCACAAACGGTGCCAAGTTGATGATGCAAAAATTTGGTTAAAGTAAATTAGAGCAGATTAAGGAGAAAGAGAGTGAGAGATCGGTTTTTTGTATGTGGTTCGGCCTTCCAAGAGTTGTGCGATCGTCGTGGTGATCTGCTCAGATGTCATGACTGTCTTAGCCGGTGCTGAGGCCGGCAGAATATCCTGGTTGGCCTGCTGTGTAGTCTTCTCACCCTTCTTCGGAGGCATGACTATCAGCCAAGAGATTTGCTGATGAAGAACTTGTCGTTCCCACAGACGGTGCCAAGCTGATGATGCCAAAATTTGGTTAAAGTAAATTAGAGCAGATTAAGGAGAGAGAGGGAGAGAGAGAGAGAGAGGGAGAGTGAAAGATCAGTTTTTTGTATGTGGTTCGGCCCTATTAATGAAGGAATCTACATCCACGTGTGTGTCTGTGCACTTCCACTATGTGAAATTAAACTGCTGCAGGGACCTTAGTGATCCAACAATGGGGACTGGAACTACCAAGGGTTGGCCGTGCAGGGTGGCGCTTAAGATTTCTCGGGAGAATGGCTAGACAATGTAATTTATTTCTCTTGGTGAGATTTTTATTGGGATCCTCTCTAGTGGGGGTGAGTGGTCTCTTTTATAGATGTAAGAGACCTACTCGCACAAGGATAAGGAAATACAATCTAATTAGTTAGTGATTGACACAAATCAAGTATGTTTCCTAATTGTATTAGGATTGATAGGCATTAATTGTGGAGGTTTCCTGAATTCGGAAACAATGTCCACTTTCCATTAGTCTTCTAAATGGAGTAGGAAACTGCCTGAAACATTCTGCGGTGCATCTCGTGGGCCTGGCTGGACTGCGCTTGTATCGCACTCCAGACCTGTTGGTCGGAGCCTGTTGATGTACCGCTCGGGATGGCTAGACCGATCGGACTGACGCTTGCCCAAGGAATTGTGCATGATTTGGTCGGAACAGGGACCGATTGCTGAGTTGAATCGCTCGGTCATAGGTAGGGCCAATTTTGTGCGTATCAGTTCCTAAGATTTAAACCCAGAACCAAAATTTTCAAAAAACCAATTTGTTCCTAAGATTTAAACCCAAAATCAATTTGTTCCAAAAACCTAAGATCTAAACCCAAAATATCAAACACACCTCAAAGATGTATACAAGTATCTATGTATATATATTCAATGGCTATATGTATACAAGTATGTATGTATGATTTGTATGTATGTATGTATATATATGCATAGTCTATATATATGTTATGTGTGTGTGCATATGTATGAATGTACGTATTTATATACAGTAGAGAGAGAGAGGGTTTTTTTTATAGGGAAAATTGGGGAAAGGGTCATCAAGTAGTCGAAAATTGGAACTTAGCCCAAATAACAAAAGAAAGTGGAATTAAGGACATGCGCTAGTTTTTTGTGTCCAAATGTCTTAAATATCCTTTCGCGCGTAGGTTAATTTCCAACTATGACTTCTGTGAACTGAAGCACGCGCATTTTTTGAGCTTCGATTTTGTGATACGTTTTTTGGATAATCCTTTCATTTGGAAACACGCGCAATTTGTGATCTCAAAGCATTTGGAAAATCATTCGAAACCGTACTCGAAGCCCTAAAACAACTACTGATTGTTTACTGGAACTAGAAGCTTGAAGCATTTTCAAAAAATGGCATTTACTGAAGGTAGAAGCTAGAAGCATTAGAAAATCTGTGACTCGAATTCTTCGAAACCCTAAACGAATCCATAAATTGAAGCCCTAAATCAACTACTGGTCGTTTACTGAAGCTAGAAGCTAGAAGGATTTTCCAGTATTTTTGTCTGCTCAAAAAATGGCGAATCGCAAAAGTAAGTTTTTGGTTTTAGTGTTGAGGTCACAAGTATGAACTATCGTATCCTAATTTTTCACGATTTCGACAAATTTTCTGATGTTTTCGAGTTTTGAGTTTTGAGTTCATAAGTATGCTCTGCGACTGTTGAGATTTGATATTTGTCATTTTTCAGTCTAAATATTGTAGTATAGGTATGAATTATTAAGAATAACCCTAGTTTTTGAATTTCGTTTTATATGTAGAAGAACTGATTTGAATTAGAACTTTTGTAGATTGAAAGTTGCTATAAGTAAGTAAAGATCTATGGTTTTAATTGGACTTTGTTTTTTGGGTTCTTTCTTATGTTGATGTGCTTTAGACATATTAAGTGAAATTTTACGTAATATTTTGATTTGTTTGATTCAGTTGTCTGATTAGAATTATAAATTGGGCAGAAGTGTATATAAGTAAGGATATATGGTTTTTAAGTGGTTTTTTTTTTATCATTTGGTTGAAATGTTTGTTAGACATATCAAGTGAAATTTGACTTAATATTTTTATGTGTTTCTTCATTGACTATTTTATTGAGATTGATTGGTGTGAATGTGGTGTGGTATTAATAAGGATATTAATGCACTTAGTACACACACACACACTCACACACACACATATATATATGGAGTAAATATGTATTTATATTGAGTGGTAGAAGTTATATATGCGTACTATAATTACAGCATCACGGGTGGCAAGGGTAAGAATGTGTCCTTTTTTTCTGCCAAAAGTGAAAAGTTAAAGTTCATTTTCGTATGATTTTTTGGTGTTAATAACAAGAAGTGCATAACACGGGTTATTCAATAGTTCACTCAAATTTATAAAGCATGATATGATCCATATTGTAGGCTATGTTACATGGACTCTTCTAAATAGAAGAAGTACCCGTGTCGACACGACTCTTTGCGGACATGGGTATGACACTTGGGTAGGATCCTTCTAGTGTAGTGTGTTTTTTGTTTGTTCCTTTTGTTGAAATGTCTTTCTGTTTATCTTTAAGTGAAATTGTGCTTAATATTTTTATCTTTTGTACTTCAGTGAACTGATTTGAATTAGAACTTTTGTAGATTGAAAGTTGCTATAAGTAAGTAAAGATCTTTGGTTTTAATTGGACTTTGTTTTTTGGGTTCTTTCTTATGTTGATGTGCTTTAGACATATTAAGTGAAATTTTACGTAATATTTTGATTTGTTTGATTCAGTTGTCTGATTAGAATTAGAAATTGGGTAGAAGTGTATATAAGTAAGGATATATGGTTTTTAAGTGGTTTTTTTTTTTTTGATCCTTTGGTTGAAATGTTTGTTAGACATATCAAGTGAAATTTGACTTAATAGAAGAAGTACTCGTGTCGACACGACTCTTTGCGGACATGGGTATGACACTTAGGTAGGATCCTTCTAGTGTAGTTTAGTGTAATTTTCAGCCAAGAAAGGCAAAGTACTCGTGTCGGATATTGCAACCATACCCGTGTCCTCCGGTCACTTTGAAGAGTCCGTGTAACATAGATTGTAGGTAAAGGAGGTGTATCCATACTGTATGAAATTATGGTGTTCAACTTAACTTGTATTTTTTTCTTAAATGTCCTTTGATCCATACTATAGGTAATGGAGGCGTATTCCGATCTTCTAATGTTGGACCAAGGAAGCAGAGCTCGTGAGGAAGGTGAAGCGAGTATTAGTGGACAATGTTATATATTCAAAAGCTTAATATTGGTAAGAATGCAATATATTCAATGTTTGTTATATACAATATGTGTTAATTGTTTGATATTATAATCATGATAGGATGCGATATGGAAAAATGATGAGGTTTATCTTGACAAGTATTTTTACCGGTTACTTTCGGAAGCATCATCTAGAGCACAATTTGGAGTGTTCCCTTTACTTTGTAAGGGTAATGGGTTGATTGCTAATCACTGGATCTTGGTAGTGATAGAGTGGGAGGAGAAGAAGTGGAGATACTACAATTCCTTGTCGCCGAGAAGAATCGGATTGCCGGACCAATATTTGCAAGATGCTCAAACTTTGGTGCTGGTCAAACTTGTTTTTTAGTAACATTATTGAATATTTTTCTTAACATTAGTGGAATTGTAAACTTGTTTTAATGTTTTTTATTTGTTTCCAGATTGAATATGAAAAACAGTACTTTAAGGTCAAATTAGGTGATAAAGAAGAGTTTGAAAGTCCAGATTTTGAAATGACGTTGGATATTGTTCGTGATGCACCACAACAAGGGGCCGGGACGTGAGTAAACCAAGACCCTATTTCAACAATTTTGTTTTTTAAGCATGCTTACATATTAGCTTGTTTTCAACTGCAAGGTCGATTGTGGTGTGATTGTTATGGCAGTGATGGAGAAGATCGTCCATGGATATGTAATCACGAGGAAGTGTGCAGGAAAGAGGTTGAGAGCACATATAATCCACCGCTTGCTTAATACCGTGGGCAGATCTTGGAGCATGGATGGATTTGTTAAACATCAGGATCGGTTGTTGTCACAGCCGTCTTTTACGTTGATAACACCTTAGGTAGAATGTGCAGAGTTATTGTGATTAAACTTGTGGTTGACTTTGTTGAATTAGTATTGTGATGTAAAGAATTGGATGCTTGTTATATGAAATGTTTATAGAACTTTAGATATACCTTAATGCTGTGACAGGTCTGTTTTTTCGAGAAATTGTTCTTAAGATTTGGGTTCACTTTTTGCTTGACTATGATGATTGCAGAAGATTTTCTATCTGGTCTGATTTCCTATCTTATTTTCTATTTGATCTGATTTCTATATGATCTAATTTTTATAACATACCATCTATGTTGACTGATGTGCAGTAGTGTTAGTATTGAGAAAAACGAGAAGATGACTGAATTGTGTGAAAGGTATGTCAAATTTCTATTAGGATGTATGCTGCATAATAGCCAAACTAAGTACTTCACATACAAATAGTGATGTGTTTATTCAGTGAGTTGCACATAAGGATGAGGCTTAAGCATCAGTAATTGCTGAACATCTCATTATGTGTCCAATATCATATGAGAAATTTAACTTAGGATAGTGAATGTGAAGAATTATATTATTGAATTGTGTTGAAGTTGTGTCAAATTTTTCTTTGGATGTATGCTACATAATAGCCAAACCAATTACTGATATCATAAAAGAAATTATGTAAAAAATTAACTTAGGAGACTGAATGTGGAAAATTATGTGTCCAATATTATAATAGAAATTTAACTTAGGATATTGAATTTGAAAAATTATAGTTTCATTTTTATTTCAAAGCAATCTCACTAATCAAATGATATGGGCAAGAGTGTTAACTGGAAAATCATACATATGGAATGAAAATTTACAAAATTTTCATCGAAAAAGGACAGGGAATTAATAGTTTTCAGCAAGTTATCTACTGGAACTGGACATTTTCTCTGAACATATAAACAATGTAAGTAGAAGCTATGTGTAGTTTCAGTTATGATGATGCAATTGATGAGAAAATTAACAAAATTTTCATCGAAAAAGGACAGGGAATTAATAGTTTTCAGCAAGTTATCTACTGTAACTGGATTGTATTCAGTTACTTGTATATATTGCAATGAATGTAACTATTATCCATGAGAACGAAGCAAATACAGATACAATTTGACTGTAATCAGTGAAGCTGGAAACATTAGGTTGAAAACATAAAGAAATGGATTGAATCTGTAATAGTTAACGAATTGGTGATTGAACCTGTATGGAATCGCGATCTATGATTTTAAGATGATGAACTCGCGATCTATGATTGATCTGTGATGAACTCGATTTTTATGATTGAGAATGATGAACTCGATTTTTATGATTGATCTCTATGTTTATGTGATGAACTCGTCTTGTATGATTGAGAATGATCAATCGAAGAGAGATGCAGAAGATTGAGATCGCTAATCAATCTGGAGATGAAGATTCAGGTCGTCGTTGAAGATTGAGAGAGACGAGTGTTCGTTAGCTCTGTTTGTTTGGAATTGATGAAACAAGGGTATTTTGGTCAGATGAAAAAAGTAAAATGGACTTGAAAAGTGAAAGTTGAATGTTGTGGATTGTAGGTAAATGTGGGCTTGGGCTTTTGTCCTAATAGAGTTTTTTGTTAATGGGCTGTCTTTTAATTCAAGTATGCCCAATCTTAAGGACCTTAGGCCAACCCTCCCTTATATATATATATATATATAATTATGGGTATTTTTTATATTAGTAAATTAAGAAAAGAGATCTCTATAAATTTTGCAATCTATAGGGAGATGTGTGTAATGTAAATCCAAATCTCAGGAGAGTTTTGTGATATTTTGTAAATATAAAAATAAATTCATATAATTCTGCCAAATCTCAAAAGAGGGCCCGTGTAATTAACTCTTAAAGTTAAAGGTATTGAATGTTGTCTAAACCATTGGAGTTTTTCCATGTCTTATACTCTTTTCTCGAAAGCTTTTGAGCTTGTCCTTTCTTGGTATTTTCTCTCATATGTCAAATATAATTTGGAAATTAATCTCATCACGAAAGCTAAATAACTTTTGAAGTTTGACAAACTGGAATTCCAGCTATGAGTGTAGCTGTGGAATTGTCTTATAGTATTGTTCACTTTATTGTTTTGTTAATCTTTTAGGGGTCCACTAGATCTTTTTTTTTCTTTTTGTTCCATGCCCATTTGAACATCCTTGAAGTTGAGACCTTTTTTTTTTTATTTTTTTTATTCCTCTCATTTTCATTAGTTTGATGAATCTCCCAAGTAGAGGTCATGATGAATTATTGAATATTCAATTAAGTACCGTCCACGTACTTTCCCGTAATCCCAAATTCCAAATTGTTTTAGATAGATTTATCATTTGTCATTCATTGTGGAGATTGAATCATCAAATTTATTATCATAAGTAGAATCTTAAGATGCACTTTCTCACAGTAAGTTGAACCACCCCATATAATTTTATGAAAAATTGAGGTTATTCTAGAATCAGAGAAGTAATGAACGTTTGTTTAGCAAATACAACTATATTTACATAACTTCACATTATTATTTCTATATTCTTTAAGAACAAAACCACCCTAGAATAAAATTACTTCTTTTTTTGGTTGAAATTTTCCATAAGTTAGTACGAGTTGTAGATTCCAACAGAAACATAGGCTGAGCCAGAAATTTTCTAGCTAGGGAGCGTTAAACTGAAAAGATAGAGGAGTATAGAAATTTTAAATGTGTGGTTTGAACTACAATAAATTCAAAAAAAAAGTACGAGTCCAGTTTTGTTCATTCCAAAATTATTCACTCATTGTTCACTTAACTCCCTCATTGGCTAATGCGGTGGAATTTATAACTTTTTATCATTAATTAATCCTTATTTAATACTAGATTCTACTGCATTACCAATAGGATAGTTGGGTGAGCAATTTTGGGGTGAGCAAAAATATGTTCAAAGAGTAATGTTATGCTTTCCAAATCTTGATCCTAAATAATGTGACAATGGGCCCACTGAATTTTGATCGGATGATGTTGAAGTGGTCCCACTGTCATATCACTACCACACCATTTGGGATATTTATTTAAAATTAAGATTTGAGAAGCATATCATTACTCTTCTATAAAATATTACATGTTTTAAGATAATTTTTTGAAATTTAAGAGGGCTACAACCAACCCTAACCTACACATAACTCTGCCACGCTCCGGGTAGCGTCCTTCCTCTCTTCCTTTCTCCTCCTCTCAGTATTTCCCTTCCCCTTTCTTTGAACAATAATGCTACATCAACCGAACTTCACCGACGTTTTGCACCGAATTAATGGTGGGTCCATCTGCTGTTCACTGATAAAACCTGAGGTCACACCTTGATTCCAATCTCCACCCTTGAAATTCCATTTAATACAGAACAGTCCTCATCTCTGTCTCTCTCTCTCTCTCTCTCTAAGTTGCTTTCATGGCAGAGCAAAAGCTTTGAAAAAGAGTATATATATCTCTAAAACTGCCAGATCTAGAGGTTTTGTTGCTTCCACTACAAGATTTCACACCCAATGCTTAAAAATCAAGAAGTTTTCGAGAAAACGAAATTATCCCTGAAAAAGTCGAGGATTAGAAACCCAATTCGAGTTCTATATTTTCTCACAAATCCGAAGCCGAAAAGGGGGCAAAAAAAATGGAGAAAAGCATGGGAGTGTTCATGGATTCAGATATGAACAGCCATAGAAATTACCAGAACAATCAATCAAATTCTGGGTTGTTGAGATTTCGCTCAGCTCCAAGCTCACTGCTTGAGAATTTCACAAATGGACTCGAAAAAGGCCTCGATTCGTGTGAAAATTTCTCAAACCCTAACTCAATTTCACAAACTTTTGAGGATTTGGAAGGTAATAAATCTATGGGAAATGGGTTTTCTATAAATTCACAGTTACCACCTCACTATCCGAGACAAAACTCATGGATGGTTCTTACAGAGCTATGAGCTCAATGGCTATGGATCATCACAAACAAGTGAAAAGTGGGTCCCATCTTATGAGGCAGAGTAGCTCCCCTGCTGGATTATTCTCTCACCCTACTTCTCAGAATGGTATACTCTTCATCTTCTAACTCATGGGTTCAAAAAAATTTTCCTAGAGAATTGGGAGAGGAGATGGAGAGTGTGCACAGCAGATGGACCCCACCATTAATTCGGTGCAAAACGTCGGTGTAGTTCGGTTGATGTAGCATTATTGTTCTTTGAGCTATTGCTGCTTCTGTCACAGCCCGGTCCCACAATAGCGGAACCGGAGCCCGTGGCACGCCACCGAGGCTAAACCAATTCATTAACGTTCCCAAAATTAGGTTTGAAGAACACACGCAGCGGAAAACCAAACACATTTTAAAACCAGAGGTTCAGTCGACTGCTCAGTCGACTGCACAGTCGACTGCTCAGTCGACGGAGGTAGGCAGGGATTTAATGTCAATTCCAGTCGACTGATACTGGGGGTCCAGTCGACTGAGGGCGGTGTCCAGTCGACTGCTGAGGGGTCCAGTCGACTGCTTTTGCTAAAATAAGAAGCAGTAGCTAACAGACACAGGGGTTCAGTCGACTGCTCAGTCGACTGCTCCCCTGGCAGCAGCCCAATCTGCAGAATTTCAAGGTTTTGAAGCTCTCTAACTATCACCAAAGATCAACCACCCAATCCAAACTTAACCCAAAGTAATTCTAGCTGTATTAAAACATTTCTAAAGCAGGATTACAACATCTTACTAACTATTACAATGGTTTAAAATCCATTCTTACATACTAAGTTAAACATGGTTTAAAACAACCCAATTCTTATTACAATATTCTCTTATCCCAAAACTGCAAGATTAACATTTAAGTTGCCTCCCAAGCGAACTCTCAAACCACGTACTCACTTCTCCAAATCCTCGCCAGCATTTATACCTGCAATGGTTATTTGAATAACCACACATATTTCGATTTGTTTAAGCTAAAGCTTAGTGAATAAATCAACATATGTACATGAATGATAAACATGTCCGTATTCACATCTCTACATTTCATACTAGTCGCCGGAGACTCACGTGCCCGTCCATATTCCCAATCCGCGACTCCTCGCCAATAAGTCCACGCGAAAGGGTAAGACCCACGATTCTACAAACAATCGTGCGATCTTAATGGCACTCTATCGGCTCCACAAAATGGCACGGTGACCACGTGCTCCTTCTGACCCACATAAGCAACTTAACATGCTCAAATACATATCACCATGCTCGCGGTAATCAAAACATATCACCGTGCTATTGGGCCTACTTATCAATATAATTGCCCAATATGAACTACACAATATATCTCTAAGAATTAATACATGTTATTCAAACATAACATGAATACATGCCAAGAAATCATTCCAAAACATAGTTGAATCCCTCACCTCCGATTTACGCACTTATAATATGATCCAAGGAAAACCCGTGCACAAAGAACGTGCAGAAGTCCGTCTAGTACAATTCCTATGGATCAGAATTCCATTTATCAACTTTTATGAAAAATTCTAGAAAAAGACTTTTCGGAAAACTTAGCCAAACAGGCCCTAATAGGTATCAAAACGAAGCTCTTACCTCGAGGAGCTCGAATATGAAATCTGGGAGAAAACAGACTGACAGAAGGTCGTCGTTTGGCGTCGCAAAGCTCTAAGCAACTAATCTCCCTCTAGCCTCCCTTTTGGCCTCCTCTTTAACTTTTAGGTTAACTTTGTGAAATATCTCAACTCATCTCTATCTATATATAGGCAACACTCTTGGGGAATTACGTTTACCTCCCCACGAGTTTTCCAAACTCCTAATCAGTCTCTGAAACTTTCTATACAGCTTATTCTTAGCTTTATAAGTAAAACTTCAAAATTATAAAAGTTTTCGACTAAGTTTCGTTTGGTTGCTAAAACGCGAATTTCTATATGACGTTTCCGAAGTTGCTAATTAGCCTACCAAATTAATAGCGTGTTCATTCGTCCTCACCAGGATACTAAATCTAACAACAGAAATAAATTCTAAAACAGAAAATAATACAGATATTGAAATACACAGATAAACATTTATTTTCATATAAACATTTAAATGTTCCACAGTGACCGTCTCATACTCGGAGAGACTTCACAACAACAAATCTTTAATCACCATAGTTTCAATGGGTTCTCTAATACAGACACCCAAATCAACTCGTGAGTCAAAACTCACTCAATCATGTGTCATAAGACACGTCACAACACATTATCATGTATGACAATGCAATGCAAAAGCTATAACACAAATACGGGTGTTATAATACTCTCCCCCTTAAAAGAAGTTTGTCCCCAAACTTATACCTCATGTCTCGAAAAGGTGTGGATACTGAGTACGCATCTCATCTTCTATCTCCCACGTCATCTCTTCCGTAGTTTGGCTACGCCATAACACTTTCACTTTCGCTAGTACTTTATTTCGTAAGACTTGATCCTTTCGATCCAATATCTCTACCGGATACGCAACATACGTTAAATCACTCTGAATCTCATTCGATGTCGGAGTCATCACTTGATCTCTATCTTCCACTAATTGTTTGCGTAACAACGATACATGGAACACGTTATGAACTTGAGCATACTCGCTCGGCAAGTTCAAACGATAAGCTACGGGTCCAACCTTTCCAATGATTTCAAAAGGTCCTACATACCTCGGGTTGAGTTTCCCGTATCTCCCAAATCTAGTAATCCTCTTTGAAGGTGACACCTTCAAATACACCAAGTCTCCCACATCAAATTCCAACGGTCGTCTGCGCTTGTCGGCATAACTCTTATACCTACTCTGGGCTGTCAGTAACCGTTGTCTAATTACCTTTATCTTATCCGTCGTTTCTTGTACAATTTTCGGCCCTTCAATCTTTCTTTCTCCCACCTCTGTCCAACTAATTGGTGAACGACATACACGACCATATAAAGCTTCATAAGGAGCCATCCCAATACTCGACTGAAAACTGTTATTATACGCGAACTCAATTAACGGTAAATGGTCTTCCCAATCACCCTGAAAATCAAGTACACATAGCCTAAGCATGTCTTCCAAAATTTGGATTACTCTCTCTGATTGACCATCGGTCTGAGGATGAAAAGCTGTACTAAAGTGCAATTTGGTACCCATTGCTTCTTGCAAGGCTCTCCAAAACTTCGATGTAAAACTACTATCCCTATCCGAAATGATAGAAACTGGGATACCATGTAGTCTCACAATTTTGCGAATATACAACTTAGCTAACGTCATCGGCTTAGTTGTTCGAAGTGGTAGGAAGTGCGACGACTTCGTCAAACGGTCAACAATCACCCAAATAATAGTGTTCGATCTCTTCGATCTCGGAAACCCACTAACAAAGTCCATTGTTATGTGTTCCCATTTCCACTCGGCTATCGGTAACGGTTGTAATAATCCTGAAGGTACTTGGCGTTCGGCCTTTACTTGTTGACAACTAGTACAACGTGAAACATATCGTGCTATTTCCCTCTTCATTCCCGGCCACCAATAAACATGTCTCAAATCTCTATACATCTTGGTGCTTCCCGGGTGAATGGTGTACTTCGTATTGTGTGCTTCCTCTAGGATGTTCCGCTTCAACTCTTTCTCACTAGGTACACAAATTCTACCCCTCAATCTCAACACATCGTTCTCAAACGTGAATCCCGGTTGTTTGCCCATTGGAATCTCATCACAAATCTTCTTCAAAGCCACGTCTTGAAGTTGTTTTTCTGCGATCTCATGAATCAAGAGTGGTTGTGCCACTATCGTCGACATAAAACCACTTTCAATCCTCGGTATTACTTCAAGCTCCAAATTCTCCATATCTCGTATCAGTTCTTTCTGAGAAGTCAAATCTGATGCGGTGTTGGTTGGTACTTTGCGACTAAGAGCATCGGCGACTACATTCGCCTTGCCCGGATGATATTGGATCGACAAATCATAGTCCTTCATCAACTCTAGCCATCTCCTTTGCCTCATGTTCAAATCTCGTTGTGTAAACAAGTACTTCAAACTTTTGTGATCCGTATAGATCTCACATTTCTCCCCGTATAGATAATGACGCCAAATCTTCAATGCAAAAATCACGGCGGCCAATTCTAGATCATGTGTTGGATAATTCTTCTCGTGCGGTCTAAGTTGTCTCGATGCATACGCAATGACTTTATCACCTTGCATAAGAACGCAACCTAAACCTCTATATGATGCATCACTGTAGATAATAAATCCTTCAGTCCCTGACGGAACGGCTAAAATTGGTGCTTTCACTAGTCGACCCTTTAACTCTTGAAAACTTTCTTCACATTCTGGACTCCAAACAAAAGTAATATCTTTCCTCATTAACTGCGTCATCGGCATTGCTATACGCGAAAAATCTTTCACAAATCTCCGATAATACCCAGCTAATCCTAGGAAACTTCTGATGTCTGTCACATTCGTTGGTCTCGCCCAGTTAGTAACTGCTTCTATCTTCTGAGGGTCTACAGAAATTCCCTTTGCCGATACTATATGTCCAAGGAAAGCTATCTCGGTCAACCAAAACTCACACTTCTTCAATTTCCCAAACAATCTCTTCTCACGTAATCGTTGCAAAGCAAATCGTAAATGATGCTCATGATCTTCAACACTTTTGGAGTAGATTAGGATGTCATCTATGAACACGATAACAAACTCATCTAAATAATCCTTGAAGACACGGTTCATCAAGTCCATGAAAGCAGCTGGTGCATTAGTCACTCCAAATGGCATAACCAAAAATTCAAAGTGACCATATCGAGTCCTGAAAGCTGTCTTCTCAACATCTTCCTCCTTGACTTTCAACTGATGGTAACCGGATCTCAAGTCGATCTTCGAAAATACCTGAGCCCCTTGTAACTGATCAAACAAGTCATCTATTCGCGGCAGTGGATACTTGTTCTTGACGGTCAACTTATTCAATTCCCGGTAGTCGATGCACATACGCATTGTTCCATCTTTCTTCTTCACAAACAAGACTGGTGCTCCCCACGGCGAAACACTCGGTCGAATAAAACCCTTCTCCAACAGTTCTTCTAACTGAACTTTCAATTCTTTCAACTCTATCGGTGCCATTCGGTACGGTGCTTTGGATACCGGTTGTGACCCTGGTACTACTTCTATTGTGAACTCAAGCTCTCTCTCAATCAATACGTCGGGTAACTCATCGGGAAAAACATCTGGAAATTCTCGAACTACTGAAATGTTTTCTATTAGTGGTCCAAGAACTCGCGTGTCGACAATTGAACATAAGAAACCCGAACAACCCTTCTTCAACATCTTGCTTGCTTGAATTGCCGATATCAAATACGGTGGTACGATCACTCCCTTACCCTGAAAAGTAAACTTTTCTCGCCCTGACGGATAGAAACTAACCCGTTTCTGTTCACAATCGATTCTGGCTTGATTAACTGACAACCAATCCATACCCAAGATAACATCAAAGTAATTTACCATCAACGGAATCAAATCAACGCTCAAGACTTTATCACCTATCTTGATCTCACATGACTTGAATATTGACGAAGTAACTAACGGTTCACTACTAGGCAATGATACACACAAATCATATCCTAGCGGTTCTGACTTAACAGTTAAATGCTTAACAAAATCACGTGATACAAATGAATGCGTTGAACCAGAATCCATAAGTATACGTGCAGGATACGAACAAATAGGAAGAATACCTGATACGACGGTATCATCCGTACTCCCCGGCCTGAGCTGGAAGTATCGTCCTTGTTGTTGCGCGACTCCTTTCCCTTTATCCACTCGAGGTTCTACCCTCGATCCGCTTGGCACACTCGATGCCCCGGTACTCATTCCCGGTTGTCTCTTACTCGGGCAATTCTTCGCTATATGCCCCAGTTGGCCACACTCAAAACATTTCCCTCTTATCTCTGGGTTGTAGTTCTTCGTATTTGAAAAGGTAGTTGGTGCGGTCGAGTTTGTGTTCAAAGGACAATTTCGGGATATGTGTCCTAACTGCTTGCAGAAGTAACAGGTGCTCAATTGGTAGCAAGTTCCTCTGTGTCGTTGGTTACATGTTGGACACAACGGTCTCGAGTCCCCCATGAACATACTCCCTCCTTGGCTACTCATATGCGATCCCGAACCTTGTGTAAACGGTTTCTTCGCATTCCCTTGACTCTTACCCCTATTGTCATTTGACCTCTTCCCTTGTTGCCCTTGTCGATATCTGTCGACACTTTTCTCAGCAATCCGAGCAGCTTCCTCAACGAGAGAAACGGTCGGGTGTTGTAACATATCCACACGGCCACGGATATTCTCTCTAAGCCCTTCCTCGAACTTACGAGCTTTGTCCCTATCAGTTGGAACAGTAGTCTTCCCAAATCGTAACAAAGCATTGAAACGAGAAACATACTCACCTACGGTCATATCTCCCTGAACCAAACTTGTAAACTCTCTTTGAGGCAGCTAGCCCTTTTGGGATGCCAGGCTTGACGTTTCTGAGTATAAGCAGATTGTGGAAAGAAACGTTTGTTGAATTCTTCTTTAAATGCTTCCCACGTGGTCGGTTTCCCTTGTTCGAGCACGTTGTTCCACCAATCCAATGCTTCGCCCATCAACGTATCGGATGCACACAAAATTTTCTCCTCATCGGTACATATCACCTGACGAAAATGTCTTTCCATGTCCATCATCCAATGATCGGCCAAGTCTATGTCAACTTGTCCATGATACAAGGTCGGTTTCCGTTTATGAAACTGTTCCACAATTGTGTGTTGAGGTCGCGGTGCCGGTGGTGCATTGACGTAACGAATTTCCACTTGTGGGGGCTGCACGTTCATCTGTTCCCTTTCACTTACCGCTTGTATGAAACTTCCCACCATATTCACTATTTGGTCCATCCGCGAATGCGGTGACAACTCTCTTGGTGGATCAGCCATAACGTTTCAAATATTTCCCCTGTTGAGTTTAATGCATAATGACCATGCATGCTATGCCACAATATAGATATATGTGCACCGTTCATCACAATCAACAAATGCTAACACATGAAGTATTTCTACAATGATAACAACTATCTTTACAATTACACACTCCACTCGACGTCACTCAACATATATAACGTCACTCGTTCCCAAGGCTCTAAACTTATGCTCTGATACCACTAAATGTCACAGCCCGGTCCCACAATAGCGGAACCGGAGCCCGTGGCACGCCACCGAGGCTAAACCAATTCATTAACGTTCCCAAAATTAGGTTTGAAGAACACACGCAGCGGAAAACCAAACACATTTTAAAACCAGAGGTTCAGTCGACTGCTCAGTCGACTGCACAGTCGACTGCTCAGTCGACGGAGGTAGGCAGGGATTTAATGTCAATTCCAGTCGACTGATACTGGGGGTCCAGTCTACTGAGGGCGGTGTCCAGTCGACTGCTGAGGGGTCCAGTCGACTGCTTTTGCTAAAATAAGAAGCAGTAGCTAACAGACACAGGGGTTCAGTCGACTGCTCCCCTGGCAGCAGCCCAATCTGCAGAATTTCAAGGTTTTGAAGCTCTCTAACTATCACCAAAGATCAACCACCCAATCCAAACTTAACCCAAAGTAATTCTAGCTGTATTAAAACATTTCTAAAGCAGGATTACAACATCTTACTAACTATTACAATGGTTTAAAATCCATTCTTACATACTAAGTTAAACATGGTTTAAAACAACCCAATTCTTATTACAATATTCTCTTATCCCAAAACTGCAAGATTAACATTTAAGTTGCCTCCCAAGCGAACTCTCAAACCACGTACTCACTTCTCCAAATCCTCGCCAGCATTTATACCTGCAATGGTTATTTGAATAACCACACATATTTCGATTTGTTTAAGCTAAAGCTTAGTGAATAAATCAACATATGTACATGAATGATAAACATGTCCGTATTCACATCTCTACATTTCATACTAGTCGCCGGAGACTCACGTGCCCGTCCATATTCCCAATCCGCGACTCCTCGCCAATAAGTCCACGCGAAAGGGTAAGACCCACGATTCTACAAACAATCGTGCGATCTTAATGGCACTCTATCGGCTCCACAAAATGGCACGGTGACCACGTGCTCCTTCTGACCCACATAAGCAACTTAACATGCTCAAATACATATCACCATGCTCGCGGTAATCAAAACATATCACCGTGCTATTGGGCCTACTTATCAATATAATTGCCCAATATGAACTACACAATATATCTCTAAGAATTAATACATGTTATTCAAACATAACATGAATACATGCCAAGAAATCATTCCAAAACATAGTTGAATCCCTCACCTCCGATTTACGCACTTATAATATGATCCAAGGAAAACCCGTGCACAAAGAACGTGCAGAAGTCCGTCTAGTACAATTCCTATGGATCAGAATTCCATTTATCAACTTTTATGAAAAATTCTAGAAAAAGACTTTTCGGAAAACTTAGCCAAACAGGCCCTAATAGGTATCAAAACGAAGCTCTTACCTCGAGGAGCTCGAATATGAAATCTGGGAGAAAACAGACTGACAGAAGGTCGTCGTTTGGCGTCGCAAAGCTCTAAGCAACTAATCTCCCTCTAGCCTCCCTTTTGGCCTCCTCTTTAACTTTTAGGTTAACTTTGTGAAATATCTCAACTCATCTCTATCTATATATAGGCAACACTCTTGGGGAATTACGTTTACCTCCCCACGAGTTTTCCAAACTCCTAATCAGTCTCTGAAACTTTCTATACAGCTTATTCTTAGCTTTATAAGTAAAACTTCAAAATTATAAAAGTTTTCGACTAAGTTTCGTTTGGTTGCTAAAACGCGAATTTCTATATGACGTTTCCGAAGTTGCTAATTAGCCTACCAAATTAATAGCGTGTTCATTCGTCCTCACCAGGATACTAAATCTAACAACAGAAATAAATTCTAAAACAGAAAATAATACAGATATTGAAATACACAGATAAACATTTATTTTCATATAAACATTTAAATGTTCCACAGTGACCGTCTCATACTCGGAGAGACTTCACAACAACAAATCTTTAATCACCATAGTTTCAATGGGTTCTCTAATACAGACACCCAAATCAACTCGTGAGTCAAAACTCACTCAATCATGTGTCATAAGACACGTCACAACACATTATCATGTATGACAATGCAATGCAAAAGCTATAACACAAATACGGGTGTTATAGCTTCGTCCTGATTTCTTCCAGTCCACCTGTACTCTTTTTCTCCCTACTTTCTCTTCTGCTTGTTTGTCTTTACTCCTTTGACTTTCTCACCATTAATCCTACCTAACTTTCTGTTTGTGTGGTGCCTAGTGGCCTCACTCGGCTGCTATGGAAGACTTTTTCCATGAGCTAACCAATTTAATCTCAAAAACCACCAATCTGTCTTGCTGTACTGACCCCATTACCCTGATGAACATGACCCGAGTATCGAACATGGAAACCTGCCTTTAGTGGGAAGAATTGTTTCTGAGAAACCCATCAACCTTCTAGCTGCAAAATCCACCATCACCAAGGCATGGAACCTGAAAGGAGCTCTTACTATCACAGAACTCGAGGCAAATACCCTTATCTTTGTCTTTGGCACTGCAAGAGACTGCCAACGAATTTTAATCCAAGTCCCCCTGGTCGGTTATGGGCCACCACATGGTTCTTAAACCATGGGATCCAAATCTCACTCTGGAAGAACTCAGCCTTCACTCTTCTCTTTTCTGGATCCAAGTGCATAGACTCCCCCCCATCACAAATATCCGAGAAGCACGGGCGGATTATAGGCAAATCTCTTGGACCTATTGAGAGCATTGATCTGGGAGGCAATGGATCAAACAACCCAGTCTGGGCTACCTAGATGCGCATCCGTGTGGTGATCGATATAAACTCCCCCCTCAGAACGGGGTTTTTCTGGAAAAGGGACAAGAAGTCGGATGCTTGGATCCAGTTCAAATATGAAAGACTCTCTGAGTTTTGTTACTCTTGTGGTCGCCTAAACCACACTACTGCTGCCTGCTCTTTTAATCCCAATCAATCTTCTAGTGATATTTCTAACCAAAGGTATGGTCTTAATGCTTTTGGGCCCTGGTTAAGAGTTGATTCCAAGGTGAGAAATCGTGCCAAGACTGGAGGATCCTTTCTTGGAACCAATACTTAGACTGAGCGACGGAAATGGACGGACCCTCTGGAACCTATTACCAGCCGGAAGAAGGTCCTTAGCAAAGATGCTAGTGGCAGCACATGTATCAAGGAAAAATCCACGTGTCACCCCTCGCGTAAGCGAGATGCTGATGGAGGTCAAATTCACACTGCTAAAAATCCTGACCCACAGCTGGCGGCCATTTCGGGAATGGTGGACACATCAAATCAACACCCACTGGCTCAAAAAGCTGACAGCACAAGTCATCCTGACTTTGGCTTAGTTTGGCTCCCCTTTTGGTGCTTCTCCTTTGTTAAAGCACAATTTCATGTTAATTCATTTGGTAATTAGCTTATGCGCTTTGTAGAAATTGAACTTAGGGCTTTTTTGGGGGAGCTTTTAAAAGCTCTAGAATGGAGCTTTTAAAGCTCAAGGTGGCTTTTTGATTTCATGATATATTTTTGAAGAGTAGTGTGTCACTTATACAAAATTATCAAACAACTTAGTAGTAAATTGCATAAGCTCCTTTTAAAAAGCCACATGGGGGCCAAACTAAGCCCTTGTTGATTCTCGTCCCAAATCAAACCAATGCAACCAAACTAGTCCCCACACCACCTCTATCACCAACCTGAACTTTGGGCCCTTTTCTTCTCAGCCCATTAACCAAAACCAGCCTCAACCCATCATCATCCTACCTGGGCCTTATATCATCCCACACCTCCGTCCCAACCCACTTGACCATATCATGTCTTGTACTCCCTACAACCCAGTTACTTTACCCAAACCAACTCCATCCCTTCTACCAGAGCCCATGACCTCTAGCCCAACCCCAACCCAACCCAACCCCTCAAATTCACCTTACTAACCGAGAGCTCATCAACCCAAGCCCTCTCCGAAAAGACTCATATTACTTCCGAAAATAGACCATACCAGAAAAGGCCCATGACCGCTTCTAATAACCATACTTCAACAAAAAATTCAAAACATAATCTCCCAACCGCTGAATCTTCTCTTGGGCAAAGCTTTTGCCACCCAACTACTCCCTCAACCCCTATCAACCTTTCTCTAACCCAAAACCAGAGACCAGAGAGCAATAAGTAACCAGATACGCCAGGCCCTAGGCGTAGAAGAAATCTGAAAAAGCTTGCAAGATCCATGATCAATGAAGGTAACCAGGGATTGAGCCCTTCCCTTAGTGATAGAGACGATAACAACTCTACATCACCCTCTGTCAATAATCTCAATGCTCAACAATTTGCCGATGAGGTGGGCGATGCGCCCCCTCACGGCCAATGATTATCATCTCTTGGAACTGTCATGGCTTGGCCCAGGCCACGGCAGTCAGCACTCTTAGGGATCCAGTGCTAGTTCATCGCCCCGACTGTGTATCCTTGTCTGAGACTAAAATTTGCTCCTCGAAAATGGATAACCTTATGAATCATCTTGGCTTTCCTAACTTTTCCCTTATTCCAGCATCGAGGAAATCAGAAGGTCTTTGCCTTGCCTGGTGTAAAGGTGTTGATCTGGTTCCTTCTGGCTCTTCTAAGTATTGGATCTCTACTACTATTTTCTCTGACCCACCTAATACTCCGTGGGTCCTCACTGCGATTTACTGCCCGCCTTACTGGAAAGACAAATCAAAATTCTGGAATGACTTGGATCAGATCACTGGGTCAGCTAGCGGCCCTTGGCTCGGCTTTGGGGACTTTAATTGCATCACTGACCTATTGGAAAAATGTAGAGGTAGACCCTTCTCCTCCTCTTCATCTGGAGGACTCAAAGGCTTCATAGATACCCAAGGCCTTGTTGATTTGGGGTTTTTGGGAAATAGGTTCACCTGGAATAATGGTCGGCCTTCTTGGGCAAACATTCGTCAACGTCTAGATCAGGGCATATCCAATCTAGCTTCGAGAGACACTTTTCAAAGAGCCATTGTACGTAAACTTCCCATCACCTCCTCTGATCACTCACCGATTGTCATCAATTCCATTGGCGAACGGACAGGCATTCCCAAACATTTCAAGTTCGAAGCCATGTGGATTCGGGATAACTCTTGTGCCCTAGTTGTGGATCAGGTCTAGAGAAACACCCCTACTTGGGGATCAGCTTCCTTCAGACTGTGTCAAAAGTTAAAAACTGTGAGCTTTGCTCTGAGGTCTTGGAATCGTAACCATTTTGGTCTTGTTCATGACAAAATCAAGAAGGCCAAATAGGAAATTGAGGTCATTCAGTCCCTTGACCCAAACCCTACCACCCATACCAAAATTACCGAGCTCAAGAGACACTTAGATGAAAATCTCAAGAGGGAAGAAATTATGTGGAAACAAAAGTCAAGGATTAGTTGGCTTAAAGAAGGGGACAATAATTCATGCTTCTTCCACCTCTCTACTATCGTATGACAGAGGAGGAACTCCATCGACTTCCTTCAGGTTCATAATGAAAAATGGACAGATGACCCTACCATTATCTCTGAGGCTCTTATTTTAAATTTCCAGTCTTTGTTCAAGTCTAATAAGCCTTGGTTTCCTAATGATCTAGAAGGGCTCATTCAGAAGTGCATTACCCAAGAAGACAATGAATTTTTGACTCGCTGTCCGGATGAGGAGGAAATTAAATCGGCCTTATTTCAGATTGGCTCTACCAAGGCACCTGGTCCTGATGGTCTTTCCGCCATCTTCTTTAAATCCTTTTGGAACACTGTAAAGGAGGACATCATAGCTACTGTGGTGGGTTTTTTCGCTGGAGGCTTTCTCTTACAGTAATTAAGTCACACTAATATCGCCTTGATCTCGAAAGTGGGTAGCCCCTCCACGGTCAACCACTTTAGGCTGATTAGTTTATGCAACATCATTTACAAAATCATTTCCAAGATACTGACTAATCGGCTTAAACCTTTCCTATGTAAATTTATTTCTCCTTTACAGGCTGCCTTTGTTCCGGGGAGATCTATTCATGATAACAGTGTCATTTCCCATGAACTTATCCACACAATGAAACAAAAAAAAAAAGGCAAGAGTGCCCTCATGGCTATCAAGTTCGACATGGAAAAGGCTTATGATCGAATTGAGTGGTCCTTCCTTATTCAAGTCCTCAAATGTTTGGGATTTAACGCGACTTGGTGTAATTGGATTTTCCAATGCATTTCTATGGTCTCTTACTCTGTTCTGCTGAATGGCAAGAGGCCTTCGGCAAGGAGACCCCCCTCTCCCCCTCTCTCTACATTATTTGCGCTGAAATGCTCTCGAGATTACTGGATAGGGAAGTTATCCAAGGCTCTTTTAAAGGTATAAAAGCTAGGAAGGATTGTCTGATAATCAACCACCTCCTCTTTGCTGAAGATTTGATTGTCTATGGTCAAGCCAACCCGGATGAAGCTAATACCATTCTGAGGTGCATTGCCAAATTTGGTGAGTGGTCTGGACTAAAAATAAACCATACCAAATCTAAATTTATGTTTAGCAGGAACATTTATCTAGATGTGGCCCGTTCGATCTGTCGTGAAGCCGGCCTCAAGAGAACTCCAACTTGCACCAAATATCTGTGTCTGACTCTTTCACTGAAGGGCTCAAAATCACAAGTGTTTGTTGAGGTGTTTTCTAAAATTAAGAAGCAGCTACAAGGGTGGAAGTCAAACCTCCTCTCCCAAGCTGGTCGAGGAACCCTCATTCAGACTGTTGCCCAAGCCCTCCTAGTTTACACTATGTCCACTTCCCTTGTCCCAATCAATTTATGCCATAAGATTGATTAAGCTTTTCAAAGGTTCTGGTGGGGCCACTCGAACGAAGGGAATAAGCGCCTTTGTCTTAAGGCATGGGACCTTATTTGTCGGCCAAAAGCTTGTGGAGGCCTTGGTTTCCGTCGAATGAAAGATTACAACATTGCCCTCATTTCCAAACTCGGCTGGCAATTTCTCTCCCAGGAATAAAAACCTTGGATTCAACTCCTTAAAGGGAAGTATTAGTGCAAGAATTGTTTTCTTAGTGTTAAGAAAGCATCCAAACCTTCTTGGATCTGGCAAGGCATGCTTGCGACAATCCCACTGCTTAGAAAAGGCTCCTGTAAGCTTATCGGAACAGGTGCAGATACTTCCATTTGGGACGATCCATGGATCCCTTCACTCCAGAACTTCAGCCTTAGTAGTACTTTCGATCCCAGACCTAACATTCACCTAGTGGCCGAGCTCACTAACCCTATCACAGGAGGATGGAATCACAACCTGCTTAAAGCTCTTTTCACACAGGATTTAGTCAACGCTATCCTCCGCATCGACATGCCCTCTCTCAGGACTAGTGATAAATGGATTTGGACCCACGATAAGAAGGGTGCGTTCTCAGTTAAATCAACTTATCTTGCTGACCAAAAAGCCAGGTTCACCTCTCTTAATGCTCTTTTCCCTTTTTTCTGGAGCCGTTTGTGGAATGCCAAGATCCACATCCACCATAAAATTCTCCTTTGGAAAATTGCTTCCAAAGTTGTTCTAACAAAGGACATCCTCGCTGCCCGTTTCCATGTAGAGGATCCTTCTTGTGACATCTGTGGAAGTGCCCTTAAGAATTGAAAGCATCTTTTCCTTGATTGCCCCGTGGTTAGCATTTTTTGGTGCTCTTCAAAATGGCCCCTCAACATTTCGGCCTTTGCTAATTTGGGTGTTGAAAGATGGATTCAGTTTGTCCTTGACCCTTCCACCACGCTCAGTATTCCTAGGGAGGAGTCCCTTGAATTTACTATTTTCGCTACTATTGTCATGGATCAAACTTGGTCCCTTCGCAACAAGATGTTCCACGATAATCTGGTCTTCACTGCTTCTTTTTGGATCGAGCGGATTAGTGCTTTGGCTGATGAGCATTGCAAAACCCAAAAGAGCCTCCTTTTGCCCCCTAAATCGGACCCCATTCGTAGGATCCCTCTACCCCCAAATTGGTCCAAAGTCAACTTCGATGTGGCAATCAGGAACAGTGCATCTTCTTTGGCTATGATCATCCGTGATGATGCGGCTGGCTCTTGCTATGCCCGTGTGTAGAGACTTGAAGCTTTGGATCCAACAGTCGCTGAAGCTAAAGCTGCTTCTTGGGCTATAAAGGAAGCTATTTGCAAAGGTTTTAAAAACCTCGTTATGGAAGGGGACTCGCTGATTGTCTGCTCCTCTCTCTGTGATTCGAATTCTAACCCAATCTAGAAAATTGACTCTATTATTAGAGATTGTAGGAGAACTTTGTCTTTACTTGATGGCCTTTGGTGTGCTGCAAAAATCCATAGATCTGCTAATTTTGTAGCTCATAATTTGGCCCACTGGGCCCACAATTGTAACCTCTCGGGCCCAATTCCTATTGATGATATTCCTCCTTTTGTTTTTTGCCATGAGGATATTCATCAACGGGGAAATGGGTTCCTTTCTCTTCTTTAGTAAAGATGTAGTCTTCAGCAAAAAAAAAAAAGTGTATACACACACAACATATACTAGGAATTGTTCGTGCAGGTCGACACTGCCTAGAAAGAAGATTTATCGAGCCTGCTGGGCAGAGGTGTTCGATGTGATGGCGGTGATAGTCAGCTTTTATGTTTTTTAACTTCTGTCAAAATCTGATGAAAATTGAAAACAAATTTGATCCATTGAAGTAGCACATATTAGAAGCCCAAAATCTTTACCCTTGGAATAATATTATGGAGGAAAACATTCAACCGTTATATACAATTGCGAAGCCACATATTTACTTATTTCACAGTGGGTTCAAGTGTTTCCATTGGAATTTGGGAATTTTATGTTATTTTATTTTTATTTTTTTATCCAGTGTTTTATGAGTTAAATTTTTTTTAAAATTATTTTGACAGCACTAAAATAAAGACAAAATAAGATAAAAGGAGTGTCAATTTGTATAATCTTAAAAGTTTCAGATAGCCCATGATTTTTCACAATTCAGTTTATGTGTTCAATTAATTTCAGAAAGATGTATTTGACAGTATAAGCAATGAGACTACCATACAGTGCTTTTAAAATATAACAATGGCCAAAAACATATTTTTTTTATAAGTGTTCTTTAGTCTTTGGAACTTATTTTATCGAAGTAATGATTGAGTATCCAATTTCCTTTTCTATTATTTGCATTTTAAGATTTACAAGTTTTTCGGTTAGTTTGAATACAATTTAACATGTAAACTCAAAAGCGAATGACACCACTACGCCATTGATCATTTGTATTTATACGTACGTTCCTTCCGTTCCAAAATAAGTGTGCACTACTAATTTGTACATTGTTTAAAAAATGTGTATTATATTAATTTCTTTTGTCCATCCTTTTTCTACCTTCTCATTTTACCCTTAATGTGACATTTGCTTTTTTACTCATTCGCTCTTCCCATGCTTGTCTTTATTGTGAGGGCACTATAGGTGGCTTATACAAAAAATGTAGTTGACTTTCAAAGTGGACACTTATTTTAGAACGAAGTGAGTATTATATATAGGGAGAGAATCCTAAGTGCACTCTGCCCAGTGCACTGGCAATTTTGCCTAAAAAATTTCTGCGAACTGCCCCGCTTCCCGCACCAAGTCCTGCCACCCCACTGACCTGTGGGTTTTTTAGGCAAAAAAGCCAGTGCACTTAAGATCCTCTCCTATTATATACATATAGGGGAATGTTAAATTACAGCATGACACCCCTTTTAGCGACGAAAAAAAATACTTTTAGCGATAAAAATTTTCGTCGCTAAAAGTTAGGGGTTTTAGCAACAAAAAATTTCATCGCTAAGAGTATTTTCTTATCGCTATGAGCTGGTGCGTTGCTAACCTACAGCCACCGTGCTGTAGATTAGCAACCCTGTATTCTGTATTTTCATTGTACTTTCGTATTTCTGTATATATAAATGAGATCCCTTCATTTATCCTTGTCTTTGTTGAAATTTGGGTCCCAATCAATTGGTCTTTATACCAATCGATTGCCACTTTTTGAATGCCAATCGATTATCACTTTCCTAATAGATTGCCATCCTGCCGACTTGAATCCATTACATGGCACTATCCCAATCGATTGCCTTCATATCCAATTGATTGCCCCTAAATATCTGATGCCAATCGATTATCATTCTGCAGAGTTGGTTACCAGGTTGCTTCATGTTTTGACGCATAGCACCTCATTTCTCCTATATATATGAGTTCATTTTTGTGATGGGAGGGGTTTTTTGACCGTTTGGGTTGTGAGAGAGAGAGAGAGAGAGAGAGAGAGAGAGAAAGAAACAGAGAGAGATTATACATACATATATATATATATACACACCCTCACATACATACATATACACACACACGCGCGCGCGCACACACACACACACACACACATAAGAAGAAGAAAAAAAGAACCAAAGGAAGAGAGAAGAAGAAAGAAGAGAAAAAGAGAGGACAGAGAAGACAAAGACGGAGGAGAGAGAGAAGCTTGAAGCTTTGAGCTCCATAGCTCACACACACAAGCACACACCCATAAGTGAGTGTCCATATTTACATAGTAGCTTAGTTATGTTGTTTATAATTGGTAAGAAAGAACGGGTGATTCGTGTTCAATATTGTATTATTAACTTTATGATATTACATGTATTGAGCACGAATTAGTACCTAGTCCGGGAGATTTAATGGATAAATTGTACCTTTGATAACCCTTGTTGTTACTGACTTTATGCTAATAATGATCTCTTTGTTGTAGGCTTTGCAAACTTGGGTGAAGAGAAATTAAACCTTTTGACATCCATATCATAGAAAGGGCAGAATTTGAACTTTAGAAAAGGCGGATCGATCCGGATTACAGAGGGGATCAATCTGTGATTCTAGAGTAACATTTTGAGATAAATCCTTAAATGGATCGATCCGGCAGTTAGAAGGGATCGATCAGCGACTTCTCGAGGAAATATCAAGGGCTTTGTTGAAAGGTGGATCGATTCGGTTTTTAGAGGGGATCCATCCGTAGCTTCTGAAGATGTTTACCCTTTTTAATTTACAAGTTTTCCATTTTGTGTATGTACTATAAATAGTTAAAGATTTGCTTTTGTTAGGGTTAGCTCTTTTTTAGGATTTTTTAGGTTGTAAACTCTCTCTCTCTTAGGCCTCCATTTTCTTCATCTCATTTACTTCTCCATCTACTTGATGTTAGTTGTATTAAAGGGTAAGAGAGAGAGAAGATAATTGTGTATTTAATGTTTTGAAGCTTTGATTGAAGAATCTTTTGGAATTTCTATGGCATTGATTATGGATTCCTCTAGTTGGTATAATCTCTATTTCCCCCTCTTCAATATTAATGTTATTGTAGTCATGAGTAGCTAAATCATGTAGGTTGGCGATCATAAATCCACCATTGGACCCATGTGTGTTTTAATGTAGGACTCTCACACTTTGTAGCATATATAGAGTTCATGGGTGCAAGGTTTGATTTCTTGAGACTCCACTTACAATGTCAGGCATTGAAAGTTGTTAAATCTCTAGACTTTAAACCTATACTCATGTATTATATTAAAACATTTATCTAGCATGTAGGTTGACTACCACATGTTTGATAGTTTGTCACAATGGGATTCTCTACTCTAGAATGTGCTACAAGTATGGAATCCATGTGTTGGTTGGTCCAAGGTAGGGGAATGCTCCCCAACCTCGATTTTTCTATTTGCAAAACCCCTAATTTTTAATTAAACTTAGCTTTGTTCAAAGTTTACTTTCCATTTCCGAAACAGTCATTGTATTACAATCTCATACAAATTGAATCAAACCCAAAGTCGAAAAGACTCAACTTTATTTCATAGTTTGTTAAATACACCTCGCATTATAATTGGTTATTAAGCACCCACCAAGCATTGTTGCATTCCAATCATTGTGGACTCGAACCCTATTTCCATTGTACTACGTTTTTAATAGGGTTAACAAAAGAACTTGATTTTAACCAAAATCAAAATGGCGCTGTAGCCGGGGAGTGGCATCAATGCTAAGTTGCTTAGTTTCTAATTATATGCGCTTTTGCATTTGATCTTTTTGTTTTTTTTTTTTGTTTTGAAGGATTAGCTATTCTTGAAGAGCTAAACCTCCATCTAGAATGTTAATGACACAATGGTCTTTCATGGGGAAGATAATAGTATTTCATTTGGTTGTTGTTCTTTAAAATTTTGGCTTTTGTAATTGATTTTCGTGATATCTTACATAGTTGTGCTTAATAGAAGTGGTTTATTGTTGCACACGAGTCATTCTAAGAGAAGTTGATTTGTCTACCATGTAGCTTAGTTAATGTAGGGTGGGTATGTCATTCTAATCAAAGGTGTTGCATAGTGTAGCAATTTACCACTTATTTGTTATTGTGATAATTATGCTTTGTGTTAAGGTGCTTGACTTATACCAAGAGAATGTGATGTGTTTTACCATATAGTTTAGTTAACTTAGTTTAGTTAATGTAATTTAGTTATAGAGTGGACCAATCATGTTAATCAAAGTAGAGCCATAGTATAGTAATGCAAAGTTTGATTGTTTTGCCAAACTTTCTAGAACACCTCTTTTAAAGGAATATTATTTCTCTTTTGCATGTTTGGCTAGTGATAGATTCAACATTCTAACATTCAAATTCATCTGCATCATTTCCTAATCATTCCATCTTCATTTCTTTTGTGTTTTGGTTTTTCTTTTTTATTTTCTTCTTTTATTTGCTTGATGTGCTCGATAGTGATTCATGTGCAGGAACATCATCTTTGTGTTAATCGGGGCTCGCTCCTTTTATTGGTGATATCACTCTATCCCTACTCATTTTTATCCTTGTTTCGAACCATTTACATTAGGGACAATGTAATGTTGTAGTTGGGGGGTGTAGGATATTCACCCATCACGTTGATTTCCGATTTTCTTCTTGCATTAATTCTCCAAGCATATTTTGTTTGTTAATAAAAGAAAAGATGATTCAAAAAAATAAATAAATAAATAGTTTCTAATGATTTTAGTATAGTTGCCCCATTCTAATGCCGAGCAATGACGCTTGTCTGAGTTTTCTTTCGATATTAGTATGCGACACTTGTTGAATCCTGTTAGTTCTATAACTATCTTGATTATAGTGAATTTTTTGAATTTCAAATCTTGTTTTATCAAGCACGTTGCATGACTACTTGTGTTTAGATGACATTTAATGCAATTGTTACCCGAAAATTGTTTAAAACATATGTGGAGAAATTTACCCTTATGAGCTTTAAATCCTGTTTTCTCCATTGTTGAGTGTTACATACCTCAATTCTCTCTTTTTGAAAAACATGCAAAAGTCGTAGATAGTCTCGTCTTCTTGCTTTGATTGTTCATTAGAGGAATCCTTTTGTGCAATGCAAAACTCTTACTTGCTTGTCATTGTAGTGGAGAATAAAGAATCACATTGTCCGAAAAAATGATTTTAGGCCCTTTTCACAATTTCTAGCCTCAACCGCACATACCCTTCTTTCGCTGAACCATACACCTTCCATATTTGCCGTTTGAATTACATTTTGGAATGTATTTGCATGAGATCATGTTTGCAAAGTTGTAAAAGAGATTGAATCGTCTTGTTGTGAGAGTACAAAGAAAAAAAAATTCTAAAAACAAAAACAAAAACAAAAACAAAAAACAAAAAGAGCTTCATAGTCAATTATACTTCGGTTTATGAGCTTCAAAGAAATATTTGTAAATGATTCATCTCCTGTTGTCATTTGTATTCATGCATAATAAATCCCAAGCTTGTGCCCAACCACTTCACTTACTTTTCCCTTGTCCTCCACCTCATAACACCTTTCCACTTTACAAC
This sequence comes from Hydrangea macrophylla, assembly GCA_033977485.1. Taxonomy (NCBI): domain Eukaryota; kingdom Viridiplantae; phylum Streptophyta; class Magnoliopsida; order Cornales; family Hydrangeaceae; genus Hydrangea; species Hydrangea macrophylla. The sequence continues at coordinate 93,345,343 of CM066992.1, forward strand.
ACCCTCGAGGTCCTAATTGATCCTTAAGTTTTGTGATTTGGAGTTTGAGACAACCATGACACGTAGTTAGATTTATTCCACATCCTCTAGTGAATGATATCTTTCATGAGATTAATTTTTATTCGTTTTTCATGCTTACGTATTTCATCATTGGCATTCGAGGCTTTGGAATCTATTTCCATTACTCTATTTGTCCGTCTACCCCGAGTATATTATCCATTTTGAGTGATTCATTTTTAGAGTGTAGTACCAGAGAAAATTGAGTTGAAACGCGTTTTGAACGAAATTTGGACTATGAAAGCATTGTCATCTTCTTGATAGTTGTAGTTATGCTTCACACCACACACGCATTCAAGATTGAGCTTAATGAAGTTTATCTAATAGCCTTGATAGTTTGAGAACTTTATAGATTTGAGTGTCTTGTGCTAAAATTTTTTGAAAATTCTTGAGATTATGTTGAGTGTCAGCGTTGGATAATAAGAAACTATCATGAGGAAACAAAATGTTTGTGGGTATCATTATGAGAACCCTCCGGAGACAAAACTCCGCCTCTACGGGTAACCTAGAGGTTTAACGGCTTGTTGCATATGCTCATTGCAATCGTGATTCCCACAAAAGCGGTCTATCTTCCTTTCTGAATAAATTGTGGTGCAAGGTTATTTTTTAATCTCTTAGCATTTAGCTTTATTGCTAAGAGACTAGCAACATGCTAGTTGGGGGGTGTGATTCGTGTTCAATATTGTATTCTTAACTTTATGATTTTACCTGTATTGAGCACGACTTAGTACCTAATCCGAGAGATTCAATGGATAAATTGTACCTTTGATAACCCTCGTTGTTACTCACTTTTTGCTAATAATGATCTCTTTGTTGTAGGCTTTGCAAACTTGAGTGAAGAGAAATCACACCCTTTTGACATTCATGTCATAGAAAGGGCAGAATTTGAACTTCAGAAAAGGCGGATCGATCCGGATTACAAAGGGGATCGATCCGCGATTCTAGAGTAACATTCTACGATAAAGATCCTGAAATGGATCGATCCGGCAGTTAGAAGGGATCAATCCGCGACTTCTCGAGAAAATATCAAGCGCTTTGTTGAAAGGCGGATCGACCAGGTTTTTAGAGGGGATCGATCCGCAGCTTCTGAAGATGTTTACCCTTTTTAATTTACAAGTTTGCCATTTTGTGTATCTACTATAAATAGTTAGAGATTAGTTTTTGTTAGGGTTAGCTCTTTTTTAGGATTTTCTGAGGTTGTAAACTCTCTCTCTCTCTCTTAGGCTTTCATTTTCCCCATCTCATTTTGCTTCTCCATCTACTTGATGTTAGTTGTATTAAAGGTTAAGAGAGAGAGAAGATAGTTGTGTATTGAATGTTTTGAAGCTTTTATTGAAGAATCTTTTGGAATTTCTATGGCATTGATTATGGATTCCTCTAGTTGATACAATCTATCTTTCCCTCTCTTTAATATTAATGTTATTGTAGTCATGAGTAGCTAAATCATGTAGGTTGGGGATCATAAACCCACCATTGGACCTATGTGTGTTTTAATGTAGGACTCTCACACTTTGTAGCATATATAGAGTTCATGGGTGCAAGGTTTGATTTCTTGAGACTCCACTTACAATGTCAAGTATTGAAAGTTGTTAAATCTCTAGACTTTAAACCTATACTCATGTATTGTATTGAAACATTTATCTAGCATGTAGGTTGACTACCACATGTTTGATAGTTTGTCACAATGGGATTCTCTACTCTAGAATGTGCTACAAGTATGAAATCCATATGTTGGATGGTCCAAGGTAGGGGAATGCTCCCCAACCTCGATTTTTCTATTTGCAAAACCCCTAATTTTTAATTAAACTTAGCTTTGTTCAAAGTTTACTTTCTATTTCCGAAATAGTCATTGTAGTACAATCTCGTACAAATTGAATCAAACCCAAAGTCGAAAAGACTCAACTTTATTTCATAGTTTGTTAAATACACCTCGCATTATAATTGGTTATTAAGCACCCACCAAGCATTGTTGCATTCCAATCATTGTGGACTCGAACCCTATTTCCATTGTACTACGTTTTTAATAGGGTTAATAAAAGAACTTGATTTTGACAATATCAACGGGCATAGAACGTACATATATATATATATATATTTCAGTTCGTGTTTTATAGTTTCTGGGGAAGAAGACTGCTTCCCAATCGATTGGACTTTTTCCCAATCGATTGTCATTTGATCCCAATCGATTGCCAATTTTCCCAATCGATGGCCAATTTTCCCAATCGATTGCCAAGTTTGGTATCACAATCAATTGCACTTTTCTCAATCGATTGCCAACACAATTAGCCCAATCAATTGCCCTCTTTACCCAATTGATTGAACCCTTTTGTGTATTGAATACTTCAGTTGTTTATAGACGTTGAACGGTTTCATCGATATGTGTTATATGTGGATTGTTAGTGCGATATCAAATAGCACATGCGTGAATAATGTATCCCTAATGTATCGTACCAGTAGAACTGTGAATTCTGATTAATGTTATAGTGTTGATAACCGAATCAAGAAGCCGGCGTGCATAGTAGTGGGTCTATCGACCGCCAAGGTCGATACTATTTATGTTGGTACATGTGAGTGCGATCGCAAAGATCGTACGATGTTGGTTGTGGGATTCAGTTATACGTGTGGAATTATGTTAGGTGTGATGAAAAAGTTGGGACTGCGTTATCAGGATTCATTATGTACAGATGTGGATTTGTGAGTACCAATATTACCTTAGTCAGATAAAGATTAAAGGAATATCACCTTACTCCAAGACCGAGACAAGGGAAGATCCGACAGAGGCTGTCACACCCCGGAGTAGTAAAAATAAAGAAAAATAAATTTTCTTTTTGGGTCCATAGGGAATGACGGGTAAATGTCATTAAATTGTCCACACCACACAGTCCTAGTCCAACTAAACAAAAGCAAACAGTAACATAATCAAATTGAACATATAAACATATATATATATATATCGACTGCTCTATCTATTACATAATCATAGTGTGTCCGCAGGAACTTAACAAGTCTGAAGACAACATATGCCCAAGTACTCGTTTAGCTAACATAATAAAGTTTAGCAGAAAAGTGTAAAGGCTAAGTATCTATCTTTTTCTTCATCTCTAGTTGGCGTAGACATAATCGTCAGTGTAGAAATCTTCCCTAGCATATCCATCCTCAGCAAGTCCCCCCTCGTCCCTCAGGATAGGAGTCGTCATCGTTAGCTTCATCACCTGCATTATTATAAACAGGGTGGGCTAGACGAGGAATGTCTAAGCAATAACGACCGTTAGCTTACTAAGAGCTAAGTGAAATATAAACTAACAAGGTACCAGTTATATAATGTAATAATAGGTTATAAAATGAATAAGATATACTATTATAATAGTATCTTCATCTTTATTCAACGCATCGTAACCAACCCTTATCGTTTGATTATTTCTAGACCGATAACCAACATACTTTGACTCGAAAGAACAGACTTAATTGTTTAATATATATAGACATACCATCATTTTGTCCACTGCTCGTTAAGGATATAAGCTATCCACCGCATGTCATGGACACAATGCCAGTCCATCCCCCACATGTTAAGGATATAAACCATCCACTACATGTCAGGGATATAACGTTTCGAACAACAACATGCCAAACCTATTGCCACGACTCATCGATGACTACCAGTGATCCCCATCCACCGCTCGTTAAGGATAAATCATCTACCGCTTGTTAAGGATATACATGGATTATTTGGCTAGTAAGAACCCCCTTGGTCCTATCCACGTACCATTTCCCCTAAATTATCAAACCTATCTATGTTTCGTAGTAACATTGATACATGACTTTCCCATTGTGGTTTGACTACTCTGATTTAAAATGAAATGGATATCGAATTCAAACGCGAACAACATAATAACTAACGTTATAACGTTAATCCATTATTCAACCTCATACTTTTCTTTAGCATTGCATTATCCCTGATATAATGAAAGTCTGAATCGAAAATCAAACAACCGAACCCCTTATATAATAAATAAAAGAACAAATTCATGTTCTGCAACTGCCATTCGATTAGGACAAGGGTCCAATCGATTGGGATAAAACTACAACAATCGATTGAGGAAAAAGACAACTGATTGGGTTATAAATAATGGCAATTGATTGGAAAACTATCCAATTGATTGGTACCTGACTGATGTCAATCGATTGGGGAAAAGTCCAATCGATTGGGACTTCGTCTTCTCCAGCAAAATTATAAAATAGCACATATAAACGTAAGATGGTCGTATTTATTACGTCTAACCTTCTAATATACTCATAAATTGTCACGTCCCGAAACCGCACATACGATTCTAGGATATGTGGCACGTCCCAAGTTATTAGAGTTTAATAAAAATACATTAGTAAAAGTTTTGACTTATGAACTCAACACATTTGAGCATATTTTAAAGAATTTACAAACACACATCCAAACACACCCTACTGAAGTCCTTTTTCAAAAGTAACACTTTTATAGCACAAGGGGGTCCTAAAGGTACCCTCATGTTTAATTAGAAATAAAACAAAATACCCGAAGTAGGAGAAGCAAAAACGGATCAAAGGGTATTTCGACCAGTCGAACTGCCCCTTTCGACAGGTTGAATGACCCCCTGGCAGGAAAATTCTCCCTACTACAAAATCTTTACCTAAAGATCAATCAACCACTTCGAAAATTAACAACTTCCAAACATTTAGAAACATCTAATTTACTTTCAAAACATGTAAAACATTCTCAAATCAATCTCTTAGACTTCATGAGTTCATATCAACCATTAAAACAAGTTAAAGAGGGATTTAGAAACCAAATTCATTTCAAGTCGAAATCTTGGAGTAAACTCCAAGTTCGTCGCCCAAACCAACCAAACAAAATAAGAAGAAGCATAACATTCCCAATCTAACCATCATAACTCAAACCATTTATTACATGAGTTGTGCTTGCTATCAAGCTAAAGCAAGAACTTTAGATCCGTACTACAAGTTCTACCAACCAACTAGTTACAAATCCTAACTCCAAGTCACAACATGTCCAAAACATGAGTTAAGGCTAATTATTAACATAACTACCAAATAAAACCTGATTATCATCGTATTACAAGTTCAAGTACAACATGGATAGTTATTCACATTAACCACAACTATTCCCAAGTCCCATATTTCCTAGCCGATTCCATTTTCTAACTTCTTTGATGTTCCATCTTTATCTCCTACAATGGTTATTCAATAACCATTACACTATATAAGCTATTGTTAGGAAACTGTATTCCCAGAATCTAATGACAGCACATATAAGTTGGTACTGCAAAAAATTACGTGAAAACTACAATAACCCTACAAGGGCGGAACTAGGGTTACCTTAAACTGCTAAAACGAATTGCTGTAGTAGACGAATCGAGAACACGGGATAACAGCTCACGATCTTCTACCGTATTCCTTTGCTGCAAGAATATCGAACTGAGTATGGGCTCCTTCGAAATCCTTTATGTTTCTGCTCTCTCTCTTTTTACGCTCTCTTTTCTATTCCGAGTTATAATACTCTTGACGGAAAAATGCAAACTGAGGAGAGAGCCAAAGCAGCATATATATAGGCTACGATAGGGGCCATAAGAAGTCAATAAGGAATAAGCTTCCTTATGGAATTAGGAAACCCTAATTCGAATTGAATCAGATTCCTATTTTCATAAACTATAATTCATACCACTAAAGAATTATAATTGCACTCCTACCCTTATCTCAAAAATATATTTCGAGCTCTATGTTATTAAATGCTTATTATCTCCCCATGTTAAGATCACATATATCCATTAATTAAATATAATTATTGACAATCATATTTAATTAATCTCTTAAAATTCCTTGAGATCCTCTGCTTAACTTATCTGATATGTCAGATACAAAATCCACCTGCAGGGTTTGACATAATCAAAACTTATAAGATTTCTCAAGGGGATATCATCAATCCCAAAATTGAGACATGAATTCTATCATTAATTAATATCCACCACACAATTAATATTGTCACACAATCCAATGAGATATTGACCCATTTAAGGATCTCACCCTTTTAGGGATCAAGGTGTAAATATCAAATGTACGTGTCTATAAATTAACTTAGGATTTAGAGCATAAGCAATCATAATAGTCATGAGGTATTAATTATCTTATAAGTCAGTATAAAGATAATTACCCCAAGTCTTTCCTGTTTAATACACAAAGTGTACCAGCATGGTGAGTTGAAACTATACAATTTCCCGTAGTCAAGACAAACCTACTACAACACCATGCTGCAGTCCTACCGATGGTGTGTTCAATCCATCTAAGACTATAAACCAAAATCTTACATTCTACAAGATCCGATGGTCTGATCTTTCGTGTGTAAGCCGAACTCTACACACCAAATCACCTACTACATAGAATGAAAGACACACATGCATAATATTAAATAAACAATACAATACAAATATTGCCCACACAGATTCTCATAAAAATGGATTAACTGATTTTATTAAATGAATAATAAATCAACTACATAAAGCATGACTTTTGGTATATATCCCTAACAGCTATATGCTTGTGAATGACAACAATCATGTACGTGAATAACAGACATGTTTAATCTTATCTTTTACACATAACTTTGGTCTCCGGGAACGCGAGACCGACCACCCTTTCACACTAGTCTGCGACTATTCCATTAGTCTATGTGACTAACCGAGACACTCACCTCTTTCTTTCAGGCGTGCGACCTCATGGCCATTTTGGCGCCTAGTCACATATCTTTGATGGCAAGTACAAGTTCCACTGACCCAACTTGACAACTCAATATGCTCAAATATTCATTACATCTCACAATTTCACATACTACACATGAATTATCAAAATTACTCTAAACACATGAATTTTAAGCTAACTAGACATGCTTTTCATCCCAAAGACAATCCCAAACATCCAATTTTGGATTAAGGATCACCGGCCGCACCATGGGGTGCTGTTGGGTGGACAACACTCATGTGGCACTAACAGGACCACAAAAAAGTGGTATTTTTATAAAGACAAAAAAAAATTTGTGTGGTCCTGCCAGTATCACATGGGTGATGCCCACCCAGCATCACCCAATTGACTGCTGAGGATCCAAGCCATTGCTTTTGGGCTTTTTAGTCATTTCTTGCTTACTTTCTATTCTGTCCGTTTGGTTCCCTTGTTTTTTTTTACGTGGATATTTACATTTCAGTCAATTTTTGTAGGAAATTTAAAAGTCAATCTATTACTTTTTTAAAATTAAAAAAATATCAAAAATAATTTTTTTAATTGAATTTAATTAGTTATTTTGTGATTTTGCATGTTGTGAAGTTGCACTTAAAGGTTGTGATTGCTCCCAACATTGTGTTGTGAAGACTTTTTTCTAACGTTTTGAAGAGTTGCACCCATCTTTGAAACGAATTCCTCTCAGCGTCTGAAGAGTTACTCTAATGCTTCAAAGAGATGCTCTCACGCTATAAAGAGTTGCTCCAAAACATCATTAAAATTTAATGACTTTATAATTTTACAAAAAAAAAAAAACAATTTTTTTTAATTTTGAAAAAATAATTAAATTCTATACAAAAAGTAAACTGAAAGTTAATTATCCTTTTTTTATATTTCCGTTCCATAAAGAAAGAAAACCAAAGAGCCGCTTGCGTGGTTCTCATTTTGCCACGTTGGTTTCTTCTTTTTCTTTTCTTCTCTTTTTTTTTTTTTTGGTCGTCAAGGCTTCCTTAAGAAGTTTTAAATCAATAAATAAAAAATAACAATACTATACTTCTCAAATTTAGACTCATGGTGTGTTTCCTAAAACATTTGTCAATGGGCATACTTGATTTACATGGAAAGATCTCGAAGTGGTCCCACCAATTTAAAGGAGTAATGCAATGCTTTTTCAAATTTAGTATCTCAAATGATTTCACTTGATTTGAGCAATCCTATGCTTCCCAAATTATGTATCTTAGAAATGGTTCCAATACATATGTCGATACGAATTCTCTCAATAATGGTAGGACCACTTCAATATTCACCAATAAAAAACCAGTGGCCCATTTATTTAAGGGTTATGCTATTATGAGAAGTTTCTCATATGCACAAAGCATTTCAAGCCGTTGAATTAATTGTCTAAATTTTGTATTTAATAATATTTTTACTTACTATCTTAGACCAACTCTTCATTAAATGGTTATAAAATGATTACGCATATGAGAAGCTTCTCATAATAGAACCGCCATTTATAGAATCACCTCTATTTTTCTTTTCAATTGTGTAATGGACTCAATAAATGAAGAGTAATACTTGAGGCACAATCAAAGCCACAACCATTTTTGCACAACCTCCATTTTATGTCTATATCTCTCCTAGTGGGCACTGTGGGGTCACTGGCACTGTGGGACCCATCAAGAGAGAGATAGACATAAAATGAAGGTTGTACAAAAAAGATTGTGACTTTGATTGTGGCCCAAGTATTACTCATACAGGGACGGTCCTGACAATTTGGGGGCCCAAAGCGAGATTGAAAGATGGGGCCCTATCAGGGGTTCAGGGGCAGCGCCCCCGAATATTTGTTTATTTTTGTTACACCTTTTTACACATTTTTTTGACAAATTGAAAGTATAGTGAATGTAATATTAGCATATGTAAAGATTTATTTATTTTTGATACACCTTTTTTCACATTTTTTTTGACAAATTGAAAGTATAGTGAATGTAATATTAGCATATGTAGTGAATTTTGAACTTAGGTCCAAACTCCATAAGCTAGACATTAGAACAAATACTTGAGATGCACACTTAGTAACGACCCAAAATTAATAAAACATTGAGCAAAAACCATTTCCAAAATCATAAAAGCAACCACAACTCAAAAATTCAAGAATCAAATGCACAAACCAACAACTGAAACCAAAGGAGATAGAACAATTAGCCTTAAATTAAAATTTGAGATAACAATTGACATTAAATAGTGCAAAAAAGATTGAACTGAATACGTTTTTGATACACTTTTTTTTAATCAAGTTTGATCATGAAATCTTTTTCTTTTTTGTTATTTGTTTTTTGTTTACACTTGATCAATTGGGCTTTGTGTTTGAACTTGAACAAAAAAAGATTGGGCTTTTTATTTTGTAATGGAATGTTTATTGAGCCAATTTTCAAATATGATTGGGCCTTATACTTGTACATACATAGGACTTATATATTTTGGGGGCCCTTTGGGATTGGGGGCCCCAAGCCTTTGCTTGGGCTGCTTGGCCTCAGGGCCGGGCCTGTACTCATAAATGAAGAATTCAGTTTATCTTCACCTCCCCTCATGTTATTCTGTGTAATCTGCTTTTCAATTATATCAGTATGAGTTAATAAATAAATGATTCATGATCAAAATAAATAAATAAATAAATGATTCGTTTCATATTCCCCTCGTGTTGTCTTCAACTTTTTGTTTGAAAATTAAGAAAATATCAATAATAATTTTTTAAAAAATTAAAAAGTCATAAAAAATTAAATAAAAAAATTAATACTCCTTCCGTCCCATAATAAGTGTCTACATTTCTTTTTTTGGATGTCCCACAATAAGTGTCCACTTTCCTAAAGTGGTATATAGCTTATACTTACTTTCCAAAACTACCCTTATAATAAAGACAAAGTAGCATTTATTTGTGGTTTCAAAACAAGCAAAAAGTCAAACATCTATCACATCTAAGGGTAAAATTGGAAAGTGATCCTTTAAAGAACTGAAAAAACTAATATAATACAACTTTCTTAAACAATGTGTAAAATAGAAGTGGACACTTATTATGGGACGGAGGGAGTAATAATAATAATAATAATATTAACTTTTGAATAACTATTTTGTGTTGTAGTCTAATTTATATTTTCAACGTTTTGAATTTGAACTTGCACAAAAACGTTGTGAAGAATTGCTAGTTGTGTCCACAATTGTGAAGAGTTGCACATGACTTAGAAATTAATTGTATCCTACGTTTTGAAAGGGAAATGTTTGGTACACACACTTTTTTACACACTTTTTGACACATTATGCTTTAAACACATGTACCTTGTGCTGTTTGAATTTTTCACACTTTTCTATGCACCACTTATACAACACAGGGTACATGTATTTAAAATTGTGTGTCAAAAAGTGTGTATATATAGCACTACTCGTTTTGAAATGTTGCTACCAAACATTTCATTGAGTTGCTCCCAACATTATAAATATTTGCTCCACTGCGTCATGTAAACTTTGATGACTTTTAAATTTTTAACAAAAAAAGTTAATTATTTTTAATTTAGAAAAATAATTAACTAATTTTTTAATTTTATACAAAAAATAAATAAATAAATAAACTGAAAGTTGATTATTCCAATATGTACCTATGTGGATCCCAATGGTGTATTTAAGGGCCTTCAAAACTCCGTCACGTCTGCACAAATACAGTACCAACTGTTGTGTGTGTGATTTACGAGTACCTTCAAGGTAGTGTTTATGTGGTGTCTCATATCTAATGAGATAGTGCCACATAGGATTGTTGTGGCTATTTAAATTTTTTGTGATGGTTTTATTATTCTTGTAGTGCGCTTCTATTGAATACGGGGTACCGAGTGACATGGCACGTGATACCTTGAGAATATTAAAAAATTTCTCGTGATTTACAACATGCATTGATTATACCATAGGATGGCTATTTACTGTCTAAAACGTCAGCCACCAAGAGGCTGTTTGGAAGACCTTATTCGTATGTGATTGTGATAGTTTTTATCATGAGTAAATATTATGGCCATAATTAATTGTGATAGTTGTAATATTTGGCTATGTGTATGTAATAGTTGAGGCAGTTTGGTAACAGACTCAATTACGTAAGTATTTATTAATTTGTCAAATATTCTAATTGTTGTACTATATTTAATTATAATAACAATCACTTAATTTTTGTTAAAAATTATTTTTGGTGATACAACTATTAAAGTATTTGAAAACAGAATTTAAGATTCAAATGCGAGAACCCTAAATTTTACAACTACAACATTAATTTCATTTTAACACAAGTTTTCAACTGTACTACCTAGGCTTAGTTTGGTCCCCACGTGGTTTTTTAAAAGGAGATTATAAAATTTATTACTAAGTTCTTTGATAATTTTATACAAGTGACGCACTACTCTTCAAAAAGACATCATGAAACCAAAAAGCAACCTTGAGCTTTTAAAAGCTCTATTTTAAAGCTTTTAAAAACTCCCTCCAAAAAAGCCCCAAGTTCAATTTTGAAAAGCTCATAAACTAATTACTAAATAAATTAACATAAAATTGTGCTTTAAAAAAAAAGAAGCACCACGTTGGGTGCCAAACTAAGCCGTAGTATGTATAAAATGTCCGAGATGAAGCGTATGGACGGAGATCCATGATATCACCATGACCAGGCTAGGGTGAAGGAAATGTTGTGGTGGAGGGTAAGTTTGTTTTTCTTTTTCTTTTTTCTTTTTTTTTTTTTTTTTGTCTTCTTCGAATGATAATGACAAATTCCCCAGCTTGTACTTTGCGATTTCGGGATCAATATCCTCCAGCATATATTTAAGACGGTTTATTTATTGTAGTCTTATCGGAGTAGAACAAGAGGCAAATTCCGGATACGTGCATCACCTCACAACACACGTAATAAATAAGTCAGGAAAAAGAGTGGAGTGATAAGATTCGAACTCACACCAAACTATAAAAGCGATTCGTTCAATTACTTAAAATATTTTGTCCTTTCAATTCACTCACGCGATGTCACGACCCGGTCTGAGTCGGATTTTGAACCCTCTCTTTTTGAATGGTCAAAAACTCTGGCCTACTCACACTAGCTGGGCTGATTGCGCATGCGATGGGCCAGTTAGTGGTGTGATTGGGGGGTAGGGAGTTGTTAATGCTGATTTGTCTCATCCCCTGGACTTTTTACATATAGAGTTAAGAATCCCTGTCCCAAAGGACCAACGACCATATTTCCTACTCCCTATGATAAAGCCTGTTGGGGGCTTTTACTACCAATTTCTGGGCCTGTTTGTGGGACATACTACCCTACAGTCGTGAGTCTGTTCCTGAGACCACCCCCACACCCTAGCTCGTACCCAATTCTCACGTGAATAGTATCTCCAAATCTTCCAATATAACCCTTTGGTGCTTACATTATTTGGTGCTCCTGTGGTGCAGGAATTTTGATGAACTTAACAGTATCCCCACCATTCACTGATCCTTACAGCCTGGAAGTGGGACCCAGATAGGCCAGCTTCACTGAATATCACAGCCAGTAATCTGCTCTGTTAGAGAATACAATAACAATAATTTCAATTCCACCAATAAAATTGATAAGAGGATGACCGAGATGAGGTGCGGTTCACTCTCTTAAGATGATATGCGCTATTTAAGGATTAAACCGGTGCAGTAGGAAATTGACACGCCGTCTTTGGGATACAACAGTCCGGCCACCCTTTATCGTAAACTTATCACGTCTGCACAACTTGACAAGCGAAAAGCTCTATCTCTAGTGCCTTCTTTTACCCAAATTATTAGTCATGTGAGAGGGAGGAATATAATATTCTGTGAATACTAAAGCGAAGATAGAAGGAAAAAACAATCTTTCTTTTTCGGAGAAAACAGTAGTATCTAAAAAACATGAAGACGTAGACATATATATATGTATATATGTTTTAATCTGTGCTTTCAGAACATACATTGACTACTCTTTAATTTTTTTTAAGACGTTGAACAAACAAACGGCTCTTTAACGAAATGAAGTAATATTCGTTGGGTAAAAGAAAAGTTAAAAGACTTTGATAAGTTTGATATACATGGAAATGCTAGATGCACAAAAAATATGCACAATCAAATGCACAATCTGTTTAAAATTGTTGGACTTCGTGCTGAAAAGTCTATACACACAAAAAGACAAAAAAAAAGGGGTGTACAATTTTTTCAGCACGATGTCCAATAATTTTAAGCTGATTGTGCATTTCATTGTGCACTTTTTTTGTGCATCTAGCATTTCCCATTAAGATGTTAGGCATCTTAATTATTATTACCATTAAGATGTTAGGCTTCCAGTAGCCGTTTGGTACAGCTAAATTATTATTACCACTAGCTAGCTTGCTTTAAGATGTTAGGCATATAAGACCATCTCCAACAGCCGCAGCTTCCTTTTGCAGCAACCCAATTTGACCTGCCATGTCAACATTTTCAGCTCCAACAGAAGAGGCAAACAACTGCAGCAATTTTGCTGACCCACTCATCCAAGGCAAAGTTGATGCGGTTGATACTTGCAGCAACACAATAGTTTCAGATTAAAAAAATGAATCTCAGATTCTCAGGCAATCAATTCTGAAACCCAAAGCCACTCTTTACAAATTAATTAATTTCACAAAAACCCCCCAATTAATCAAAGAATCCATCATTTCCAGCCCCACCACCGAAAGGCTTCACAGATTCTGCAACTTGAACATTTACACTGGAAATATTTGTAAGTTAGGCTTAGAGAAAACCAAGAACTTGAATATCAGACCTTACTTATATATATGATAATAAAAGGCCATACAAGATTCGAAAGTACCCTTGAACATCTCCTTGAGCCAGGAAAAAAAAAAACCAATAAAATTCGAAAACAATCAGGACTTGTCTGCCATTTCCTTCTCAGCTCCAGAAATGATGTATTCAGCAACATCAGCACAACAAGTAACCTGATCTGCTTTCTCCTCAAGGATCTCAATGGAGAATTCTTCTTCAAAAGCCATAACAAGCTCCACCCTGTCCAAGCTGTCTAGGCACAAATTTTTCTGAAAATCAGCAGCTTCAGTGACCTGTTTAAGGTTCAATAAAAATCAGTATCAACAATTTCGGTATGTCAATCAGGGCTAGGTATGTCGGTTTAGAGAGAGAGAGAGAGAGAGAGAGAGAGAAAAAGAGAGAGAGATGGGGGGTTTGAGAAATGTAAAATGAATTGGGGATTTTGGCCGGTTGGGAAGTGGGTGTCTTTTATTTTTTAACATTAATTTAATACATAGAGAGAGAGAGAGAGAGAGAGAGAGAGAGAGAGAGAGAGAGAGAGAGATTGTGCCTACAACCGTTGGATTTTTTCAAGCCAAATCTTGACCCTTCATTTGTTACCAAACGGTCATAATTTTTAAAAGGCAACGGTCATAAAATTTTTTTACAGCAAAACTAGCTGGCCAACGGGAATTTAAAATTTTGAATTAAAAAGTTGAATTTTAAATTTAAAATAATTTTAATTTTAATTTTTTTGATAAAATAAAATTCATTTTTTAAAAAACCGCAAATAACTATAAATACAGGGCATAAAAGTGATAAAAAGAAGTTTGAATATAAAAACATGCAAAAAGTATATATACATTAAAATAATCACCATTTGGTGCATCCTTTGGAGTGCAGAAATTTTATTCATGCAGCAAATATGTTTTTGTGCATCAAATGAGTCATTTGATGTGGGAGTTTTGACATCTCCTTTGGAGATGGTCTAAACAGTCTACATGTATGTTATATGTCTTTAGATATCCATCACATATAAATATTTAATTATTAAAATATTCTAACAATTCCCCACTTATTTTAATAAAAGAAATATTTATAATATTTGGGTAAAGATGAAAAATAATGCATAATAAAGGTGTCAATGGCTTGAACCTCTACTTAGTGTTTAGCAACCCTTGCTCCAGAGTCAATAGTGACAACGTCTTGAACTATGACTGCTTTGGGGATACAAGTTGTTACTTCACACACATAATTTTTCGGTACTCTATTCCAAACTTCAAAGCTAGCACGTTAACGGCCATGTACTAGATCCTGGCTTCTTGAGTGCTCTAGAGAATTAGCCCCATTCTCAGAGGAAATGGCCCCACTTTCACACTAAAATAGGTGAGTCTATCAAGGATGTTCTCATGACTCTAACATTCTACAAATAATGGTTATAGAACTCATTAAGAGTTGTAAACAATTCAACCTCATATACGTCATGAGTTTCATGCACACGCACCATAGGGATAAACAATGAGTGAGAACTCAATTTTGTGCGTGTCTATCAAACCACTCTGATGATGCCAAATTTTGGTTAAGATGAATTAGAGCAGTTTAAGGAGAGAGAGAGAGAGTGAGAGAGTGATTTTTTTGTATGTAGTTCGGCCCTGTTAATAAAGGTATCTACGTCCACGTGTGTGTCTGAGCACGTTCACTATACTGTAAAAGAGTCGGGGTCCTGTGGTGAACCAACAAGTTTGGAGCTACCGTAGGCCAACCGGGAATGTTGATAAATGCTATAGAGGTGCTGTATAGACTGAAAAGTCGGCCCCTTCAATGGGGGGTGAGAAGTCTCTTTTATAGATGTAAGAGACCTACTCATACAAGGAAAAGGAAACATAATCCAATTTATATAGATTGGCATTAATTGTAGGGGTTTCCTAATTGAATTAGGAAATAGTTTGCACTTTTCATTAGTCTTCTAGCTTGAGTCGGAAACTGCCCGAAATGCTCGGGATCATGCCTGTGGGCCCGGATGAGTTGTTCCCGCGGTGGGATGTGCATGTGCGGTCTTCCCGACCGGTTGGCCGGGTCGTGGATGAATCGTTCGGGAGGCATCAGGTGGACCAAACCGCTCGGGATGATGCTTGTCAGTAGTTGCAGAATTGAACCGCTCGGGCATGAGTTGATTTTGGGTGTATCAGTTACCGCCCATTTTCAAGGTTGGCTGGATGCTATATCGGGGCAAGTTTGGAAATCTGCTTGATACCAGTCTGAGTGCTCGGGGAAGCTGCCTCGGGGCTTCTGAGCCTGGTAAGTCCTTAAGAACTGGCTGAGAGTTAAGAACCAGCCTAGCTCGGGACCTTTAAGTGCTCGGGAAGTGACTGGGAGTTGAGACCCGGCCTAATTCAGAGTCTTTTTGCTTGAGTTAGCTTCCAGGATGGTTATCTTCTGCCCGTGACCTTCGGCAAAGTTATGGGCAAAAGAGTTTGACCATGTTGGAAAAATCGACCTAAAGCGTATTGCTTTAGGATCCTTTTATGTTAACTCCCCAGGATAGTGGTCTTCCGCCCAGCCAGCCTTCGTTAAGACTATTGGGAGAAGAGCTTCACCATGTTGGTGGAGCCGACCTAGAGCGTGTCGCTGTAGGGTTCTTTTTGCTCCTCTATCGTGGGCCAACCTAAGAGGTTTTAGTCACCTCTATCGTCGGTTTGGACCTAAGTGGAGTTAATGCCTCTGAGTACTGTAGGTGCTCGGGTTGTCCAAGATTTTGACTTGGTTATTCGCGAGGCTTGTAGATACCCGGTGTGATTGCCTGTTTAGTTCACTGCGCCGTCTTGCCCCCCAAGCTTTCGCTAAGACGGGGGTCTTACAGAGGCTATGACTGTAGGTAACCAACCTGGAGCATGGTGGTTGCAGGGTCTTTTGAAACTTGCCATCATCAGCCACCTAGGGGGTTTGGCCCATCGTCTGTTGGACCTAAGCGAAGCTTGTGCCTTGGGGTTAGGTCCGAGATCTTTGTATGCCTCGTGGTTAGGCCCGAGGTCTTTGGATGTGTCTTTGTAAGAGATCTCTGACAATCAGTGGAGCCTCATGTGGTGATCAGGCAAGTACCTCTATAGTCGGGCTCATCTAGAATGATGGAGACAGGGGGTCGGATCAGGATCGTCGGGCTCCTGATTTCTCTGTGCTGGAGGCAAAGTTGGAACTGTTTGATCCTAACTAATGTGAACTGGAGGTCGGGTCGGGACTGCCGAACCCTGCCTGCTGTGAGCTGGAGGTCCGGTCGGGGCTGCCTGACCCAGACTGCTGTGAACTAGAGGTCGGGTCGGGGCTGTTGGACCGGACCATTGTGAATTGAGAGAATGGCCAGAACTGTCGAGCTTCTTTGCGTTGCTCTTCTCGGGTTGTTCTCGCTTCCACTTACTACTGGAAGGCTCGTCGTCCATTTGCCCGGGGTCTTTGATTTTTAGAAATTCTTCAATGTCGATGTATCTTTCAACCCTCTCAAACAGCTCAACCAAAGTTTCCGGTCGATTTCTGTGGAACGACGCGGCGCACTTGGTGTATTGAACTCCCGATCAGAAGGCTATAATGGCGACTGTCTCGTTCAGATTGCGAATTTGAAACTTCTGTTGGTTGAACCGGTTGGTGAACTCCTTGAGGGACTCATCATTCCGTTGTCTGACCGTCAGTAGCCGCATGTCAGGCTTTGGCATTCATGTATACCGGCGAACTGGTTGATAAACTGCTTGTTGAGTTGCCTGAAACTACGTACCGATCGGGGTTTCAAGGAGTAGAACCATTGGGCGGCCGGGCCTTTCAAAGTACTAGGGAAGGTCAGGCAGTACAGCTCGTCGGCTTGGGTGGCCAGGGCCATCTAAGCCCTGTAGGTCCGGATATGGTCGATCGGGCTCCCCGAGCCATTGTATGAATCCAGGAAAGACTGCTTGAATTTGCGCGGGATGGAGAATCTCGTGATCTGGCTAGAGAACGGTGACTCTGTCTCGGTATTGGATTGATTCTAAGCACGGTTGTGACCAATCTTTTTGGCCACTCTGTCAATCTGCTTCTGCAAGTCCTTGATTCGGGCTTCCACTCCTTCCCGACCGGTATCCGACGGGTTTGTCGGGTCGGTGGAAGAGGCTTCTTCTTCATGGCAGTGTGCTATCCTCTGGGATTGGGCTCAGCTATGACTCAGGGTAATCGTTCACCTAGGGATAACTCGGCTCTCGACTGAGTGACCTTGGTCTGATTCCCTGGTCATATGTTCCTGCCTTTCCTCTGAGGCAGCACGTCCACTGTTGATGTCTCTAGCATCCTCAACACGGAACGGATTGGCTCGGGCACGTTGTCTGGTCAAGATCGGCTCCCGACCGTACGCAACGTTCCCGAGTTATTTCCCGGCCATTGGAGGACTGCTTTGCTGGGCTAGCAGGGCTTCGATCTATTGCTGGATTTGACGCTGGCCCTCCACGAGTTGTGTGAGGGTTGTGGTAATCTGCTCAGATGTCATGACTATCGCAGCCAGTGCCGGGGCCGACGGAACATCCCGGTTGGCCTGCTATGCAGTCTTCTCACCCTTCTTCGGAGACATGGCTATCACCCAAGAGATTTGTTAATGAGAAGACTTGTCGCTTCTCACAGACGGCGCTAAGCTGATGATGCCAAAATTTGGTTAAGATGAATTAGAGCAGTTTAAGGAGAGAGAGAGAATGAGAGACTGGTTTTTTTGTATGTGGTTTGGCCCTGTTAATGAAGGTACCTACGTCCACGTGTGTGTCTGAGCACGTTCACTATACTGTAAAAGAGCCGGGGGCCTGTGGTGAACCAACAAGTTTGGAGCTACCGTAGGCCGGCCGGGCATGTTGATAAATGTTATAGAGGTGCTGTATAGACTGAAAAGTTGGCCCCTTTAATGGGGGGTGAGATGTCTCTTTTATAGATGTAAGAGACCTACTCGTATAAGGAAAAGGAAACATAATCCAACTGATATAGATTGGCATTAATTGTAGGGGTTTCCTAATTGGATTAGAAAATAGTTTGCACTTTCCATTAGTCTTCTAGCTTGAGTAGGAAACTGCCCGGAATGCTCGGGATCATGCCTGTGGGCCCGGATAAGCTGTTCCCACGGTGGGATGTGCCTGTGCGGTCTTCCCGACCTGTTGGCCGGGTCGTGGATGAATCGCTCGGGAGGGATCAGGTGGACCAAACCGCTCGGGATGATGCTTGTCATTAGGTGCAGAATAGAACCGCTCGGGCATGGGCTGATTTTGGGTGTATCACACTCTAAAATTCGTTCTTCCCTTTAAACCTAGTTCACAGGATCTCTAGGTCCTAGGTAGGGTATCCTCATAGGTGATTTATTATTCTTTGGGCTTTAGGCCCATCCCCCTCGATGCTATCCAAATCTTTTCTCTAGCTAGAACTTTTGTTAAAGGATCTGCCAAATTATCACCAGTTCTGACATAATTCACTCCAATTGTCCCATTACTGATATAGGACCTCACAGTACTGTGTTTTCTCCTTATAGATCTGGATTTCCTATTATAATATTTATTTTGTACTCTACCAATTGCTGGCGTACTATCACAATGAATTAAGACAGGAGGTATTGATTTTTCCCACATTGGAATTTCAGACAGCAAATCACGTAACCAACCCGCTTCTTCACTGGTTGAGGCAAGAGCAATAAGCGCAGCCTCCATTGTGGATTTAGCTATTATTTGTTGTTTTTTCAATTTCCAACAAATAGCACCACCTCCCAATGTAAATACATAACTAGTGGTAGACAATGAATCACCTGCTAAAGTGTTCCAATCAACATCACTGTACCCCTCGAGTACAGCGGGAAACCTTTGATACAGTATACCATAATTAATGGTTCCTTTCACGTACTTCATTACACGAGTAATGGCATTCCAATGGTCAATATTTGGTTTACTTGTAAACCTTGCTAAAACTCCCACTGCATAGGCAATATCAGGCCTAGTACAGTCAGTAACATATCTCAAACTTCCAATGACGCTAGTATATTCCTTTTGGTTACAAATATCATTTTCATTTTCAGTCAGAAATAAATGCACACTAGCATCAAATGGAGTATTCATGGTTTTTCCATCAAAAAATATAAAAATTTATATTTTTTCAAAATCTTTTCAACATAATGAAATTGATCAAGAAAAATACCATTAGAATTTCTAGTAATACGCATACCAAGAATTACATTCGCTTTTCCAAAATCTTTCACATCAAAATTATTTCTAAGTAGCGTTTTTGTATTTTCAATAATATTTAAACTTGTACCAAAAATTAAAAGATCATCCACGTACAAGCATATAACCACACGATCATTATCCAAAGATCGATAATATATACATTTATCACTCTCATTTGTTTTGAAACCGCTTGAAATCAAACAATTATTAAACTTTTCATGCCACTGTCTAGGAGCTTGTTTCAAGCCATATAAAGATTTCAAAAGTTTACAAACCATTCTTTCATTATCGGGCATTACAAAACCTTCCAGTTGATCCATGTAAATCTCTTCTTCTAAATCACCATTTAGTAAAGTAGTTTTGACATCCATTTGGTGAATAAACAAACTTTGAACTGCAGCTACAGCTATTAACAATCTAATAGAGGTGATTTTAGAAACAGGAGAAAATGTATCAAAGAAGTCAATATCTCCTTTTTGTTTAAATCCTTTAACTACTAGTCTAGCCTTGAACTTATCAATAGTTCCATCTGGTTTTAATTTTCTCCTTAATATCCATTGACACCCTATGGTCTTACAACCCGGACGGAGATCAACTAACTTCCAAGTTTTATTAGTATTTAGGGAGTCCATTTCATCGTTAATGGCTTCTTTCCAAGAATCGGAGTCGGGTGAAACTAAAGCTTCTTCTAAAGAGGTAGGATCACCATTTACATTATACACATAATAATCAGAATCAAAATATTTTTCAATTCTACCTCTTTTACTCCTTCTAAGTTGATCATCATCATTATCCTCATCTCTTGGGTGAGATGTGGACGGATCATGGTCCATCCTATTTACAATATTTTCACCCCCAATATTTCTAGATTTGAAAGGAAATTTATCTTCATGAAAAATCACATTAAGAGACTCAATCATAACATTATTATCTAAGTCTGAAAATCGATATGCCTTACTAGTCAATACATAGCCTAAAAATGCACATCTAGAAGCTCTACTACCAAGTTTAGGACGGTGTGGATCCCTAAGCCTTACATAAGCAAGGCAATCCCAAATTCTAAAATAATCAATATTGGGTTTATGACCCTTCCACAATTCATATAGAATGACTAAAGTATGTTTATGTGGTACTCTATTCAAAACATAATTAACGGTTAAGACCGCATCACCCCATAGGTTTTTAGGAGCCCCAGAACAAGCAAGCATTGCATTTGTCAAGTTTATCAAAGTTCTATTTTTTCTCTCCGCTACTCCGTTAGATGAAGGAGAGTAAGATGGTGTAATTTCATGAACAATACCCAAAGATTGAATATAATTTCTAAGACCAAGTGAATCATATTCTTGACCTCTATCACTCCTAAACCTTTTAATCTTCTTACCAAAAAGATTTTCAACCTCCTTTAAGAAAATTAATAATTTTTCAAAAGTTTCACTTTTATTCTTCATAAGATAAATATAACAAAGTTTTAAAAAATCATCAATGAAGGTTATAAAATATCTATTACCACCACGGGTCAATATTCCTTCAAACTCACAAATATCCGTATGAATTAAGTCAAGTAATTCAGAATTTCTTTCCACACTTTTAAAAGATTTTCTAGTGACTTTTGTCATACTACAAAACTCACATTTTTCAAATTAATTTTTTAATCTAGGAATTAAACCCATGTTACTCATATTTTTCACATACTATTAACATGACATAAACGAGCATGCCAAACATTAACACAAGAAACAATGTAAACAGAAACATTAGACTTTTTAGTCATTTCAATGTTAAGCTTAAACATGCCATCACAAGCATAGCCTTTTCCAATAAACATGCCATTCTTCGAAAGTACATATTGATCAGATTCAAAGACTTGCTTAAAACTAGCTTTATTCAAAAGAAAACCAGAAACCAAATTTTTCCTTATCTCGGGAGCATGCAACACATCATTGAGAGTTACCATACGTCCAGAAGTGAATACAATTTGGACCTCTCCCGAGCCCAACACTTGAGTAGTGTGGGAATCACCAAGCAATAAATTTTTTCCATTCTCCATGGGGCTTTAGGATTTGAACCAATCTCTATCAAAGCACACGTGCCTAGAGGCACCCAAATCAATCCACCACCCTTCATTGCCTTCGAGATGGTTTATCTCGGTACTTATAGCCACAAGCGGCTCTTCGGTGACGTTGGCCTGACCAACAGGTTGACAACCCCGGTAACGATAATTTTTACAGTTATGTCCTGGCTTTCCACATATAAAGCATACACCACAATAATCATTAGGATTACCTTGATAATTATTTGGTGCTTGCCTTGGAGGGTCTCCTTGATTCATCCTTTGGTTAAAATTAGCCCCATTATATTGTTGGTCCCTTTTAGGCTTGTATTTCATGTTATTTTTCTTTGGTTTCATTCTAGCATTATTTTTTTCAAAAGTCTTTGGCATGTTATTACTAGGAGTAATCAAGTTTATCTTAGTGGCATTTGTACCACTAAATACCTCAGTGTTGTCTTGCTTTCTTGCCTCCTCTTCAACTCTCAAGCGGGTGATAAGGCTTTCAATTGAGAACTCATTTTCCTTGTGCCTTAGAACCTTGACAAATTCCTTCTAAGCATCGGGTAATTTGTCGATGATAGCAGCAACTTGCATTTGCTCGTCTACGCGAATCCCTTCAGCTTGAACTTCATTAACGAGCATTTGGAGATCATACGCTTGAGCCACCACCGATTTATCTTCCACCATTTGAAACCTGAAATATCGACTACATGCATACTTTTTTGGACTGGCTTCTTCAGCATCATATTTTTGATGTAGTGCTTTCCATATCTTTTTTGCAGAAGAATAGGCTTGATCGTAATAGTCGTACAACTCATCAGAAAGACAATTTAGAAGATAATTTCTACAAAAGAGATTATCTTTCTCCCATTTGCTAACAGCCTTTTCATGAGTTGTTTTCTCCTCCTCCGACATGTCATCTTTTGCTTTTGGCTTCTTTTCGGTGAGAATATATCCCCACGTTTAAAATCATGAGATAGAAAAGAGTCTTTTGCCTCCACTGCTTGAAATGCTCACCACGGAAACGGAATGGCATGTTGAGGTCTTTAGACCCAACATTAGGAGTAGTAGTAGAACCAACGTTGGTATTCTCCATCGTATCATCTCAAATTGTTAAAGAATACAATACGAATAATTTCAATTCCACCAATAAAATTTATAAGAGGGTGACCAAGATGAGGCGCGATTCGCTCTCTTGAGACGATACGCGCCCTCTACGGATTAAACCGGTGCAGTAGGAAATTGGCACGCCGTCTCTGGGATACAACAGCTCCGCCACCCTTTACCGTAAACTTATCGCGTCTGCACAACTTGACAAGCGAGAAGCTCTATCTCTGGTGCTTCCTTTACCCAAATTATTGGTCATGTGAGAGGGAGGAATATAATATTCTGTGAATACTAAAAGAAAGTTAGAAGAAAAAGCAATCTTTCTTTTTCGGAGAAAACAGTAGTATCTAAAAAACATGTAGACGTAGACACACACATATATATATATATATATATCCATGTTTTAATTTGTGCTTTCAAAACATACATTGACTACTTTTTATTTTTTTTTAGACGTTGAACAAACAAACGGCTCTTTAACGAAACGAAGTAATATCCGTTGGGTAAAAGAAAAGTTAAAAGACTTTGATTAGTTTGATATACATTAAAATCCTTTCAAGTCTTCCAGTAGCCGTTTGGTACAACTAGATTATTATTACCACTAGCTAGCTTGCTTTAAGATGTTAAGGCATATAAACAGTCTACATGTATGTTATATGTATTTAGATATCCATCACATATAAATATTTAAGTGTTAAAATAGGGAATTGTTATTTTCACTCCATCATTAAATTAAAGCACTCTTAGAGCATGTGGTATCATGTATGTAATGCATGATATGCATGGTACCACATGATTTAAGAGTAATACCATAGAGTGCATTAGTTCAATAATAGAGTGACAATAACATCACCCTTATAATATTCTAACATGCTCTCACACGCCAATTCATGTTTTTTCCAACAAGACAAATGCCCGAATGGTCCTTCCAAGCAGCCTCTAGACTCTCCTACTATAGGATCAAAAAAAGGTTTTAATTTTCTTTTTAGTTGGCTTAGGAAAGTCTAAAATTGGAGAGGTACTGATTATGTATCAGGTTTTATTTTGGTTCTTTTGAAAATTAAGGTAATATAAGTCTGACAAAAATAAGTTTTGCAAAAGTTATTAGATAAGGCGCGGATTACTATATAAGAACTAGGCACTCAATACACTTAAAATTAGAAAAAGTTTGTTTGCTTATGAATCGCATAATTAATTTTTTATTTTTCCAAACCGCCTCTTAGATTCTTTAAAAGTGAAAGACTTCATAACATATTTGCTTTACAAACCAGCCTTTTAGTTTCTTTGAAAGTGAATAATCCATAATAATAGAAAGACTCTTATTCGATCTATAGGCACTATTTGGAAAAGAGGGGAAAAAAAGAGAGGCCCAATAGAAAATATTTTATGGCCACATGGCAATGCAACGTTGGTCTAACCTGTCATGTGGCAATCACATGTCATAAGGAGTTGCTATGTAACCAAGTTGTCTAGCTAATAGCCTAATAGGGGACAAAAAATTACCACTAGGTCACATGGCAGTGCGTGATTGGTCGGAACCACCACATGACAGTCATAACCCATAAAGAGTCGTCATGTAACGAAGTTGTCTGGTTAACAGGTGACAAAAAATAACACACGACTACATGACAGTATCTAATTGATTGAAAACACAACATGACCCTATGGTGAAGCACCATACAGTAATTTATGATCTCAAAATTTTGAAACCATAGCATTAGAGTATCCACAATAGTGAAAGACCATACCACAACTTAGGGCAAATTTAAGTTTTGGTGCCACAGTGGTGTAATGTATATCACAACTTATGACAAAGTTAAGATTGGTAAGATCGATATTGGAACTTATGTTGTAGTACAAATTAGTTTTCCTATTGTACGAGCAAACGGTGCACCTAAAACCGTTTCATTATGAAATGGATTACACAAAATCGCTTCGGAATCAAACGGTTTTGACAAAACCGTTTGGTATGCTGATTAATTTTGTTTTGGGGCTAAAAAAGTCGTTTGGTTTCAAACAATTTAGGGTGCACCGTTTAACATTCAAATGGTTTTGACTGCATCGTTTGCATCCAAAATCCAAATTTATCACTACTACGTTCTCATACCACAAATTTACTTTATAAACTTAAACAAAGTTCATCCCAACCATTGTGGATGCTCTTAATTAGGAGGGGGAAGAAGGATCCTCGAAAACAACCAAGGGTGCTGCTGGCTGGACAACACCCACATGATATTTGGAGGACCACACATATTTTTTTAATTTTTTAATTTTGCATTTTAAAAAAAATACCAATTTTTATAATTGTAATTCTGAAGAAAAAAAATTTATTTTTATTTTTTTATTATAAATATATATATATTTTTTTTGTAGTCTTTCAAGTGTCATGTGGTGTGCATCCGGTAGCACCCATTTGGCGGAGAAGGTCCATACTTAGGAGGGGACGACTGACAGTTTGAGTTTTATACTTTAACTAGCTTTCGAACTCGTGCAATGCACAGGAGAAATAATAATTATAAAATTAGTAAAAATTGGAGTCATATTTAAACAAATTAACATATAAATTAAATGTAGGTGCTTAATACGTGCGCATGTATAATCAATGGTACGTAGTAGAAATCCACCGTGATCATATAAAGACTCTTTAGTATGGAGATTACAAAAGGATAGATCTTTTTTTTTTTTTTTAATTTTTTTTTTGCTCGCAATAGCTTTAAAGAGATAAATGCTCTCTTTTCTCATTTAATGTCACTCCAAAAGCTGATTTTTAATATTTTTTTTCTTTTTTTTTTTATTGAAAAGTTTAAAAAATATGCATATATTGTAGTTTCTAAAAATTTGGGAAATTTTCATTTGCTTTACCTTTTTTTTCTATCTTATGTCTACCAATTAATAAAATTTAAACTTAAAACGTGGTGTAATGTACGTGTGTCTATGATCTTGAATGGAAATAACATGTACAAATTTATGTCTTGGAGTTGTTGCAGTTATTCTTCTTCTTCTTCTTCTTCTTCCTTTTTTTTTTCCCTTGTACCTTCAATACAAATCCATTAGAAGATGAGATATTCTCCATAAAACATATCGCCCCTTGCTCAAAAATGAAACAAGGGAAAGAAGAGACCACCAAAAAAAAAAGAACGAAAAGAAGATACCATAATGTTGGTTGTGAACTAAAAGAGAACTACTCAAAGAGAAAACGAAGAAATCAAAATAAGTCTGACTAAACATATAAGGCCAAACTCCACTTAGACCAAAGATTAAATACATACAATGCATTATCAGTAACTTGCCACATTGTACTTTGCCATTAAACATACCAAGCCATGGCATAACCAACCCTCCAAGCAACCAAATTTTAACAAAAATCAGAAGAACCAAAAAATGTTAAATACATTAATTAAGTTTTTTTTTTTTTTTATCGCAATGGTTTTAAAAGGAAATTCTGACACTACATATCAAAACGAATTGGATCTTGTAGTCATTGTACTGCCACCCTTCACCTGAGCGATTGTTCTTGTATGATATTTTTTTTTTTTTTTTGTACATTAGTGTGCATATATATAACCGAGACCATATAGTAACCTCTAAGATAATTAATGGGATTTTTATTATAATTGGCAATATAGTCTCCCCATTTCCTTTGTAACCGTCAATTTAAGATGATTAGCTACATGCGCTTGAGATTAGGCCAGGGATGAGGGTCATTAAAGTTGATTTTATTGATTATATTTTGCAAAATTAGCCTTTGATGAAGCAATAATACATAGACACTATGTTTGGGAGCTTT
Source organism: Hydrangea macrophylla (assembly GCA_033977485.1). Taxonomy (NCBI): domain Eukaryota; kingdom Viridiplantae; phylum Streptophyta; class Magnoliopsida; order Cornales; family Hydrangeaceae; genus Hydrangea; species Hydrangea macrophylla. The sequence continues at coordinate 93,372,089 of CM066992.1, forward strand.
AAAATGGAGAGAAAAGAAGAGAAAGTACCTCACTTTCTCTCACTTTCTTTCGTTTGGGAGTTTTAGTGAGGAGAGAAAGGGAGAGAAAAGGAGAGAAAAATAACCCCCACTTTCTTTCTATTTCTTTCTCTCCAAATTGGGAAGAAATGGAGAGAAAAGAAAACGAGGATTAATAATATTTTATTAATACCCATAACACCCTTTATTTAATTCATAACAAATTTAAATTTCAGCCAAGTCCAAGGGCTAATATAATACACTGTTATATACGTCAGCCACAACTGCTGCAAAAAAAAACCCTCACTTTAATCACATGCACGTCTCCTACATGCTTCTGGGTACTCTCCGTCTCTTCTTCATTGGTATCTCTCATCCTCTCTTTGCAAAAACAAAAAGGTACAATTAATGGATAGAATGGTAATTTTTTATTCTTTTCTTTTCTTTTCTTTTCTTTGCAACTCCCAAACAAGAGGAAAGAAAGCAACTTTCTCTTCTCTCCTAAACTCCCAAACAACATGAAAGAAAACCATCATCATTTCTCTTCTTTTCTTTTCTCTTCTCACTTATGACTTTCTCTTCTTTTCTTTTCTCTTCTAAACTCCCAAACATGGGGTAGAGAGACAGAAGTAAGGGGGTGGAGGTGGAAGATTTATTAAAGATTTAAATGCTCTCCCATTATCTAAAATAGAAAGATAATGTATATATAGAAAGTATAAAATGAAAAATATTGAAAGAGTCATGCTACACCCACACAATGAATCACACATTTTTTTCACACACTTCTTTAAATGCTTGTACCTTGTGCTGCTTGAATTTTTTACACTTTTTTGTATCCCACTTATACAGCACAAGGTACAAGCATTTAAAGAAGTGTGTGGAAAAAATGTGTAGTTCATTGTGTGGGTGTAGCATTTTTCATATTGAAAAGTAATGAATGAGAAATATTGAAAAGTAATGAGAGAGAGAGAATGTATTAAATGCATACTCCCTCCGTCCCATTTTATGTGTCCCCCTTTTTATTTTGGTATGTCCCAAAATTGTTGTCCACTTTCCTAAATTAGTATATATATTTTACTTAGTTTCCCAAATTGCCCTTCCTTACATCCAATACCAAAACAAAACAAAAAAGAAAAAGCAATGATTATGGGCAATTGTGGAAAGTAGGTGTAGATTCCTTTTGTCCCCTTAAATAGTTGGATTCCCAAAAAGGGACACATAAAATGGGACGGAGGGAGTATATTCTATACACAATAATGAGAGAAACTTAACCAATTAAGAAGGTCTTGAAATTAGGTATGATTTTGCTAATAAAAAACATGCACTGATTTTATTAAGAGAGAGAGAGAGGCAAAAGTTGGTAAATTATGGAGAGTGAGCCACATGGCATTTCAAGTCTTCCATATTATAATATTAAGATATAGACATAGTAAACATGTGGCATGACGTAATATGCCAACGTGGGGGTGATGAAAGCGTGGGAAGAGCGCGGGAGAGGATCTGAGTGGTGGGAGACAGCAAGGGTGAAATCAATCAGGGCCGTCCAAACTGCAAAATGAGACAAGGATTTGATGAGTAGACACGTCCATGTCACATGTAACATCAAGTAATGTACGGAATGAAAAGGCAAAGCCAAGATGGGCTGGGGCCAGAAAAAAGTTGGATTCTAGATGCTTTTAGAAGATTGATTTTTTTTTTTTTTGGGAAGAATTATTATTACCACTCTAAAAATTAATTAAGGCAATAAATTCGATATAATTCATAGAGTGCATTTATTAATTAATAGAGTGTCAATAGTATTATTCTTTTTTTTTTTTTTTTTGGGTGAACTACACTTTAGTACCCTCTATTTGGCAAAAGTTTTATTTTGGACTCTCGACTTTCAATTTGGACACTTAAGGCCTGTAGTTTCAATTTCGTTCCAATGTCGACCCTGTCACTAACACCGTTAGTGCACTTGGACGGGAAAGTCACGTGCAATGCACATGTCTACTTATTAATTTTATATTAGAACCCTATAGTTTGGGCGAAGTTTCACTTTGGGCCCTAGATTATTAGTTTCTACACTTTGGTTCTTGTAATTTAGATTTGTTGTAATAGGGGACCTGCCTCTTACCAAACAATTGCTTTTATTTATTAAAAGATATTTAAAAAGTTGTTTGGTGTTTGATAATGCACTACTTAATTAAAAAAAAAAAAAAGTCAAAAATTCACTGAAAACTGTAAGTGAATTTTTTTTTTTTTTTTTTTTTACTGAAAAGTAGTTTATTTCATTACTTGAAATACTGTTTTTGGTATTGCGAATTCAATCTCTAAAAATTTTTCCTTACTTAAAATTTAACACTTGAAATGATTGTTTCAAACAATATACTTTTTCTATTTTACAAAACAGTCACTTTTATTTCTTAAAATCCGCAAATCGCTGAACAATTATAGCTAACTAAACACTTGCATTTTATAAAATAATCACTTTTTTCTGTTAGATTTTGCAATTCATTACTTAATTTGTGAAATTCAACTAACCCAGATAGGCTTTGAATAACCTTTGGTCCCTGTAGTTCCCAATTTCAATGTTAATAGCCTATTGGAGTTAGTTGAATTTCATAAATTAAATCATAAATTACAAAACAAATAAAGTGATTATTTTGTAAAATGTAAGTGTTTAGCTTAATTATTCTGCATTTTGTGGATTTTAAGAAATAAAAGTGACTGTCATTTTGGGTGCTAGTCTTTTAAATTGGAATCAAAAGGTATTTCCTTAAAATAAGGATTGTAATTAAGGGATGTGTCATATCGTCCAACCTACTTTATTAAAAGCACATGTAATTTTAATTATATGTGTGAAATTGTGTTATGCAAACTTAAATTTTGCACAAGTGCTGAATTTTAAGTAAGGAAAATTTTAAAAGATTGAATTAGAGATACTAAAATAAACTACTTGTATTTTTTAGTGAATTTTTTTCACTTAAAGTTTTCAGTGAATTTTTTACTATTATTTTAATTAAGAAGTACATTATCAAACACCAAGCAATTTTTTAAATATCTCTAAATGAATAAAAACAATTATTTGGTAAGAGGCATATCCCACATTGGAACAAATCTAAATTACAGCAACCAAAGTGTAGGAACTAATAATCTAGGGTCCAAAGTAAAACTTCGCCCAAATTATAGGATACCAACATGGAATTAATAAGTAGATATGTGCATTGCACATGATTTTTCTGTCCAAGTGCACTAACGGTGTTAGTGGCAGGGCCGACATTGCAACGAAATTGAAATTACGGCACTTTAAGTGTCCAAACTGAAAGTCAAGGGTCAAAACGAAACTTTCACCAAATTAGAGAGTACTAAAGTGTAGTTCAGCCTTTTTTTTAACATGTCGATAGATGTTACGATAAATTTTTTTTCTTCATACCACAATTTAGGGCTTATCTAAGTTTGAAACTTTGTTACGTGTGAAGTGTATGATAAACTTAAGCTCGATAAGGGGATTTTAAGTTTTATCACATACAAAATATTTCATTGTGGTACGACGAAGCGACGGAGTGTGTGATGTATGGTACATGTCAAATGGTAGATGCCTAACATTTGATGGTCAAACGGTAAAGCCTTAGACATTCGTTTGAGAGTCATAACGATCGAGACTCTAGCATTTGGCAACCAAACAGTTAGGCCTCAGTTGTTAAGTGCACTATACCATTAGTGGTGGCCCTAACTTTTTGAGGGTCGTAACCGAAATTTGAAGATGGAGGGTGCGTTATATAAAACTTAAAATTAAATATTGAAAATTAAGTGCTGAATTTAAGTACTGAAATTTTCAAGTGATTTGTATTTGCAATACTGAAAATAGTATTTCAAGAACTAAAATAGACAGTATTCATTGATTATTTTCAGTGTAAAATTTTCACTTAACGTTTTCAGTAGATTTTTGGTTACTTTTCCAATTAAGTGGTACATTATCAAACGCACCAAAAATAAGTAAGTGCTAAAATTTTTATTTTCACTACGTAATTAGAGTATCAAACACACCTGGAGTCTTTCATGCATTTGGTTATATAGAAATTTTTATTTGATTGGAAGCATACTATAGAGGAGGCCTAACATTTGATGGCCAAACGGTCAAACCTTAGACATTCGTTTGAGAGTCATAACGATCGAGATTCCAGCATTTGGCAACCAAACAGTTAGACCTCAGTTGTTAAGTGCACTATACCATTAGTGGTGGCCCTAATTAGAGTATCAAACACACCTGGAGTCTTTCAAGTCACATACTATATATTCCAGCAAAAAAAAAGTCACATACTATATATTATATACAAATTTTTATTTGATTGGAAGATATGATATTGGATGCGAAAAGCATCCGCCTTGGTTGACTTGTGTCATTGTGACAACCCTGATTTTTTAAATGCTTTTAATTATTATTTTATTTTTAAGAATTGAATATTAAATATGTGAATGTATTTTAGTGACATATGTAGTATAATTTTTGGACAGTGTTTAGAGGTCCATAAATATATTAAAGTGTATTTTTAACGTTCAAATTAAGTACTGAGATTATGAGTACCCATTGAGCTACTCATTTTAGTACTTTGTATTGGATTTTAGGTTCATCTGATATCTTTTTGTGAGCCTATAAGACCAAAAAAACGGGAATTATATATTTATGTGTGTTATTTATATATGTTGTGTATATAGTGTATTAGTGTGTAGTATACATATATAACCCTTGCCCCATTTAAATAAATAAAAAAATAAAGAAAAGGAAAAAAGAAAAGAGAGAACAGACTGTGAAAGAGAGAGAGAGAGAGAGAGAGAGAGAAGCAAAAGAAGAAGAAGAAAAAGAAGGAAGGAAGATAAGGGATCACGACTCGCATAGGGTTTGTTTGTCGTAATCTATTCGGGCACCAAATCTTCATGGGATTTAGTGTGAAAATCAGTGAGTTAAATATTTTGTGTATACGAGCGTATATATATATACACATGTGTATATGTATATACGCGTGAAAATCATGGTTTTAGTCGTTGTTCATCCATGTTCAAACCCTGAGATATATGTACGTATATGGATCAAAATTTATTTTGTACTTCGTGCTACTTCGTGGTGCCGATCTATTTTTTTTTAGTATCCTACGTTTATAAGTTGATAAACACATATGTAGGATCAAGGGAATAATATAGGGATAGAGGAATTTAATCTGGATTGATTGCATATTCGTTCGTAACATTTAACTGTAGCTGAAAATTTTCTAAAATATTTTTATAAAATCGTGCATTTAGAATTTTAACGTTCTGTCCGCGTCGCTTATGTAAACGTGATTCTGCACACTTTTCGCTCTTTAATTTAATTTACAGTGGCAATTTTATAAGGTTAGAACGCGTTTACTGGCTAAATTATATTTCTGGGTGATTTCATATTCGTTTATAGGGTTTAGCGTATTTACACTTAGAAATATAGTAGTTCTCATGTATGTTGGGCTTCGTGGATATGTGACTGTGTGAGTGTGTAAGTTGGTTACTATGTTTGTATGAACTTGTATTTGTTATTATGACATAACGTAGAATTACGTTGAGATATAAAAATTCTCATCTAACGTTGGGTTTCGTGAATTGGTGAATGTGTGATCAACTATATGAAGTTTTTTTTTTCCTAATAGAAGTTAATATTAGGAAATCATTTAGTGTTCACCACTGCTCCTTATGATTTTAGGCGGCGACTTCATGGATAACCCGTCATTGTGTGATTAGATGACGACTACGTGGATGACCAGTCTCTTCATTATTTTAAGCTTTATGTCCGGCTTGTTGGTATACTTCATGAGTATTAAGACATTATTTTATTGACGTCCATAATGTAAGGACTAGCATTTCGGTGTATACTCAGATCCTAATGATACTCCATGGGAGTTGGAACCAGAGTGGGAGTTAGTATTACATTAGGAGACACGTGGGATATATGTGTAGGCTGAACCATGGATGGGTGGCCGAGGTGGTGAACATAAGGTGTAATTCAATTAAAAAAAATTTGTGATGCTTAAATTTGTGGCTATACGATTGTATTGTAATTCATTATATCTTGTTGTAGTCGAATCTTAAAAATTAGTATATGTTTAGTAATCGTCATATCAAACAACTTTGGTGTGTATCCACAAGCTTAAACCATAGCCTTCTATGTGCAACGTAACGTTTTTAGGAACGGTTTGATTGAATAATAAACAGGATCAGATTAGTAAATTGGATGATTTGGTCATTTTATTTTATTTTATTGCTTGGAGGATAATTTGGTCACTTAATTTCACAATTGATGGTCGTTTCACTTAAGCTAAAGTAAAATGACAATCCGAACAACTTTCGTACTTTACACTTTTTTTCTAAAAACGTCATATTGACACAGTTCTAATCTATTTTCAGAATCTGTTGAACATCACATGTTTAAGAGCTGAAGTTTAATAATTGATTTCTGAATTACGTGTTTAGAATTAATGAACGAGGATGCGAGACTTTCCTTGGAAATTTTATTCTGAACATCTTTCATGTTTTAAGTTTTGTCTAATTCTAGCTCCTTCTTGGAGATAAATTCATTTTTATAAACAACATCCCAATTTTGGTTTTTCGATTATTGTACTAACTGCAGGATGGTAGGCCCCACTAATTTATTTGTAGGCATTTGTCACGCCCCGGATCCACACGTGTGAACCTAGGACTCGTGGCACACCACCAAGACCTTCAAACACCAAGTTAGGAATGTAAAGGAAGGAAAACACGCACAATTAAACCTTTGAATTAGACAAAACAAGTCCAAGGGAAAAATGTCCTTCAAGAAAATATAATCAAATTTATATCAAAAGATAGCCCTTTGAGTCTAGGTTCCAATGCAAAAAACGGCGCGCGTTTTTGAACTTTTTAGAAAGAGTTATGTCCGTTTCCGTAAAAGTCGACAGTGCAGAAAAATTACACGTGGATCGAGCCGCCCCTAAAACCCGGATTGATCTGACTTGCTGATTTCTAGCAAAATGTCCTCCGAAAAGCCTGAATCGATCTGCCCTTTAACCCGGATCGATCCGGGTTCTGCAGAACAATTTTCTGCTGCTAAAAACTTTGTTTTACAAGTCCAAACATCACCAAAACCAAACCAAACCTCTTGGGAACTTTCAAAAATATTTCAAAACCACTTTTAAACCATTTCTAAACATTCCCAAAAGACTCCAACATGAATATAATCATTGAACAAGATGCACAAGTGATACAACACTCAAGCATCCCCAACTCATACCAAAATAACCAAAAACATGTCTCTTAATCCAAAATTCCAGCCAAGAAACTCAAACTATGTAAACAAAAGCATGAAAGGTATCAACATGATTCTAAGCTCCGGTTACACATTTACACGAGTTTTGGGGCGATAAACAAGAAACTAGCATAATTCACCAAGTTTAGTACAAACTCAAGGTAACCATTACTAACTCAAATTTTACACCAATTATAAGTTCTACACAAAACAACTATAAATATAAGCTACTACATTCACAAGCTTTCTCAACTCCACAATTCCCAATTCATCCCTCCGGATTCTCGCCGTTGTGTTCACCTACAATGGTTATTCAATAACCACCACAATATATAAGTTATATGCTTAGTGAGAGATATCAATCGAGCATACCGATGACATATAATGTTTAAATTCATCTCAACAAATAATAATGATCTCCGGATAAACAAGTATTTCCTCCGCCACTACCCGCAAGTCCGTGACTCCCCCAATAATCCACAGCATAAGCCAATGACCCACGCCTCACACGTTCGGTCCAATGCCGTTGTCGGCAACAAGTGGTCGTCACCACAAAACAATCTCATGGCGTATTCATACGAGCTCTTCTTTGACCCAAATAGGCAACTAAACATGCTCACATAAATATATCACCGTGCTTTTAACATAATTATTCATAATAGCTAAACATGAATAATTAAACTAATTAAGCATGTGATTAATACCCAAATAAACATAAACATGAATCTCATCCAAAAAAAGATTGAAACCACTCACCTCTTCTCAATTCGCACCTAATTGAGAAATTAAAAGCCACTCCTATTCCGGGTTCAAATCCTACATGAATTCGGCAAACTACGGATTACCGCACCGAATTGGGTCGCAAAAAATACGATGATTAAACTCAATAAAAATAGTATCAAAACGTAGGACTCACCTCTACGAGCCCAAATCCGGTCTCGGAATCAAAATTGGAAGTCGAACGGCGCATCAATCAGCGTTGTGAAGCTCCGGCAAACCCTCGTCTCTTTTCTCTCTCTCTCTAACCGACTAAAAGAGGAAATAAGAAGAGAATTTCTGAATTCTCTCTCTCTCTCTCTCTCTCTCTCTCTCTCTTGCTTTACATGTTTTATGTTTATGGGTTCCTATTATAAAATCCCCCAAGGTTCCGATTATTTGCAAATTTACCCCCAACTAGTTTTATAACTAACTATTTAGTACTCCAAACTTAATTGAGTATTTGTCTATGTCTCACGTGGGTCCCATAAGTGGTCCCACAAAATTTATGAAGTTACCAGTTAGCCTATAAGTTATGTAGTGTGTTCAATTCCTCCTCACCAAGGTATCCCAAATGACCATATAAATGGTCTCTAACAATCAACAATATATTAAAACAACATATAAATATTCCGTATATGCCTTAATAAACATTTAATCACATAAGGGTAATTCTACAACTTTGTCCCATCACAATGAAACTTTTTCAACTTATGTCCCACTTTAGGACTACTACATTGGCCAACGCTAAGTTCCCAAATTGGACACCCATAGTCAAATAGTGAGCTAAAACCCACTTAAACATGTGTTAATAAACACCAATTAATTATGCTAATGCATGCTAAATCGTAATTAAAGATTAATCACGGGAGCGGGTGTTACAGCATTGGCCTACCATCGCTAAGAAGGGTAAATATTTATTCAGTTAGTTTAAAAGAGAAACTACCCCTTGTCCCAGTATATGAGTGGAACTACTTTCCTGCCCGATCTCTTGTATGTGTTGTTGTGTTGGTTTTAAGTGACTATGAGCAATCCTTAAGACTGTGTGTCATTATTTAAATCATACTGGTACTGATCCAGGTGCATAATGCATTCAAGAGTGTTTCTATTTGAAATGTAGTCGAATGTATGTGCAGATTTAGTAATGGGGGAGTTTTTCTGTGGAGCTTCTGTGTGTGAAGAGATTGTTATTGTGCTGTTTCTTGTTAGAGTTATATTTATTTCTTGTTGTACTTGATTTTTATTTCTGACAATGTGAGCTATATTTATGATATTATAGTATAGATTGTATTATTGAGATTGAGAACAGTGTAGTGGCTCTTAACCAAAGGATGTCTAGAATTTGTTTTCTTTTCGCTGAACTCTGTACGAAGATTTTATTTAATAAAAATAGCATTTCTCTTATAAATTGAAAGGGGAATAATATGTGTAGTGGAAAGTTATTATTATTACTTTTTAATAATGAAAATGAATGTTTGAAAATACAGGTTTAATAATTAAGAGTTTTATTTAAAACAATAGCTTGTGCTTTTATATAATGGGTATTAAATTTTGTTTTCAATAAATTATGTGTTACTCTTGTTAGGGTGTCACTCTCGAGGCTTTGATAATTGAATATTAGTCTGGGTACATGCTATGGATTAAATATTTTGGTTATCCAAAAATTGGAGTGTGACTGTCATGGTTGGCCCTGTACACCATTGGTGGGAGTAAATAGATGCAACATATATACCACATCATTAGTCATAATGTACTACAATAATACATATGCTTAGTATGTAAGAACATGTTTTTTCTTAGAAGGGTAATGTTAGACCCACACCCAAATCTCACACTCATTTATCCACACCCTGATGTGGACCAATGGGGAGAGGAGAGAGACTGTGGAATCCATTGTGCTCCACACCACTCTACAATCTCTCTCCTCTCCTCATTGATCCACATGGATTCCACAGTCTTTCTCCTCTCCTCATTGGTTCACATCAGGATGTAGATGAATGGATGTGAGATTTGGGTGTGGGTCTAACATTACCTTCCTTAGAATTAGGGTTATTGATAAATAAATAAAGAAGTCTGATTAGATTGGGATTTCACATCATTCGTACAACTCTAATAGAAAAATGTTAGGCGCATGATACGTTCCAAAACACATTCTACAACAGGACTTTAAATGTGTTGTATTCTGTGTTGTTTGAATTTTTTACACTTTTATATACACCATTTACACAGCACATAGTACATGCAATTAAAGCCCAATTATAAAATGTGTTGTGTGCCTAACATTGTTGTGATAACCAATATTTTTTTCACTTTGTGGGTTAGAATTAAGGCCAAAATTATTACACTCTCTTGACCCTTCAGCTTCAACACACAAGAATATCAAATGGATTATTAAACAAAACATTCTTTACTGTAATGTAAATTTTCACATGCATGGCCCATGTCTGGCATGACAGTTTGATGAAATAATAGGATAAAATCTATAATGTCTCCCATTTAGCATAGTATAATGATATGCTTACTAAACTTAGAGCATTTAGCATCCAATAATGCTTCATAGATGTTGTGGAGTAACTGGAGTTGGTCAGCAATATCACATTTATACCACTGTTAAGCAACAACTAAAAAAACATACATACCACTGTATGTCCTATCAGATACACTTGACAAAAAATTTGAAAAAGTATAGCATTACTCTTTAACATAACTCTCACAGGTTTTAATAACAAAAGTTGGGCTCCCCTCCTACCGAGAACAAAAACCAATCGGGATCATGATAATATGCTCGAACATTTAGATAAATCTTCATCTTGAAGCGTACCATTAGGCAAGTGAACAATGAAATCTGTGTCTTGCTATAAAAATACACACACACACATATATATATATACATGACAAAATAAATTTTGAAATATACCATTAGAGTAGGATGTCAAAATATTACAATTGAACCATGCAACAATGCCAATACTATAGGCAATATTGGAGTAGGCATGCAGAAAATAACATGCTGCACCAATATTGGTCAATTCCAATGTTCCCAAAGTAACCTCCTACTCATTGGCGGAGGACGTAAGAGCCCCCAAAAGAGTCTAAGGTCCAATTTATTATCATCAACTACATATATTGATATACAAATACATACAACTCAAAAGGAAAGGTGCAGATAATTTTAAAAATTACACTTTTAGTGTGAGAAATTTATGCATTTTATTACCTGTCATCAACTACATATATTGATATACAGATATATACAACTCAAAAGGAAAGGTGCAGATAATTTTAAAAATTACACTTTTAGTGTGAGAAATTTATGCATTTTATTACCTGTCACCAAATAGACTCATATTATAAGCACATCCAAAAAAAATCATAATTATATACAAATAGACTCTAAAAAAATCAACAATTATGCATAAATAGACCCCAAAAAAAATCGCCTCGGGGGCAACCCCATATAGGCTATAGCCTAGTCCCCACCTCTTGGCTCCACCCCTGCTAGGGGTGCAACTCGGGACGGAACCCAAAAGGTTTTGGCTCTGTCCAAGCCCAAGTCCGAATTCAAAACAGTCTGCCCAAGCTCGAGCCCGATTTGTGATTTAGTATTATAACCCGAGTCCGAATTGCAAATTTTTTTTCTTTTTTTTTGTGCAAACCAATTTTTAATATGTAAACAACAATACATAGAGTATCAAATCTTTTTTTTTTTTTTTAGATTTGGGAAAAAAACACTCATCTATTAATTTAGTGCTTGAACAATATCTAATAGTACATTCTTATCACTAAAAAATACTATAATATAATATTAAATATAATACATAATAGAATTCGGGCTTGAGCTCAGGTTCGCAAAATTTTGCCCAAGTCCGGTCCGAATTGAATTCGAACTTGCATTTTTCTATCTGAGCCTGTCCATGGTGAAAGTACCGCGAACTCAAATCCAATAATTTTTAAAGAGGACCGAACTGACCACGAGTTGACCCACCCGAATTGCACTAGCCCTTGCTCCTACTACAAGAAAATGATCCTTTAAACATTACACGACAGCTGTTACTTTTAAATACTCCGTATTTTCCAAGGGTAATTTTCTCGAGTATAATAATATCTCATCTTTAACTGATTTTTTGACAGATTAATATTACCTTAACTGTGTCCATAATAAATAAATAAATTTATCTTAATTTTCATAAAATCAGGGACCCAATGAACCGATTTAAAGCATTTTCAAACTAGTTCTAAAACGTAACAGATAGTATTGAAGGAGGAATGATAGAAGTCATGCAAATGTTTACAGGAATAATCGAAGAGTAATGTTATGTTTTTAAAATCTAAATCTTAAACATGTTTCTCAAATGATGTAATAGTGGATGCACTAAACATAGATTGAAAAATGTTAAAATGATTAATAAATCCACTAAATTTTAATTGGTATTACATAAATTGAGAAAAATTAAAATTTAGATTTAAAAAACATAGTATTACTCATAATTCAAACATCATAAGAGCCAACAGAGCTTTATGTTAGTATGGTGTGAGCTTTATGCGAGTATGGTGTGTGTACATATAGAACCCTTCTTGTGAGGGTGTCCTCAATTTGTTAAAGTAATAACTTCTGTTCACATTTGCTGGATTTAATTTTTAGTATGTGAAATTCCTTTAGTATAGAACTAGATTGCTTTAACAAAAAGAAGACTCCCTAAAAGTGGCTGTATATATAAATATATATTCAGGTTCTAAAGAGGCGACCTCTCTGTCTCTGTTTTGGCCTTCGGATTGTGTTTTCATTAATGACAGTTTTGTCATTTTAAAATTCCCTCTCTTTAATAAAGAGAAGGCGCCTTTAGAGAATTTTCGTATAAAAAAAATATATATATATCTAAAGAGAGCCACCTCTCTTTATTAAAGGGAGGACCTTTATTTTGACCGTCAGATTGTGTTTAAAAACTGTGAAATGACAAAACTGTCATTAATGAAAACACAATCTGACGGCTAAAACAGAAGTCCTCTCTTTATTAAAGAGAGGGCGCTCTCTTATATGTAACTATGTAAGTTATTACTAAAATATTAACTAAGTTCAAAAAAAAAAATTAAATACAAAAATAATAATCCTCTGCCGGGAATACCCCCTCATCTGATTAGGGCAGCCAGTCCAACTCAACTCTCTCTCCCTCTCAATAATGGCAAAAAGGAGTGGTGGTTTTTTAATCTACGATTTTACCATTACTGTCCATCCGAAGCAGATGATCGGAGCCTCTTGCTTGATGGCTCCGCTTCACTAGGCTCAGAGCCTGAGCTAGACCCAGAAACTGGATTCCCGGAAAGCGTGCCGCAACTTCCACAAGCCGCCGCGTCAAGAACGCCTACTGGGCTTGGCGGCTCTGTAGGTTCCGCTCCAAAACCTTTAGCCCCAGCTGACTGACACGTGTCGATCAGGTACTCCTCCATTAGTTGGTGACAGCTTCTCACCATTTCCTGAGGAAAAAAGTTCAAAAAATTTACTGTCTCGAGTTTCTCGCAAAAGATATAAGCAACAAATTTACAGTTAAACCCCTCAAATTTAAGAAATTTGTATACTAGACCACAAAAAAAACTACTCCTATACTTGGTTTAGTCTTTCGTGAAATGAGCCGGGTAAGCGATCAGAACCCGCCGGCGAATTCACAGCTTTCCCGGCGGCGGAGAGAACGGCGGCGGCTGCAATAACCGACGGCGGAAAACCCAAGAAATCTACCACTGCCACCATAATTAAAAAATAAGATTAAATAGAGAGAAAGAAGACCCGAACGTATTAGAAAGAAATGGTTACGGGTTTGGATTTTGTGTATGCGTCTGAATTACCACGGGTGGTGTTGACAATGAGATCCAAACAATTTGATAAAAAGTCGGGTTTTGACCCGGAAGAGGGGATGAGCTTGGAGATGAAGTAATGGAGGTAGTCAAAGGGTGTGACAGAGCGGAGCCTCCAATTGAGATTGGACATGACCCATAGCTCCATTCTCTGAACCGTTTTGGGTTCAAATAAGAATCTGGGTTCGAACAATTGGAGGTCTATGAGTAATGGAACGTACGATTCCTCCAATTTCGCTGCCAAAGACAAGCACGCCACAGACAGTAGCTGAAACGGCCACCCACCACTTGCCTGTAAAAATACGTGTCAGATCGAGTACATATGTATATATATGAAATCTATGTATCATTTATGTATCGCACCGGAAGGGAATGGGATGAAAGAAAACGGTCCAAGTAGTTGACAGAGAGAAATGCGGTTACTGGTCTGAATTGATAGTGAGCATGCACCTGCAAACATTAAAATCATTAATACAACAAAATTATATGTATATGTATATATATATACATACATATATGTATTATATGTCTATATATAGTGTATTGACCTTTAGGATCCAATTGATTGAGTCTTGGCGGGCGGTGAGGTCGATCGAGCGGAGGATGTAATCTGAGCGGGGCATGTGATGGGGCTCCGAATCGATGAGTCGATTGATGGTGGATTCATCGGACGGTGGAGATTGATCAGCTGATGATAGGGGACACGTGTCGGCATCGGGAGAGACCACGCCCTCGGCGCAGTACAGGCTAGCGGCGGAGTGAGACATCGGAGAGTGTGCGGCGGAGCTCGGAGGTTAACGGCGAGTTAACGGCATTGTGAGTGGTGGGGACACACATGGCCGACTATAGTTTGGGAGGGGAACACATGTTTTTATTGTTCTCTCTCTCTCTCTCTCTCTCTCTAGAGTCTGCTACGGTGAGAGAGGGGGCGGCGTTTGTTGAGAAAATGAGAGTGCAGTGAAACGAGACGCGGAGGATGTTTGTAAGCTAAGAGTAAGAAAAGCATCAAACAATTTGTTGAAAATTTAAAAATTAATTATATTTTTATTTAAATATGAAAGAAATGATGCGTTTAATAAAACAGAAATTTTTTTGGGTTAATTACAGAAACACCCCCTGTGGTTAGGCCTTATATCAGTTACCCCCCTATACTTTAAATTTTATCACTAATATCCCCTGTAGTTTGGACTAAAGTGAAATAGTCACTTTTTCCGTTAAAGTTGACTGAAAATTGGTAAAAATACGAAATTACCCCTATTACATGCTAATGAGAACACCCTTATATGCTTAAATGTTTATTTAAGCATATGTGGTATACTATTATATTATTTTGATATTATATTTGTTGTTAGAGACAATCCTGTAGTCACTTTGAGGTACATTCATGAGAGCAAATTTATTTAATTTTTTATTTTATTTTTGATCTACCCTTGGACACACACACACACACGCACACCACACACAGTCTTGGCGATATATTATTTTATTTTTTATTTTTTATTTTTATTTACTCTTAGACACATACAATATTAGTGATATGTTAGTTTTTTTTTAATCTACTCTTGACCACACACACAGTGAAATCCAGTGTAGTGATGTACTAAGATTTAAAAAAAAAAAAATTATCCCCAAAATTTTGTGTGTGTGTGTGTGTGTGTCAAATTCGCTCTCACAAAGGTACCCCTAAGTGACCACATAATGGTCTTTAACAACAAATGTAATATCAAAATAATATAATAATGTTCCATTTATGCCTAAATAAACATTTAAGCATATAAGGTGTTATTATTAGTATGTAATAGGGGTACTTTTGTACTTTTATCAATTTTCCGTTAACTTTAACGGAAAAAGTAACTATTTCACTTTAGTCCAAACCACAGGGGGTATTAGTGATAAAATTTAAAGTACAAGGGGGTATTTGATAAAAGGCCTAACCACAGGTGGTGTTTCTGTAATTAACCCAATTTTTTTTTTACACACACAGGAAGCAGGGAAGGGAATTGCTCACCCTGGGAGAGAGAGTGGTGATACCACTAGGGCAAACATGCCCTCGTTATAAAACTAAAAACTAAATACTAAAAATTAAGTATTAAAAATTAAGTGCTGAATTTAAGTACTGAAAATTTTAAGTGATTTGTGTTTGCAATACTGAAAACAATGCTTCAAAAATTAAAATAAACTGCATTTAGTGATTATTTTCAGTAAAAAAATTTCACTTAACGTTTTCAGTGGATTTTTGGCTACTTTTTCAATTAAGTGGTACATTATCAAACGCACTGAAAAAAATAAGTGCTGAATAATTTTCATTTTCACCACTAATTGAGTTATCAAACACAACCAAAGTCTATGTAAAGTAGAGGTGTTCATAAAAATCAAAAAATTGAACATCGACTGAAACCAAATCGATTAAAATTAATTAGTCGATTTTTTAAACAAACACGCAAGCTAAAACCCACTGAAAATTGACCAAAATCACCTAAAATCGACCTACTGAAATCGAATGGTCGATTTTAAAAATCAAGAAAAAATCGAAAAAATTGACCGCAATCACCCTTAATATAAAGTATATAAATTAGAAATTTGTCAAAATTTTTTTAAATTGTCTAAAATGCCCTTCTCTCTCTTTGGTTTCTTCTTTCTCCTCACATGGCCACCTATACCACCACCACTTGCTACCGCCGCCGTCACCACCTTATACCGTCGCCACAACCACCACCACCAAAGGGCCACCATCACCAGCCAACCACCACTAAACCCCAGCCTCTCTCAATCTATTCTTTCTCTTTAATCTCCCCTCTCTCTCTCTCTCTCTCTCTCTCTCTCTCTATATGTATATATATATAAGGAAGAGAAAGTCATAGTCAGCCACCACTATCGTTGGCTGCCGCTATTGCAAAAGAAAAAAAAATGTTGCAGGTTTGGCGAATTGCTCTTTACATAGACGAGACAGAGAGAGGGTTGGAGTTTGGGTTGGGTTTGGTGGTGGTGACTGTAACAACTCACCTCTCTGTCTAACAACAGTATTATCCGCTTTGGGTCTAAACATAAAGAATTTCTCAGAGAAATAGTGATATTTAATTTACAAAAAATATATGATTAATTTTTAAATTATCGACAAATTAGTAATGATATTTATTTCTCAAGGAAGTGGGCAGGGGATATGTACGACCCTGATCTTACTGCCGCAATGCAGCTGATCACTTCTCTTTCTCTCTATGTGATAGAGATTGATTTCCGAAGCCTGTGCAATGTGCATTTTGATCTGAGACTATTAAACTTCGATTTTCGTGATTGACTAGTCCTGGCAGTGTTCATGGTCATGGAATTTATAAATTACTTATTTTAAAAAAAAAATAAATAAATAAATTGGTAAGCACGTCTTTTGTGGTTGAATGGTTAATTTTGAGTGTATTATTAAAGAAGTTTAGTGATCGAGTTAGGGGGAGTGTGATTATTGGAAAATTCACCCGGCAACTTCAGAGTCTCAAGGGATTAATCGAGGTGCGAACAAACTAGCCTGAAACCCTTGATTACCAGCAAAAACAAAAAAAAAAATTCATTAGCTGCTTGTTAGGATGAGAAAAATTATTTTCAATTTTGAAAAACTAATATTTTATTATAAATGATAAAAAAAAATATAAAGTAAAATAATTGGTGAATGACTTTCGTGGATAAGTTTTAACCTTTGAAGTACTGACACCAGTGGCAGATTCAGAATTTTATGTTAGGGA
The DNA here is from genome assembly GCA_033977485.1 of Hydrangea macrophylla. Classification (NCBI taxonomy): domain Eukaryota; kingdom Viridiplantae; phylum Streptophyta; class Magnoliopsida; order Cornales; family Hydrangeaceae; genus Hydrangea; species Hydrangea macrophylla. Next base: position 93,389,708 of record CM066992.1, read on the forward strand.
GGACTAAATTAAATGGATTTGGATTCGCTAGTAAACCAGTTTCAAGTGAGGACTCGAGGACAGCCCCCTCGAGACATTTTTTTTTTTAGGGGGATATTTTTTTAATGGATGAAGGAATTAGAAAAGTTAATACTGATTGACACCAAATGTACAATAAAATGACACTTTGTCACTACAAATTGAGACCAAGAAGTTAAGTTTTTCATATTTGGGAGTGAGCTTAAGTGTAAAATAGAAAACTTTTGAATTTGGGAGGGGGGCTTAAATGAAAAAAAAATGTATTTTTAGGAAATATATGAATTTTTTTTAAAATCAAGGAGGGGTTGAGTTCCCTCTTGCCCTACATTAGATCAGTCCTTGCTCGATGCGAATTGGTCTATTTATACATATTTTTTGTGCGAGTCAGAGAGTCGAAAGAGTAGCTTTGACAATTATATTTATGAAATTTTTGTCTCACGAGCTGGGTAATCGAGTGTTACTCTTCCCCTTCACTATTATGCAGTTAGTGCCACACCCCTTGAGTAAATAGTCCTCCATATGAGAACGATTAAGTTGTTATTCACAACTAAGCTTACACTATTTGGCCTACAAAACGACGAATTATTGAATTAAAAAGGAATATTAGTCTGGTTTCTTATGTCCTTAGATTAGTCCTACAAAACAAACTATGGCCTTGGGTTTTTAAATTGACTTTTTATGGATGGTTATGATGTAAATATTTAAAATTTGAGTGGGCCAATTTCTAAATTAATTTTTAAATGTCAAAATTACATATATATCCCACAAATTTTAAAAAATATTGGGATTTCATGGCCTCCTTGGTTTCAACATGGATTCGCCCCTGACCAACACTTGTAAGAAAGTAACATGTTGCATTTTGTGTAGTATCCATGTGTAGACAACATACTTCACGAACACTTTTTCTACTGAGTCAACGTGTAATTTTTTTAAAATTTTATCGTGTCATATCTGTGTTGGTGTGTTGGGTCCAGATCCTCGAAACAGCACCCACATGGCCACTTACTGGATCATATATTGCTTTTTTACATTTTGAAAAAATACCCAAAAAAAAATGTGGTCATACAAGTGGCCACGTAGGTGCTGCCTACTTTGGCTAACGCACTCATAAGTCTTAACATAGAGGTTGTGATACGATTCAAAGAACAAACTGATTATAAATAGTTTTGTATTTTTGTAGTTGCCTTTTAACTGCACACTACTCCATGTCTAATTTAAAAATGTTATAAAAAACGATTCTTTATCAAACCAACATATTATTGCGATAATTATGCATCATTATGTATTTGGTAAAGGATTAGGCCCAAGTTCTAATTTCCTTATTTAGACTTCTTGTAGTTATTTCTTTCTGTAATTGATGTATTTGAGTTGTATATACGTTTGGTTGATGAATGAAAAAATATATTGCTCCTAATTTAAAGTTGGTATCAGAGCCAATCAAAAACAAACCTAGCCGCACTATGAATCTCTGGTACAGGAACGCTTTGAAACCACCATAGCTACTATACAAAATCATTGAAACCATCATAATCACGCCACCTCATCCTTGAATCCACCATAGCCACTGCACACAATCATTAAAACCATTATAACCACACCACCTCATCCTTGAAACCCACGATTGTCATTGTATTTGTAGTTATTCTTATTACTCATCATCGGCGACAAGGGAGTTGAAGCATCTGGGTCAAAACCAGCCTCAGTTATTGTTCAAACTGAAGGTACATTCAACGCTGGAATCGTTCTTACCGAATCAAACTATGATGTTTGGTCCCAATTAATGGAGATGCATATCGCTGAGAGGGAGAAACTCTCCTATATCCGTGGCAAGATCGAGCCACCTGCAGAATCATAAGATGGCTATGACAAATGGTATGCTTAAAATTAGAATGTGAAGAGGTGGCTGTTGATGTCTATGAAACCTAAAATTATGAAGTGTTATTTACGCTTACCTACTGCTCGTGAGATTTGGAATGCCCTGTCAAAAGCCTTCTATGATGGAACCGATGAACATCAAAAGGCATTCACAACCAAACAAAGTGACCGATATATCTATCTCCATATATTATGGAGAGTTGACTAAAATTTTCTACGAATTGGACCATCGTGACAAGGTGATCATGAAGTTGGTTGATGATGTTGAAACATATTGCAAGTCCATCAAACAGCAAAGGGAACACATATTCCTTGCCGGATTGGATGGGAATTTGAACAAATTCGTGGAGAGATTCTATGTAAATTACCAGTCCCGAATTTGGAAAAGTGCTATGCGTTGGTTCGACGTGAGGCAGTACATCGCACCACCTTGAATGGGGAATTCTAAACCACTGAGGCTTCAACTATGCTGGCTCAAAATCACACTACTGGGAAACAACAGGATCGATCCCGTTCTTAGCCCAATCAGTAGGATCAATCCCAGACTCAATCCCGTTTGCATGATCAATCCCGGTCTTGTGGTATTGACAAGCCAAACTATAATGCACTCATAGTGACCAACTTGATCACACCAAGAGTCGTTGCTATGAATTAGTAGGATATCCAGAATAGTGGGACCACAGTCTTGCTTCGAGGAAGAAAGGATCTGGCAAAAACTATACTACTGCAGTTGCCGCAAGCCAAATGGAGATGACGAAGTTGCTGAACGAGCCTCTGCATTGGTAGTAATGACAGTTAACATCAGTGGTAAGGTTTTAAATATTTCTGCATATGTTTCGAATAATACATGGATAATATATTCAGGAGCTACAGATCACATGACATTTGATTCTAGACAGGTCCCAACCTTGAAACCATCTCCCCAAAACTATGTTTCCACTGCTAATGGTACTCCATCTTCAGTTATTGGAGGAGAGGGTTCTGTGTCTCTCACTGATAATTTGAATTTAGATTATGTTTTAAGTGTTCCACCCTTGGATTGTAATTTATTGTCGGTTGCTCAAATTGCATTGGCCTTACATTGCAGTGTAAATTTTTGGCCTGATTTTTGTGTTTTTAAGGACATCCAAACGAGACAAACGATTGGTTGTGGTGTTAAGCGAGGGAAGATGTATTACTTGGACTTGGTGTCGAGTAGTTCAGACAAGTTGTGTCAGGCATTAGTAATGGATAGTTCTAAGGGGGAGAAGACAAATTCAAATTCTAAAATTTGGCTATGCAATCGACATCTGGGCATGCTTCCTTTGGATATTTTAGGAGATTATTTCCTAGTTTATTTTCAAAAGTTGATATTTTATGGATTTCATTGTGATATTTGTGACCTTGCTAAAAGTCACGTTGTTTCTTTTCCATCAATTTTGAATAAAAGTCCTGTTCCTCTTATGCTTATTCATTATGATGTTTGGGGTCCATCACCAGTTACTACTTTGGGTGGATCCTGTTGGTTTATCACATTTATTGATGATTGTACCAGGATGACCTGGGTATGCTTGATGAAATCCAAAGGTGAGGTGAATTTCTTATTCCAAAAATTTCATAAAATGATTAGAACCCAATATAAAGCACAAGTTCAAGTCTTTCGTAGTGAAAATGGCGGCGAATATATAAGTATTGACTTAAAATATTATTTGGCAGGGTTCATCAGACTACGTGTACTAATACTCCCCAGCAGAATGGGGTGGCATAAATGAAGAATAGACACTTGCTGGAAGTTGTTCGTGCTTCCTTAATTAAAGCTCATATGCTTGTATCATATTGGGGTGAAGCCCTTACCTCTGCTGCCTATCTGATTAACTATGTTTCTTCCAGCATTGTTCAATTTCAAACCTCGTTTCAAACTCTACAAGATGTTTTCAACGCTCCCACTGTCCCTAATCTACCACCTCATGTCTTTGTGTGTGTAGCGTTTGTACATCTCCATAAGCATCAGTGAAGCAAATTAGCTCCTGGAGCAGTACGATGTGTTTTCTTGGGATATGAATCACATCAAAAAGGCTATCGATGTTATCATTCTCCCACACAAGCCATGTATGTTATATTATATGTTTTTCATGAAGATAAGATGTATTTTTCTTCTGAGTCTGAACTTCAGAGGGAGCACCACAAGGAGGAAGTTCAGCCTATTTTGGAGTATTAAACTACCTTGGATTATGCTGAAATATCTGAACAATCACATGAGGATGGAAATGAACAATCACACAGTCCCATGAATTTTCATAATATTGAAGATCTACCACTGTCTAAACTGTCTGAAGACCTCTCACCACAAACTAAGACACCTAACCAATTGGTCATTGAGGATTAGGGGTGGGCATTCGGTCGGTTCGGTTCGGTTCGGTTTGGGACAATTTGGTTCGATTTTGTTCGGTTCGGTTTGGGAACTAACGAACTAAAACTGAACTGAAATATATTTCAGTTTGGTTATTGAAATTTAAATTCGGTTCGATTTTTATAATTTGGTTAACTGAAGTTTAAACATCCAAAACCAAAACATATGTTTTTTTTAAGGAACGAACAAATGGTATTAATGAGCCTAAAGACCAGCATGAAAAACATTTCTAAACAATGCCTCTATTGTAGAGCTTTGAGCTCCTCTAGAAAATGAAAAGAACAAGAAGAAAAAAAATAATAAAAGCTTAGTGGTCTCAAGAATCAAGACCACTTTCTGATATCAATACATTTCATGGTCTCTTCAAATAAAGATTCTTACAGATATTTGCAAGAATGGTCAAAGATGTTGGGGACTGTGAGCATGTGATGTGAGGTTGAGGACCGTGAGCAGAGGGTCTTGAAATCACCATCTGTAGATCAACGATCTGGTGTTCGATGCCTCAAACTCTGCCCAGAAGTCGCCACTGTCGTCGACGACGAGACTACCGAATTAGTTGTTGCCTTCAACACCAAGAGCTAAGAGTGACCGAGTCGCCACTGGTGCCGTAAGAGAGGACGGGACGAAGGGTGAGAGAGAAAGATAATGAGTGAAAGAAAACCCTAAGTGGGATGACGTGAGGAGGGAGAGAAAAAGGGGTCGCCAGTCGTGAGGTGAGATGGTGCTGAGGAGGTGGGGTATGTGTCTTGTATATGTGCAGCTGAGTTTGAGAGAGAAAATGAGATTTAGTTTGTTTAGGGTTTTAACTTTTAAGTGTATTATATATATAATAAAAATATACTTTATTAACAATTCAGTTTTTCGGTTCGATTCGGTTTGGACATTTGTTACCGAAAACTGAACTATATCATTCATTTTAGTTCGGCTTCAAACCAAACTGAAATTTTAAACCGAATTAACTGAACTAAATTAGAAATTTCAGTTCGGTTCGGTTTGAGTTTTAGTTAACTGAGCTATTTGCTCACCCCTATTGAGGATGGTTCTGATTCATCACAAATTGAACCTTCGTCTGAGTCATTACCTGACCCTCCCAGAAGGCAGAATCCTCCTCGTAGTAATAAAGGTATTCCTAAATCCACATATGAACCTAATCTTACTAGTAAGGCCAAGTACCCCATGAGTCATTATGTGTCCAACCATCGCTTGTTTGAATCAAATAGATTAGTTGTTAATCTTATCTTCTATATATATTCCTGACAGTATGCAGGAAGCCTTACTCGAATCAAGGTAAAAAGCATCGATGAATAAAGAAATAAAGTCCTTGTAGAAGAACAACACATGGGAATTTGTTGATCTTCCATTAGAAAAGAAGCCAGTTGGGTGTCGATGGGTCTATATTGTAAAGTAAGAAGCAGATGGTACTATTGAACGATTCAAAGCTCGAATGGTGGCGAAGGGGTATACTCAAACATATGGGATCGATTATATGGATACATTTGTACCCGTGGCAAAAATCAATATCGTTCGAGTTTTGCTGTCTCTGGCTGTGAATCTAGATTGGCCATTACAGCAATTTGATGTGAAGAATGCTTTTTTGCATGGTGACTTAACGGAAGAAGTCTATATGGATCTCCCACTGAGTTGTTATATACCAGGAAAACATCAAACAAAAGTATACAGATTGAAGAAATCATTGTATGGAGTAAAGTAATCTCCCAGAGCCAGGTTTGGAAGATTTACAAAGTCCATGAAAGCATTTGGCTATAACCAGTGTAACTTAGATCACACTCTTTTTTAAAAAGAAACAGCACGGTATGATTACTGCACTTATTGTATATGTGGATGATTTGGTCGTTATAGGGAATGACACTAAAGAAAGGAAAGCCTTACAGAATTACTTGTCCAAGGAGTTTGAAATGAAAGACTTTGGGCCTTTGAAATATTTTCTTGGAATTGAAGTATCCCGATCTAAAAAAGAATCTTTCTATCTCAAAGAAAGTATGCCTTAGATTGGTTGCCAAAAACTGGCATGTCAGCATGTTAACCAGTAGATACTCCAATGGACGAAGGATTAAAGTTGTGTATTGATTCTAATTAATTGCCTATTGATAAAGGGAGATACTAGAGACTTGTAGGTAGATTGATGTACTTAGCACACACAAGGCCAGACCTTGCCTATGCTCTAAGCATTGTTTGTCAATTTATGCATAATCTAGGTGAACAGCACAAGAGTGCAGTAATGCGAATTTTGAGGTATCTGAAGTCTGCTCCTAGAAAAGGAGTCTTGTTTTCAAAAGGTGTGGATCATCGAAAAATTGAAGTGTATGCTGATGCTGACTGGGCTGGATCAATAGATGACATGAGATCCACCTCTGGTTATTTCACCTTTATAGGTGGTAAGTAGGGGTGTAAACGAGATGAGCCACTTAACAAGGGCTCGAAGCTTGGCTCAATAAAGGCTAGGCTCGGCTTGCTCATTTGAGCTTGTGACCATGATCGATTAAGGCTCGTGAGCAAGCTCGTGAAAAAGCTCATTTATAGCTTTGATAAAGAGCTTGAATAGTGACTTTTATAAATATATTTATTATAAAACTATATAATTTTAGAGAAAATATGACATATGTTATAAATAGGCTTGATAAATGATTGTTTTATTATTAAACTATATAGTTTAAAAGGGCGAGCGAAAAAGCTCGTTAAAAAGCTCGTGACCACTTGAAAGCTCGGCTCGTTCTCGTGAGCAAGCTCACGAGTTCATGAGAAAGCTCACGAGTAGGATCGGCTCAGCTCGTATACACCCCTAGTGGTAATCTTGTTTCTTGGAGAAGTAAGAAACAGAGTGCCATTGCACACTCAAGTGCAGAAGCAGAATATCGAGGTATGGCACTTGGGGTTTGTGAAGTGTTATGGCTAAGCCATCTCTTGCAAGATTTGGGGTATGCATCAAGATAGCCAATTCGATTGTATTGTGAGAACAAGGCCTCGTGTGATATTGCCCACAATCCTCAACATGACAAAACGAAACACGTGGAGGTTGAGAAATTTTTTATCAAGGAGAAATTGGAAGCGAAAATTATAGAATTACCCAAGATTCGATCAGAGGATCAGCTGGCTGATGTCCTTACCAAAACAATATCAAATCAGTTGGGTATGTGTGACATCTATGCACCAACTTGAGAGGGAGTGTTGCGATAATTATGTATAATTATGTATTTTCTAAAGGATTGGGGCCAAGCTCTTATCTCCTTATTTAGACTTCCTGTAATTGTGCTCTTTCTGTAATTGATGTATCAGAGTTGTATATATATTTGGTTAATGAATGCGAAAATACATTAGACTCCTAATTTAAAGTCATATTATAAATTTTCATAAAAACCTGACTAAAATGAATCTTGATCTGGATAGAATCCTATTATTAGCATTCCCAAATGGACCCTCAAAATTGCAAGAGAATCTCTACCGTGAATTCCTCTGTGCATATTCTCATAAGGCAAAACAATAAATTGATAGTTTTATGACAAGAATGAAGTAACAAAAGATTTGACGTTAGTGGACCAGGAAGGTCTGATTATGATTGTGAACTTAACAAATTAACAATTAACATAAATGGGATAGATGAGCTACATATGGGAATTTAATTTTGAACATAATTCGATATAGAGATTGAAGGAAAAAGACATATACTTGTTATGTTATACTATACAAATTTCATTGGGACGGATAAAATAAATGTAATACCCTGTATTATCGTTGTATTTTTATACCCCTTTTGATATAAATGAGATTTAGGATACTTGTATTTATATTTCCTAAAATTTCAGTTTCAATCGATCAAACTTTCTTTGAGCGGTCAAACTTATGTTTCTTTAATCGATCGAACCTACTTCGAGCGCTTGAAAAGTTGCCGACATGATTTATGATGTGGACTTTCTTTCAATCGATTGACCCACCTTCGATCGATCGAACGTGACAGAACCTGAATGCCAAATTTATTTCCACGACTCTCATTCACTCACCTCCCTCTATATATATATGTGTTGCATACACACACTCAGGGATTGCTAAATTTTAGAGAGTTAGAAAGAGGGAGAGATATAGAGATTACATATATATACACATATACACACCGAATATATATATGCACATAAATCACAAACACACACCGGACATATATATATATATATGTGCACACAAATCACAAACACATATATACATACACACTCTCGGGCTAAAAGAGAGAAGAGAACAGGGAGCAGAAGAAGAGGAAGAGAAGAGACCAGAGAGAAGAAGAAAAGAAAGAGAAGAGGATGAGCACCACCACGAGGAACCGCGGCCATCCCATATGTCACCGATGTCACCAAACTTCACGGTGAGTGCCTATACTCACTTAATAGCATAGATACGTATGGATATATGTGTTTCGGCAAGAAAGAACGGAGCCCGAATGAGCATACAAGGTCTAATTCAGTCTGAGAAGAAAACCAACTTTCAATCAATCGAACTGATTTCGAGTGATTGAACACAGACCGATCTCAATCGATTGAACCTGGTTCAATTGATTGAACTTTAATTTTCTCAATCGATCGAACTTGACTTCGATCGATCAAACCTTAATTTCCTCAATCGATTGAAATGACTTCAATTGATCAAACATATCAAAATGTTAAATGTTGGGTTTGTTTATATCCAATGAACTATTAAGCTGTATATTATTATGCGATGATTGGTAGAAGCGATATTAGAATAATATACAAGTTAAATAATGGGCTTAATGCATTGAACAGTGGAACTAATTATATAAATGATGATATAATATTATTAAGGGAATTGAGAAGACTACATATATAGTAGTGGGTCTATCAACCACGGAGGTCGATACTATTTATGATTGGTGCATGGAAAATGCGATCACAAAGATCGTACAATGTGGGTTACGGTATATATGCTTATATTGCCTTAGTCCATGGGAGATACTAAGGGATATATTAGTAGGTATTGCCTTAATCCACAGGAGAGACAAAGGGATATATTGGTGGTACATCATCTTAGTCTATGAGAGAGATTAAGGGATACATATCATGGAAACAGATGTGATTTATGGGCGACCCATATCGCCTTAGTCCATAAGAGAGGCTAAGGGTTATACTGGTGGTATTGCCTTAGTCCACGGGAGAGACTAAAGGATACAAAATTGTGCGAATGGTAATATGGCTAGCACCCTGGTCTGATAGAGACTAATGGAGTGTTGCCTTAAGTCCAAGACAAAAGAGATCTGATGGAGGCTAAGGGCATGGTCACGTTAGTCCAAGACCGAGACTGAGGGTTATGACAGAGCTACCATCTTAGTCCAATAGAGACTACATGAATGTTATCTTAGTACAAGACTGAGACGAGAGATAGACGCTAAGAAATATGTCACTTTAGTCCAAGATTGAGACTAAGAGGGATACATCTTGAACTTAGTCCGTTGGAGATTAAATGAATATCACTTTAGTCCAAGACCGAGAAGGGAGATCCAACGGAGGCTAAGGGATATATCACTTTAATCCATGACCGAGACTAAGAGGAATATGTCATGAAAGGAAATGTGAATGGGGCATTTTGGTTAGAATGTAGGACTTCGTGTCGAGGTTCCTAAAGATAGTAAGGTATGGATCGAGATGTGAGATGAAAAGCTATGTACAAGATGTGGATCCAAGAGTCCATATTATTTTGGGAGCAATGCGAACGATGTCCGTCGATGTATATGTTGTGTTAGTACATTCATGAACTTGAATGACTAGATAATCATTAATGATGTTGTTGTTTTATATACTGGATATCTATAAATATTCTGTTAGTATTTACATTCACTCAGCTTCCGTAGCTGACGACGTTTTATGCTGCTGGACATTCTACGTCCAGCTGGCCAAGGTTATAAATACACAAGAGAAGAGTACATGACTAGGGGCTATGAGGATGAACCTACTACGATGGAGGCTATGTCGGAGACAACTACTACTCGAGCTGCAGACCTGAAGCTTCGCCGTAGTTTAATTTATGTTTATGTTTATGTTTTAAGAAACTGTTGTAATAGTTAAGTTTGTAATCGATATATTTTGTCGTAGTACTTTGTTAATGTTTCTGCAAATGCTCATGGTTTGTAATAGTTAGTATTGAACTCTAATTTTATATAACAATCTTAGAACTTTTCAATGTGTGGTTTGATTCATTACTCTGATGATTAGACTTTGGTTATGGACAATGTGGTGACTTTCAACTTTCATGGCCTACGGGTCCAAAAAAGAATTTATTTTCTCTATTTTTGCCACTGCGAGGCATGACAATAAAAGCCCCACATCTTGGTACACTTCTATTGTATGCTACAACACAGTCCATTTAATGGCAATGTCCATGAAGGGTACTTTGGTGAAATAAATGTTATTCTGTTATATTAAGCTTCAACTTTCAAACTATCTAACTTTCGTTTCTTGAGCAATCTATACGAAATGGTTTCCTTTCTAGGATGACTGGTTGGTTATTTTTATCAGTTTTTTTGTATATAGACACTGGTGGGCATTTTGGAAGATCATGCAAAAAATTTGTGTCAATGAAAGTTTTAAGATAAATTTTTGTTAATAGTTCACAAAAAATTGAGATTTCAAATTCTCACTATTTGATAGAATTATACTACAAGGCCACGTTTGGCAGGCTGGATAAAACTGTCGGGTAGGACAGGATAAGGCAGGATCAGATAGGAAAGTAATCCTATCGGATAAGCTGTTATGTTATCCTGTGTTTGGAACGTGTTGGATTAAACTATCGGATAAGCTATTATATCCTAATCATGTGTTTGGTCGTGCCCGGATATAAGTCCCAGAGAATAACTAAATTATGTTATTTTAACACAATGGGATCTGAAGAAAGAAAAAAAAAAAAAGAAAAAGAAAAAAGAGTAGATCTAAAAAAAAAAAAAGGTTGAAAAAAAAAAGAGATCTGAAAATGAAAAAGGGGAAAAATGGATCTGAAAAAAAACATGAGAGAGGTCTGAAAGAAGAAGAAGAAGAAGAAATAAAGAAAGCATATCTGAAAATGAAATAGAAAAGAGAAAAAAAAAATCTGAAAAAAAAATAAAAATAAAAAAGCAAATCGAAAAATGAAAAGAGAGGGGAAAAAAACATATATGAAAATGAAAAAGGAAAAAAAAAAAACAAAAATCCAAGAAGTTGTCCCACCTAATACTATTGTCACGCCCGTTCCAGAAAATCATGATTTTAAAAAGCACATTTGAATTTTTTTGTGAATTATCAATGTTATTTTGATAATTGAGAATGAGGTTGACTGGAGGTCAACGATGAGGTGTTAATCGAAGACACGGTAATAAGATATCATGTGGCATCAACACGATTAAATGATATTTATGTGATTAAATGTTATTTGTGATATTCTGGTATTTTCATGAATAGTAATTATACATGTGTAGTATAATTCTGGTAGTTGACCCTAGTTTAGATCATTGTGAACACTGTGGTGAGAACGTGAGTGGCACATTATATAAAAGGTAGGTTGTGTAGAGATTTCACGGAATTTAGTTTTCGGACGTATATTTTGGACCCAAACGAGACTTAGTAAAAAATTTCTAAAATTTATAATTTTCACTCATAAAGGCATAAAATGGACGTGTGCGACGTTTCAGGAGTTAATTAGAAGTTTTGAGAACTCGTGGGGAGGTAAACGTAATTCCCAAGAGTAGTGCTTATAAATAGTAGTGGATGAGATTTTCATTATATCCAAACTTCTAAAATATCTAGAGAGAGGAGAGAGAAAGGAGATTTGATCCTACGACCTTTCCGACGACAAACGGCGACCGTTCGTTTGTCAGTTTTCAGCCAGATTTCATATTTGGACTCCCAGAGGTAAAAGCTTCATTATGATACCTCTTAGGCCTAGTTTTGCAAAGTTTTTCCGAAAAGTTAATTTTAAGAAATTGGAAAAAACATGTCTATACTTGTAGGAATCGTTTAAGATCGGAGATCCGATGTTTATTTGGTCTCCTAGTACTTCTCCTGAAGTTTGAGAGATATAGCTCGAGGTATGAATTTCGAACATTTGTAATATAGACAATTTTGGATGTTATAGATGTTTTGTATGAATTGTGATCTGGGCAAAATTCATGTGTTAAAGTAGGCCCATTAATTTAAGCGAGTACGTGTCACGCCCCGACGTAGCATAACTCAGGAAAGCATTTAATTTCCTTTATGGACTCGTAGGCCGTGACAAGTGAGTATGACCAATTGTCCCTGCAACAAAATAACTTAACAGCATTTCTAAAAGAAAAGATACTAATAAACATAAGCTCCGAAATTAAAACTTACTAAACTATTACATAAGTCCAGGTCTTAGGCACAAAAGCCCTTATTCAAAACTAACATAAAGTCTATTACAACTCCAAAATAAAAGGCATAAGAAATATAGAACAGCCTCCTGGAAAGTCTCCTGCTTCTAACTAGCATAGTCGAAGTACCCTGGCTGCTCCTGACCCTGAAAATCTGGACATACAGTCCAGGACGCATCAACGCCGTCAGCTTATGCAAACTGGTGAGCAAAATAAACAAGTGCTCGCAATATATATATATATATATAAGCAAATAAACAGCGGTACAATTTAACTTTAAAAGCAATAGATTCAAGGTTCCAATTCCAAGATAAGTCACGGGGGAATAAAGTAAGTAATAAAATATGCGACCGTGCATGAACAATGTAACATCTCATCTTTCTGACTCTTTTCTCTCAACAAACTCGATTCAACAAAACCATTACCTCATATACCAGGAATAATATCCGATCGATATCCAAACCGCACTCAATACCATCGCTTCGGATACCAGGAATAATATCCGATCGATATCCGAAACGAGCGCCTTAGATACCAGGAATAATATCCGATCGATATCTAAGCCGTAACTCAATACCATCGCTTCGGATACCACGAATAATATCCGATCGATATCTGAAACGAGCATCCTAGATACCAGGAATAATATCCGATCGATATCTAAGCCGTAACTCAATACCATCGATTCGGATACCAGGAATAATATCCGATCGATATTCGAAACAAGCACCCTGGATACTAGGAATAATATCCGATCGATATCTAAGCCGTAACTCAATACCATCGCTTCGGATACCAGTAATAATATCCGATCGATATCCGAAACGAGCGCCCTAGATACCAGGAATAATATCCGATCGATATCTAAGCCGTACACAACACTGTCGCCTCCAATACCAGGAATAATATCCGATCGATATTGAGGTCGCACACTAGACCGCCACTCTTTACTCTTTTCACGATTTCTCACACACATGCATGTTGACACAACCTCGACCCTAATATGTATGTCAATGTTCACAATTTGTAGTAGCAGTTGTTAATCTCAAGCGGGATACTCGTTCAACATAAATTTCGATCTTAAACATTCTTATAAGTTCAATTCCTAACAGTGAGCCTTTAAAACAATATATTTGCCAAATAGTTCTTTAAAAACTTTCAAAACCTTTTCCAAACAGTCCCTAATAAAAAAATACAAAAATTGTTCAAACTGCCCCAGGTCGCGCGAGCGGATCGCGCGAGTGAGGGAGAGGGTGGTCACACGAACGGGTCGTGCGCGCGAAGGGGGGAATGGTTCGCGCGAGCGGGTCGCGTGCGCGAAGGGGGGGAATGGTTCGCGCTAGCGGGCCGCGCGAGCGAAGGGGAAAAATATGTCGCGCGAGCGAGCCTCGCGCGAGCGGGTCGCGCGCACGAGTTGTCACAGTTTCATCATCTTCTTCGTTTTTCCCATATTTTCGATTTTCAAACTGAAATTATACCCATTTCTAGATTTTGTTCTAAACAGTGCATGTAATATATGGATCTCTTCAGTTTTTCACATACATTAAGAATACGCGATCAATTTAAAAAATTACTGATTGTATCTCTTAATTTTCGCTATTTAAGTTAGAGTGACAAAACTTCAAATCACCAATACATCGCCATACGGATAAATTGATCCGTAGGATTGAAACCGTAGCTTATTGGACGGAATTGATTTTGGTTGAGTTTTGTAAAACTCCAATTCAAAGCCTTCAATGGTGTATCTATATATATACCCATATACACACATATATACACTGAATTATACTTATATAAACATGGCGAGTGAGTTTAAATTACTCACTGAGGGCAATTATACAGAGAATTTGAGATCGAGAACTCCGCCGTTAAATCCTCCGTCTAAGAAATTTACTCCTCCGTTCTTGATTTTGAGATATATATAGCTATATATGTGACTGAATATATATATATAAATATAATCTGTGTGTGTGTGTGTTGTTCTTAAGAGAGTAGAGAGAATTGAGAGAGTGACAGAGAGTTTGTGAGGGAATTTGAGAGACTGATACACATACATATACTGTATGTATTTTGGGCTCCAAGAAAGGGGAAGATTTCTCCCAGTACGTATTGAAAAGCATGGTGATATGGTTATGTGAGTATGCTAAATGTCTATGTGGGTCAAAGGGGAGTTTGGTATAATTTCACGACGGTGAACGCCTCTAGATGTTTAAGAGTTTATAGTAGTGATGACTACTTGCTTGGTGTGGGAAGTGGCCAACCAGAGCAGATGAATGCAATGGTTGAGTGATCCTTGGCATCGCGGTTTAAGATTTAAGACTTGCCGATATACTAGGTGAATGCTTATCTCTCTTCCCGGAGACTAAATTATGTGATTTAGATGTTTAAAACATGAATTACCTCATATGCATTTGTTTAGAATTGTACATTCAGCATATAGCTGAACAGTGGAGATTTCCTCCATTGCAGGTGAAAAGAAAAAGGGCAAGAAGAAGCGAGAAGAGTGAGGGCAAGGAATGCCAAGGGAATCATACTTGTATATACTTTTGGGTTCTTTCTAAACTTGTAATAAGAACTTTAAATTCGTAACTTGTTCAGTTTGGAATCTTGGGAGAGATTGTAGTATTGTAATCGCTAGTAAACTCTTGTAATTATGTTTTGAATTGTTGGTATATGATGTGTTGCGTTGGTTTTAAATCGGAAGGCCTAAGCTAGTACTTCTGCAGAATGCTTGGTGTGCTGATGTAGATTAGTCGACTAGTTTTTTATTCAGTTGACTGGATCACTGTTTTGAACTTAACACTGCCTTATATGTTTGGGGATCAGTTGACTGGGTTGAGAAAATAGTTGATTGGATGATGCCCCAGGGCAGGTAATTCTGCTTGAATAAAGTGTCAGTCGACTGGACAACTTCAGTTGACTGATAAATTTAGGCATCAGTCAACTGAGTCCCCGACACAATCGACTGGACCGGGCTGTTGATCTTTTTAAACTCTCTGTTTTAGATCTCCAGTTGACTAGACCTCTGTTTTCAAAACTGAATTGTTTTTAGAACCTTTCCCATTGAGAAAAACTTTTTATAACTCTGATTTTAAATGGATTTGACTTATGTATCCGCTGTTATTCATACTTTAATGGAACTGGATAAGCCTTGATGGCGTGCCATGTGTTCTATTTTCGCTCGTAGTGGGATGGGTCGTGACATTTATTGGTATCAAAGCTAGAGGTAACAAAACTTTGGGAACGTTCGACGATAAGTAGAGTGTTGAGTGAATTATCACATGTTCTAGAATGCATCCATACATGGTAGAGATGTTTGATGCATATGTATATTGTCTTACATACATGATATTATTCTTGTCATACATGCATAGCGTTTATGCATCGAGATTAACAGGTTGAACAATCATGGGTGATCGAGAATTATCACCACATACCCGACATATGAATGAAATGGCAGAAATGATGGGGAACATGGGAGATATGATATGTAACATAGCGGAGCGATTGCCTCCAACGCCTCCATTTGAACCAGCATCGATAACTGTGGTGCCAATACCTGAGAATCGGGGTATGAGATCAATATCTGAACAGTTTTCCAGAAAGAAATCGGCTGAGTTTCATGGGACTTCTGACACGACACTGGCAGAGCATTGGGTTATGGACATGGAAAGGATTTTTAAATCTATTTCGATGACCAATGGAGAGAAGATTGAGAACGCTAGTGATATACTTAGAGGTGAGGCCCAGAATTGGTGGGTGAACGCCCTGGATCAGGGAGCACCGATAACTTGGAAGGGATTTAAAGTAGAGTTTAATCGCCGATTCTTTCCAAGGGCTGCTCTTAATACGAAGAAGAGAGAATTCGAAATCTTCGATAAGGGGATATGACTGTGACGGAATACACTTCAATGTATAACGCTTTGTTGAGGTTTGGAAAAGGGTCTGTGTTGACAGAGCGAGAAAGTACGAGGATGGGTTGAGAGATAATATCTGCCTGAGGGTGAAAACCTATGAGCACTCGACTGTTGCCGCAGTACAACAAACGACACTTGTAGCCGAAAGTGGTATGGAGAGATCAAGGCAAAATCAGCAAGGCCAACAAGGGAAGAGAAACCATGAGGGTAATGACCGGAACTACGGTGGATCTTTCAAGAGGCCATTTGCAAGAGGCTCTAACTCTAGTTTCAGTGGGTTCAGGAAGCCGGTAGGTAATATATCCTTGTGTCCATTGTGCAATCAACCATACACTGGTCGATGTTTCATGACAAATTTCCAAAACAAAACTCAAGGAGCAAATAGTGCAAGTGCTACACCTGATATGAGGGGCAAGTACTACGATTGTGGAATATTTGGACATCAATCCAAGGAGTGTTCGAGAAAGCATCCTCAGTAAGGAGCTAGTTCTATGGCTTCTAGTGGTTCGAAGCCTAGACAGACCAACAATGGGGGACAAAGGACAGAGCAACGTCAAGGAAGGTCATTTCAGATGAACCCAAGAGATATGGCTGCTTCAGAAACAATGGTCTCAGGTATGGTGCCTATATGTTCGAACTTAGCACGCATACTTGTTGCAGGATCTACGCATTCATTTGTATTGCATGATTTTGTTACACATTTGAATGTTAGATCAACACTGTTAGGATATGCACTATATCTTGTTGTACCCTTAGTAAGCCAAAAGTGACGTCTACAGTGTATAGGGATTGTGAGATCGAACTGAGTGGGAAGTTGATGACTGTGGATCTTATACCGATTATGATGAACTATTTTGATGTAATACAAGGGATGGATTGGTTAGCTCTTAACCAAGCCACGATAGATTGTAAACAGAAGGAAGTTCATTTTCGATCACCAGTACACGAAAACTTTTGTTTTTAAGGGAGTGGGGTTACACCGCCACCGTATTTGATTTCGGCTATCCGAGTGAGTAGATTATTGAGGAAAGGATGTCAAGGATTTCTATGTTCAATAATTGATACTCCAGCAACTGAATTGAAAGTAGAAGATATTCCAACAGTACGAGAGTATCCAGATGTGTTTCCCGATGACCTACCAGATGTTCTTATTGAGAGGGAGATTGAGTTCACCATTGAGATAATGACAGACTCAAGACCCGTATCGAAAGCACCGTATAGAATGGCACCCATGGAATTGAAAGAATTGAAAGTTCAACTACAAAAATTACTTGACAAAGGTTTCATTCAACCTAGCATATCGCCGTGGGGAGCTCCAGTATTATTTGTGAAGAAGAAAGATGGCTCAATGAGAATGTGTATGGATTACAGAGAACTTAACAAGTTGACCATCAAGAACAAGTATCCACTGCCGAGAATTGACGATCTATTTGATCAACTTCGTGGAGCACAAGTATTTTCAAAGATAGAATTGAGATCGGGTTACCATCAGTTGAAAGTGAAAGCGGAAGATATAGAAAAGACAGCTTTCAGAACACGTTATAGACATTATGAGTTCCTAGTTATGTCATTTGGAGTTACAAATGCACCAGCTGCGTTCATTGATCCTATGAACCGAGTCTTCAAGGACTACTTGGACGATTTTATGATAGTGTTTATCAACGATATTCTTATCTATTCACCGAGTAAGGTGGAACACGAGAATCATTTGAGATCGATACTTCAGAGATTGCGGGAGAAGCAACTGTCTGGGAAATTCAAGAAATGTGAATTTTGGTTATTTAGCATTACCTTTCTTGGTCATGTGATTGACAAGAATGGAGTTTCTAATTGATCCTCACAAAGTAAAAGCAGTGTCTAATTGGCAAAGACCGACATCCGTATCCGAAATTTGAAGTTTCCTAGGGTTAGCGGGATACTACCGCCATTTTATCGAGAATTTCTCCAAGATTTTGTTGCCAATGACCAAGTTGATGAAAAGGGTATTACTTTTGAGTGGGATCAAGATTGTGAAGACAATTTTCAAGAGTTGAAGTCGCGATTGACGAAAGCACCTATCTTGACGATACTATCTGGAATTGAGGGATTTGTGATTTATAGCGATGCGTCACATCAGGGTTTGGGGTGTGTATGTCACGACCCATCCCGGTACGTGCAGAAATAGGGCACGTGGCACGCCATCAAGGTTTATCCAGTTCCATTAAAATAAAACCGTAGTGGAAAACATAAGTAAAAACCTTTAAAATCGAGTTAGAAAGAAAAGTTTTGCCCAATTGGAAACACTTCCAAAGGAATTTATTTTGAAGAACAGAGGTCCAGTCGACTGATCGGGGACACAGTCGACTGACCATCAAAAGCAATAAGTTTAAAAGATCAACAGTCCAGTCCAGTCGACTGTGTCGGGGACCCAGTCGACTGGTGCCTAAATTTATCAGTTGACTAAAATTGTCCGATCGATTGATACTCTTTTCAAGCAGAATCACCTGCCCTGGGGCATCATCTAGTCGACTATTTTCTCAACCCAGTCGACTGATCCCCAAACACACAAGGTAGTGTTCAGTTCCAAATGGTGATCCAGTTGATTGAATAAGAAACAAATCAACCGATCTGCATCAGCACACCAAGCATTCTGCAGAATTACAAGGTTAGGCCTTCCGATTTAAAACCAACGCAAACACAGGATATACCAACAATTCAAAACATAACTATAAGAGTTTACCAGTGATTATAATACTACAATCTCTTCCAAGATTCCAAACTAAACACGTTACAAACTTAAAGTTCTTATTACAAGTTTAGAAAGAACCCAAAAGTATAAACAAGTGTGATTCCCCCAGCATTCCTCGCCCTCACTCTTCTCGCTTCTTCGTGCCCTTTTTCTTCTCACCTGCAATGGAGGAATTCTACACTGCTCAGCTATATGCTGAGTGTACAATTCTAAACAAATGCATATGAGGTAATTCATGTTTTAAACATCTAAATCACATAATTTAGTCTCCAGGGAGAGAGATACGCATTCACCCAGTATATCCCCAAGTCTTAAATCTTAAACCGTGATGCCAATGGTTAGTTAAGGATCCCTCAACCATTGCATCCATCTACTCTGGTTGGCCACATCCCACATTAAGCAAGTAGTCGTCACTATTATAAACTCTCAAACATCGAGAGGCGTGCACCGGCATAAAATTATATCAAACTCCCCTTTACCCACATAAACATTTAGCATCCTCACATAATCATGTCACCATGCTTTTCCATACGTACTCGCTAAAATTAACGGGCTTAATTTAACACATAAGTTTGCCCGGATCACAATTCATACAAAATATCTAAAACATCCAAAATTTTCTATATTATAAAGGTTCGGAAGTCATACCTCGAGCTATATCTCTCAAACTTCAGGAGAAGTACTAGGAGACCAATTAAACGTCGGATCTCTGGTGTAAAACGATTCCTATAAGTATAGACATGTTTTTCGCAATTTTTCATAAATTATATTTTTGAAAAAACTTAGCCAAACGAGGCCTAAGTGGTATCAAAATGTAGCTCTTACCTCGAGGTACTCGAATATGAAATTTGGTTGATAGCTGACGGACGAACGATCGCCGTTTGTCATCGGTAAGATCGTAGGATCAAATCTCCTTTCTTTCTCATCTCTCTAGATATTTTGTAAGTTTGGATGATAAGGAAATCTCATCCACTACTATATACATAGGCACCACTCTCGGGAATTATGTTTACCTCCCCATGAGTTCTCAAAACTTCTAATTAATTCCTGAAACATCGCACACGTCCATTTTATGACTTCACGAGTTAAAACTAAAATTTAAAAAAGTTTTCATCTAGATTTCGTTTGGGTCCGAAAATCACGTTCTGAAACTAATTTCGTGGAATATTTAGACCACCTACCTTTTATGCCACGCATCACTCATGTTCTCACCACAGTATTCACAATGATCTAAGATATGATCAAACTACCAGAAATTATACAAAACATGTATAATTACTATTCATGAAAATAAAGTAAATTCAAATAACATTTAAAATCACATAAATGCCATTCACTTATGTCAATCCCTTATTGATTATCAAATCTCTGTGTCCTCGATTGACACTCACCGTTGACCCATGTCAATCACATCCGCAATTATTAATCAATATTAATAATTCACAATAAATCAATTTTGTATTTTAAAATAAATAGATTTCCCGAGACAGGTGTGACAACTCTCCCCTCCAAAAAGGATGTTTGTCCCCAAACTTAAACCATCTTCTCAATTCACCAAGACTTCATATAAGTACTTCCAACATTTGCCTCATACACAACCCAATCACTTTACTGAGAAGTCACAGTCTCACGAGAAAAGTAAATCCTCAGGCTCTTAAGGAAAATAAATCCTTAGAGCCCCCATCTCAATCCGATAGAAGATTCAACCGAATCCTAGCAATATCCCGAAGTATCTCAATAAATAAGAACATCAATATCTAAGTTGAACTTACTCAATAGTCACATCTGACATTAAATCACATCACGACGTCACAACGTCCACTCACATATCCTTTTATTGGACTTATCACATATACTTTTCGAATCCCAAAGGTTATATCCTAATCACCAAAACGAAGGAAGTAACTCCTCTCCCATTCACCTATCTTTCTTTTTGACTAGAAGTCGTTGACATTACGTCTCAACTGGTTAACATCCATACACGATTCTTCATCCCGAAGTGAACCACAACTGAGTACTATCACACATATACCTCGTCGATAAGTCAATGCTTCAATCAATTGTTTCACATACTATAGATTCAATCTCTTACTCTGCTAATCACCAAACCACTTGTAGCACTATAACGCATTTCAAACGACTCCCAAGTTCTTATCAATTTCCAATCCCTCTTTCCTAATAAATCCATATCATGGCAACTTCAGTTGAAATGACTATCACATAGTCGGTAGTGCGTCACACCACTCTCTCTCTCTGTCTCTACTAATTCTTATCTTTCCATTTAGGTTTTACCAACCTCGTACTATACTCCCATCATTCGTGCCTCATAAGGTATCAATCAGATTCTTTATTTAAAATTCCACACCATTCTACTCGTTCGAGTCTACACATGTCCCAAATCACCTACAGTGAGGTAAAACACATTCATTGTTCATCGCTCCCAAGTTTGTACTCGAACTCCCGTTAATTAACATAGAAGGTTACCCCTAACATTTTTACTTTAAATATTTAACAAAGTCCAATACATTTCTCATTCAGGTTTTAAAATAATTATTTTAAAATCTCACATAATACCTCATCTCTTTCTCAACACCACCACCCCAATATCCATTGTAACGAATAGCATTGTAAATCAAAATTTGACTTAGCCAATCATGCATGTACCACAGAGTTTATCAAAACATATCCTCTTATTCTGAACATACCCTGTTTCTGTCCTAAACTGTTGATCATTAACAATCCATCATGTTTACCTAGTGTACTCACACTCTGAGCCAATCAATTTCCTTTGGAAGATCTCAACTACAATGTAGTCCATTCTCATATCAGTCCAGGTAGATCCACTACCATTTATGTAGTTTACAATTCTATATGTCTCTGGTGTTTCACTTTTACCTTTGCACAAGTCCATATCGATCACACTTTTGTATCTCAACTCTCACCGAGTTCCTGACAACCGTTCACACTAAGCGTATATTCTTCGTATAACATCTCAAGGTGCCATACCTTATTCCGACATTCAATGTTTCATAACCATAGTCAAATCTGACTCAATTTCCAATTTAAACTCTCTAGTCCTTTATTTATGCTATCCGAATCTCCAATCCATTATTCTTGAATAACCTATTGCTCACAGCATTAATACAATCCCAACATACAATCTGAGAATAAGTCGGTAATTAAATCTTCCAAAAAGTATTATAACATCACTGTGTTCAATAAATTCTATATCGACTTTCAATTCACATACCTTTCATGACAATATCCCAAGGTAAATTCTCACTCCGGTAACAAATGCCAACTGATTCCTAACTGTCATCTTTCAAGTGCGTCACACTTTGTGGATCTCATCAAGTTCTTGATTGATCAAGGCTTTAAATCATCCATTACCTCAGGTTACTCCAATATTTAAATCGAAGTCGAGCTCCCTTTGGAACAATACTCACCTCCACTCCTTTAAAGTCATAATTTCCAATTAGCCAAATCAGGTACACGACATTTCACTAACTCCTATTGAATTCCTAAGTTCACAATCTGCCCACATAGAACTCATTCGTTTGACAACCACCGTTATGTCTTGTCACACCCGTTTTAAAAAAATAAAAGTTTCATCATGCATAATTGAATTTATGATTTTTATCAATGTTAATTGATAATGAGGTTGAGGTTGACTGTGAGTCAACGGTAAGGTGTCAGTGAGGACACGAGAACATGATAGTGCATTTTTTATTGGCATATTTAAATATTAATTGACTTATCTGGTATTCCATGAATAGTGAATTTTACCTATGTAGAGTGGATTTCTGATAATTTGATATTGTTATGTATCATTTTGAGAACTGTGGTGAGAACGTGAGTGATACGTTATATAAAAGGTAAGTTGTGCAGAGATTCTACGAAATTTAGTTTTTGGACGTATTTTGGGACCCAAACGGGACTTAGTCAAAAACTTTTAAAATTTATAACTTTCACTTGTGAAGTCATAAAATGGACTTGTGCGACTTTCGGGAGTTAACTAGAAGTTTAAGAAACTCATGTGGAGGTAAACATAATTTCTGCGGAGTTTGTCTATATATAGGAATGGATGATTTTGTCATTTGATACAAAACCTATATAATATCTTGAGAGAGGAGGGAGAAAGGAGATTTGGTTGCTATGGGCTTTGCGACGACAAACGGTGACCTTTCGTCGGTCTGTTTTTCTCCAAATTCGAGATTTGAACTCGTGGAGATAAGACCTTCATTTTGATATATATTAGGCCATGTTTGGTTAGTTTTTATAAATATCCTAATGTTAAAATTTTGGGATAAATGCGTGTAAACTTGTAGGAATCGTTTGAAATTCAAAATCCAATGTTTAATTGATCTCCTAGTTCATCCTTCAAAGTTATAAGGAATCGCACGAGGTATGAATTCTAAGCCTATGAATTATAGGAAATTCTATGTTTTAACCATTGAACTTGATATTTTGGATCCGGGCGAAATTCATGTATTATGTATGCCCATTAATTATGCACATAAAAATGCGATGAATGCACGTACAAAAATTTATATGAGCATGTTTTGTGTTGTGTGGGTCAAAGGGGGGTTTAGTGCAATTCCGTCCGGGGGTAAGCTCCTCAAAGTTTGAGGATTGTAACATTGATAATAGTGTCTGGTATGGAAGAAGGCCCAACCAGGACATGGTACCTGGTATGAAAGAAGGCCCAACCAGTGTACGTGATGCGTGGAAGAGGTGTGCCTTCCACGGCATCGATTTCATTTACCGGATGGAAGCGTATTACTCACCCTAGCGACTATTTTGATGTGTTTTAAATGTTTAGAACATGAATTATCATATAAGCATATGTTTAGAATTGTGCACTCAGCTTATAGCTGAGCAGTGGAGTGTTACTCCATTACAGGTGACAAGAAGAAAGGAAAGAAGAAGCGCGAAGAGTGAGACCGCGGGGACGACGGGGTTGAATCACTTTGTATATGTTTTTGTGTTCCATTCCGTTGTCAAAAATGTAAGTTTTGGAAGTTTGGACTTGAGACTACACTTTCAAGCTTTGGGATGGATTTATAAGATTGTAACATGTATTAAAATCCCTTTTGGTTTTGTTGTAATGACACCGAACTCATGGATTCGTGTTTTGAAAGCCTAACTTGTAAATTTAGCATTTCGGAGGTATGTAATAGAACTTTTATGTTTTAAGCCAAACAAGCCTTAGCTTGTTCCGTTATTATTTTCTTTTTATAGGTAATCACGTCTCGGTGATGTTTTTGAAAGTCTAGCATCAACGGTGAAGTTGGAAATAATGTAATCATGGTTGGAGGAATGGAAGAGTAGAGGTTGTTTGATGCCTTAGCAAAAATTTGCAGTTTGGGCAGGATTCTGCTAAAGGGTCATTCGACCGATCGAAGGGGGCCGTTCGACCGGTCGAGATACCCCCTGCCAAAAATCTTTTTTGGTACCTTCCAGAAATATTTGAAATGTTTTGATTGGTTGTTAGGGTACCTTTGGGACCCCTTTTAACATAAAATCATTCGATTCGAAATATAATTACGTTTTCAATTTTACACGAATTTTACTACTCAGAGAGTGATGTTTCCAAAAGTTTTATATACTCAATGTTGTTTTTAAGTTGTTTTCCGTTAGGTATTGTTATTTGATGCATTGGATGAGCCTTGGTGGCGTGCCACGTGTCCATTTTCCGCACATTAGCGGGATGGGTCGTGACATGCCCCAAGCACTAAGCATACCATATCCTTCCACAATACCCGTCTTCCAAGGTCTACTTGATACCTAATCACAAGTATTTAAAACAAATTTTCTTACTCAATGAAAGTTTTATTATAAAAAATTTTAAACACTTAAAAATTTTCTTAGGGTGAAATTCGACATTCTTAAAACTCTCCAACCTTGCTGAAATCTAGGACACTAAGATCGTATTTCATTGCATCCACCATTGTCCTCCAACCATTTTACATTTCTACTATCATATATGATAATGTACTCAACGTACTACCATGTCTTCCTCCTATTCTTACCGTTTATGTTCACTTACTCGTTAAAGCTTCGTCTTTCTAATTTTTATATCCTCTTCTCAATCTATATTGACTTACCCAAAGTCTAGTACGCAAAGTCTAAGCATGTCTTCCAATGTCTGAATCATCCGTTCTGACTGTCCGTCGGTCTAAGGATGAAATGTAGTATTGAAACTCAGTTTAGTACTCGTGGCTTCCTGAAGACTCCCCCCAAACCTCGATGTAAAACTACTATCACGATCCGATATAATCACTGTTGGAACTCCGTGTAGTCTTACAACCTCTTTCATATACAATTCTGCCAACCTTGAAGGTTTAGTCGTATTGATCGATAGATAATGCGCTGATTTCGTCAATCTATCAACCATAACCCAAATCTTATCATTCTTATTGAACGATCATGGAAATCCCGAAGCAAAATCCATCGT
Organism: Hydrangea macrophylla; assembly: GCA_033977485.1. Classification (NCBI taxonomy): domain Eukaryota; kingdom Viridiplantae; phylum Streptophyta; class Magnoliopsida; order Cornales; family Hydrangeaceae; genus Hydrangea; species Hydrangea macrophylla. Next base: position 93,415,466 of record CM066992.1, read on the forward strand.
GATCCCATCCCACTTCACTCTGGCACTGGTAATGGTTGTAATAGCCCCGCAGGTACTCGTCTCTCTACCTTGACTTGCTAACATGCTGAACACTCAGACACAAACTTAGCAACTTCTCGCTTCATACCTCTCCACCAAAAGTTTTCTCGCAAATTTCGGTACATCTTATCACTCCCCGAATGAATTGAATATTTAGTACTGTGAGCCTCCTTTAAAAGTCGCTCCTGGATTAGCTTTGCCTTCTCTGTAGTCAACTGTATCATCTTAGGACTTGACAACTTTCTTTTCCCAACCTCGATCCAATAAATCAGTGATCGACACTTACGCCCATACAACGCTTCATACAGTGCCATTTCCGATACTTGATTGAAACTCGTTACTTCTACTAACTGTAGTTTCAAACCCTCAAAGCATACTCTATCATTCCCATTCTTAATCCCTCATCCTAGGTTAATCCTTAAATACCACTTCCCACTTATAAAATCAATCGGGTTGTTTTCCTTACTAACCTTTATACTACATTTGAATCCACCATAGTACCACGAACATTCGAAACCAGGTTCAGTTGAGAGATTCCTCAACAACCACAATACTCATAACTCATTGAGATATTTCTTAATTCCCAATACATACCACAAGATAGGTTGAGAGATTCCTCAACCGTCCAATACATACCATAAGATAGGTTGAGAGATTCCTCAACCATCCCATACACGAGCAATACATGTTGTTGGACCATCTTTCTGTTATAAAACCCGACTGTTCATCTCTATTCTCTCACGTCACAGCATCTAACCCATGTCTGAAGAACTTAACTACGAACAATCATTTTTCATTCTCTATGTAAACTATAAGGAAATCTCTTCTAACGTTCACTGCTCAAACTCCGTTCTTGGTTAGATCCCTCAAAGAACACTCGTCACTATCGCTGAAAACATCCATTGATTCGATCAAAAATCATTTTAGTTTCGTTTAGAAATCCAATTGTTCATCACTACTAAGATATCATCTCTCCCTCGTGTCCCTTCACAAGGTCTATGATAACGCACGGTAAGCCTCATCTCATCACACAGCTCTATGTCCATATGATTCCACCAATTCACGAATGCATAAATACTATGCATGTATGACAATAACATAATCATGTATGTATAACAATATACCATATGCATCAAACATCTATACAATATGTGGATGCATTCTAGAATATGTGGCGAAAGCACTCAACACTCCACTCATCGTCGTACGTTCCTAAAGTTTTGTTACCTATAACTCTAATACCAATAAATGTCATGACGCATCCCGCTACGCGTGAAAATAGGACACGTGGCACGCCATCAAGGCTTATCCAGTTCCATTAAAGTAAAACTGCAGCGGAAAACATAAGTAAAAACCTTTAAAATCAGAGTTAGAAAGAAAAGTTTTGCCCAATTGGAAACACTTCCAAAAGAATATATTTTGAAGAACAGAGGTCCAGTCGACTGATCGGGGACCCAGTCGACTAACCATCAAAAGTAGTAAGTTTAAAAGATCAACAGCCCTGTCCAGTCGACTGTGTCGGGGACCCAGTCGACTGGTGCCTAAATTTATCAGTCAACTGAAGTTTTTCGGTCGACTTATACTTCATTTAAGCAGAATCACCTGCCCTAGGGCATCATCTAGTCGATTGTTTTTTCAACCCAGTCGACTGATCCCCAAACACACAGGTAGTGTTCAGTTCCAAACAGTGATCCAGTCGACTGATCTGCATTAGCACACCAAGCATTCTGCAGAATTACAAGCCTAGGCCTTCCGATTTAAAACCAACGCAAACACATGATATACCAACAATTTAAAACATAACTATCAGAGTTTATCAGTGATTACAATACTACAATCTCTCCCAAGATTCCAAACTAAACACGTTACAAATTTAAAGTTCTTATTACAAGTTTATAAAGAACCCAAAAGTATAAACAAGTGTGATTTCCTCGGCATTCCCCGCCCGCACTCTTCTCGCTTTTTCTTGCCCTTTTTCTTCTCACCTACAATGTACAAAAACTCCACTACTCAGCTATATGCTGAGTGTACAGTTCTAAACAAATGCATATAAGGCAATTCATGTTTTAAATATCTAAATCACATAATTTAGTCTCCGGGGAGAGAGATACACATTCACCCAGTATATCGGCAAGTCTTAAATCTTAAATCGCGATGCCAATGGTTAGCCAGGAATCACTCTGTTAGCCTTGAATTTATTTAAGGCATTATTTTCGTTTTGTTTTGATGATGACAAATCTAGTGAAAATTGCATACTTTCATTGGTTCTATTTTAATCAATTATCATGTCATTTTCATTATGTTAATCTCTTGATTCATGTACGTAAATGTTATAACTTTGTTTGAGATCATGAGATAGCATATGGTGAAGTCCAAGAGTGAGGGAGCTCAACAAGGATCAAGCTTGAAGACTTGAAGATTTTTTCATCCTTGGTTGAAGATTAGGATTTACGTGTTTCTTGGGCTATAAATACATGTTTTCCCACACCATTTTATGTTGATCAATCCATTGGAAAACATCTATTTAAATCACACAACTTGTTGATTTCTTATTATTCATATTTGAGCCCTAGTTGTGTGAGTTTATCAATTTGCTCTAGTATTTGATTTATATTTCTTTGAGAGTAAATTGTAGTGAGCTTTCATTTGTATTATCTACTCACTAAGGAGTTATTGTACGAGCTTTAATTGTATTATCCACTCTAGAGAGAGAGTTATCATTTGTACCAAAATCATTTGTAAAGAGTGAGGGTTAGTAACCCTTGATTGCAAAGAAGAGGTTTTCTTCTTTGGGAGAGATTGGAGGCTCTTGTAACGGTTTTGTCTACACCCTTGAAGTAGATCGGATTAAAGGAATCCTCAAGAGGTGTTCTTGAGGGGTGGACGTAGGCCGCGAGGTGCGATTGCCGAACCACTTGAAAACTCGGTTTGCAAGTGTCTCTTCCCTTATCTCTTTACTTTATTATTTGTGATTGTGTTTTATTTGCATTAAGTCCTTAAAAGGTTAATTTCCGCTAAAACCTTATTCACCCCCCCTCTAAGGTTTCCACATTTGGGCCAACAATTGGTATCAAAGCTTCGGCTCTTCTATTTTCAAAAAGTTTTTGAAAAATTTGAGTTAAGATCCAAATGGAAACCAACACTTCCCGCATTCATTATAGTGAGGGTCACTCGGCAAATAGACCACCGTGTTTTAATGGATCAAATTATGCTTATTGGAAAAATAGAATGAGAATCTATATGATTTCTCAAGATTTCGATTTATGGCAAATAGTGGTCAAAGGGCCTCATATTCCTACAAAAATTTCAAATGGTATTACTAATTCAAAAACGGAAGATGAATATAATGATGCCGATAAGAAACTCATAAAATTGAATGCTATGGCAATGAATTTATTATATTGCGGTTTAGACCCAAATGAGTACAATAGAATTTCATCTTGCGAATCCGCAAAAGAAATTTGGGATAAACTTGAAGTGACTCATGAGGGAACAAGCCAAGTCAAAAAGTCAAAAATTAATTTGCTTGTTCAATCTTATGAAATGTTCAAAATGTTACCTTTTGAGTCTATTGGTGATATGTCTACCCGTTTTACAACTATCATCAATAGCTTAAAAAATCTTGGTAAAGTTTATGCTAATGAAAAAATTGTTGAGAAAATTCTTAGGGCTTTACCAAAGCAATGGCAACCGAAGGTCACGGCTATCCGAGAAGCAAAAGATTTGACAAACTTGTCAATTGAACAACTCATGGGATCACTCATTACCCATGAAATGGAGTTAGCCGTGCTTGTCGAAGAAGACAAGAAAAAGGAGATCAAAAGAGGAGATATGGCATTGAAGTCCTCAAGCTCAAAGAAAAAGGGAAAAGATCATGAGAATGATGAGGATGAAGAAATGGCTATGATCACCCAAAAATTCGCAAAGTTTTTAAAGAAAGAAAAATTTGGAAAGAAGCCTCCTAAAGATGAACAACGCAAGAAGAAGGCAATGAAGGCCACTCAAAGTAGCTCCGAGAGTGAATCATCGGGAGACGACTCAAATGAAGATGAGATCGTCAATCTTTGCCTCATGGCAATAGATAATGGGAAACCTCTACTTCTTGCTCTTTAAATGACTCCAATGATTTCAATGATTTTCAAAATGTTGAGTCAAGTTCTATGGAAACAAAAGTTCAAGAAGGTTATTGCATCACAACTCCTCCATCATTGAAAGATCATAAGTATGATCATTGGAAGAGGAGAATAGAAATTTATTTCATAACACTTGACATAAATCTTTGGAACATTATCAAAAATGGTTTTTCTCCTAAACCAAAGATTGAATGGAATGAAAGTGATCAAAATAACTTTCTATTGAATCTTAGAGCCATGAAAATTCTATATACTTCTTTAGATGATATTTCATATAATAGAATTCGTTCATGCTCTAATGCAAATGAAATTTGGTTATGTCTACAAAATTTTCATTTTACTACTAACCAAAGTTGTGAAGAGAAAAAAGTGTGCCTTTTTGCAAATGAAGATGATAAGAATGAGAAAATGGCAAAAGAGGCCACTTGGGATGATGATGACTCATCCGATGACGACTCATGTGACAAGTAGGTGCACAAGAGAATTTGGTAAACTCTAATCCTACTTCTATTGTTGAATCTCCTAACTATAATGAGCTTCAATGTGCTTTTGAGGAGTTACATGAGGAATTGGAGAATTTGGGATCTAAATATATAACTCTTAAAAAGAATTTTTCCAAACTATCAAATGAGTTAAATATTTTGAAATCCCAAAATGAATCTTTGAAGATTGAAAATGAAAAACATGTTTTAAGAGCACAATCTTCAAATGAGCTTGAAAAAGAAAATTTGGAGTTGAAAAAGCAATTAGATGAGTTAAAATCTCAAAATGAAATTTTGAGAAAAGAAAAGCTTGTTTCAACCAATCAACCTTCAAGTGAACTTATTGAAAACGAAAAGGTTGAGTTGAGAAAGGAGGTGGATGATTTGACAAAAACTTTGGCAAAATTCACACAAGGTGAACAAAATTTGAATATGCTTTTGGGAAAGCAAAAATGTGTTTTTGACAAAGCCGGTTTGGGATTTAATTCCACATACAAAGAAAAGAAGTATAACAATTTCTTTGCAAAATCTACTCCTTCAAGTTCAAACAATTCTCATAATAGCTTCCTTATTAAAGCTTCAAGCTCACATGATACCCTCCCCCATGTAACTTGTCATTATTGCATGAAAAAGGGGCATGTTAATTATAAATATTCATTTCGTAAGAAAATTAACATGATTTAGGTTGTGAAAGGATCCTTTCCTAACTTCTCGGTAAATGTTGCATCCAAGAGGTGCTTGGACAATGGTTAAATCTCTCACCTTAAGCCTAGTAGGAGTAGGGTAGATTATATTGTTTTGATATTTCTCTTGTTTTTGGTAGCATGCTAATCATGTTTGATTTATCACATTAATTTGATTTGATTGTGAAATCATGCTTGCTTTTTGAATTATCCGTTGTTTTGATGATCGTAGTAATCCCATCCTCCTAAGGAGATAATGCATAATGTTGATCCTATAAATTGGTATTCATTCGTATATGCATATATTGAGGGGGAACATATTATTATTTTAGTTTGCTTGATTTCTTGGTATCATGATATTATGTTTACTTTAGTTAATTTGGTATCATATTTGGTATTTGGCAATTTGGTATCATTATTGCCTCCTTGATTTGTTAACTTGAGTTTTCCTTGTTATCATATGGTTGCATATCTTAAGGGGGAACTTTTTAGATCCAACCCCTAATCTTTTTGCTGTTGTCAAAAAGGGGGAAATGATATATAGACCTTTAAAAAGGGGGAATGTTTTTAGAAAGTTATCATTCTTGGACTCATACTTTGGAATTCTTGTTACTTCGAATGATAACATGAAAATGACACTTATTGTGCTTTAATTGCTATATCTCTATTGCATATTTTGACATCATCAAAAAGGGGGAAATTGTTAGCCTTGAATTTATTTAAGGCATTATTTTCGTTTTGTTTTGATGATGACAAATCTAGTAAAAATTGCATACTTTCATTGGTTCTATTTTAATCAATTATCATGTCATTTTCATTATGTTAATCTCTTGATTCATGTACTTAAATGTTATAACTTTGTTTGAGATCATGAGATAGCATGTGGTGAAGTCCAAGAGTGAGGGAGCTCAACAAGGATTAAGCTTGAAGACTTGAAGATTTTTTCATCCTTGGTTGAAGATTAAGATTTACGTGTAAGCATTTTGTTCAATCACTCATAGGGACTCAAGTAACTTTAATTAGACTTTAGGATCCTTGCACTCACACTTTAAAATACTTTCAAGGACCTAAACATACTTAGACCACTCATTTAAATTCATTTCACAAAAGCTTTCAAGTGGCTAAGTCAAAAGAAAGTACCTTTGCGCAGATAGGTCAACTTTAAATGCAAACCTGATCCAATTGGTAAGGAATTAGATCTTGAGTCTTATATGGTTGGAAAATTATTTGAATCTAGTTTCCGAGTCTTCAAACGGATCGCGAATACGAGTTTTGTAGAGGGAGTTATGGCTGTTTTAGTAAAGAGGTGTCAGTCTGCCAAAATCTGCTTAAAACCAGTCGACTGTTTTTTTAAGGGTCCAGTCGACTGGATTGTGAAATCAGTCGACTGGGTGAACTTTTCAGTCGACTGTACAGCCCTGAAATGGCCTCTTCAATGCTATAAACTTCCCAGTCGACTGAACCCTCGATCCAGTCGACTGGACTGTGCTAAAAGGCAATAACGGCTAGTTTTTAAAGGGGTTTTTATTTACCAAACTTGCCACCAACGGCTATAATCTTTCTTGGGCTATAAATACATGTTTTCCCACACCATTTTATGTTGATCAATCCATTGGAAAACATCTATTTAAATCACACAACTTGTTGATTTCTTATTATTCATATTTGAGCCCTAGTTGTGTGAGTTTATCAATTTGCTCTAGTATTTGATTTATATTTCTTTGAGAGTAAATTGTAGTGAGCTTTCATTTGTATTATCTACTCACTAAGGAGTTACTGTGCGAGCTTTAATTGTATTATCCACTCTAGAGAGAGAGTTATCATTTGTACCAAAATCATTTGTAAAGAGTGAGGGTTTGTAACCCTTGATTGCAAAGAAGAGGTTTTCTTCTTTGGGAGAGATTGGAGGCTCTTGTAACGGTTTCGTCTACACCCTTGAAGTAGATCGGATTAAAGGAATCCTCAAGAGGTGTTCTTGAGGGGTGGACGTAGGCCGCGGGGTGCGATTGCCGAACCACTTGAAAACTCGGTTTGCAAGTGTCTCTTCCCTTATCTCTTTACTTTATTATTTTTTATTGTGTTTTATTTGCATTAAGTCTTTAAAAGGTTAATTTCCGCTAAAACCTTATTCACCCCCCCTCTAAGGTTTCCACATTTGGGCCAACACACTCAACCATTGCATCCATCTACTCTGGTTGGCCACTTCCCACACCAAGCAAATAGTCGTCACAATTATAAACTCTCAAACATCGAGAGGCGTGCACCGGCATAAAATTTATATCAAACTCCCCTTTGACCCACATAAACATTTAGCATACTCATATAATCATATCACCATGCTTTTCTATACGTACTCGTTAAAATTAACGGACCTAATTTAACACATAAGTTTGCCCAGATCACAATTCATACAAAATATCTAAAACATCCAAAATTGTCTATATTACAAAGGTTCAGAATTCATACCTCGAGCTATATCTCTCAAACTTAAGGAGAAGTGCTAGGAGACCAATAAACATCGGATCTCCGATCTTAAATTATTCTTACAAGTATAGACATGTTTTTAACAATTTTCCATAAATTAGATTTTTGAAAAAACTTATCCAAACGAGGCTTAAGTGGTATCAAAATGTAGCTCTTACCTCAGGGAGCTCGATTATGAAATTTGGTTGAAAGCTGACGGACGAATAGTCGCTGTTTGTCGTCGGGAAAATCGAAGGATCAATCTCCTATCTCTCCCATCTCTCTAGGTATTTTGTAAGTTTGGATGATAAGGAAATCTCATCCACTACTATATATATAGGCACCACTCTCGAAAATTACGTTTACCTCCCCACGAGTTCTCAAAACTTCTAATTAATTCCTTAAACATCGCACACGTCCATTTTACGACTTCAAGAGTTAAAACTAAAATTTATAAAAGTTTTCGTCTAGATTCTGTTTGGGTCCGAAAATCACATTTCGAAACCAATTTCGTGGAATCTCTAGACCACCTACCTTTTATGCCATGCAACACTCACGTTCTCACCACAATATTCACAATGATCTAAGATAGGATTAAACTACCATCAATTATACAAAACAGGTATAATTACTATTCATGAAAATCAGGTAAAGTTAAATAACATTTAAAATCACATAAATGTCATTCACTCATGTCAATCCCTCATTGATTATCAAATCTCTGTGTCCTCGATTGACACACACCGTTGACCTACGTCAACCACATACCCAATTATTAATCAACATTAATAATTCACAATAAATCAATTTTGTATTTTAAAATAAATAGATTTCCCAGGTCGGGTGTGACAGTGTACTTATGCAAGGTGGCAAGGTGATTGTCTATGCTTCTAGCCAGCTGAAGACACACGAGGTTAACTATCCGACTCATGATCTTGAATTGGCCGCAGTAATCTATGCTTTGAAGATTTTGCAGCACTATTTGTACGGGGAAGAGTGCGAGATTTTCACAGATCACAAGAGTTTAAAATACCTGTTCACACAATGAGATTTGAACATGAGACAGAGAAGATGGTTAAAGTTAATGAAGGATTATGAT